>CM062807.1:490999323-491599323 GCA_031772625.1 Pinus tabuliformis | reverse complement strand
GTAATTACAACGGATCTGATGTAGGTTGTATCTCTTCAATTTGATGGATAGTATAAAAGAAAGGACTGGATGTTTCTCCATGGACATAGCCCAAAATTGGGTGAACCACATATATCTATGTCTCTCTTGTTTTATGTGTGTTCTGTGTTTTTATTTCTGCAAAACATTTTATGTGTTCCATTTCTCTGTAATATATAATTTTCTAACATTACTATCCACGATTGAGCCTCAAAATGTAAATCAAGAAAGAAAATATGAATGTTGGGTTAAGGCAATGAGTGAAGAACTTGATCAAATAGAAAAGAACCATACATGGGAATTATTACCAATATGTCATGATAAAAATGTAATCAGGACAAAATGGGTATTCAAAAACAAACTGAATGAAAATGGAGAGGTAGTTAGAAACAAAGAAAGACTCATATGCAAAGGCATGCTCAATAAGAAGGAACATAATTTGAAGAAACATTTACACCTGTAGCTAGACTTGAAGATATGAGAATATTCCTTGCATTTTCAATCTTTCATAACTTTAAAGTATATCAAATGGATGTAAAATCTGCATTTCTAAATGGGGACCTAGGAGAAGAAGTTTATATTGAACAACGTAAATGGTTCATTCTAGGAAATGATAAGACTCTTGTCTTCAAACTAAAGAAGGCTCTATATGGGATAAAACAAGCCCCACATGCATGGTATTATCATTTTGATAGGTATATTCAACAACAAGGCTTCACCAAGGGGTGTGCAGATAGAAACTATGTATACAGATGGATAAAGATAAACTTTTTATAGTTTTTGTTTATGTAGATGACATCATATTTAGAATCAATGAAGAATATATGAGTCAAGGATTTCCTTCAGTTATGTAACAAGAATTTGAGATGTCTTTACTTCGTGAACTAACATAATTTCTTAGTCTTCAAGTTCAACAAGCAAAGAATGGTATCTTTCTCTCACAAACCAAGTACCTCAATCAGATTTTGAAGAAATATGGAATGGAAGTCTACAAGCATGTATGCACACTAATGGTAACAGGATGTAATCTTAGTTAACATGATTATTCTCCTTCAATAAACTAACCATAATACAGATCTATGATTGTGAGCTTACTCTACCTTACAGGAAGAAGACTAGATATTACGCATGAAGTTGGGATTTTTGGACAATTTCAAGAAAATCCTAAAGAAACTCATCTCCATGTAGTCAAAATAATATTCAAGTATTTACAAGGAACTCAAGATTTTGGTCTATGGTATCCCAAATATGCATATTTTGCACTTCATGCTTACATAGATGCAGATTGGGTAGGTAATATTGATGATCGAAAGAGTACTAGTGGAGGATCATTTTATTTGGGACCTCGCTTGGTATCATGGTTCAACAAAAAACAAATCTCCATTGCCTTATCTATTGCTAAGGAAAAGTATGTTGTTGTTTCATCTTGTTGTACTCAACTTTTATGGATGATGCAAACATTTTAAGACATTCAAATAACATGTCCTCAACCTATACCTATTTTCTGTGATAATACTAGTGCCATAAGTATTTCTAAAAACCCTGTCATGCACTCAAAAAACAAGTATATTCCAATCAAATATCACTTTTTGAGAGGAGATGTGCTTGAACAGAAGGTTAAACTGGAATATGTTCCTTCAAAAGAAAAAGTTATAGATATATTTAGAAAGCCACTTCCACGTGATCCCTTTGAATATCTAAGACAAAAACTAGGAGTGGTCTCTGCCTCATCACTTTATTAACCATTCTAACAGATATTTCATGGTCAGGGGAAGTTGAGACTCAAAATTATTGTGATTTACTTTTTGTATGCAGACCCCATGAAGGAAATTTGCGTATATACGTGATTTTGGTTCTAGACACTAGCGTATGTTTCTCTATGAAGAAGAAACCATGGGATAGACTGAAGGAGAGGTTTTGGTATATTCCAATCAGTGGTTCTTTGGCCCTCTACTTTTGATGTTGAATGGTAATAGTCTGTTTTTGCTCAAATGAAACTTAGAAGTGATATTGTCTTATGATGGTTTCTATATGACATTACTTATTTGATGGATTTACTGATTGATGAAGTTGCTTTGATGACTTTACTAGTGAATATGATAAGTCATGACAGTGAATAGATGACACAGGTTTAGGGGGAGAATTTGCTATATTTCTAATAATGCATTGTTGGAATTATGATTTCTTGAGCATTCCTTGTTGTATAATGATGTTCATATTGATGTTGCCAGATGCTAATATTACAAATTCTTATATGGTGAGTGATGATTGTTGATGACTATCATGGTCTTTCTACCTCACTCTTGAGGTCTTTCATTTTGGTTATAAATATCATATCGGTATCTTGATGTAAAGGTCATGTAAAGACCAACGATATAAAATTGTAATATTCAATCATGTTTGGACTATTGGAGTCGAGTCAATTATGTATGTAATCCCATTATTTTGGGCACTTGATGTAATGTTGAGTAAAAAGTGTAACCCAACTGTCTTCAGCGATTAATGTAAGCATGAGTCCTTGGTGAGAGGAAAAGCCATATTTGGTTGAGTCATAACATCATGTATTTCTTTCTATATCTATTAAAAGTTTCAGCATATGCTCAGGAGGAGCATGGTCAATGCTCATATTCAACAACATCAGATCTCTACCATACTCATCTCAACAAAGGGATACAAAAGTTTTCATTCAGCCTTGGTCAACCCTTTCCCTTTGACTTCAAAGAGGGAGAGAAGCTTGGTATGTCTATAGATGTGTTTACAGGTATCTATAGGTGGTGATACCCAAACACCAAAGTGGTTTCCATCAAGTCCAAAGGGGGAGGGTGTTGGAATTATGACTAATCATTTTTCCTTGATGGAAACCTATTTTATAAAGATGTCAACATGATGATAGCAGGACGAGTATATAGGCTAGTATAGAGATATTTGACAAAGGAATATTAGTTTAGAGATAGAGCAATGATAAAGGCAAAGTGTAAGAAAATATACATAGGCCCTGTGAACAAAGACCGTGTACATAAGTGGGTATTGTGAAGCAAATTCATGTACAGTTTTAGCACCATGGTATTCTCAATACTAGGGGTATTTACCATGGTATTAGGCCATAGCAATGAGTGCGACAACAGATATTTGATCCCATCAAAGAATACCATCGACATTACTAAGGGATTGGCCTAAGGTATTGGATAAGGGCTAAGCTATATAAGGAGATGGAGATCAAAGTGCTATGTGTGCAAGTTATGGGTTATTAATGAATGGTTTAATCTAAAATAGGTGTGCACCAAGGGGCATGAAGGAGGTTTAGATTTAATAGATATGAAAGGATTGTAGTGATTAATAAACATGCTTTCTTGATCATTTATTATTATGAATAACAACGATAAATTTGTGATGGTAATGATACTCTAACATGAACAAGTGATAGTAAGGGTTGTGAAATTTGCTTTGTGATTGAAGTGAAGGAATGATTCAGTAAATGCAGATACGTACATAGATTTTCTTCAGAAAGGTCATGTACATACCCATATCTACTTGAGGGGGGTCGCGTATACATTCTACAAAAGTTTAGAATCTATACCCAGGTGAGAAGTATTAAAATCACGTACATATGCGAGTGTCCTTTATAAGAGTTGTGTACAACTACTAAGGTTTTGAAGCATGAATTGTTAATGATGGTTGATTAGTTCAGTTATGTTTGATGTTTTTTGTCAATGATGTCTCTCTCATAATGATTTGTATTTAACAGTACTGGTTGGGTTGAAGTGATGAAATGTCAACTAAGTGATGATGTTATTGTATAATGATTTGTATTTGGTTTTATGACTTGTGATTGGATTAGTATGCGATACAATGATTGTTTAGTGCGACAATGATTCAGAATCATGTATTAATATTTGTGAGATCTATATGTGGGTATTATTCAGGAGAAGCACATACATATGAAAGTATGACTAAGAACAATAGCATATACAATCTAATGTATGATTGATTAGGGTTTGTAGTGGTAACAATTGGTTCCTGTGATGGCTAATAGTATTTGGCTTGGTATATTGATGAGTGGCTATGCATTGGAATGATCTATTATGATCTAGTTTGATCTAGTTGCATTGGTTACAATAGTTGATTTGATGATTCAGTTGGTTCAGTATTTGAGTAATTGATTTTAGAATAGTTGAAAATGGATATGGTGTGAAACATTCTGAAAAGTGATCCATAAAGAGTAGAGGATAGTAGTCTTTAGAAAGGGGATTGTATCTCCCTTCTAGTAGGAGCTGTAAAAGGAGAGAAAGTTGTAGCCTTCTACAAGTAGGAGCTTTTGATAGTTGTAGCCTTCTACAAGTAGGAGCTTTTGTACTAGTTAAAAGTCTACACTAGTAAAAGATTGTAAGAATATTATTTTTAAGAAAGAAGACAGAGACGATAATAGTGGTGGTTTTCTCCCACATTGGGGTTGCATCTAAAGTCCTAGTTTTCATGTGTGTTGTTGTGTTTCTTATGTGTTGATGATCTATGTGCTCTTTACTGCATATAGTTTCTTCTTAATACATGCTTAATTGAAGTGATGATGCACTTTTTAAAGATTAATAGACGATGAATTATATGTAAATCTATTTGAATGAATATACACAATTTTATTTCATCATAGTCACGTACATATGTGGGTTCACTGAATAACAATCTTGTATATAAATTGGAATAAGAAAATTAAAGTTTAAGTGATTTTTAAAATATTGATTCAGCCCCCTCTCAGTATTTTTCCTAACAATAGATTCTATAATAAGAATGAAAATAATATTTTTGATTGTATTGATGTCAAAGTGGATGAGCATATTGAATTTGAATTCTATCAGCAAGTAAATACCATCTTCACTGATCTAATCAATAATTATGAGAAGGTTGATAAACCACTTTTAGATGAAGATAATGAAGAGCCCCCTAATCCTCAAGCCAAGGGTCTTCTGCAAAAACACTACCTGGCTGATCAAATTGTTGGCGATTGAAATTCAAGTTTATAAACAAAAGAAAGCTGCTAAATCTTCCCACTCAAGTGCATGTAGCTATGTATCCATGTTACATATAATGGATGTTGCGAAGGCCATCTAAGATGATATCTAGGTAAAAGTTGTACATGAAGAATTAGACTAGATTGAGAAACATCAAGCATGGGATCTTGTTCCTAGACGAGAAAACAAGAATGTTATTGGCACAAAGTGAGCCTTCAGGAAAAAATTAAATGAAAGTGGAGAAGTGGTAAGAAATAAGGAAATATTAGTTTTCAAAGGCTATGCAAAAATTGAAGGTATAAACTTTGATGAAACCTTTTCTCCTGTTTCTCTATTAGAAGTGATGAGAATGATTTTTCAATTTGCTTGTTTCAAGAAATTCAAGATATACCAGATGGACGTCAAATTTTTTTTCTAAATGGAAAGTTGTAGGAAGAAGTTTACATAGATAATCCACATGGTTTTCAACCGTCATATAAGCCTAATTATGTTTGCAAGATGAAAAAGGCATTTTATGGTCTCAAGCAATCTTTATGAGCTTAGTATTTCAAGTTGGACAACTACTTGCTCAAGTGTGCTTTCAAAAGAGGTGTGGCTGAGAGTAGTTTATATGTGAAAACTAATTATGGAAAATTGTTTGTGGTGGTTGTGTATGTTGGTGATATTATTTTTTCTAGTAATTCAAATAGACTAGCATGCCAATTTGTAGCAGATATGAAGGCCAAATTTGAGATGTCGATTATTGAAGAACTTTATTATTTCCTTGGTTTACTGATTACACAATCTTTCAAAGGAATCTTTATCTCACAAAGTTAGTATCTCAAAGAATTTTTGAAGAAAATTGGTATGGAGGAATGTTCCTTGGTAAGCACTCCAATGGTTACCAGATGCAACCTCAGTAAGATCGATGAATCACCAGAGGTGGACCATAATTTATATAGATATATTATTGGAAGCCTTAAGACCAGACATCATGCAAGAAATTAGTATTGTTGGAAATTTTCAAGCATCCCTAGGAGAGATTCATCTTCTAACAACCAATAGGATTCTTAAATATCTCATTGCCGTGATGGACTGTGGACTTCGATACCCAAGAGGTAAATATTTTTCACTAACTATTTTTACTAATGCTGATTGGCTAGGTGATGTAGATGATCGAAAGATTACTAGTGGTGGTGATTTATTTCTTGATGAATGTATAGTTTCATGGTTGAGAAAGAAGTAAGATTAAGTCACTCTATTCAATCTTAAAGAAAAATAAATAGCAACAACTTCTTGTTTCACTCATCTCCTATCGATGAAGCATACTTTACATGATGTACACTTGTTTTATGTACAACCTATTCCTATTATCTGTGACAATATTGTTGAAAAGTGTAACTAGGTTCGGTCTTCATCATGACATGTAATTGCGACTTTTGTAATTGATGTAATAAAGGAAATAAAATTATTTTTGTAAGCCTTGCTTCATGGGTTTCATGATAAAGTGATTTTATTTTAGGTGGCTTCCATTTGAGAGCCTTAGGATTTGTCATTAAGTTCAATGAAGAGCTCTTTTTGAGCATATTTAAAAAGTATATGAGTCAATCAAGTGTCTAGAAAGACCTCCAAAAGAAAAGCACAGTCCTCTTGACATGATTTCGACCTGCAATATAAGTAATAACTTATGTTGGCTCACCTGAAGTGTCACACCGATTCAAATGGTCATGCCATGTATGAAGAGCTCTTTTTGAGCATATTTAAAAAAGTATACGAGTCAATCAAGTGTCTAGAAAGCCCTCCAAAAGAAAAGCACAGTCCTCTTGACATGATTTTCACCTACAATATAAAGTAATAACTTATGTTGGCTCACCTGAAGTGTCACACCGATTCAAATGGTCATGTTAGCTTGAGTAGAAGGATGAACCACTATATATAAGAGGCTAGGATCTTTACATATATCTAGATTTCAGAAGAAGGAAAAGAGACTCGGGTTACCTCTGTTTCAGTAAAGGATACAAGGATGTGTATTACATTTCTATAAGGGAATTCAGATCCCTCTTATATAGATATCACAGTAACAACGAATAAGAAGTTAGTAGTAATTTACAGGGTAAGTTCATTAGATAGAACACCAAAGGACATGGCGCAAAAACAGATCACAGATCAGTACACCGGTATTGTTGATGTGGTTAAAACCCTCAAAGAGGGAAATAGTCCATGACCTGAGCCATTGTGACCACTTCAAGAAATTTATTAATGTAAAAGAAAGAAAATATACATAAGCTTCTCTCATGAACGGTCACCTAGCAAATGACCCTCCATTCTTTTTAAATAGAGATCATGGACCAATAGGGTGTTAAGCCATGGATCAAGTGTTGGTAATACCGATGAGAGAATGAACCATCAGATCACTTCATGTTTAGAACATATTATGACCGTTGGATTGTAAGTTACAAAAATTACATACTAAAGAAACACACTTTACCTAACTATACACTAGACCAAGTTGTACTTAATTATTTCCTATGTGTTGGAATATCCTAACATCCCCCCTTAAGAAAAACTTGGAATAGGATTGAAGGATGTACAAATATGACATAGTAGGAGAAGGAAGGAGGCATCAGAGCCTATTCCCCCTTAGTGAAAACATCTTGAACTCCAACCATAAAACGAAGTTTAATAAACTTCGCCTCTGTGAGAACCTTTGTAAAGATGTCTGCAACTTGATCATCAGTTGAAAAATATTCCACTTCAAGAACATGGTCATGAATGAGCTTTCTAATGAAGTGCATTTGTAGTTCAATGTGTTTTCTACGCTGATGTTGGACTAGATCTATGCATAGTTTAATGTTGCTTTGATTATCACACCAAAGTGTTGCCGGATGCTGCTGTTGAAAACCAAACTCTGACAGGATTTGACGAAGCCACAAGGCTTCCTTACTAGCTTTAACAACGCCACATTACTCTGATTCTGCTGAAGAAAGACAAATGACACTTTGTTTCTTGCAAGCCCATGTAATAGGTCCAGAACCAAGAGTGAAGACATAACTTGCAGTAGACTTCTGATCATGAGGGTCACTAGCCCAATCAGAATTAGTGAAACCAACCAATAGAGGAGATGCTTCTGCACTGTAATGAATCTGAAACTAAATTGTACCTTGAACATAATGAAGTATTATTTTAGCTGATTTCCAATGACTTTCATGTGGGTTTTGCATAAACCAAGCAACAAGGCCAACGAAAAAGGAAAGGTCAGGACTAGTAGGGTCAGATACAAAATTTTTCCAACAAGCTGATGGTATAAGGTTGCATCAGCTTCAGGGGAAGTACAAGTGACTAAAAGTTTGGCTCTAGACTGAAAGGGAGAAGGGTCTGGCTTACAGTCTTTGATGTGAAAGTGGCACAGAAGATCACAAGCATACTTGGATTGGAAAAGGTAATACCTTCTTTGGTTTGCAAGTCTTAAAGACCAAGAAAATAATGAAAGTGTCCTAAGTCTGTCATTTCAAACTGATTTTTAAGGCTGGACTTCACATGGTTTATAAGGTTGGAATCAATACGAATAAGGATAATATCATCAACATAAAGAACACGAATGATAAGAGACTTACCCACTTTCTTGGTATAGACAATATTTTCATAATGACACCTAGAAAAGCCAATGTCTAAAAGAAAGCTATCCATTTTGGCATACCAAGCCCTAGGGGCTTGCTTGAGACCATAAAGGGATTTCTTAAGTCAAAATACAAGGCTAGAGTCTATTTGTATAAATCTAGGAGGTTATTCCATATATATTTCTTCATGCAAGTCCCCATGCAAGAAGGTGGATTTAACATCCATCTGATGGAATTCCCATTTGAAAGAGGTAGCAAGGGAAGGAACAAGGCGGATAGAGTTCATTTTGGCAACATGGGAGAAGGATTCAGTACAGTCAATGCCTTCAACTTGCAAAAAACCCTTAGCAACAAGATAAGATTTATGTTTATCAACTTTTCCATCTCGTCCAAACTTGATTCTGTAAACCCATTTGCATATAACAAGTTTTCATCCCTTTGGAAGAGGAACAAGGTCCCATGTATCATTTGCCAATAATGAACGATACTCTTCGTTCATAGCTACGTCCCAATCTAGATGGCCTGAAGCTTCTACAAAGGTGTCAGGATCACAATTCACTGAAGCTTGATCCAGTAAATAAGAGGCTCTATCGAATTGAGAATGTGTACAACGTTGATCTATAGGATCACCTGCAAGAGCACCTGCTACATCCCAGGTAGCACATACTCATTTTGGAAATTGATGAGATGAAGCAGGATCCCGAGAAGGTGGGGGAGGATTTTCATCCTCGCTATCATCATCTGAAGAAGGAATATTTTCAGAAGTAGAAGGGATAGAGAGAGGTGGCCCATCCACGGAACTAGGCTCGTAGGCTGATATATTTTCAACAAACTTTACATCTCTTCTAATGATAACATTTTTGGATTTAGGTTGAAGAAGTCTATATCCTTTGACATCTTCAGAATATCCAACAAAAATACATTTTTCACTTTGAGGTTCTAAGGATTTATGTTTCTCATATGGAATATGGGCCCATGCTTCACTTCCAAAAACACGAAAGTGACTTACATATGGTTTATTTGAGCTCCATGCTTCCTCTGGAGTGATATTCTTTAAAACCTTAGTAGGAGTGCAATTTACTGTGTAATTTTCATAGTTAATTGCTTCTGCCCAAAAATTAAGATTATAACCATTAGATTGAAGCATACAATTTGCCATTTCCTTTAAGGTGTGATTCTTCCTTTCAGCTACAACATTTTGTTGTGTAGTATATGGAACAATATGTTGCAATTGAATTCCATGCTCAAGTCAAAAGTTGATGAATTTGTTGTTAACATATTCTCCACCATTATCAGACCTTAGCTTAAGAATTTAATGTCCCGATTGTTTCTCAACAAAGGCCTTAAAGGCCAAGAACATGTTAAAGACTTCACTCTTGAGTTTTAAGAAGTATACCCAAGTGCGTTTGGAGAAATCATGAATGAAAGTTAAGAAATACTTGTAGCTAGAGAATGAAACAACTGGAAGTGGACCACATAAATCACTATGCACAAGTTGTAAAGGGGTTGAGGTGTGCCAAGAGGCACATTTTTAAAAACTATCTTGATGATGTTTTCCTAGTACACATCTAAAAGAAACACCGGCTCTGCAAGATACCATAGGAAGACTTGTCACCATATTTTCTTTACATAGTTTTTTAAGGGAGCAATAGTTTAAGTGACCAAATCGTTCATGCCAAAGTTTGCTCACTTCATCAGTATGAGAAAAAATACTGAGGGAAGAGTTGACAACCCAAAATTGTTAAACTTATACAACCTTGTAGAATCATCAACAATTATAGTAGCTAAAATCTGTTTAGGATCTCTTAGGTCCTTAATTACAACATCATGACATGAAAATTCAACGGTTTTACCATCACTTGAATGAGTTATCTAAAATACAAAAAGAAGGTTGCAGGATAAGGTAGGAACACATAATACATCATTAAAGTGACCATTGTCTAGATGAATAGTTCCAGTCCCTGCAACACTAAGAGACCTATCATCACCAACATATATATTTTTGGTGTTACAATCATTTAAAGAAGAAAACATGGCTTTTTTTTTGCCATGTGATAATAAGCTCCAGAATCAATGAGCCACTCATGAGAATGAGAAGAACAAGATACATTTAGTGCATAACCAGACTGAGATGCTTGAAAACCACATACAAAAAGTGTTATTCCTGAAGATGAAGTTGAAGTTGAAGAGTGCTCCAAATGGATGTTATGCTTCTTCATTGTTACTTCCAAGTCTTCCATCTTCTTAAAGCATTTGGATGGTATGTGGCCATCACGATTAGAAAAGTTGGAACGTCTATCAGTATTCTTCCCTTTGTTTTTAGTAACCAGACTAAGATGCTTGAAAACCACATGCAAAAAGTGTTATTCCTGAAGATGAAGTTGAAGTTGAAGAGTGCTCCAAATGGATGTTATGCTTCTTAATTGTTACTTCCAAGGCTTCCATCTTCTTAAAGCATTTGGATTGTATGTGGCCACCACAATTACAAAAGTTGGAATGTCTATCAGTATTCTTCCCTTTGTTTTTAGTTTCCTTATCATTTTGTTGAGTTGATTTTTTTTTGATACTAAAATGGCTTATGACCCTTGTTTTCTTTAAGACCATTCTTTTTAGGATGCTGCTTCTTAGGATTATTTGAACTTGGTTGCTGCTGGGCTACTGAGGATTTCTTAGAAGAGTTACCAAGATGTAAGAGTTTTTCTTGTTATCTTATTAAATAATCACAAAAGGCATCAAAAGAGGGGGACTTGCAGTCTTGTCCTTGAGAAATAACGGCTTCTCTAGTAGAATGGAAGGTGGAAACAAACATAGAGTAGACTAGTCCTAACTTAGTAAGAATGAAATAGATAAGGCTACCATATTCTTTCTTAACCTTAACACCTTCCAGGAGAAGTCTAAGGGTCTTGAACTTGGAAAAAAATATTCAATGGAAGAAAAATTATTGGGTCCAATGTACGCAACTGATTTTCAAGTTGATGGGCTCTAATTTCATTTTTAATTCCAAAAACTTTGTTGAGTTGTTTCATTGCTTCATCGGGGGTATAAATTTTTGTGATATGGAATCTAAGGTCTCGAGAAATAGACATCCCTATCAACCCACGTGCTTGATATTACTTATTTTCCCATTTGTCTTGCTTATCTTCATCTTTAGGTTTAGACTCGGCCTGAGGCTATTCTATAAAGACTTTTATTTCTATGTAAATCCACCATGTAGGATGGCCATTGTTAGTAGTTGGTGTTGTCAAAAATAACTAGGCATGGAATTTCCATTTTAAAATAAATTGAAGTTATATATGCTAAAACTAAGTGTTCTAATGGAAATATCTTGAAAGATTAGGCCGATTAAAAAAAAGGCTCTGAAAATGGCTTCCAGATGAAGAAGTTATGGGTTTTTGAAGAAAAGTTGTTGAAGATGTCGATGAACCCCGTCAATGTTGGGAAGTGAATGATAATGTTATATTTAAAAAAAAAAATCTCTCCCTTTCCAAACTTAATCTAATTAGCTCACTTTCTTAAAAAATTACTTTATATGAACCACTTTTATAAATAGGTGAAAGTCACTTTTACAATGGTACTTTATGAACTATCCACTACATTGTAACTTAAATAAAAGATAAAGTGACTTTAGAATTATAAGTGACTCACTTTTTATAATGGGTGAGAACACTTTTACATAAAGTAACTTTAAAACGTAAGTTACATGTTTTTTCTGAAAAATTAACTCAACAAAATGAAAGACTTAAACCCAAGACCTCTATTCCCATAAAGTAACTTTAGACCAAGTGAGCTAGTTTAAAAGGTTAGTAATTTTTGGAAAAGAGGAAGAAGTTTTTTCTTTTTCTTTTTTTCCACTAAAGATTTGGAGTGCGTGCTTACTTGAAAATCCCTTTTTTTCCTAAAAATAAAAAAAAAACAACTACACAAACCAAACAAAGATGAAAAATTAATCCAAGCCTTATGGCTTAACATTAGATTTGGCTAGAAACTAAATATTTTTCTCAATGTTTATGATTTTCTAACATCACACTAAGGCGTAGTGGAAAAGAGCATACACATGAGAAAAATCCTTTCTTTTTCTTTTTGGTTTGCCCAGATCGTATAGAGTCACAAGGCAAAGATCATACATAGAAAATGAAAGTTATAGGTTTGATAATAATTTTTTTTTATAGAGGACTATAAACTGAAATAAACAAAGAGATAAATAACTATCATTGCAAATAAATATTGTATACCTCAAGATCTTAAAAATTACGTAGCTAGGGCTACCAGAAACCTTTTGACATGAAACAAAATTCGTTCTTCACTAGAACATTTGCTCCTAACACAATAGAGAAGTCCTCTTAGCCCGAAAGTGGTCAGAAACAGTAGATCTAGGAAATGACTGTCAGATACACTTGTACCAGTTTTGGATTTGGATAACCAATGGATGTGGCCCTCGAATAACTCTGATACCATGTAGGAATTTATAGGTTAAGTTCCTTACATAAAACACCAAAGGACACTGCTCAAAAACATATCACAGATCAGTACACCAGTATTCTTAACATGGTTAAAACCCTCAAAGAGGGAAACAGTCCACGGTCTGAGCAATGCAGCCACTTGAGGAAATTCATTAATGTAAAAGAAAGAAATTTTACATAAGATTCTCTCAAGAATGGTCACCTAACAAATGACCCTCCATGCTCTTTAAATAGAGATCATGGACCAATCAGGTGTTAAGTCATGGATCAAGTGTCAGTAATACTGAGGAGAGAATGAATCATTGGATAACTTCATGTCTAGAACATATTGTGACTATCGGATTGTAAGTTACAAAAAGTACATACTAGAGAAACACACTTTTCCTAACTATACACTAGACCAAGTTGTACCTAATTATTTGCTATGTGTTGGAATATCCTAACAAATTTTTGGTTTAAGGAGAAACTACAGTTAGAATTTCGATGGCCTCTCACTGTGATTTCATAAGACAAGGACAATAAATAATTCAGATAACTCCATTCAGGTGGCCTAGTTGAGAAGTCAAGGGGAATGCAGTGACACTGTCTTGGTGTTGAGGAGAGGCCATTGTTTAGACCAAGTTCTATTTTATACAAAGAAACCTTGGTGTTTCCATAGGAAGAAGGGTCCAGTGCTAATCACACTCAAGTCACAGTCTCAATGATGCTGCAACTGAGACATGATTACAGTACATTGATGAAGTCTTTACAGTGATGGATTTCAAATCTCTCTCATCGCTATCTCAGTGAAGGCCTCTAGTGATGTAGCCTTAGCGGTGGAATAAGAATCTAGAAGACAGAAGCGAGAGAGGACTCATGCCTTGATCATGGAGTGGATAATAGGTTGAGAGTCTTGGTCTTGGCATTTGTCAATTGAAACCTCTAAGAAGAATTTGTACGGGTTTTCCTCTCAAAGAGTGAGAGTTTTTGGCCCTGACTCATAGCCTACATGTTATGTCTCTATCTATTTATGTTCTTGCATTGGTTACTATTTGATGAAGAAGAACACTAAGAATATAACGTAAAGAAGATCCTAACCTAATCATGTAAAAATAATTCACAAGAAGTCACCAAAGAAGAGAAATCATCTAATATTAATGCCCTAGTTTTCTTAACATGGTATCAGAGGTAAGGTGATGAAGTAAAAGGAAGGGCATCTAATTAAAGAGGCATTCAAGGATCAAGTGTCAAGAAAGACATCAATGCAAGTTGAAGGTTAATAAAGAAAAAGATCAAGATCTAGATTGAAGAATCAAACCCTAGACCAAAGAAACAATCTATAACAACAAGAGCTTTCGTTTCTATAATCATCATCGAAAGACCAAAAAGACCCTCATCATGTTATCTACAAAGCAAGGTAGCTCGAAGTACTTTAAATTTTACGATCACATTATCTTGGAGAAAGTAAAAACCCTAGTGGAAATTCTAATCTTGAAATATCTTGAAAGGAAGAAGGCATTATCATCTTCAAATATATGAGGCAAGTTCCCTCTCATTCAAGCAAGGTTCCTCTCCTTTCCCTTGAAGAATATCATCCAAGGAAGAAGAAAATGCATCTTCTTCAACCATAATCAAAGTGATCAAGTAAGAAGATTTGATCTTCACTTGTCAGGTAAGTGTCTATCATTCTTTAATCAATTTGGTAAAATGGATTCATGTTTGCAAGGAGATCTATAATTTGGATGGGTCATCAAAATTCCTTGCATGGAAAAAGAGGATAGATATAGTCCTCGAAGAAAGTTAAGTCATTGAAAATATTAATGGATATGTCTCCTCTTAATTCATGGAAAGAGATCCTTATTAAAGGTCCCCTCATATAGAAATATTGGAGACATCAAAGAGATGTATATGATAAACTCGTAAGAATACTCTCTGAAGATGTGGTAAAGAAGGTCACATGACTTAGATCTAATCTACACAACTTAGATCCAATCTACACAAAAATTAAAGGTATCAAAGGATGAAGGATATCTGCATAAGATCTCATCTATGAGATCTGGGAGAGATGATAAGAAGATAATCAACATTAATATAAAATGCACTAACTGATGAATAAGGTAACAAATATCCATGAGGATAAGAAAGTTACCTCATTTGAAAACTTGTGGTTTGTATGCAAGATAGAAGAAGACAAGTTGAGGGGAAAAGTGTTGAAGGTTAAGGGAATCAAACATTTGTTGGGAGGAAACGAATTTTAGAAAAAATTTGGTCCTCAAAAAAGAAAGAAGAACATAGCTAAGATTCAATGCTATGGATATAAAAATTATAAATATTACAGGAAAGATTGTCCTAAAAGGAAAATATCAAAAGAAAGGAATGAATCTCATATCACCGAAGAAGTGGAGGAGGTTGAAGAAAAGAAGTCTAAGATAATAGGAAGTAAAGAGATCTCGAGTGAGATAGTCTCCCTCATGAAATTTCTTTTCATATATCCTAAACCTTATATGATATGGCTATAATAAATAGTAATATGCATGGTGGCATCATGGAAGCATTAGAAACAAGAGCTTGTGACATCACCATAGGAACATGAAGGATGTCTTGAACAAAATTATGGCAGTAAAATATGAAAGATATAGCTCTTGGGAACTTAATTGAAAACTTAAGGAAAGGAAGAGGTCATCCAGGACAAGGCTCATCATACATCAAAGGAAACTTATGCTAAATAAGGATATACGATATCCTTAAGATTCTCTGATGGGGTCCTCATTAGAGGATTCACCGGTCTAGAGTGTAAACAAGTGTTTCATCAAGAACTCCAACTTGAGGAGTTTATGGGATGATGGTATGATGACATAAGAGATAAATCAGATCAAGGGATTGAAGATATTTTCAATCAAGGAAGCTGATGAAAGAAACCTACATGATTGAAAGGTAACTAAGGTATGTATCATTGTATTTAATGCTATAAAGTCATGTTGTATGGTTGCAGGTAACAAGGATAATCACTTCTATTTTGAAGCATGATCAAAGGAAAGGAATCTCCTCCTATGAAATAATGTCAGAAGGCATGAGTCACACTAGATAAAATCAACATAATATGTCCTCATATGAAGTATGAGGTGGTTGACTACGATTGAAGAACTCTGATTGGAAGCTCCTAGGAATGAAGTGTGTGAAAAGATAGGAAGAGTTCGTATAATATGCAATGAAGGTAGAAGGAATTCAACATCCAAAGCCCAAGAAATTTGACTAGAAGATCTCTTGGAAGGATGTGAAGACTCTAATGGAAGTCAAAAAAATATAGAGACCCTTGACAATGGATATCAATGGGAGATGTGTCAATCTACATGTAGGATGCTGATACCTACAGGAAGATGTCATGGTGAAATATCATCACAATGGTAATTTTGATTTGAATTGTTCATTGATTATTTTTGAACTAACATCTAGTTGGGATTATGTAGGACTATCAAAGGGAAGATCTGTGAATGACTTCCAAGAAAACCATATAGAAGGATGTAATATTATTTTGAAAAATATGGCATGAAAGCATAATGACATGAAGTAAAGCCAGATGTAAAATCTGATGGATCGCTTTCTGATGAGTTAAGAACATGAATAACTCATGCATAAAAGTGATGGATGATCTATGCCCTATTTAGAAGTTCCCAAAGATCAAGACTCCTTGACGAAGAATAAATTCATGACATTAAAGGAAGGATCTCTTCAAGCAGTTGGTTGTTTCAGGATCTCCACATGAGGAGTTGCGATAGGTCCCTAGTTAAGAGGGAGCTTGAAAAGAAGTTTCTTACTTGGAAGAAACTTGGAAAATTCCTAAGAAGGGATCTTAGATACATTCCTTTAATGGAATATGTCCTCCTAGTTTGAAAAGGAGAGATAGACATGTCATTTTGTTCTTCACTTGGGAAGACAGAATGGAGGATTGTGTAATCATTTGGCATCTAATTCTGTTTGAGGATGAGATAGAGCATCCAACAGTAATAGTAGTCATGGAGGACCAATATTCTTTGTAGGACTGGGGATTCCAAGAAAATTATATTCCTTATGGAGCATATCCTGAGTGAACCTGGGTGGGGCATGTTCCTAGAGAGACAATGATGAGTATGTCTATAAATCATTGGTCTTGTCAGCATTGTGCTCTGATCTTGTGGAGAGATAGAGGTGTTAGTCAAGGCCTTGCTATACACCAATGCTAGTTGATATGATTCTATACAAATGAGTTACAAATATGAATTCTTTTTATGAGAAATTCTTCAGATTGAGAATGACCAAGTACCATTATCAATACCTCTCTAGTTAAGAGTGATTGTTGAAAAGTGTAACTAGGTTTAGTCTTCATAATGACATGTAATTGTGACTTTTGTAATTGATGTAACAAAGGAAATAATTTTTTTTTTGTAAGCCTTGCTTCATGGGTTTCATGATAAAGTGATTTTATTTTAGGTGGCTACGATTTGAGAGCCTTAGGATTTGTCATTAAGTTCAATGAACTAATGTCATGTATGAAGAGCTATTTTTGAGCATATTTAAAATGTATATGAGTAAATCAAGTGTGTAGAAAGCCCTCGAAAAGAAAAGGATAGTCTTCTTGACATGATTTCGACCTGCAATATAAAGTAATAACTTATGTCGGCTCACCCGAAGTGCCACACTGATTCCAATGGTCATGTTAGCTTCAGTAGAAGGATGAACCACTATATATAAGAGGCTAGGTTCTTCACATAAACATAGAAAAAGATCTTCGCATAGCTCTGAATTTCAAAACAAGGAAAAGAGACTCGGGTTACCTCTATTTTGGTGAAGGCTACAGGGATGCATACTACAGTTCTATAAGGGAATTCAGATGCCTCTTATCTATATATCACAGTAACAATGAATAAGAATTTTTGGTTTAAGAAGAAACTATAGTTATAATTTTCGTGGCCTCTCACTGTGATTTCAAAAGACTAGGA
Organism: Pinus tabuliformis; assembly: GCA_031772625.1. NCBI lineage: Eukaryota > Viridiplantae > Streptophyta > Pinopsida > Pinales > Pinaceae > Pinus > Pinus tabuliformis. The sequence goes on along the minus strand of CM062807.1, from coordinate 491,581,291 downwards.
TAGTAAATAATTCACATACCTCCATTAAGGTGGCCTAGTACAGAAGACAAGGGGAATGCAGTGACATTGTCTCAGTGATGATGAGAGGCCACTATTCAAACCAAGTTTGGTTTTAGACAAAGAAACCTTGGTGTTGCCACAGGAAGAAGGATCCATTTCTAACCTCCCTCAAGTCACAATCTCAATGATGCTGCAATTAGGACATGATTACAGTACAATGATGAAGTATTTACAGTGATGTATATCGGAGATATCTCATTTCTATCTCAGTGAAGGTCTCTAGTGATGTAGCCTCAGTGGTGGAAGAAAAATATAGAAGACTGAAGCAGAATAGGACTTGTATCTTGATCATGGAGTGGCTAATAGGTTAAGTGCCTTGGTCTTCGCATTCATCAATTGGAATATATAAGAAAAACTTGTGCAGGTTTTCCTCTCAAAGAGTGAAAGTTTTTGGCGCTATCTCATATCCTAGATGTTGTTTATCTTGTCTATTTATGTTCTTGCATTCATTACTGCTTGATGAATAAGAACACTAAGAATCTAACGTAAAGAACATCCTAACCTAATAATGTAAAAAGAATTCACAAGTAGTCACCAAAAAAGAGAAATCATCTAATATAATGACCTAGATTTCTTAACACAAGTGGCATCAACATATCCAAGAATCCTACTTTCGTTCAAAGACAAAGCATATTCCAGTCAAGTACCATTTACTAAGAGAGCAAGTTGTAAATCAGATTGTCAACATGGAGTATGTATGTGTAAAAGAGCAGGTATACGATATATTCACCAAATCTCTCCCAAGAGGTCAATTTGAGTACTTAAGGAAAATGTTAGGAGCACTTCCTCTTTAATCTCTCCATTAGATCTTTATTAAGAGGAAGAAACACGACCAACAAGCAATCAACATATCAAAATAAATATGTTAGGTCCACAGGATCAACAATATAGGGCGATATTGTTGATAGGGGGAGCATGTTGGTATATTTCCCATTGATGTCAAAGGGGGAGAATTATTGGTTATAAAAAAAAGTCGGGAGAATAACCTCAAACAAAAGCAAGGGGGAGGGGAGAAACACCACAAAAAGGAAAAGTACACCAAAGTAACAATAACAAAGGAGAAGTGCATCTAAGGGGGAGCGAATCACGGGAGAATAACAGTGCCTCTACCAACATTTATAAAGAAAGATGCATTTTTATGGACTCTAGAAACAACTAAGGCCTTTGAATATCTTAAGAGGTAATGTGCCAAGCACCGGTCCTAGCTACACCAGACTTCACAAAAGCCTTTATTGTGGAATTTGATGCCTCATGAAACGAAATTGTTGTTATTTTAATACAAGAAGGAATACCCATTTCTTTTGAAAGTATTCCAATCAAGGGAAAGTATTTACACAAACAAAATTATGGGAAGGAAATGTTGGCAATACTATATGCACTAAAGAAATGGTGACCTTACCTAATGTGAAGAAACTTCAAGTTAAAAAATGATCATGATAGTATTAAACAATTTTTGGAACAAAGATTATCTTTAGAAGAGCAACCAAAATGAGTGACAAAGATGTTGGGTTATGACATTGATACCATCTACAAAAAAGGGAAGACAAATGTTGTTGTAGATTGATCCAGGTGGATATTGGTGGCCACCCGCTAATTCCACTTGGATCCACTCTAGTGCTTCTTTCAGTTTTTTCAGTTTCCTTAATTATAGCATAATTTACTATTTTTAGCAGTTTTTCGGGTCCTAAACTTCCGGAGCCGTTTTGAGGCCCTAAACGATGTTTTTTGGGAAATCTATCGTCAATGATTTTTCTGTAAAAAAAATCGTCTTTTCCGTCATAGTCCTCGGAGAGATCTTTCCAATGGGCTATCATGCACGTCAAACGGAGATAATATGACCAATTCGTGACCTCGGGAAGTTGGCTATCCAACTCACCCCAATGGGGCCCACAAACTCTTGGTGTTACATCTCCTCGGGTTAGGGTTTGGTTGTTTAGGGTTTTCTCTTATTGTTCAATAATAAAAAGGCCCTTGAGCCTCATTTTAAGACAGTTCAGAGGCATGTAGCCACCACATCTCTTCTCAGAGATAAGCTACCATCATCCTAGCTGGTTTATTTCCATCACTGTTTGTAAGAATATTTCAGTATTTTACATTAATGAAATGAAGTATTATTTCCACTGCATATCTGTGTTTGTGGTTATCTCTGTAATTTGTTGTGTTCCTGTTTAAGTTTAGATCAGTGGTATCAGAGCAATCTACTTTTTCTTTGTTTTTCTTTGCATGTCCCCAACGAGGTCGGGATATAAGGAGTTAGGGATTGAACTGGTCGAACGTTTACAAGACCAGCCTCGCAAATCCTAACGGCCTCCAATGGCGGATGAGAAGAAAGATGAAGGGGTAGGAGATCCTATCAAAATCTTTCTCAAAGAAGCCCTCGAGCGACAACGGAACGCGATGATGGACAACTTTGCCCAAATTCTTCAGTGGCTACCCAGAAGCGAAGCATCAGCTTCTAGTAGCTACTTTGGAAATGCCACACCCTTTAAGGTACAAGTTAATTTTGAAATCCCCATATTCCAGGGTTAGATAGACGTAGATTTCGTAGATAAATGGTTAAATATGCTAAAGGGTTATTTTTCTGTTCATGAATTTTCGAGTTGGGAAAAGATTGTTTTTGCTCTTCTCAAAGCAGCCCCCCACGTCCAAGACTGGTGGGAAACATACTGCGAGCAGAAGGATGAAAATACCGGGTCACTATTTTTAGCTGCACCCACCTAGAATTCATTCTAAGATGCCATTAAGGAGCAATACTACCCTGTTGAAGCTATGAGGATGAATACATAAAGTGGACCACGCTGCGGCAGGGAAGGGACCAAGATGTGCCAGAGTTCACCAATATTTTCCATACCCTTCGCACAAAGTTGGGTATCAAGGATTCGGAGAAGCATTTGATACTCAAATACCGTAGCTGCCTACACAATTACATCCAGGAGGAAATAGAATTCCTGAACATCTCTTCGCTCAACACAACATACCGATATGCTGTCAAGATCGAGCAGAAGTTTAAACAAAAGAAGTGAGACTTTGGATCTGTAAATCCGAAGCAAGGGAAAGGTGCCCCTAAACCACAGAACAAAGGAGAAATCCAAGGTGGGGCAGCCCAAGACAACCCACCAAAGCTGCAAGAAAAGAACAGTGCCGCAAAGACAAAAAAGGACACGGGAAAATGGTGTGAGTTCCATAGGAGTTCCACTCACAACACAAGTGAGTGTCAGGCCAAGCAGTCACTGGTGGTTGAGCTAAAGGTTTCAGAATCAGATGCATGTTCTGACTCTCAGTCAGAACCTGCCAAGGAGAATGACAAAGGGAAGCAGATCATTGATGCAGATCCTAACGCCACTGTTGCTACTGCCAAGATCCAGAAAAATGAACCCGAAGATCCAGAGGAGGAGGAAGATCTCTTCCACTCCCAGATGTGGGTAAAGGGCTCCCCACTGCAATTCATTGTCGATAGCGGGAGCCAAAAGAACCTCATTTCGGTAGAGGTTGTGAAGCGGTTGGGCTTATCGACCACAACACATCCATAACTGTACACCATCGGGTGGCTTCACCAAGGACGGGATCTTCGCGTGAGCCAGCAGTGTCGCCTTTCATACAACATCAAGCCCTTCACAGATGAGGTATTGTGTGAAATTGCTCCCCTTGAAGTTTGTGATTATTATTAGGACAACCATACTTGTGGAAGCGACATGCTGTTTATGAATCAAGATCTCGTGTTGTTATTAGTACATTGGGAAATAAGTTGTATAGGATACCAGAGGTAGCACCGCCTACTGCCATCTCTTTGATTACTGCAAAACAATGCAGTAAGCTCATTTCCAAAACTGGGAAATTTGTTTTCCTGATGATACGCCCTCAAGGAAAGAAGAAGACAGTGGCCACAGCCTCCATACAGGGCCCCTCCGCATGACAACTACAGATGGACAAGGTAGTGGAGGAGTACGAGGACATCTTCACCTCCCCCGCAGGGGTTCCTCTACACTGTCAGGTCAAGCACTCCATCGATTTGACCCCAGGTGCGCCGCTACCCAATGGACCAATTTATCGTCGCTCCATTCTAGAGAACGATGAAATCAGGAGGCAGATTCAGGAGCTGCTGCAGAAAGGTCACATCCTTCCAAGTTCATCGCCTTGTGGGAGACCAATTGTGTTGGTACAGAAGAAGGATGGGACTTGGAGACTCTGTATTGACTATTGGGCGCTGAACAAGATCACTGTTCATAATAGGTACCCGATCCCATGGATTGATGACCTCCTAGACCAACTAAAGGGGGCAAAATATTTCAGCAAGTTCGATCTGAAGTCAGGATATCACCAGGTACCAATTGAACCCTCTGATGTGTGGAAGACTGCCTTCAAAGCCAAGGAGGGCCTTTTCGAATGGTTGGTTATGCCTTTTGGGTTGATGAATGCTCCTGCAACCTTCATGAGGCTAATGGATGACATCTTGTGGGCATTCACCAGCTCATTTGTAGTGGTATACTTGGATGACATTCTGATCTTCAGCCAGAGTTGGGAAGAGCACCTCCACCACATCCGACAGGTTCTCCAAACACTGCGGCAACACAAGCTATGTGCCAATTTGGAGAAATGCACTTTTGGCATGACCTAGGTTCAGTATCTGGGATACATTATTGATGAACAGGGGGTGCATGTGGATCCAGCCAAGATTCAAGTCATTCAGGATTGGCCATCTCCAACCACTCTGACAAAGCTCCGCAGGTTTGTGTTGGGGTTTTCTCATATCACTTGGCCTTTGAGTCAAGTCACCAAGGGAGAAGTGAAAGCAAAATTCTTTTGGTCTGAATCTCAACAAAAGGCAGTCATAGATTTGAAAGATCGCCTCTGCACGGCACCAATGCTCGCATTACCAGATTTACAACAACCATTTGAGGTCAAGACAGATGCCTTTGACTATGCTATTGGGGCAGTCCTTACTCAACACGGGCATCCAGTGGCATATCAGAGTGAAACACTTTCAGACACAGTTTGGAAGTATCTGACTTATGATAAAGAGATGTATTCCATTGTGCAGGCCTGCCGAAAATGGAAGCATTACATTTTGGGGAAGGAAACGGTCATCCACATAGACCACCGACCCCTACAGTTCATACAGACCCAAGGGAAATTGCAGAATGATCGCCATCAGAAGTGGTCCACATACTTGCAACAGTTCCATTTGAATATCAAGTATAAGAAGTGCAACACTAATAATGTTGCAGATTTCCTCAGTCGACCATCGATCATGGTATTAACCACCGTGCTCAACTCTTGTGGGCACGAGACTTCTGATTGGCCACTGCTCTACAAAAGCGACTCGAAATTCGGCCACACATACCAGACCCTCTTGGAGGGTCATCATGTTCCAGATTTTCACCTCCAGGATGGCATGTTATGCCACCTGGGTCACCTTTGTGTTTCTTCAAGCGAGCGTGCCAGGATGATTTGGGAAGCACACTGCAGTCGGACTATTGGGCATTTTGGGGTTGAAAAAATGGTGGCAGTACTGCAGAAGTATTTTTGTTGGCCAAATCTTCGACAGGATGTCGGGAAGTACATCAGATCATCCACTACCTTCGCCATTGCCAAACCGACCATCAAGAAGCAAGGCCTCTATACCCCGCTTCCTACCCCTAGTCGACCTTGGGAATCCATCTTCATGGATTAATGTCAGGCCTTCCTTCCACTAAGCATGGAAATGACTGTGTTTTTGTTGTCGTCAACAAGTTCTCAGAGATGGCCATTATGGCAGCCTGCAAGAAGAATATCACAACAGAAGCCACTGCTAAACTCTTCTTTGAACGAGTGTGGGTAAACTTTGGGATCCCACAGTCTAGCATCTCAGATCAGGGCAGTAGGTTCCTCAGTACATTTTGGTCTAGTCTCTGGTCATTGTTGGACACCAAACTCACTAAGTCCACAGCCTTCCATCCTCAAACTGATGGCCAGACAGAGGTTGTTAATAGGATGATCATACACATTCTATTCATGTACAACTCAAACCATCCACGCACATGGGACGAGAGCCTCCCCTATGTTCAACACAGCTACAACCGGGCTCTCCATAGCTCAACTGGCCACAACCCTTTTCAGGTGGGCTTGGGATTCCAGCCACTATGTCCCATCGATGTGGCCATGCCATTTGCAGCTACTCACGTAGATTCTGCTCATGTCTAGTCCGAAACAGATAAGGCAAACAACTTCATTGAGCACATCCAACATATTTGCCAATAGGTCCATGACATTCTGGAGAAATGAAATGCTAAGTACAAGCAACGACATGATCAACATCGAGTGCCACACAAGTTTCAGGTGGGTGATAAAGTCTAGTTGCATTTGCAAAAGGAACTCCTTACCAGAGCCTATCGGAAACTCAGACAACTCCGATATGGTCCTTACACCATTACCAAGGCTGTGGGAGACAATGCATTTGAGATCAGGATTCCCCCATTCCTTGGCTTGCACCCGGTGTTCAATGTGGACTGCCTTCGGCCATACTTTCCATAATTACTAGACACGTCCGACATTGCAGAACAACTCACACCCATAGAGTTAAATCCAAATTGCATGGAACAAGCTACAACTAATCGGATCATGGACACACAGATCAAGCACACTCGCCAGCAGAATATCCAACTGTATCGAGTTGTCAAAGCAGGACAACTCCTTCACCAGGGCAAGTGGCTCACTAGGGACCAAGTTCAACAGAAGTTCCCTCATCTCATGGAGGAACTCAATGCAATGGGGACCATTACTTCCTAAGGGGGGAGGAATGATCTAGGTGGATATTGGTGGCCACCCGCTAATTCCACTTGGATCCCCTCCAGTGCTTCTTTCAGTATTTTCATTTTCCTTAATTATAGCATAGTTTACTATTTTTAGCAGTTTTTCGAGTCCTAAACTTCTGGAGCCGTTTTGAGGCCCTAAACGACGTTTTTTGGGAAATCTACCACCAGCGATTTTTATATAAAAAAATCATCTTTTCCGTCCTAGCGCTCGGAGAGAACTTTCCAATGGGCTATCATGCATGTCAAATGGAGATAATATGACCTATTTGCGACCCTGGGAAGTTGGCTGTCCAACTCACCCCAATGGGACCCACAAACTCTTGGTGTTACATCTCCTCGAGTTAGGGTTTTGGTTGTTTAGGGTTTTCTCTCATTGTTCAATAATAAAAAGGCCCTTGAGCCTCATTGTAAGACAGTTCAGAGGCATGTAGCCACCACATCTCTTCTCATAGATAAGCTACCATCGCCCTAGCTGGTTTATTTCCATCACTGTTTGTAAGCATATTTCATTATTTTACATTAATGAAATGAAGTATTATTTCCACTGCATATCTGTGTTTTTGGTTATCTTTGTAATTGGTTGCGTTCCTATTTAAGTTTAGATCACAGATGCACTCTCAAGAAAGGATGAGGAAGTGGAAGCATTGATCTGTTCCATTTCTATCATTCAAACTAATTGGATAACTGAGGCAAGGGATGAATGGAAGAATGACGAAGAGGTGTGGATAGTCATTCAAAATTTGCAGTAGGATCCTAGTACATCTAATAAATTTATTTGGAAAAATGATTCATTATGGTACAAATATCACTTATATATATGTAAGAATTTGCAACTCAAACAAAAGATTCTTTTGGAATTGCACACCTCGCCCTTAGGAGGGAATTCAGGACTTTAAAAAACTTGCCACAGGGCTAAGAAGAATTTTTTTTGGGATAGCATTAAATCTTATATTCATAAGTTTGAGGTAGGATGTTTGGTTTTCCAAAAAAATAAAGTTTAGACAATTAAGACCCCAGGTTTGTTACAACCTTTAGTGTTGGGCATGGAATCCCCCCAAGGCATGTTTTGGGGCTTAAAGCCCAAGTTTTCACCAAATATTCTTGTAAAATCTCTGCGAATTGTGGGCGCAGGGTGCAAAATTATAATAGAGTCACAGGGTTGTCCACCCTAGTTTTTGTAATGTAATGTCGGCTGGATAGACCTACCCATGGTCCGCGGACCATGGGATTGTATAAATAGAGTGAGGCTCTAAGTGTATAAGATAACTAAGAAAAGATAGAATAGAAGGAGAGGAGAAGTTTAAGTGATTGAGTCGAAGTGTAAAGTGTGTCTGTGGGTCATAGAGTAGGAGAAGGCTCTGCAACTAAGTGCGCAGAGGCCTAGTAGTCCGCAGCTGAGTGCGCAGGGCAGGTCGAGTCTGTAACCATTGGGAGAATCAATAAAGAGAAGTTTTACTATATTTCTGTGTATATTTTCTTGGTTTAATGCATGATTGGATATAATCTGCAAGTATATTGTTTATTTAATGCGCGAACCTGTATGAATGTTTTGTATAACTAATTATAAATTAAGACATTCAAGTAAGTGAAGGTAGTTAACTAGTATTGGAAGATAAGTAAGATCTCGGGTAATAGCGCAAAGCATGGCGTGGGAGCTCCACAACCCCTTGTTAAGGTTGCGCGAAGGAAGTGTATCAAGCCACGAGGAACGGAAAAGTGCGCGAAGCAACCTACGCGTAGGAACAAACAGTGGACCAGTCGAACCTCTTAGACATCTCAAGGGTGTGGAAACTTGGTTCTAGCACCCTCTCATACTACTTCGGGTGAGACCTCAGTCCACACTCTGCGGATTGTTGCTGAAAGGGCCAGTAGTATAGGGATTTGTTTAGCTAATTAACTCTGAACCTGGGTCAGGCCCCAGCAAGCCAACAAATGGTTCCGTTTTTGGGACTGGGATTTGCATAGAGAAGTATGATGTCATATCACTGGAATCTGACAAAGAAAGGAATTGAAGATTGGTTGGAAAAAAAGATTCATGAGTTTGCGGTGCAGGAAAATAGGAATCCACGACTATCAAAGGAAGAGTGGTTAGACTACTACTTGTATACGAAGATCCATGAAATTTTCTTTGCATACTTCCCCACTGAGTTGTATGAGTGGATCATGAAGCTAGAAAATAGCCAAGGAAGGTGTAAACTCAACAAACCTATTGTGTGGACTCCAGAATTGGTGTGCAGACTCGAAGCATCGGAAGATAAGATCGCACACGCTGTTGATCATTGGCTCGATCGAATCATCGGAGGATTCATCACCAAATTCACGGTAGATAATTTAGTCAGCTATAGCGAGGTAGATTGACACTTCCTCAAGGGACCGCAAGGTAAGTACGTTAAATATTTGAACACTTGGATTAAAATTCTACTATGTGAAAAGTGGGTTATGCGAAAAAATTGATGTTTAGGGCCACGTGGAGTGGGAGAATCTACAGAAACGAAGGTAGCACAGAATTAGAAACTAGCCCCTTGATTTCACCTCCATGAGGGGGTGAAGAAGAGCTCACAAAGGTCTCACAAAGAAGTGTGATCAATCTGATAAGGCAGATAATTCTGCGCATAACACCCCCACCCACACCACCGCCAGTTTCACTGTCTTCACCCCCGTCTTCACCCGTACCACCTTCGCCACCATCACGAAGCAGTATGGAAAGCGCGATAAAGCTACCAGTGTTCAAGGGAGTAGGGAATGAAGATCCATACCAGTTTTGGTTCATGATAAAAGCTGTATGGGAAGCACATGGTGTCACAGATGACAATATAAAGAAGGAAACATTGGTCAGCGCTCTATAGGATTGCACGCTAACCTGGTACATTAAGCATTACAATGACAATCTGATTGTGGAGATTACGGATGTAAAAGTGATGCTAAACAAGGAATTTAGTAGGCCAAATTCAGAGGCATAGTCGATCATTGGATTCAAGGAAATCACAATGCTACCAAGCGAGACCCCATGGGAATTGGATCAAACAATGAAGTGCACAATTTGTGAAGTGAACATGACATTAATAGTTGGGCAACACTGCGAATGGTTTGTAGCATCGTTAACATCGCATCTATGGAATGCGTTGTTACAACAAAGGCTAACCACTCAGGCTAAGGGATTTGGAGGTCATGATGAGATTGCATGAGACTTTGATACAAGATCCTAACCTGGGAGTTCAGCAGATTCACGCGCAGTTGAAAAACTTGTGCCTGGAGATGTCAAGTTTGAAACAAGACAGGACAACCCACCTAGAGATGCGTGATGAGGTATGGTGCGTAAAATTCAAGGGCCAGGGGCATGACAAGGACCAATTCATGGTGTTCACGAATTAACTTGCAGGAGGAGGGCTAATGCCACTAAGACCGAAGGCACAGGTAAGACCAAGCGGGGCGCCTGCATTATGGTGCGTGATTTGTCAGATAGGAGGAAAGTATGCTACAGATAACTTCCATCTATTACAGAAGTGTTAGTATCAGTCTTTGCAGCCTTCCTCCAGTGATGAAACATGCTCTTACAAAGTGATTTTAAGGTTTCAAGGTCAAATTTTGTCATTTCAGTGAGTTTTCAAGCAAAATTTGGTCACTAGGTATTATGTCTAGGGTTTGTTTTCACTATTTTCAAAGTTGTCCAAATGACGGTCCATGTCACGATTCAGCTGAGTGTACCATCATTCAAAGGGTTTTCATCATCATGTCAGGTTCCAATGGGTCATTTTACACCTTGTTCATGCTTCAGTTGTGCCTAGGTAAGGTTCATTTCCTTTTCCTAGGGTTTTGGAGGTAATTTCTCTTGGATGGTCAAATCATCAGTAAAATTGTATCCTGATGTTCATATACCTTCCGCTATCCATAATGTACCTTATTAAACACTTCCCATCACTAAAATCCCCCAAATTCCTCATTTTCGCACAAACCCTAGTTTCTTGCTACAACTCAGCAATTTTCCAGGCTAGGCATGTGTTTTTCCATTCTGGACCCCTTCCCCTCACTCAATCTCTGAAATTACACTTTCCCCTACTTCCTAACATTCCTCCCCACCTCCCAAAATTTTCTGAAGAATTTAGAAGCCCCTTATCCCCTTCATTTCGATTCATTTCAACAAATCCCTTGTTCCACACATCGGGATAGGTTTCACTCAAATGATGTTTTGGAGAAATAAAATATGAATTTCGGAAAAATGATAGAGGTTTTTGTCCAAAATAGGCCAAGGAAGAAAAAACTCCTTCACTTTTTACACAGGTGTCATGGTTTTAGAGAACTGTCAAAAATACCATTGCCTCAGGAGAATTGAATGCACCTCTGAAGTGACCTTGGGAAAATCAAGATTTCTCCTAGCTTGGTTGGAAAAATGAATTTCTTGATGAGTCAATGATAAATAGACACAAAATATTTCCAACAAGATATCATGATCTCAATTTGGAGTTGAGGAACACCTTCAAAAGTTGATTGCAACAACACTCTGTCTTGAGGCAGCCTCATTTTGCACATTTTGACCAGTCTTGGGAGATTTGACTTTTGATAGGGAAAATAAAATCCAAATTAAAAAATTCAAGTTGTTTTGGAATGAAGACTCAATACCTTTCCAACAACATATCCTGCGCCCAATTTGGACACTAGGAAGGCCTTCAAAATTTGTCTGCAAAAAGGCACTATGCACAGAAATTTTTAACACAGGGTTTTCTGCTCTATGCGCCGTGCCACGTGGTGCTCGCTTTTTCTAGAGGCCTCCAAATCCAAAAAAAATTGCCTTTATGGATTTTTCATGCAAAATTACATTTTCTTACCTATGGCCAAGAAATTTGGGCAGGTTTTGAGCCCTCAAAAAGGTCAAAAACACTCAAAAAATGACCTCACTGCCCCTATTTTGACACACAGGAAGCAGTGTTGGAAGAATGGATGTTTGGAGGGAAAATGGAGGCCAAATTGAAAAATTCCACTTGGGTTGGAATGTAGACAGGTAGTGTTTCCCAACAAGCTATCTTGGGCTCAATTTGGACTTCATGAAGTGCCTCAAAATCAGCTCCAAAGTGGCGCGATGCATAGAGAATCAGGCACGGCGCATAGAGGATTTTTGCCTATTTTTCACTGTTCAGCTCAGAAATTCGCCCAGTTTTGACCAGTTTTTCTTTTTGATGTTACTCTTGACCTTTCATGATGTAATTTGATAACCATGATGTAATATTGGCACATTTTTACTTGTTCTAGAGGATTCATTCACTAAAAGGTGAAAATTAAATGAATGAATCAGTTTCCTAGCATATAGGGGTAAGTTGTTTGACTACCTAGATTTCTGTTCCTTGTTTAGAATTGGTTCAAACAGCTCCTAGAATGATGAGCTCGACCCCTAGAGGCATGGGAAGGAGTTAGGTTTGTCTATATTATGTAATTTCTCAGTCATTTTTATGGTAGGACACTTGGGATTGCTTGGCACTTCATTGTACATCTGATTTCTGCATTTTTGGCAAAGGAAAGACCAGGGTTTTGCAGCACTTGTTAGGATCCTTGTGGCTCTGTTTTTTGATGGTGTTTTTCTTCATGTAATTGTAAGTTCATTGATGTTTTATGTATGCCATTTCCCTTCTCTTTGCTTCTGAAACTAAACAAATTGAGTGACAAAGGTAGAATTCATTAGCTTATGGTGCTCTGCCTGGAACTTTGTTAAGTTTTACATATTTTCATTTGTTTGGAGAGGATTCTTGCAGCCTCTTTCCCTCTTCAACTCCTCAGTGGTCTTTTCTATCCATTCATTTCATCTAAAGCATCAAAACTACTGCCTACCTTGCCCCAAATGGAACTCTGCAAAAATTTGGCCTCATCCCTGGACCCAAATTTTCCTTTCCCTTTTTCCAACAAAAAATCCCAAAAACAATCAAATCAAATCCTTGCACTTCATACCTAGCCTAAGATTAGTTGTTAAATTAGTCATCTCAAGCCCCATCTGATTATCTTTTGCTGAGATTGACCTGGAGAGAGCCCTCTCCTGTCCTCGTAGGGCTAGCTACGAGGCTGAGCATGGTTTGATGTGGACCTAGAACCTTGTAGGTTGATTTTGTTGTATTGAATATACAACTCTTGGCTATTGAGGCAGTATTGGTACCCAACCACTGGATGTGATTCCAGATAGACCCGAATTCTGTTATGAACTCTCATATGGTTGTTATCTCGGAGGGAAGAATGAAAAAGAATACTGCCCCCCATATGGCGGCAATCCTGTGTTCAAAGGGAAGATTGGCTTTTGGAGACTAGACTGCCCAAATTGATACTGTTGCGAAGGATCAATTTGCTGAGACTCAACATAAGAAATTATAGATAAGGTTCTGGATGAAGAAATAGGAATAGACCATACTGTCGAAACAGTCCCTGGGTGGACTCCATCTAGTGGTTGAGAACTAGTTGGGACAGATGGTACACCTGCGAACATCGTCGGAGTCGCAGTGGGAGGTTCTGTTGTTGTTGTATCAGATGACATAGTCCTAGATGTCAATGGTTGTTCAGACATATCGAGTCTATCCAAAAGACTTCCTAGAGATTCTACAGGAACTTGCGATGAAGGATGACTAACTTCTGTAGTAGAAGGATATAGGTGGATCCCAGTTCCAAAATGCAATGGAGTACTGGATGGAAGATCTTCTACAATCTCTTCTATAGCAATCAGTCTAGGTGGAAGAGGCAGACCATCAGGTCCGTAAAATATTTCCAGTGCCGAAGAAGGTATAGACTCTACAGTGACATATGTTGGAGGGGTGACACCTTCCGAATCAGTCCTAGATGGAGTTGGTTCAGGAATAGAAGTGTTTACCGTTACACTAGGATCAATTTAACGTCCTCTTGTAACTGCGGAACTTCTTCTGTAGAGGCAAGGATACCAGAAATAGTTGGAGTAATTGGAGTCTCTGAGGATGTTGAAACACAAGTTTCAAATAAACCAGGAGACTTCAATCCAGTTAAATGAGATCGCTTGGCCCAGAATGGTTTCATTTCCAGAGTCAAAGACAGTTGACTCATTAGTCTCCATGAACGATGGGGTTTTGATTGACTTTCTTCCACGATTGTGGATTACTTGATCAACTCAAATAAAAAGAGAAAAATGTTATTCCGAATTAAATGAATTTTATGACGCTTTGACACAACTTGCTTTTACAATTTTTAAGAGTTGAGAAAAAGGTAAAGATGACTCTAGTCACCTTCGATTTTTATGAGCCTGAAGTGACAAGTGGTCAGATGGACCTTTTCTTTTAACAAGTCTGGAAAGGAACGAAAGTGACTACTCTGGAAATCTAGACAGAGGGATTACTAAACCAATCGAAAAACTGCAGAATACTTTTTACGTACGGCAGTCAATCTTCCTGAATGCTGTGTTCAGTGCATTGCAATCGATAGGGCGGTAGACACAGCTTCCTAATGATAAAGGATATAGCCTATTGTGGTCTCCCAATATATACTCGATGGTACATGGGAGCACAAGTCCATACTGTCACTTGTCGTATCAAAGAGGAGGAATCACCCAACCTACGATGAAGATGATAGTTACCAAGCTTTACGACGTTGGAATACATCTCTAGCCTAGACTTCTAGATGTTGTACGTTAGGTTCCAAAGCATTTTTATGTTCATTGAGGTTTATTTTATAGTTGATCTTTCTTAAGAAGTTTTCCTTTAAGGTTCACCGCGTGATGTAGATATACAATTCCTAAGTATGCAATCTAAGATGATAAATAGTCATTTACTTTCTTTTAGCAATGAAAATCCTAGCTACTAAGGAGAGAGAAGTAAAATTCTTTCAACATAGAGCAGAGAGCACACACTAAATGCACTTTTCCTAAATCAATTTCTGCATGCAGTCTAAATGCAAATGCACATGCATGTATTTTTTTGTTTAGTTTACTTAATGTGTGAATGACAAAAAGAAAACTAAGTACAAATCTGAACTATCTTTCCTCAAAGCGACACTTTAGCTATTTCTTTTCAAAACGAAAGGAAGACTAAGATGACACTTTCAATTTTGACTTGAAAACTGCTTTCGACACTTCAAAGAATTGATGATTCAAATCAAATACAAGGGAAAAAGTGTAATCGACTATCTAAAAGAGGAACACTTTACGACACTCTTTTCTTTGACTGAAAACGACACTTGCGACACTTTCAAATCAAAAGATGACAGTTTGATTAAGCTACTTTTTGCAAAGGAGAATTGTAAATGATGAAAAATGCATTAAAAAAAATTCACAATTATTTATCAATGGAGGCTGAATAATGCAAAGGAAAAGAGTTTCAATTGTGATATACTGATCATAGACAACAAAACTACTGAATATAGCTGAAAACAATGAAGGAAAAACCAAAATCTAGAAGCAAAAACAATCTCACTCAATCATTGCACCTGTAACATAGGGAAATAGGGATGCATCTCACCTGCAGCACACAAGAGGTGCGATGCATCCAGATTGCCAATGAGAGATAGTGCGATGGTCTAGGGATGAGATTGAGCTTGGTTATCACTCACAGTTTGCAGCTAAGTTCAGGGATTTAGGCTGAGCTAATGATAGACAGTAAACACAAACTATAGGGGCTGATCTAATGAGGTTATTTGAGCTACCACCAGGGCACCTAAGATGTTTTCAAGTCAACTGTTTAGTTCATAAACAAACCCGAAGATTGACTGAAGCAGGATTGATCTACTTTGCACTTGCATAGAAAATGCAGTTCAAAGGCTAGTTGGCTTAACTTCAGGCTCCGTCTGTAGTTTATAAAGCAAACAAATGGAAACAAACAAACAAACTATTCGCTCCCTAGTGGAGTCACCATTTTGTTATCGAGAAAAATAGTGTCCATTCAAAGATGCTAGTCCCACTAAGGCGGGTGGCTATCTTAGAAACAAACAAACTAAAGTTACTTGCGTTTTCCTTAATGAGAGATAGATGAGAGAGAAGCAGAGAGTACCAACCTCAGTCTTTCACTTGTCTCCTTGCTTGTTTCCTCCATCCTTTGACAGAGCTTCGCCACTCCTTCCTCACTTGTCCCACTTCAAAGAACACCTGTAAATTCAAAGCAACAAATGCCATCAAAGCATAGAGATCTATAACCATAAACAATGTAGAATCAGATGTACATTAACCATACAAATGCATACACAAATACAAGATTCAGAGATATACAAGCATATGGAGGAAAACTCAAATAGATTTATTGATAGAAGTAGAATAAGAGAGGATTACAACCCAGTTGTCTGATCCAGTGCCATCCACCCAGAATGAAAGCCCTCTTCACCTCATGAAAAGCTAGATCACCCAACAATACAATGTTTCACAGAGAAACCAGCAACGCTTCCTTACAAATTACAAAATTCCACCCTTTGGATCTCTGGGATGAGGGATCCATATATAGATATTTGTAGGTGGGTGTGTCAGCTTCTGGGATTTTGATTAGTGTCATTTCACTGATAGTTCTTGGTTCCACTTGGAGATTTCATGATCTCTTACTCATCCCTCGGTGAATTCAGAGAGGCAAGTGTCACGGGGGAAGTTTCTAGAAGATTCCCTGGGTTTCCACTTAGAAAAATACCTTTGCCATTTTTCTACTCTCACTCGTATCACCCTACAGAAGGGCTTTTCAGTATGCATCACACCCTTTGTGTGCTGCAAGTGAGATGCATTGCACCCTTAGCATGGAGCAGTCTGTATGGTCTAGTTTTGACCAGTTCTGAGCAGTTTTTCAGGGAGAACTTCTGGGAAATGATGTAATCAACTGACTTTGTTCCTTTAGGGCATGAAACAACACTTTTAGGGGTTTAGAAGCCCTTGGTTTATGGACATATGTGATTGGGGTTTCAATTCCCAAATATGTCTATATCAGTCCTCCTACAACAAGGCCTATATCTCCATTGTATCCTCAAATATCTGACCACAGTTCTTGAATGAAATGGTTATTTCTGCAAGTTTACTAAGCTTCTCTTCTGAGGTTTCCTCTTTCTATAATGTCACCAGAAGGATATACAAGTCAGTAGAACAAGGAATTAGTAGTGCGCGTGACCGATTTTCAGTTATTGCGGGACATTTTTATAAAATGGGTGCAAATGAAATATTCCGAAGATATGTGCCAAAGTTTGAGAAGGATAACATTCTCGCTGAAGCTCATGGGGGAGCTATGGGAGGCCATTATGCAGGCAAAGCAACTGTGTAGAAGATTTTGCACGCATGTCTATGGTGGCCAACATTACACAAGGATTCCAAGGCATATTATAAGGCGTGTGATGCATGTCAAAGAACCAGAAGACATCACAAAGAGATGATCTACCACTACATCCTAAGGTATCTTTGCAACCCTTTGAAAATTGGGGAATTGATTTTGTTGGGCCAATTCAGCCCCTTGGAAAGAAAACAAGTGCGCTCTATATTATCACCACGATGAAATATTTAACTAGGTGGGCAGAAGCACAATCGGTTAAGGATTGTACAGGGGCTATGACAACAAAATTCTAGTTTGAGTATGTCTTAACTAGATTTGGATGCCCGGAAGTTTTGATGAGTGATAGGGGTATGAAATTTCTAAACAAAGCAATCAGCACGCTGACTGAGGAATTCCAGGTCTACCATTAGAAGAGTACACCATATCACCCGTAGGAAAATGGAATTGTCGAAGCTTTCAACAAAATTTTGGAGAACACGTTGATGAAGATCTGTAACGTGCAATAGAATGACTAGGATGTGTGCATACCTTCAGTACTCTAGGCTTATACACTTACAGTAGAAGGACCAGCCTCTGAAAAATTGGTCAAGGAGGTTCAAAAGGAAGTGGTAAAGAGTGATCCTAAAGTTGTAGTGATCCAGGTGGAGCTGGGGGATCTTCGTAGTGAGATCGCAGCGCCAGTAGAATGACTCGAGGGTGAGTCACGATCTTTGTGTTGGGGGCCTATTGGGATGGGGTCCCTAGGTTGGTTTCGGGTTAAGATAACCCAAATTTTGATACAGTTTTGTAAATAATGTAAAGTCTCAGTGATTTGTGGATGTAGAGCGCCTAGATGAATATGATTCAAATGGGCTTAGCCCCTTGTTTTGGATAAGCTTTGAGTCGGTTTTTAGATTCACCCATGGTCTGTGGACCATGGCATTGTATGAAAAAACACTATAAATAGGTGAGTCCTAGCAAAAGGAAGAACTAACTAGATGGAAGTAAGATAGAGAAGTGGGTTGATTGAAGAGTCTTGGGCATAAGCTAAGGCAAGAAGGCTTTGCTTCCTATGCTTTGATAGGGAAACAAAGGCTCCATAGCTGAGTGCATAAAGGAGTGCATGGACCCCTGCAACTGTGCATAGGGCAGTTTGAGTCTGTAATCCTTGAATTGAAGATCAATAGAGACAAGTTTCCGAAGAATTATTGATAAATGCTATGTGGTTATCTTTAATCTATCTTAATAATGTATGCAATGAATGTTTAACAACTTCCGTGAATACTCTGGTGATTTCTCTTATCTTTAGTGATGACTTAAGTAGATCTACGCGAACACTAATTTAGGATTGCTTTCTGATGCATGTAAGTAGGTAGATCAATTTTTAGAAGTTTGCAAGGGCTTATCATAGACCTTTGTGAAGGTCCGGAAGCTGTTTTAACAGAGTTACAGTAACAAGCCCTAGGATTCTATCGATTTGCGTGAAGGTAGATCTAAGGCACTGGAAGACATCACACTAGTCTCTAGATGCATAAAATTAGTTCTTGCATTGCCCCATACTACTTCAAGTGAGATGGCAGCCTACGCTACGCGGGTTGTTACCGAAAGGGCCAGTAGTGTAGGGTTTTGTTGGTTAGCACAGCTAACTCCGAACCTGGGTCAGGACCCCCTAAGCCAACAATAACGCCGTGATGTAATTCATGCTATGTCTGTAGGGGCGACACCACAACATTGAGACTCATATTCTTTAAGTTCTATGTTCTCTCTTGCTCTTTTGTATTCTTGAAATATAGTGATCCCTCTAGTAAGTGCACAACTCAGAGCAGTGTTGTGAGTACCATCTGCGCATTGACTAAAGTGGAAGGTATCGCACTCACTTGACTCACGCTCACACTAGACATGTACGCTTGAACCTAAAACTCTTTGAAGCCCTATTGGACCTCTGTCAATATTGCCTTTTACTAATATTCAATGTTTCCCCAAATATCCGCCGTCATAGCTTTGACTGTATCTCCAATTTCATCAAAGTCCCCCTTAGTGAGGACCATCGAATTTGTGCTTGGGGATTTTTCTGACTCCTGCATCTTCCGCGTGCCTCTAGCACTTTTCTTCTTTCGCCTTTTCACTATAAATGGAGAATTGAAGTCCTTCGTGTCCACAAAAGGGTCTTCACCACCCTGATCACCCTCTTTGGTGGTTGGTTCCTCCTGTTCAACTTCTCGTTGTCCTTTCGATTGAAGGATGTTGATGTTGCACAGGCCCTCCTTGCCTTCTTCCACGGTTATATTATAGCATTCCAGAGCATGTTGCAATTGTGCATTCCAGTCAGGTTGTACCCAACTCATAGGCTCTTTCGATGTGTGAAATTACTACTTTGATCTCTTGAAGTGCATCATATATACATTGAAACCCATCTTCGAAACTTAAAGTTAGTAGGAATTTTTCATTCATATCATACCAGTCAGCGGTGCCATGGTGCAACTCCATTTCTAGATACCAATTCATTGGTATTACATCCAAAGTATGATAAAATATATGTACCCACTTTGGGTGAGGTCGTTCGCCCCACTCTTTAGCCCAATGAGACAAATATTGTTGGGCATGGAATCCCCCTAAGGGCATGTTTTGGGGCTCAAAGCCCAATTTTTGACCAAATCTTGTTGTAAAGCTCTGTGAATTGTGGGCACGGGGCCTGAAAGTATGATAGAGTCACAGGATTGTCCACCCTAGTGTTGTAATGTAGTGTCAGCTAGATAGACCTACCCATGGTCCGCGGACCATGGGATTGTATAAATAGAGTGAGGCTCTAAGTGTAAAAGAGAAGAAGAGAGAGGTAGGAAAAAGTCTAAGCGATTGATTCACAAGTTGAAGTGTGCATTTGGGTCATAAAGTAGGAGAAGGCTCTGCAGTTGAGTGTGTAGAGGCCTAATAGTCACAGCTGAGTGCGTGGACCCCTGCCGCTGAGTGCACAGGGCAAGTTGAGTCTGTAACGAAGGAAGGAATTAATAAAGAGAAGTTTTGTCATAATTTTGTGTATCTGTTCTTGGGTTAATGCATGTTTGGTATAATTTGAAAATATACTGTTTATTGACTGTGCGCACCTGTATGAATGGTTTGTGTTGTTAAATATAACATAAAGCATGCAAGTAGGCTATGATAATCAACTACCATTGGAATACCAGTAAGATATTGGGTAATAATGCAAGGCACGACGTTCAGTCCCTGGGTAGGGCTGCACGAAGGCAGTATATCAGGATGTGAGGTATGGGAAGTGCGCAAAGAAACCTGCGTGTAGGGTCAAACTTCGGACCACTTGAACTCATCAGACATCTCCAGGGTGCGGAAACCTAGTGCTATCACACTCCCATACTACTTCAAGTGAGACCTCAGTCCGTGCTCTGCGCACTATTGCCGAAAGGGCCAGTAGTATGGGATTTGTTTGGCTGTCTTAACTCTGAACCTGGTTTAGGCCCTAATAAGCCAACAAATGGTTCCATTGCTGGGACCGGGATCTGCATAGAGATGTCTGATGTTGTATCACTGGATTCCAACAAAGAAAGGAATTAAAGAGTGGTTGGCCAGAAAGATTCACTAGCTTGCGGCATAGGAAATCAGGAATCTACGAGTATCAAAGGAAGAGTAGTTAGATTGCTACTTATATACGGAAATCCAATTCATGAAGCCAATATGACCTTGACAGATGGGCAACACCGTGCATGGTTTGTAGCATCGCTAACGCCACATCTAAAGAACGAGTTGTCATAGCAGAAGCTAACCACTCAGGTCGAGGCCTTGGAAATTGCAATGAGACTGCACAAGACCCTGATACAAGATCCTAACCTGGGAGTTCAACAGATCCACACGCAGTTGAAAAACTTGTGCCTTGAGATGCAGAGTTTGAAACAACACAGGATGGCTCAACCAAAAGCCCGCGAAGAGGTATGGTGCATAAAGTGCAAAGGCTGGGGACATGACAAGGACCATTGTCTAGTCTTTGTGAACTACCTGGTGGGAGGAGGACCAATGCCATTGAGACTAGAGGCATAAGCAGGACCGAGCGCGGTGCCTGCATTATGGTGTGCAATTTGTCAGATAGGAGGGAAGCATGCTATAGATAATTGCCATCTATTATAGAAGTATAAGCAGAATTCCCAACAGTGTTCTATAATTTCTGTAGGTCAGTAGGCCACGATGAGAACACCTGTAGAAGTTATGAATTGATGATGGATTGGACACCTACCTATAAAGTTCAGACCAAAACACGGGTCCTTGATCAAAATGTGGGTATGGCGTGCACTGGATTTCAAGGGTGCGGACGAGGTCGAGGTGGAATGGGACCAAGAAGAGGTCGCAGACAACTGATATGTTACAATTGCGGAGGACTAGGGAATTATGCCCGCGATTGTACAAATCCGATGAGACCATCATGCTTATATTGTACCCAGTTTGATCATGAGACAGAGGACTGTCCCACATTGATAGCGAGGTTGCGTGATAAAGGAGCACTCCAACCTCCGCCGAATCAGAACCTACAAATGATGAGGTTTGAGCCACACGAGGAAGACTAGAATGTAAATATGATGCTCTGAAGTGGTATCACGACAGGAGATGACAAAGGCAAGAAGCCCGAAGAGAGTTCCTGGGTTCATAGGGTTCCAACAAAGGAACCAGAATTTGATTTAGAGCATGCTAAGGAGACATTCATGGAAACTAATAAGAACTTCGTGGATGCCTCCACTTCAAGAATTAAAGACAAACTAGAACTGGAAATGGAAAAATCAATGCTCACTACATTTTTGGAGACATGCATGAAGCTGCTGTGCGACAACAAAGTTGTGAAGGGGCTGCAAGAACTCATCACTAGATGTGCTGGAACCACGCCTGTGGAACCATGTGTAGTTCGGAAGCTTGGGAAGCCCACAATGCGAACAAGAAGAGAGATGAGATTGACCGCACAGATCGGGGAAT
The DNA here is from genome assembly GCA_031772625.1 of Pinus tabuliformis. Lineage (NCBI taxonomy): Eukaryota > Viridiplantae > Streptophyta > Pinopsida > Pinales > Pinaceae > Pinus > Pinus tabuliformis. The sequence goes on along the minus strand of CM062807.1, from coordinate 491,559,270 downwards.
ATGAAATGGATCAAGTGATTTTGGATCTAGGATCGGACATGAACGTCCTACCAAAGTAGACATGGGAGCGCATGGGTAGGCCTGCGGTGCAACGGTCTCCTATTCAATTGCGAATGTCAAACTATCAAAGGATCCTACCTATGGGAATATTGCAGGGAATAATGGTACACATCGAAGGTGCGAACACGCTTGCAGATTTTGAAGTGATAGAGACTGTTGATGACAACAATGCCTATCCCATGCTACTAGGAATAGATTGGGCCACTGACATGAATGGAGTGATAAATCTAAAGAAGTGCAAGATGATTTTTGAGAAAAATTCACTCCGCGTAGTAGTACCTTTAGACCCTACGGAAGGATTGCGCTACACAGAGCCAGTGCGCGACTATGATAGTGATGATGATCTAGACTGTATCTATAAGATAACCACGTGGGAGCGGGATTGGGTGAATCCATCAGCCTATGGTAGACTCTCGTGGGAGCATGAAAGCTCCTACACCTTAGATTCGGGTGAGGAAATAGAACGATGGCAGAACCAGTTACACAAGGTAACCACGCTCAACTGTAACATGATGACAAGGTCATTGTGCTATGTGGAAACATAAGTAAGAGATATACCTATGTATGACAGGTTGAGAAAGGTGGATGAGTTCCTGAACAAATTTGAAGGAGAAGTAAGGGAACAATAGCATTTTGACGCTCTGAAATGGGTACTGTGTGCTATGCCTGCAAGATGGTGGGGTACGTATCAAAGAATTTTTGAAGACTGGTGTGAATGCAGAAGGATGATGCACATGTGGTTTGGAAAGCGTCACATGTGGATGAAAGCCAAGAATGATGGACGAAATAGCCTGTGTGCTCACCTTTCCATATGGGTACAGGCGTATGGTGCGCAACCTGCACGAACGCACACCATCTTCACGATAGGAAACATGATCGACAAGCAGGAGCGGGCAAGATAATGGCGCGAATGACACCTCCAGTTCAGTCCATGAAGTATGGGAAGACCAAGCACACAGAAGATTTTGACAAAATATGTGAAGCACTGAACACGGTCCACCATGTGAAACGAATTGACTGGGACTTGTGCGTACTAGTGGTTCTTTGGGCTTATAGGACCATGAGCAAAACCCTGACCATGTGAGCACTTCTGAAGCTGAAGTATGAAGCAAATGTTGTAATCCCTATGGAGCATGCAAAGCCTAGTCCGTAAATAGTAGCAACAGTAGATACAAGGGTTCGCAAAGCCTGGAAAGAAGGGATCACACAGTCGCAAGAAACAGAACGCAAGGGACTTGAGGAAGAAATTCAATAGGGAAACCTTAGATTCCAGAAAATTGAAGAAGAAAGGGTATAGTTAAGGAAGAAAAGCGCTTTGATGGATGCAGAAGTCAAGAAGATGGAGGACGAAATAAAGAAATATTTTCTCAGCAAAGAGACAAGAATGGTAAGGCAGGGTGCATGCAATCACAACGATAGGGTTAAGGCCTATCGCCGTGAATTTATCAGTCTGATGCCTTGGCTTGGACTGCATATTGCTAAACATAATGACCAGGGTAACGCGTTGCAAGTAATAAAGTACGCGATGCCGACCATAATAGTAAAAGGTAGATATTCTCCAAGCAACATGATGAATGATCGAATGAAACTTTTCACGGGTTGTGCGACCACCTGACTAGCCAAGGGAAGGACAATCTTAGTGCTCCAGGCAGTTGGAAGGGAGCGCGGGACTATAAACTATTCTGCCTGAGAGTTGCGTGACATTGGAGATGCACGCAGAAGCAAAGAGTCACAAGGTCCCCGACCGTGCACGTGGGGTTGTGCTGCCACGCGGGTTGGGCAGAAAGTGACCGTTGAAGTCACTGTTCACTTGAGGCCAAATGGAGCAGGCGACAAGCATTTGAGTTGTGATTTATGGGCAAACTTTGGGAAAATCTGTCGCCAAGGGAGCATTAATGAACTAGATTTGGGGGGAACAGTTGAATTCAAATTCCAAAAGTGCTATAAACTACAAAGAGCTGCCTAGCAAACAACACTTCAACATTTGCTAATTGAGCGGTCAAGTAGAACCTTGATTGTTGTGAATCGAGTGTTTATTAAGCCCCTGAATTTGTGAGTGATAGATTTCTACACATATACAATGGCAACAACTAAGGATGGTATGGAGATAGCAGAAGTGACCGCCGAGGAGGCCGCACAGGCCCTAACTATGGGGGATGTTCCAGAAGTTTTCGAGATTGTGGCAGAAATCTTGAAATCACTGCACGCGCCAAGACCCAAGAAGGACAAACAAGCAATGGCTCCCATACTCATGTCCCCGCGGAACCCACTGTGCAACAAACTTTCGATGCAGGAGAAGGGGAAAGCTGTCACTATAGAAATAGACGAAGAAGAAGAAGATTTGTAGGAGCTTACCATCGTAGAAGAAGAAGATGAAGGCATATAGTTGGATACTCAGCCTATGCACTCTGCGACAAAACTACTTACCTATGTCCCCCCATGAAAAGGGAAGGCCAAAGCACCCAAGGGCCTAGACGAGACCAAGAACTTGCTCCAGACCCTACTCCTCCCAAATGGCATTATGTTTGAAGGAACGAACCTAGGCCGCGTGCCGAGCCTGAAATTCAAAGATTGGGACCTTGTTGACCACGAGAAGTTCCCTCACCTTGAGATAGGAAACCTCATGACGCAGAACACTGTGCCAAGGGGGGGATCCAGATTTGAATAGGAACGCAACAAATTACAGAGATAACGATAAATACAGATATGCAATAGAAATAATACTTCATTTCATTAATGTAAAAGACTGAAATATGCTTACAGACAGTAATGGAAATAAACTAGCTAGGGCGATGGTAGCTTATCTTTGAGAAGAGATGTGGGGGCTACATGCCTCTGAACTATCTTACAATGAGAAAAATCCTAAACATCCAAAAACTTAACCCTAGAAGATGAAACGCCAAACTGTGGGCCCCGTTTGGGTAAATTGGTACATCAACTTCCCAGGGTCGTAACTTTGGCATATGATCTCCGTTTGACGCACACAATATCTCGTTAGAAAGATCTATTCGAGAACTACAACTTTGGGATGAGAACATTGGTCCATGGACCCATGCTACTCCTAGTTTTCCCAAAAAACATTGTTTAGGGCCTCAAAACAGCTCTAGAAGTTCAGGACTGGAAAACTGCTAAAAATAGTAAGTTGTGCTACAATTAAGGAAACTGAAGATGCTGAGAGAAACAATGGTGGGGGTACAAGTGGACTTGGCAGGTGGCCACCAATATCCACCTGGATCATTCCTCCCCCCTTAGGAAGCAATGGTCCCCATTGTGTTGAGTTCCTCCATGAGATGAGGAAACTTCTACTGAACTTGGTCCTTGGTGAGCCACTTGCCTTGGTGAAGGAGTTGGCCTGCTTTGACAACTCGATAGAGTTGGATATTAAATTGGTGAGTGTGCTTAATCTGTGTGTCCATGATCTGATCAGTTGCAGCTTGTTCCATGCAATCTGGATTTAATTTTGTGGGTGTGAGCTATTCTGCAATGTCAGATGTGTCTAGTAATGGTGGAGAGTATGGCCGAAGGTGGTCCACATTGAACACTGGGTGTAGGCCAAGGAATGGGGGAATGCTGAGCTCAAATGCATTGTCTCCCACAACCTTAGTAATGGTGTAAGGACCATCTCAGAGTGGTCTCAGTTTCCGATAGGCTCCAGTAAGGCGTTCCTTTTGCAAATGCAACCAGACTTTGTCGCCCACCTGAAACTTGTGTGGCACACGATGTTGATCATGTCGCTGCTTGTACTTGGCATTTGATTTCTCCAGAATGTCATGGACCTGCTAGCAAATATGTTGGATGTGCTCAATGAAGCTGGTTATCTTATCTATTTCAGACTGAACATGAACTGAATCTATGTGAATAGCTGCAAATGGCAAGGCCACATCAATGGGGCATAGTGGCTAGAACCCCAAGCCCACCTGAAAAGGGCTGTGGCCAATCGAGCTGTGAAGAGCTCAATTGTAGCTATGATGAACATAGGGGAGGCTCTCGTCCCATGTGTGTGGATGCTTTGAGTTGTACATGTGCAAAATGTGTACAATCATCCTGTTGACAACCTCTGTCTAACCATCAGTTTGAGGATGGAAGGTTGTGGACTTAGTGAGTTTGGTGTCCAGCATCGACCAGAGACTGGACCAAAATGTACTAAGGAACCAACTATCCCGATCTGAGATGATAGGCTGTGGGATCCCAAAGTGCACCCACACTTGTTCAAAGAAGAGTTTAGCAGTGGCTTCTGCTGTGATAATATTCTTGCAGGTCGCCATAATGGCCATCTTCGAGAACCTGTCGACGACCACAAAAACACGGCTGTTTCCATGCTTAGTGGAAGGAAGGCCTGACATGTAATCCATGGAGATGGATTCCCATGGTTGACTAGGGGTAGGCAGTGGGGTATAGAGGTCTTGCTTCTTGATGGTCAGTTTGGCAATGGCGCAGGCAGTACATGATCTAATGTACTTCCCGACATCCTGTCAAATATTCGGCCAATAGAAGTACTTTTGTAGTACTGTCACCGTTTTCTTGACCCCGAAATGACTAGCAGCCTAATTGTAGTGTGCTTCCCAAATCATCTTGGCATGCTCACTTGAAGGAACACAAAGGTGACCTAGGTGGTATAACAGGGCATCCTGGAGGGGAAATCTAGAACATGCCGACCCTCCAAGAGTGTCTGGTATGTGTGGCTGAATTTTGGGCCGCTTTTGTAGAGAAGTGGCCAATCAAAAGTCTTGTTCCCACAAGAGTTGAGCATAGTGGTTAACGCCATGATCGGTGGTCGACTGAGGCAATCTACAACATTATTGGTGCTGCCCTTATTATACTTGATATTCAAATGGAACTGTTGCAGGTATGTAGACCACTTCTGACGGCGATCATTCTTCAATTTCCCTTGAGTCTGTATGAACTGCAGGGGTTGGTGGTATGTGTGGATCACTGTTTCCTTCCCCAAAATGTAATGCTTCCATTGTAAGTAGGCCTGCACAATGGAATACATCTCTTTGCCATAAGTGGGATACTTCCGGACTGTGTCTAAAAGTGTCTCACTGTGATATGCCACTGGATGCTCATGTTGAGTAAGGACTGCCCCAATAGCATAGTCAGAGGCATCTGTCTCGACCTCAAATGGTTGTTGCAAATCTGGTAATGCGAGCACTAGTGCCATGCAGAGGTGATCTTTCAACTCTATGAATGCCTTCTGTTGAGGTTCAGACCAAAAGAATTTTGCTTTCGCTCCTCCCTTCGTGACTTGACTCAAGGGCTAAGTCATATGAGAAAACCCCAACACAAACCTGCAGTAGAAGTTGGCAATACCTAGAAAGTTGCGGAGCTTTGTCAGAGTGGTTGGAGATGGCCAATCCCAAATGACTTGGATCTTGGCTGGATCCACATGCACCCCCTGTTCATCAATAATGTATCCCAGATACAGAACCTAGGTCATGCCAAAAGTGCATTTCTCCAAATTGGCACATAGCTTGTGTTGTCATAGTGTTTGGAGAACCTGTCGGATGTGGTGGAGGTGCTCTTCCCAACTATGGCTGAAGATCAGGATGTCATCCAAGTATACCACTACAAATGAGTTGGTGAATGGCTGCAAGATGTCATCCATTAGCCTCATGAAGGTTGCTGGAGCATTCGTTAATCTGAAAGGCATAACCAACCATTTGAAAAGGCCCTCCTTGGCTTTGAAGGCAGTCTTCCACACATCAGAAGGTTCGATTGGTACCTGGTGATATCTTGACTTCAGATTGATCATGCTGAAATATTTTGCCCCCTTTAGTTGGTCCAAGAGGTCATCAACCTGAGGGATTGGGTACCTATTACGAACAGTGATCTTGTTCAGCACCCGATAGTCAATACAGAGTCTCCAAGTCCCATCCTTCTTCTGTAACAAAAAAATCGGGCTCCCACAAGGCGATGAACTCAGACAGATGTGACATTTTTGTAGCAGCTCTTGAATCTGCCTCTTGATTTCATCGTTCTCTAGAATGGAGCACCGATAGATTGGTCCATTAGGTAGCGGCACACCTAGGTTTAGATCAATGGAGTGCTTGACCTGATAGTGCAGAGGAACCCCTGCAGGGGAGGTGAAGATGTCCTCGTACTCCTCCACGACCTTGTCCATCTGTAATTGTTGTGTGGAGAGGACCTGTCTAGAGGTCATAGCCACCGTCTTCTTCTTTCCTTGAGGGCGTATCATTATGAAAACAAATTTCCTGGTTTTGGAAATGAGCTTACTACATTGTTTTGCAGTAACCAAAGAGATGGCAGTAGGCGGTGCTACCTCTGGTATCCTGTACAACTTATTTTCCAATGTAACAATAGCAACATAGGGCCTTGATTCATACACAACATGTCACTTCCACAAGTAGGGTTTTCCTAATAATACATCACAAACTTCAAGGGGAGCAATGTCACACAATACCTCATCCGTGAAAGGGTTAATGTTGTATGGAAGGCAACATTGCTGACGCGAAGATCCCGTCCTTGGTGAAGCCACCCAATGGTGTATGGTTGTGGATGTGCTGTGGTTGGTAAGCCCAACTGCTTCACAACCTCTACCGAAATGAGGTTCTTCTGGCTCCCCTTATTGACAATGAATTGTAGCGGGGAGCCCTTTACCCACATCTGGGAGTGGAAGAGACGCTCCTCCTCCTCTGGATCTTCGGGTTCCTCCTTCTGTATCTTTGTGGTGGCAACGATGGTGTTGTGCTCCGCATCCATAATCTGCTTCCCTTTGTCATTCCCCTTGTCGGGTTCTGACTCAGAGTCAGAACATGCATCTGATTCTGAAACCTTTAGCTCAGCCACCAGTGACTGCTTAGCCCGACACTCACTTGTGTTGTGAGTGGAACTCTTATGGAACTCACACCATTTTCTCGTGTCCCTATTCGGCTTTGCGCGACACTATTCTTTGCTTGTAGCTTTGGCAGGTTGTCTTGGGCTGCCCCGCCTTGGCTTTGTCCTTTGTTCTGTGGTTTAGGGGCACCTTTCCCTTGTTTTGGATTTGCAGATCCAAAGTCTCTCTTCTTCTGCTTAAACTTCTGCTCAACCTTGACGGCATATCGGTATGTTGTGCTGAGCGAGGAGACGTTCAAGAATTCTATTTCTTCCTAGATGTACTTGTGTAGATAGCCACGGTATTTGAGTATCAAATGTTGCTCTAAATCCTTGATACCCAACTTTGTGCGAAGGGTATGGAAAAGATTGGTAAACTCTAGCACATCTTGGTCCCTTCCTTGCCGTACTTTATGTATTGATCCTCATGGCATCCCGGAATGAATTCCAGGTGGGTGCGACTAAAAATAGTGAGCCAATATTTTCATCCTTCTACTCGCAGTAGGTTTCCCACCAGTCCTTAACGTGGGGGGCTACTTTGAGAAGAGCGAAAGAAATCCATTCCTGACTCGAAAATTCATGAATAGAAAAATAACCCTCTAGCAGATTTAACTATTTATCTAAGGCATTTGTGTCTATCTGACCCTCGAATATGGGGATTTCAAAACTAACTTGTACCTTAAATGGCATGGCATTTCTAGAGTAACTGTTGGAAGTGATGCATCACTTCTGGGTAACTGTTGAAGGATCTGGGCAAAGCTACCCATCATCGCATTCCTTTGTCACTTGAGGGCTTCTTCGAGCAAGATTTTGATAGGATCTCCTGCACCCTCATCTTTCTTGTCTTCTGCCATGGGAGGCCGTCGGGATTTGCGAGGTTGGTCTTACAAAGGTTCGACCAGTTCAAGCCCTAACTCCTTATATCCTGACCTTGTTTGGGACATGCAAATAAAAACAAAGAAAAAGTAGACCGCTTTGATACGACTGATCCAGATTTAAATAGGAACGCAAAAAGTTACAGAGATAACCATAAACACAGATATGCAACAGAAATAATACTTCATTTCAATAATGTAAAATACTGAAATATGCTTATAGACAATAATGGAAATAAACCAGCTAGGGTGATGGTAGCTTATCTCTGAGAAGAGATGTGGGGGCTACATGCCTCTGAACTGTCTTACAATGAGGCTCGAAGGCCTATTTATTGTTGAGAAACAATAGAAAACCCTAAAGATCCAAAAACCTAACCATCGAAGATGAAATGCCAAACTGTGGGCCCTGTTTGGGTAAATTGGTACATCAACTTCCTAGGGTCGTAACTTTGGCATATGATCTTCGCTTGATGCACACAATATCTCATTAAAAATATCTATCTGAGAACTACAACTTTGGGAATGATCAGGTGCTCATGTCCTAAGTGTCGTAAAATGCTCAAAATTTAAAGTGCTTAGAACTGGTTCAAAGTTGAATGACTGGAAAGTGCTCGTCTTCCTGATTCCGGCACCGCAAATGGTTCAAAAAACGGTCGTCGTATGAGGAAGTTATGGCAAAAAGAAGAATTTGTCCATAACATTAGAAATTTTAAAAGGAATATTCCGCCGGGCACGAAATCCGAGGCAACCACCAAACATTAAATGTAACAGCAGTTAATTTGGCGAAATTTTGGCAGGAGCGCCAAATTTGGCGGACCTGCCATAATTGGCGGAGCTAACTGGAGTTAACTAAAGTTAGCTAGAGTCTTTCTAGGGGCAAACTGGAGAAACTTTAAATGGCCATAACTTTGGCTAGGAAAGTCGGTTTTGGACGAATTGTTTTTTGATTTTGGGTATTTTCGACCTTCTGAAGCCATTGGTGCAGATCTTACAGCCATCTGAGGTCATTTGCAGAGGTTTTGGAGCCATGAAAGTTCTAGGAGCCACCAGGGCCCAATTTTGGTGAAGACTGTATAGGGTTGCAGGTATCCTCTGGAGGTGATCCAATAGTCAATCCTGAAGGATTCAAGTGTTCTGAATCCATTTTTGCCATCTATTTCACCTGTAGATGCTTCTATTTAGCTGTATTTTCAATTTGAGCATTTAATAAAAACAAGGACAAGCCCGGTTGGGAGCTTTGGACCCAGCAGACGTAGCCCTGGAGGGGGTGAACTGCTTTATCAACTTCTTTTGCATTTTTGGTTGATTTATTTTGCAGAACAAATTCGTTTTAATGTGTTAAATAGTAAAAGGAAATAACTCTGCTATGCTTAAATGGGTCATGAACAACTGAAAATTTCATGTGTTTTCTTTCTGCAAGACATGGAAATTTTTTAAACATGTTTAATTCTGAATTGAATACCTTGCAAACAAATTTCAAGTAGTTTCAAATTCAGATCAAGTTGGTATCAGAGCTCAGGGTTTTTGTGCAAATATCTTCTAACTGTCTTGCAAAGTATTGATGTTTACCAGGTTGAAACTTAAAAGAGGGGAAGGACAGTTGACTAGAGAACGAGAGAATCCTCAGTCAAGGAAGGCCAGAGAGATATCACCTCCACCTTCAATTTCACCCTCAAGAGTCTCAGCAGAAGCTTCAAGGATGTCTGAACATGAAGGAGAAATTCCTACAGAGACAGATCCAAGAGAAGAAGAAAGAGTCTTCAGAAAGGCTTTCTTGGACCTCACTGAAATGGTGAGGATGTTGTACCAAGAAATAAATGAGAAATTGGCTGGAGAAGGGTCCAAACATCCACATGAAGGAGAGGGCTCTTTAGGAGGTAAGAAGGATGATGATCATTCCAAGAAAGGACATGGAGGAAATGGTGATCCACCACCCCCATCTTCACCTTCTTCCTCTTCATCTTCGTCTTCTTCTGTTCATAAGCATAGATCCTCTCGAAAAAGTCCTTTTTTGAAGCTTGATGTAAAATTCGAATTATGTATGTTTAATGGTGAAGTGAATGCAGAAAAGCTTGACAACTGGATTAGGCAGTTGGAAGTTTACTTGAGGATCCAAAATATGCATGATGATGCCACAAAGATTCAGTTGGCTTCTTTGAGAATGGATGGAGCAACACTGGTCTGGTGGGAGGCGAAGACTAAAGAGGAGATCAAAAAATTTGGTAAGGTTACCTTAACATGGCCTGAATTTCTGTTAGCCATTAAAAAACAGTTTTATCCTCTTGCTCACATGCAGAAGGCCATTATGAATTGGCAAAATTTCAGACAACTTAAGGGTCAGAGTGTCCAAGACTACACCCAAGAATTCAGGAGAAGAGCTCTCTTGTTAGGGGTAGATTTACAGACCCAAGAAACCTTGCTAAAATACATCGGTGGCTTGCATAGCTACCTTAGACACACCATCTTGATGTTTAACCCTACTAGCCTGGACGAGGTTTGTGTCCAAGCTACCCATTTAGAGGCAAGGGGAAAAAACACATTTGAAGAGGGTAGAAACAAGCCCCCCAAGGGGAAAAACAAAGAGAAAACCTACAAGGGAAAGGGCAAAAAGAATGCATCTGTCAAACAGGAGAGTGAGAAAGTGATCTGTAAACACTGTTCTAAACTAGGCCATGAAGAGAAAAACTGTTGGAAATTATATCCTTAAAAAAGACCTCAATTTAACAAATCCAAAGGGAAACAGAAAACTGCTGCTACTACATCTACACCACAAGATTTAGGGGAAGATTCAGGTGATGAAACCAAAATTGCAGCCATGGGTTTGAAAAACTTGAAGGGAAAAGAAATTGAAACTCAAGCCAGCACTAGTACCTCAAACTGCCATGTACAAGCTCCTAATGAGGAAGAAATAATTGAACTATTTCATGTGAGGGTGATTTCAAAACATACTAAAATTGACACACTTTTTGATAGTGGGTCACAAGCAAACCTTATATCAGAGGACTTGGTCAAGCAGCTTAAACTTGAGACCGTTCCGCATCCGAAGCCATATCCACTTGGATGGATTTGCAAGGATGCAAATTTACAAGTTTCAAGAAAGTGCACATTGCGCTTTGCAATTACTGCACATTTTATTGACACAGTTGAACTTGATGTGGTACCTTTTGATATAGAAGGAATTGTTTTGGGAAGTCCTTACTTGTTTGACAGGAAAGCTATCTTTCATCGCCATGAAAACAAATATCATCTGTTCAAAGATGGCAAGGAGTTCATTGTTAGAGCTCATCGCAAGAAGACAAATATAGCGATGGTGAATGCAGGACAGGTAAAAAGGCTGGTCAATTCAAGTAAGAATTTTGTTCTTCTTATGATTAAGCCCAAGGTTGATGTGAATCATGAGTCATTTGACAATTGTTATCCAGAACTTAAATCAGATCTGTATGATGTAGTTGATGCATATCATGAGATGTTTCAGGAGCCAACAGGTTTGCCTCCTAAGAGGGAGATTCAGCATGAAATCCATTTGCATACAGATTGTCCTCTTCCAAACATAGGCATGTACTGCATGTCTATTATGGAGAATGCTGAAATAAAGAAGCAAATCAAGGACTTGTTGGACAAGGGTTTCATAAGGCCAAGTACTTCGCCATGTGGGTCACCGATTGTATTGATTCCAAAGAAAGATGGCACTTGGCGTATGTGTGTTGATTTCAGGGCCTTGAACGAGATAATAGTAAAGAATCGTTACCCACTCCCAAGGATAGATGATTTGCTAGACCAGCTGAAAGATACTCGATATTTCACTAAGCTAGACTTGCGTAGTGGATATCATCAAGTAAGAATTGAAGAAAGTGACATTTGGAAGACAGCCTTTAAAACCAAACAAGGACTCTTTGAGTGGCTTGTGATGCCGTTTGGTTTGTGCAATGCACCTGCAACTTTCATGCGGGTAATGGATGATGACTTGCGTCCTTTTCTTGATGATTTCGTTATTGTCTACTTAGATGACATCTTAATTTTCAGCAAGTCTAGAGAAGATCATGTCATGCATGTTAGAAAAGTACTTGATGTTTTGAAGAAGAATCAGTTATTTCTTAAAATGTCAAAGTGTGAATTTGGAAAGACTTCTTTGGTTTATTTGGGACACATAGTAGGAGGAGGTGCTTTGAGAATTGATCCTGCTAAGATTGAGGCTATTGTGAAGTGGCCTACTCCCAAATCCATAACAGAGGTAAGAAGTTTTTTGGGTGCAGCTCAATATTGGAGGAAGTTTATCTCTAACTTCTCTTCTATAGTAGCTCCTATGCATGCAGTGACAAGTGTGAAGCATGCTTTCCAATGGGGAGGCAAGTAGCAAAAAGCTTTCGAATCTTTGAAAGAGAAGATTAGTTCAACTCCAGTCATTGCATTACCGGATTTGAGACAGCCATTTGAGATACAAACTGATGCTAGTGATTATGCTATGGGTGCAGTTCTTCTATAGCATGGTAAGCCTATTGCTTTTCATTCTGAAACTTTCAATGGTGCTGTTGTAAATTATCCTACATACGATAAGGAGTTGTATGCGTTGGTACAAAGCGTCAAAAAGTGGAAACACTACTTGATGGGCAAAGAAACTGTTATACATACCGAGCATCAGCCCTTACAGTACTTGCAATCACAAAGCAAGTTACAACAGTCACGACACTTCAGATGGATGGGCTTCTTGCAACAGTTCCATTTGGTAATAAGGTATAAGAAAGGTACTTTGAATAAGGTTGCTGATATTCTTTCAAGGCCTATTATTGGTGTTGTTACTTTACTTAAGAATGATTCCATTGCACATGATAGTTACATAGAACAATATGCATCTGATGATGACTTTAAAGATGTGTATGCTAACTTGAGTAAAGGGAATCATGTAGAGGAAAATGACTATCACATGCATAACAATTTGTTGTTTCATTTGGGAAAGTTGTGTATACCACAGGGGGAGAGGATAAATGTCATAAGAGAAGCTCATTCTTCTCTTATTGTTGGCCATTTTGGTGTGAGCAAAACAGTTGCACATCTACAGAGGTATTGCTATTGGCCTCGCATGGTAGATTCTGTTTCAAGGTTCATAAGAGGTTGTTCATTATGTGCTACAAGCAAGCCTAGCAATAGGAAGCTTGGTTTGTATACTCCTTTGCCGGTACCTTCTAGACCATGGGAGAGCATCTCTATGGATTTTGTAGGAGGTTTGCCAAAATCTAGAAAGTAGCATGATTATTTATATGTAGTAGTTGATCGTTTCAACAAAATGTGTATACTTATGCCTTGTAAGAAAACTATAACTACTAAACAAACTGCTGAATTATTTTTTCATCATGTATGGATTCACTTTGGTTTGCCTACTTCCATTATTAGTGACAGGGATTCCAGATTTGTGGGGAATTTTTGGTCCAACCTATGGGAGATGATGGACACAAAGTTGAAGAAAAGTATTGCTTTCCATCCGCAAACAGATGGACAAACCGAAGTTGTGAACAGAACCATTGTGCACCTCTTGAGAGGTTATTGCAGCAAGCATCCCAAGCTTTGGGATGAACATTTGCACTACATACAACATGCTTACAATCGTGCCAAGCACTCTTCCACAAACACCTCACCGTTTGAAGCTTGTTTTGGTTACTTTCCAAAATCACCTCTTGATTTCATTCTTGAGAAAGATTTTGCCATTGAGGGACATAGTGACATTGACAAGGCTCGTTCATTCATTGAAAGAATTCAGCAAATACATCAGCAAATTCAAGAACAGCTTGAGAAGAGTCAAGGCAAGTACAAGGAAAGACACGACAAGCATAGAGTCGATCACAAGTTTCAAGAAGGAGATGAGGTATGGCTGTACATTAGTAAGGAAAGGATACAAGGAGAAGGTAAAAAGCTGAAGCTTATTCGTTATGGTCCATTCAAAATCCTCAAGAAGGTTGGAAATAATGCTTTTCAATTAGATTTGCCTTCCTACATGCAAATGTATTCTATTGTCAATGTGGAGAACTTACGTTTGTATGAACCTCCTTTGATTGCTGATCATGAAAGTGCTGTTCAACTACCATCTATAGAAGATTTCTCGCCAGAATTCTTAGATGAGCTGAAAGAAGATACAATCCTTGACAGAAGGACACGCACTTCAAGAAGGGGCAGTGTAGATTATGTTCGGGTTGGTTTCAAAGGTAGCAAACCAAACAAGGCAAAGTGGATGGAGGTGGACAGAGTGAGGGAGTTGTACCCTCACCTCTTTAACAGGTAGTTGAAGGCTTTTGGGGTCCAAAAGCTTCCCAATGGGGAGGCGTGATCAGGTGCTCATGTCCTAAGTGTCGTAAAATGCTCAAAATTTAAAGTGCCTAGAACTAGATCAAAGTTGAATGACTGGAAAGTTCTCGTCTTCCCGATTCCAGCACCGCAAACGGTTCAAAAAACGGTCGCCGTATGAGGAAGTTATGGCAAAAAGAAGAATTTGTCCATAACATTAGAAATTTTAATTTTTCAAAAAAAAATTAAAAAAGGAATATTCCGCCAAGCACGAAATCCGAGGAAACCACCAAACATTAAATGTAACTGCAGTTAAGTTGGTGGAATTTTGGCAGGAGCGCCAAATTTGGCAGACCCGCCATAATTGGCGGAGCTAACTGGAGTTAACTAAAGTTAGCTAGAGTTTTTCTAGGGGCAAACTAGAGAAACTTTAAATGGCCATAACTTTGGCTAGGAAAGTCGGTTTTGGACGAATTTTTTTTTTTTTATTTTGGGTGTTTTCGACCTTCTGAAGCCATTGGTGCAGGTCTTACAGCTATTTGAGGTCATTTGTAGAGGTTTTGGAGCCGTGAAAGTTCTAGGAGCCACCAGGGCCCAGTTTTGGTGAAGACTGTATAGGGTTGCAGGTATCCATTGGAGGTGATCCAATAGTCAATCCTAAAGGATTCAAGTGTTATGAATCCATTTTTTCCATATATTTCACCTGTAGATGCTTCTATTCAGCTGTATTTTCAATTTGAGCATTTAATAAAAACAAGGACAAGCCTGGTTGGGAGCTTTGGACCCAGCAGACATAGCCCTGGAGGGGGTGAACTGCTTTATCAACTTCTTTTGCATTTGTGGTTGATTTATTTTGCAGAAAAAATTCATTTTAATGTGTTAAACAATAAAAGGAAATAACTCTGCTATGCTTGAATGGGTCATGAACAGATGAAAATTTCATGTGTTTTCTTTCTGCAAGACATGGAAATCTTTTAAACATGTTTAATTCTGAATTGAATACCTTGCAAACAAATTTCAAGTAGTTTCAAATTCAGATCAGGGAAGAGCAACATCGGTCCATGGACCCATGTTGCTCCCAGTTTTCCCAAAAAACGTCGTTTAGGGCCTCAAAATGGCTCCGGAAGTTCAGGACCCGAAAAACTGCTGAAAATAGTAAGTTGTGCTACAATTAAGGAAACTGAAAATATTGAGAGAAACAATGGTGGGGATCCAAGTGGACTTGGAAGGTGGCCACCAATATCCACCTAGATCAGGGGGAGGTGGGTGTGACAGCATTAGAACTACGAAAGTGGTTGCGTGGAGTGGAAAAGGCCAGGCTTCTGAGCCTACTCTGGGTGCCACATTTCCACCGTGCCCCAATAACCATTTTCGTCTTCAGGTAGTTGCTCTGCCTAGTGCATGATGGGTGTTTATGGCTAGAGGAGCCCATACCCATCATGGCAAACTTGATTCATCGCGTCTCCTGGCTTCCATACAAAGGAGAGGACCCCGCAGCCATATCAGAAGGGAAGGGCAGTGATTTGGCCATCGCGGAGGCCATGAAGAAGAAATACAAGCTAGAAAAGAAGAAGAGGGGCTACGTCATTTCTAGCATAAAGGAAAAAGTAGTATGCATAGCAACCAAATTCCTCGAAGGAAAAGTTATGTGCAAGTGTTGTGTAGACGAGGTACTTGCATCGATGGTCGCACTGGCCAAGCAGTGCGTGAAGGGGGTCCAATTTAACTAGTATGAATTCCTCTGCACAGAATTTTTAGAGAATTGTCACGAAGCCTAGGAATAGGGAAAAATGTTCCACTATGCATGGTTGTTGTTGTCCATAGTGCTCATAGCTGGGGAATTGCTGGAGGACAGTCAATTCCCCATAATCGACAAAGATTTACCGGAGGCCGCGAAGTATGCTTCACTCTCGGCCACGAAGGATGCTAAAAGGATACACGATAGCAAGATATTCTGGGTGTTCATGGAGATGAATCTTAGAATGTGAATCAACCGTAAGCCGCGGTTTTCACCCACGGTTTACAATAGTCTGCAGAATTTTGCCGAAATTAAGGCAGACATGCATAAAATATATATCAGGGCGCGCAAGGACCCAACTAAACAGTGGACAAAGCTACCCTTTGTAGCCACTGACGATGCCATTTTCAAACTCCTGGAGGCATGGCCGTTAGAATGGCGTGCCCGAGACATTATAGAAATCGAGAAGTCGACAACTCAAAAGAAGAAAGACAAGGCCAAGCTGTACATTGCATAGTTGACCGAAAAATGAAGGAAGGAAACAACAGCAACAGAAGTGCGGGCAGCGCAGGATGTGACATAGGAAGTAGCTTAGTAGGAAAAGGCCACAGTAGCAACATCAGCACAGGAAGCAGTCACGAAGGTGGGCGAGGGCCAAACAACTCCTTCGTAGGGGCAAGAAGCAAAGGAAGAAAAAATAGAAGAAGGAGGTGTGGACCCACGAACCACGTCAACACAGCTGAAGTGCCAACACCCAGTAGAGTGGGCAGGGTCATGGAAGAAGGTCAAGGCCTCGAAATTGTCCATTGACCTGATCATCCTAACCGAGGGTGATCTACATGACATCGATGAGATGGTGCGTGATGTCACCAATGAGGCTCTCTAAGATTTCATGCAGGAGAACTAGATTGTGTTGGGGGCCCTCAAAGTGCAGTTGCAGGAATTACAAGCATGACCCCTTCTGGTTGGTACCCTTTCGACCAAGCTCACAGTTGGATCCACAACGGCAGTGAAAATGTTGCACACGCAAATGACAAACACAATAATGGTGTCGGAAGGGGCACTAGTGACATCAAATGAGGCCGACAGGTCTTCGGTTAGTGCGTTGAAAGTTCTTGGTGTTAATCTAGCTGCCGTCCTGTGCGAGACATTATATGTGTTACAGGATGGGATAACTTTTGAGTTGTGAGCTAGGGAGAGTCATGCTCTTAGAGTCCTCAATGAGCAGAAAATAAATATGGAACAAATAAGCTTGCATCATGACGAATTGGTGCCGCAAAATCAATAGCTGGTACAGGTGATAGACAACGCTTTCGAAAGTGTCCCAGAGCTGGCCATCCCAGCAGATATACCAGTGGAGGCGCGGATCCATAAGTTAGCAGCAAGGGTCTACGAGGCTAGGGAGGAAATGACAAAAGTTCAGCTAGAGCTGAATATTCAGATCGCCGAGCTGCGGTTAAAGGTGCAACCATCCACTCCCCCAAAAGTCAGAGAACAGTGTTCTAGCGCTATCACAATGGGATTGGAGGAAATCAGAGGTGTAGTGCAAGACTGCACTAGCATGTTGGAAGAATCATTTGGGGTCCTCACAACTCTGTAGGACGACCCCAACACCTAGCACTTAGAGATAGAGGTGTGAGAACTCCAACAGCAATATGACAGTGTCCGAGGAACTACGCAAATGGTGTTCCTCACCCAGAGGCTTGCGCGGATGCAGCAGGCTAAAGCACTGAAGGAGCTGGTGGACACGCCACAACATAAGGAAGCAATCCTAAAAGTGCACTTCTAGCCTTGGATGGACAAGGCCTTCACCATCACGGTAGACATCAAAGGCAAGCTCACACACATGCAAGGGATGCACACATTGATGTAGAGAAGCACTCCTGACACAGAGGTCTTGGAACAACGTATGCACCAGATCTAACAAGCAATAGCTCATTGCGTTGCTGACCTCCACATAGTTCGAGAACAGTTGGCAGGACTCCGTGCAAAGATCGTCACATTGATAGAGTGATTCGAGGGTGAGTCACGATGTTTGTGTTGGGGGCCTGTTGGGCATGGAATCCCCCCCAAGGCATGTTTTGGGGATCAAAGCTTGTGTTTTGATTGAATCTTGTTGTAAATCTCCTCGAATTGTGGGCACAGGGCATGAAAGTATGATAGAGTCACAGGGTTGTCCACCCTATTGTTGTAATGTAATGTCAACTGGATAGACCTTCCCATGGTCCACGGACCATGGGATTGTATAAATAGAGTAAGGATCTAAGTGTAAAAAAGAAGAAGAGAGAGGTGGGAAAGAGTCTAAGGGATTGAGTCATAATTTAAAGTGTGACTTTGGGTCATAGATTAGGAGAAGGCTCTGCAGCTGAGTGCACAGAGGCATAATAGTATACAACTGAGTGCGTGGACCCCTAAAGCTGAGTGCGCAGGGTGAGTCAAGTCTGTAACCAAGGAAGGAATTAATAAAGAGAAGTTTTGTCATAATTCTGTGTATCTATTCTTGGGTTAATGCATGTTTGATATAATTTGCAAATATATTGTTTATTTACTGCGTGTACCTGTATGAATGGTTTATGTTGTTAAGTATAACTTAAAGCACGTAAGTAGGCTAAGATAATCAACTACCATTGGAATACTAATAAGATCTTGGGTAATAATGTAGGGCGTGACATTCAACCCTTAGGTAGGGCTGTGTGAAGGCTGTATATCGAGCTGTGAGGTACGAGAAAGTGTGCGAAGCAACCTGCACGTAGGGTCAAACCTCGGACCACTTGAACTCATCAGACATCTCCAGGGTGTGGAAACCTGGTTCTAGCACCCTCCCATACTACATCGGGTGAGACCTCAGTCCGCCCTCCGTGGACTGTTGCCAAAAGTGCCAATAGTACCAGGATTTATTTGGTTGACTTAACTCTGAACCTGGGTCAAGCCCCAATAAGCCAACAAATATTCTTTAGGATCATCCTTACCATTATATTTTTCAGTGAGCCTTGTGTTTGCATAACCAAACCTAGGCCACATCAATCGGTGATACTCCCTCCAATATCCGATATTATCTTTATGTAGGCCCCACAATCACACAGGAGTAGCCCTTAAACTATATCAAAGGCTTGGAGTCGTTTTTCTTCAAGTACGTCCCTTTGTTGGGAACAGGTTCACCCAAGGATAGTTTTGGGGCTAAAAGCCCATGTTTTGGACAGTTTTGTGATAAAGTTGTAAAGTCTTTACATTTTTTGGTCGCGTAGCGAGAAGGTGTCATGAGTCATAAAGGGTTGTCTGCCCTTATTTTGTAAAGTGTAAAGTCGGCTGCAAATATCCACCCATGGTCTGCGGACCATGGGATTGTATAAAAAGGAGCTAAGTAAGTAAGCTCTAAGGAGTCTTAAGTCTAAGAAGTAGAAAAGTATTGGAGACTTGGTAGAGAATTCTAGGTGTTTCAGGCCTTAGCATAGGTAGAGGCTCTGCATCTGAGGCAGAAGTCTGCATATGAGTGCGCAGACCCCTGCAGCTGTGTGTGTAGGGTGGATAGAGTTTGTATTAATATGAAGATATCAATAAAGAGAAGTATTCTCCAAATTCTTTTTATTTATTTCCTATTAATGCACCTAGTTATACTTCGAATTGGGTTAATTTACAATGTTTATGTGATCCATGAACATATGTGATTTTTTAGTAAATTGAGCGCAAGTAAGAATATCAGTTTATGCGGCGCTAACTGTGATTTTTTATTAAATTAAGTAAAACACTTAAGATAACTTGGGAACCTATATAATATGTTGTCATAGGAGTGTGAAAGTACCTAAACTGTGGGTTAAGGCTACGTGAAGGTCAATCATACACCTTCATGGAGGTACCAAGGGGCACAATAGAGGGTAGACTGACAGAGCCCTAAAGATTAGTGACATGCGCGAAAGTAGGAAGAGAGGGTATAAACCGACATCACTACCATCTCAGGGTGCAGAAACTTGGTTCCAGCATCCCCCCATACTGCTTCGGGTGAGACTTCGATCCACACTCTGCGAGCTGATTCCGAAAGGGCCAGTAGTGTAGGGATTTGTTTGGCTAACTAATCATGAACCTCGATCAAGCCCCACACAACCAACAAATGGTTCCATTGCCGGGACTGGAATCTGCATAAGAGATGTGTGATGTCATATCACTGGATTCCAACTAAGAAACATGTCGAAGACTGGTTGGATAGGAAGATCCACAAATTCGCGGTGCAGGAGAATAGAAATCCATGGTTGACAAAGGAATAGTGACTGGACAGGTACCTGCATACATAAATCCATGAGATCTTTTTCTGTTCCTTTCAAGTTGAGTTATACGAGTGGATCGCGAAGCTAGTGGATAGCCAAGGAAGGTGGAGACTTGATGGTCCTATTGTCTGGACCCCAGAGTTAGTACAGAGACTGGAAGCCTCTGAAGATCACTTGTGCTATTGATCATTGGATCGATCACATCATAGGAGGATTTGTGACTGAATTCGCAGTCGATACCTCAGTTAGTTATAGCAAGGTGGAGCAATGCTTTTTCAAAGGTCCGCGAGATAATTACTTGAAGTCTTTAAATACCTGGATTAAGATATTATTGTGCGAAAAATGGGTTATGCAGCAACCTTGATGTTTGAAGCTATGCGAAGCGGAAAGACTTACAGAAACTAAGGAAGAAAGGGTCCTCAATATAGCCCATTTATCTCACCACCATTGGGTGACGAAGAGGGAGTAGCGCAGGCTTCTCCGTGAAGTACAGTTTAGTTCATAAAAGAGGGATTCCCACAATTGCAACCTCCACCTACACCACCTCCAACTTCACCACCATCACCTGTGACTTCACCCATACCACCACAACCTCCACTGCAGTTCAACATGGCCAATTCAGTGAAGCTTCCTTTGTTTAAGGGCTCGGGAAATGAGGACTCGAACTAGTTTTGGTTCATCGTGAAAGTTGTATGGGAAGCTCAGGGTGTTATAGATGATCACATGAGGAAGGCAACATTGTTTAGTGATTTGCAGGATCGAGCGCTAACCTAGTACATCAAGTACTCTAATGATAACCCAAAGGATGGGTTTGCAGACATCTAGAACGCGCTAAATAAAGAATTCAGTACGCCTAAATCTAAGGCACAGTTGATTGTGGGGTTCATAGAAATCACGATGAAACCAAGTGAGACACCTTGGAATTTGATCAGAGATTGAAGTGTAAAATCCGTGAAGCCAATATGAACTTAACAAATGGATAGCACTACGAGTGGTTTGTGGCTTCGATCCTGCCACACCTAAGGGTTGTACTTTCACAACAGAAGATTACGACTCAGGTGGAGGCCTTGGAGATTGTAAAGAGACTACATGAAACACTGATGCAAGATCCAAATTTGGGGGTTTAGCAACTCCATGTGTAGTTGCAAAATCTTTGCCTTGAAATGGAAAGTTTGAAGCAAGACATAACAGTTCAGCCGGAGGTGTGCAAAGAGATATCATGCCTGAAATGTAAGGGTTAGGGGCATGACAAATACCACTGCCCAGTCTTTGTGAACTATATTGTAGGAGGAGGACTGATGCCTTTGAGGCCGGAGGCCCAAGGAGGACTCAGTACGGGGCCTGCGTTGTGGTGCACCATATGTTAGGTAGCAAGAAAACATATGACGGATAACTGTCATTTTCTGTGAATGTTTGTACAAACACCACAACAATTGTTTTGCAACTTCTGCAGGTCAGTAGGGCATGATGAACGCAATTGCAGAAGTTATGAATTAATGATGGACAAAACTCCCACCTATAGGGTTCTGACAGAAACGCGTCCCTTGACTAAAGCGCTGGGATGGCGCGAACAAGCTTTTAGGGGCACGGACGAGGCCGAGGCGGGGGAGGACTTGGCAGAGGTTGGGGACAGCTAATCTGCTACAACTGTGGAGGACCAGGACACTATGCCTGCGCATGCACTAACCCAACATGACTGTCATGCAATTATTGTACTCAGTTTGATCATGAGACAGAGGAATGTCTTACTCTGATAGCGAGGATACGTGACAAAGTGGTGCTACCACCTCAGCCGACTCATAACCTGCAAATGATGAGGTCTGAGCCTCTCGAAGAGGATATGAATGTGAATATAGTGCCCCAAAGTGGAATTGCAATGGGTGATGATAAGGAGAAACAGATCAAAGACAGTGCATTGGTTCACAAAGCTCTGGGAAGGAGGCTAAATTTGATTTGGAGTGCACACGCAAAACGTTCATGGAAGAAAAGAAGTGCTTCATTAAGGCCTCTACCTCAAGGAGCAAGGATAAGCCTGATCAAGAAATGGACCCTTCTATGCTTACAACATTTCTAGAGTCCTCCATGAAGCTTCTACACGATAGCAAGCCTATGAAGGGGTTACAGGACCTTATAAATTGATGCGTCGGAAACACTCCGGGTGAACCACACGTGGTACGGAAGATTGGTAGTCATAAAGCAAGGACAGGGCATGAGATGAGACTAACCACGCAGATAGGAGAATACAAAATGGATTAGGTTATTCTATATCTGGGGTGAGATGCGAATGTTTTACCAAAGAAAACTTGGGAGCGGATTGGAAGACCCGTGCTCCAGTGGTCTCCGATTCAGTTAAGGATGGAAAATCAGCAGAGGATCATCCCCATGGGATGGCTGCAAGGAGTAACTATAGATATTGAAGGTGCGAGAACATTAGCTGACTTTGAAGTGATAGAAATTATGGATGACAGCAACCCCTACCCTGCGCTCCTTGGCATTGATTAGGCTACTGACGTGAATGGGGTAATCAACCTAAAGAAGCGAAAGATGATATTTGAAAAGAAACTGCTTCGCATAATAGTACCCCTAGATTCTGTTGAAGGATCATGCTATACTGAACTAGTCCACGATTATGAAAGTGATGACAATTTGGACTGCATATATAAGATAATAGCGCGAGACCAAGACTGGGTGAATCCAATAGCGGATGGACGAATTACATGGGATCGTGAAAGTTCTTGCACCTCAGACTCTGATGAAGAATTAGAGTGCTGGAAGAATCAGCTAGATGAAGTAACCACGTTGAGCTATAACATGATGACCCAGTCATTGTGTTGTTTATTGTCATAGGTAAGGAATCTGCCCACTTGTGATGGTTTGAATGATGTAGATGTATTTTTGGATGCATTTCAAAGGGAAGTACCAGAAAACCAACTCTTTTAGGCTTTGGACTAGGCACTGCATGCTATGCCCGCAAGATGCTGGGGTACTTACAAGGGTAGCTTTGATGATTGGCGCAAGTGTAGGAGGATAATGAGAACACACTTTGGGGAGCTGAAGGTAAAAATGATAGAAAAATATGATGGGACGAATGATTTGCATGCACACTTGGCCAAATGGGCTAAGGTTTATGGAGCGAAGCCCCAACCTAAATGGGTGCACTTGGTTTGTCACACCTTGGACGTCATCCCGATGAAATGGTACTTGGAGACAGAGCTCGGCCATGGTATAGGTGAATGGGATATTCTACGCGAAGGATTCATAATGATGTTCAACTTTGAAGATGGGTTTGACTGTATTGATGAAGCGCTACAGGAAGTTAAAGAAAAAATCTTTAGGATTCCGTAGTATCCTTCAGATCTAATTCAACCTTATTGGACTACTTAGCTGAGCCACGCGTTGGAATGCTATAACATGACTATTGAAGAAGAAGACAAGGATCCACGAAAGATTAATATCCCTGAAATAGAGGGTCACCGCGAGGTCAAGGGATCGCAGATTGAGAATCTGATACAACTGCACCATTGAAAACGAAACAGGTAAATATTGGTACGAAGGCAGAGCCCAAATTCGTGAAGATTTGAGATTACTGGGATGATGCGATGGTAGATAAGGTTGCCAAATTGCTCCACGAATACCAAGATTTGTTCCCTACCGAGTTTACATATCTAAAGGGGATAATAGGAGACTTGGGTGTTATGAAGATCACGTTAAAACGCGACGCAAATCCAGTTAAGAAAAGACCTTACCGTCTCAATCCAAAGTAGAAGGAGAAGGTCTGCTTAGAGCTAGACAAGATGCTCATGGTCGACATCATTGAGCCCATAGAAGAATCTGATTGGGTAAGCCCAATGGTGGTACAGGAGAAGAAGAAAAAGGATGAAATAAGGATATGCGTAGATCTCAGGAAGTTGAATGACACTTGCATACATGATCGTTTCTTGACTCCGTTCATTGATGAGGTATTGGATAATGTAGGTGGCCAGGAAGCATACTCCTTCACTGATGGGTTCTCTAGGTACCATCAAATCAAAATTGCATTGGAGGATAGAAGAAAGACGACCTTCACAACTAAGTGGGGATGTTTTCAGTACATTGTAATGCCTTTCAGATTGAAGAATGTGCCTACGATGTTTTCACGTGTAGTCATTGCTACATTCAAATAATTCATTCATAAGTTTCTGGAGGTGTACTTTGATGACTGGACTGTGTTTAGGTTGGTAAAATGCCATGTGGCAAGTTTGTGCCTGATGCTAAATACTTGTTGAAGGTACTAGATTGCGCTCAATCTAAAGAAATGCCTATTTTGTGTTCCTTTTGGGACTCTGTTGGGTCATGTGGTTTGTAGACAGGGACTGATGTTAGATCCCATGAAGATCGCAGTGATACTTAACTTGCAGGCACCGAGGAGTGTGAAACAGCTACGCGCAACCTTAGAAAATACAGGGTATTACAGGAAGTTTATTAAGGGCTATGCCCAGATCACCGCACCTATGGAGAAGTTGTTGAAAAAGGATGTCACGTTCTATTGGAACGAGAACTATAAGAAAAGCTTGGATGTATTGAAAGAAAAAATGGTCATTGCACCGATTTTAGTCTTCCTGGATTGGAAGAAGGAGTTTCACGTAGATGTAGACGCGTCATGTATAGTGCTGGGAGTAGTACTGACATAGGCTAGTGAAGGAGAATTAGACCATCCTATAGCATTCGCAAGTAGAAGGTTATCCAAGGTTGAGAAGAACTATTCCACCACCAAGCGTGAAGGGTTAGCCATGGTATATGTGCTCCAAAAGTTTAGACACTATCTGTTGGGTGGAAATTTTGAGATGTATACAGATCATTCTGTATTGAAATACCTGGTCAATAAGCCTGTGTTGGGGGGCAGAATTTGTAGGTGGTTGTTATTGTTCCAGGAGTATTATTTTGAGGATATTGTGAAGCCTAGATTACTGAAAACAGGACAAAACCATCTGTTGTGCATCGAAACAGGGGAAGATACCACTAATTTGGAGGAGGGATTGCCTGACGCATAGCTATTTATAGTGTGTGTCACAGATGGACACTTTGAAGACATCATACACTTCCTAACAACAAGAATTGCTCCGAAAGGTTACACCGTCCAGCAAAAGAAGGCGTTAGTGGTGCGCGTGGCAGACTTTTCTGTCATTTCCAAAAATCTATACAAAATGGGGTTTGATGAAGTATTACAATGATATGTACCAGAGTTTCAAAGGAGAAGTATCCTCATGGATGCTCATGGGAGTGCCACGGGAGGCCATTATGCAAGAAGAGTGACCACACAGAAGATTCTTCATGGAGGGTTGTGGTGGTCAACCCTCCATCAGGATTCAAAAGCTTACTGCAAGGCATGTGATGTGTATCAAAGGACTGGGAGGCCATCACGGAGAGATGAGCTACCTCTGAACCCACAGATGACATTGCAACCTTTTGAGAAATGGGTGATAGATTTTGTGGGACCCATTCAGCCCCAAGGGAAGAAGATGGGAGCGCGGTACATTATCACCGCGACTGAGTATTTGACCCGATGGGCAGAGGAACTGCCTGTGAAGGACTGCATAACCGAGACTGCTGTGAATTTTCTCTTTGAGTATGTACTGACATGATTTGGGTGTCCAAAGATTTTGATGAGAGATCATGGTACACACTTTCTGAACGAAACAATCAGCGCGTTGACGAAAGAATTTCAGGTATATCATTAGAAAAGCATTCCTTATCACCCACAGGATAATGGGATGGTGGAAGCATCCAATAAGGTGCTGGAAAACACAATGACCAAGGTTTGCAACGCTCATTAAAGTGATTGGGACCTACGCATACCCACAGTACTATGGGCCTATCAGACGACATGCAAAAAGTTTACTGGACAGACACCCTTTAAGCTTGTGTATGGTCTCGAAGCAATGATGCCCATGAAATACATTGTGCCTAGTCTGCACATAGTGGCACTCATGGGTATGATAGATCATGGAGCCCTAGAAGAGAGGCTCGTGCAACTGGCTGAGCTTGAAGAAGAGATATTTATAGTTGGATTTCACCAACTGGTCCAAAAGCAACACGACAAAGCATGGCATGATCAGCACATTAAGTTGCACACCTTTAAGGTAAATGATCTGGTTATATTATTGCTATAGGATAAAATGCATAGTGTATGGAGAATGAATATACCCTCAAAGGTCTTTCGGGGACCATCGATAGACTATAAGATTATCTGCAACCATCACAAAGTTACATGCGTGTTCATAAACAATAAATAACTATCAAAGTAGGAGAAGGAGATTACCTCAAGCCTCCTTGTAGATTTGTTGGAGAGTGCAATGCAACTAGGTGGAAGTCCCCTGAGCTGGCTCCAGATCAAGTCCTGCACATAGAAGAGACAAGCATAATCACAGCATACAACTCTGATAACTAATACATGAATACATAAAAGAACATCTAGTTACACATAACTAACCTACTCATGCTAAAAGGCATTGGAAAAACAATTGAATGAATGATAGTACCAACACCATGGAGTAGACAGTACAACTATAGTTCTATATTAATATTGGAAGAGTGATTAGAACCATATGTTGTATCAACCTTCCTTTACCCCTCCAGCTTCTCCCTCTCTCTCCCTTCTTTCTCACTTATGATTTGAGGAAATGCTCAACAGTCAAGTATGCTATCCTTTCAAATGCTCTGACCTCTATCACCATCCCTAGCTTTACTTATGTAGCAATTGAGTTAGAGTTGCCAAGTTCCTCCTTGAGTTCCCTAGGGAAAAAGCAATGAACTTGCCATGCTTTTCAATTGTTTCCCATTTTCCTCCTTCTTTAGGATTATAAATCCTCCAAATAGGTTGAATTTTGATGTTTCCTTGCTTTTCTTGACTGATTTTAGGAACAAATACCTAGATATTTATGAGTCAATTCATTCCTTTGACCCTTATAAATTCACTAAGTTTCACTAATGTTGTTCCCATACTAGCAACTTGAGTTAGTAGGGTCACTAACACACCCTTAGGTTTGCATACAAGCTTTATGAAGCAGGTTGTTAGTGCACAGCCAGCGTTAGTGTGGAATCAAGGCCTGTGATTGTGGTCTTTGCTTCAGCTATCATGTCTTTCCCCTCTGAGTTGATGAGGAGGTCAACTTGTTTTATAATAGATTCCCCCTAAAGTATGAGATCAGAGGCTACGATGATGGCCGAAATACTTTACTTAACTATAATTTTCCTTCAAAAAGAGAGAGAGGATCGAAGCTTCGGGTGGTACAGGAAACCTGATACAACACACATATATAAACTGCTAAAATCATGTCCCGAGTCGGGCATTCCCATGCTCAGTAGCTATGCCAGAGAGATTTTTCCCTAAAGATATATGACGATGTTGGCCGCTGATAAGCACAATGTGGATTCAGTGTCATAATAGAATCATCCTAATAAGCTGTCTCCAAAAATCAATATGTGCAACTTGGGAGAGGAAACAAGGCTGAGTGATGCAAGCCTCTACCCAAGGTCTTGATTTCCGTTTCATCGAACAACATAGATCGATACATTTGAATATATGCCTTGACGTCGAACATGCATGAAATCATCTGATTACCAGTCAATAATGGAGACCATTAACAAATTCGAGGAAGGCCACCGATAATGGTGATGGTCTCCAAGATGCACAATACAATCTAACGAGTGTGAAAGATGTCTTTGTCGTCAAACACCCATAGAATCGCTTAACCAGGAGCCAATAATGAGAACCCCTGATCAAACACAAGGCAACCTGCCACTAATGTTTGCAAGTACCAAGGCACTGGGTGTTTTTATGGGTTGTCTTCCTAAATAGAGTGTTGAAGTCGATAGGAAGATACCTGTAGAAAGGTAGGCAATAATGTGTCCTACATCAATCGACACAAAACGGGACAAGAATGATTTGTTTTTTGAGTAATCGTTTGAGCATTTGGGTCTAAACAACAGAGAGCATGATGAAAGGATATGCTTGATGGGTTGATTGAGGAAATCAATGGTTAACCATTGAACAATAGAAGGCATGACAACGGTTTTAACCATGCAGCACTAGACTCATGAACACCAAAGAATGTTAGGATATAGAGATGCAAGAACATCAGGGTATATAGGCTAAACTCATAGGATGGTAGGATTCATATTGAGAGGCCATCACAAGGAAGGCTTA
This sequence comes from Pinus tabuliformis, assembly GCA_031772625.1. Taxonomy (NCBI): domain Eukaryota; kingdom Viridiplantae; phylum Streptophyta; class Pinopsida; order Pinales; family Pinaceae; genus Pinus; species Pinus tabuliformis. Next base: position 491,531,046 of record CM062807.1, on the reverse strand, counting down.
TCTAAGGGAGTTCCATGTTCAAGGGAATTACTGCTACCAAACCATGATTTCTAATATGGAATACAGTTGTATTGTCCACTTTCCCCGTCTGATTAGTTTAGTGAGTCCAGATGGGTAAACTCATCGAGCTTTTCATATTTAAAGAGTCTGAAAAGGATAGCAAAAAGAGCGACTCTCTACCCTATTTGATTAGTTTAATGAGTCCAAATAGGCAAACTCGTCGATCTTTTCATGTTTTAAGAGTCTAAAAAGGATCATAAAAAGAGTGACTCTATATCTTGTCTGTGTAATTTAAAGAGTCCAGAGTAGACAACTCAGTGGTCTTTTCATATTTAGAGAGTATGAAAAGATTGTAAAGAATGCCTCCATGGTGGTCCCTTTGTCACAGTTGTTAACCTGGTGCGACAAAAGGTTAATAGTATACCCGGATCAGTTACTTTTCCATGAGTTAATCTATTGAATCCAAATAAAGAGAAACCTGTGTTCAATAGATGTCGACCTCATTTTGTTACGAGTATGAGGAGATGGACTAAACTCATTTTTCATCGTGAATTTTTAATGAGTCACACGACGAAAAACTCAATACCTTCATCAAATTTTAACGAGTCAACTGAAGAAAATTCAAGGTATCCTTTTCAGTTTAGTGAGCAAGGAAAAAGAGGTATAATAATTGCTCATTCCTCCTTCATAGATTTAACGAGCCCAAAGGAGGGGAAAAACTCGGGGACTTTTCGATTTAAGAGCAAGAAATGGTCCCAAAAATGAAAGTGCTCTTGTTGCTGCCGTAGATTTTTAACGATCTCGGTGAAAAAATATAAGGATTTTTCAGTTTAACGAGCAAGAAAAGTACCTAAAAGAATGCTCAGGTCATCTTTATAAATGTTTAATGAGCCTAAAGAAAAAATTCGGGATTTTTCAGTTTAATGAGTGAGAAAAAAGCACCTAAAAAGAATGCTCTAATGGTATTTTTCAGTTTAATGAGCTAGAAAAAGAGCGAAAAAGAGTTGCTCAGACCATTGTCGTATATGTTTAACAAGCCCAACGTTGAAAAACTCAGATATTTTTTAGTTTTTAGAGGGAGAAAACATCCCATAAAAGAACAACGCTCATATCTTTGTTGTAGTAGTTTAACGATCCCAAAGAAGGAGACTCGAGGTTTTTCGGATAAAAGAGCAAGAAAAATACCATAAAAAGAATGCTTTATCTTCTTTGTGGTAGTTTAACGAGCTCAAAGAAGGAGACTCAATGATTTTTCAGATTAACAAGCAAGAAAAATACCATAAAAATAATGCTAGATCTTCTTCATGGTAGTTTAACAAGCCTGAAGAAGGAGACTTGAGGTTTTTTCGAATTAATGAGCAAGAAAAATACTGTAAAAAGAATGCTCGATTCATCTTGATCTCATGCTTGACAATAGAAGGGTCTATGCCATGCATTTCCTAATAAGACCAAGGGAAAAAACTAGAAAACTCCTTGAAAAGGTAGGTGAAGCTCATAATTTCCTTAGGATTGCATTTGGTTCTAATCTGTATATTTTCTACGATATCTGTCTTGACTGAAATATCGATGAGCAATGTTTTTAAAATATTTCCCATGTTTCCTTTTGCATCCAAAGTTTGGATAGTTGTATAGGGTGAGGAAACGATTTATGGTATGTCAAGGGACAGGATTTGAAGAGGCATCATGTCCGAATCAGATATCAGAACATGATGGTGCGAGTCCTCCCAAGGTTGTTCTTCTATACTAATGATCTCTCTAATAGCTTTGTCCATAGGTAGGACTTGATTGAGTGGATCGAAAGAAGGAGCAGTTATGGGAGGGGCAGTGGGACCGTTGGTCGTAACCAAAGTGATTGGAGGTTCGGAGGTAGATTGAATGGCATAGTAGGCCAATTCAGCTAGTGATAGTAGCATTTGTTCTCCGTATGTGTCATTGTCTGAAGGAGCTGTTAGGATCCATGGATTGGTCTGTTCATGACGAATAGATGAAAGCATATTGACTATCTGTGAAACCTTGGGCGACAGAAGAGGGAAACAACCCATCAAGGAAGAAGCCTTCAGTAGACCGGTACCGATACTAATGTAAGAGTCAGGTACACCTCCCACTAAGGGTACAGAGCTACTAGGTAACAGAGAGTAATATGGGCTGCAAAACGAAAATTGGTCCACTGTTACTATCTTTCCATCCAAGGGAAAGAGGATGATATGGAAGACCAAAGACACAACGGTCTTCATGACATAAGTCCAAGTGCAGCCTAAAAGTAGATTATAGTCGAGTTTATGATCCATGACTTCAATATCTACCATTATCGTTTTCCCACTCAAGGTGACAGGATAGCTAGCTAGGTAACCTTTTGGGATGAAAGCGTGGTCGTCCAAAGCTTTAAGGGAATTCGATGGTGGGGATAGGGTTGGAGAACCCATGGTGAGACAACATGAAGCCGACATGACGTAGGTAGAAGCACCTTTTTCGATGACAGTTCTGTGTATACCTTTACCTTTCGAAAAAATTTGCACTTGAAAAGCGAGCTGGTGGGAAAGGGGATGTTTTCACTTTTCCATGTCGAAAACTGCAAGCATGGAATCCTGTGGGTCGATACCACCAATAGTTGAAAGAAAAGATTTCTTTTGTGCTGGACATGTTTGTAATACTTCGTGCACCGACATAGCTGATGGCGCTTGCACCAAGTCTTCTACAATGTTGTAGTTTTGGGCGGCACGTGCAAATGTATTATGCATTGTGTGTCGAAGTGCCCCTTTGGGTGGGTGAATTACAAGGTCAGCAACTGGCCTTTTGATATGCAAATCATTGGGTGGTGGTGGGTTTTGACTTGAGGAAGGTTCCTCTGCATGAGTGACAGGAGCTCCATAAGATTTGGCTCTTGTTTGTAGATCTACCATTTCAAAGGTGTAAATGGTAGAAGATCCTTCACCAGCTGAAGGATGTTACGAACCACCGTTGCCCCCTTGTGAGGGTTGGGGTTGCTTGGCAATAAGGTTTTGTTGCTGCTAAGTGGGGAAAGGATTATTCAGGCCAACAGTGGTCCTACTAGTATCCTTTTGAGCAATGTATTCTATGTATTCTTGAAGACACAGATAGTGATAGGTCATGTGGTCTTCAGTACATATTTTGCAAGGAAATACAACAAGTTTATACTTTCCATCATCAGGAGGTGCAGCGGCCTTCTGTTTTGGGTTTTTCTTATTTGTTGACTTCTCTTCAGAAGGAGTTGTCTTTTTCTTATTCTTATTTTTCTTCCCACCGAGATTCTGTGTAGACTGCACAGAGTTTATCACAATGGTAGGAAGAGCAGTCAATTTGGTAGTAGTGGAAGCATCGGAGTTGCAAGGGGCATCAGGGATTACATCGTAAAGAGTGCCAAACTATGAATATATTAGATCTAAGTGTTGGGCATGACTTATGGATTGGTCTTCTGTGACCACACCACCTAAGGTGACATCCCTAGTGATTTGTGGGAGTAAGGACTCGCAGAACCAGTTTGATAAGAGATAGGTTGGGAGGGGAGCTTTGACTAACCTCTGCCTACGTCTCCATTCATGTATATGATCAGAGATGTGGGTGGTGGTATCTTGACATAATGAAGTGAGGAGCTCTGTCCCAGTCTCATAGCAGATGGGTAGCTAGAAGTGCTTTAGGAATTCCATTGCTAAAGCATCGAAGGTGTTTACTGACGCGTGTGGTAACTCAATGTACCATTTAGCTGTGTTGCCAATGAGGGTGCAGGGAAAAAGACCTAAGTGGACACTATCATCCACCATAGAGTTTGAAACACACCAAATATGGTAGGTTGTGATATGGGTGCCCAGATCCTCCTCTTGCTTTCCATCGAACTTAGGGATGTTTGTTGGTATCTTATGTGGGATCGACAGCCATTGTAAGTTATGATAGATGGGGTCGTTTGTCAGTTTTTATAAGTCAGGTATATCCAACATTGCCAAGAAAGGTAGAGAGTTTGGTGCCCTTGACTCAGACCATGGTGATGACATATGACTTGAGGAGCCTTGCGCTCCTCCCATCGTTTGACTCCCAATATTCTACATGGGTTGTGTGGTGTAGCAGTTGCCTTTAGGTACGGTGTTGTAGAGTGGATTTCCATGAGGATTTTGATACTGGGGTATAGAATTTCCCCCAAGATAAGCGGTGCCCCCTTGACTCATTTGAATTTGTGAGTAGGGTGCCCCCATGGACTGGTTGGGACCTCTTTGAGGATTCCCCCCCATCACAGAACTAACCTCTGGTCCTTGATTGACATAAGGAATGCTCATGTCAATTAGCAACTGACCATGCATTCCTGAGAATGGAGGGGGAACTGTTATGTTCCCTACCAACATGTGCATATTGGGAACCCCCCAGATACATGGATCTGGGGGTTTGAACTATACAATGGCGGCTGACCATATTGTTGGTAGATGGGAACCATGCCCATAGTGCCATATTGAGCATTATAGGGAGTGTTGTATGTGGCACTTGTCAAAGGTATGTAGTTTGACACTAAAGTGATGGAAACTGACATCGGCTGGGTTCCACTCATAGAGGGTGTCATGTGAGTGGTTGTACCTGGGACAAATGGGATAGCAGGGTTCACCATCGACGGTGTTGTGGTGATTGTTGACTGGGGAAGTGGCAGAAGACCGAAAGCATCCACAAAGTTCCTTGACCATTAGTCTTCGACGAGATGGATGGAAGTGTTCCACCTACAGAAACAAGAAGTACAGGTGCCGCTGGAATCAAGAATGGGTCCAACGGATTCGTGAGCAGAGGGTTAAAGTGAGGAAGAAATCCTTCTGTGAAGAAATCCTCCAGAAAACTTGAATCGTCGGTTGTCCAAACAAATTCTATGTGAGATTTGGGAGATTGATTCTCCGAAGATGGGGAATCTGGTTCACTGGAGCTCGGCGGATCTTCCACAATGAGTGGAGGAAGTCCTAGCAATCGTCTAGATTGACGATGAGGGCCAAATGTAGCCACGATGACCATTAATTTTTATCAATAAATTTTATCCTGATATCTATTGAAGTCTCAAAATGATAACACGTGGGGCCTAAAAAATATAAAAAATACACTAAGTTGATCAATCAGCAAACAGAGGGAAATGACCCTATCTGATAAGCACCAATCACTGGAGATGAAAACTAGTATCTCAATCAATAACAGAGAAGGCTGGCTAGATGTACAGTTACGGTTACTCTAGATCTTCACTCGAACCTCAGATTGAGGGGCCAAGTACTCTCGTGAAGATGAGCACCCTCCCAAAAACTGAAGACAGAGTAGGTCTGTTTGTGTTAGATACCAAGACAACCCATCCCAGTCACCTTGTGTAAGTCCCCAAAAGTTTGGCCACCAAAGATACCTCAGATCATAGACACCACCGAGGGGGCATAGTCACAGACATCACGTTGTGTGGGCAGGATACCTGAGTCCTCGACTTAGCTCTGAAATCACCGAAGGGATCCCCAATACACAGAATACCCAAAGGAGTTGTAAGAGAAGGCAGGCTACCTTCACTTATAGTCTGATGTTGTCTCGTATTTAGCTCCGGTTTTACTGGAGTGGTCCCAGTAGTATGAGTGCAAAATAAATTTTTCTCTCTTTTAATGACACTAGTTTGGTGTTTGATCTTGGGCAGTTTACTCACACTGCTTACCCCAAGATCCTAGCATGAACTAATGTTTTTTTGCTCAATAAAGAGTTACTGAATGATTTTAGGTAAATTTTATGTGTACTTGATTATTGTCTTCAGTAGGGGAATTGACATATGAAATGTGATGAGACTCTGACTCAATAAATCATGCACAAGGCAATGCTTTAAAAAAAATTCAATTCGATGAAAACAAGTTGTATTCTAGAGGTGAGAGTTTTTCACATATTGATATTCATTCCATGCATCTTAGTAATTTAACACATGCATAACCAAAGGACTTTTTCTAGTGTTTCTTAACAACTACTTGAAACCAAAAATAGAGCAGCTCTTAACCAGTTAAATGGGAGGATGGGTAAAAAATGTGGATCTTTCTTTGAGAAAAAATGCTTTTAAGAAAGAAAAACAAAACTGTTTTCCCTAAAAAAAAACTTTTTAGGACCCCTATTTTGCTAAAAAAATGCAGTAACAAATCTTCTTTCATTCGATGAGAAGGCTTCCTATCCCTTTTGGCTTATAGACACAGCTAGAAATCAAAATTTTGGGAGACTAACACTTTGTAGCAGTGGCCACTGAGAGTTAATGGGTCCACTAACGCTCCCTGTGAGTAGACTCCATTGGGGACTATACATCTAGTTCTCAGTTTACCCAGACTCTTCTTAGTTTTATCCTCCTTCTAATAGCTCCTTTTACTTCTGCATTCCCTTTCTGACCCACCAAAAATCTTGTTGCATCTTGCCTACATGCATTCATCTCTAAATCTGATCTAGAACGCCCTATTTTTGACTGATTTCGCACACTAAGATAGGTTAGAAGACTACACAGAGCTTTATAAAGCACTGTGTCTACTCACAGGGAGTGTTAGTGGACCTATTAACTCTCTGTGGCCACTGCTACAGAGCATTAGTCTCCCAAAAATTTGATTTCCAGCTGTGTCTGTAAGCCAAAAGGGATAGGAAGCCTTCTCATGGACTGAAAAAGACATGTTACTGCATTTTGTTAGCAAAATAGGTTTCCTAAAAAGTTTTTTTAGGGAAAAAAAATTTGTTTTTCTTTCTTAAAAGCATTTTTTTTGAAAGAAAGATCCACATTTTTTATTCATCCTTTTGTTTAACTGGTTAAAAGATGCTCTATTTTTGGTTTCAAGTAGTTGTTAAGAAACATTGGAAAAAGTCCTTTGGTTGTGCATGTGTTAAATGACTGTGATGCATGGAAAGAACATGAACATGTGAAAAACTCTCACCTGTAGAATACAAATTGTTTTCATCGAATTGAGATTTTTTTAAAGCATTGCCTTGTGCATGATGTATTGAGTCAAAGTCTCATCACATTTCATACGTCAACTCCCTTATCGAAGACAATAATCAAGTACACATAAAATTTACCTAAAATCAATCAGTAACTATTTATGGAGAAAAAAAACATTAGTGCAAGCTAGGATCTTGGGCTAAGCAGTGTGAGTAAACTGCCCAAGGTCGAAAACCAAACTAGTGTCATTAAAAGAGAGAAAAATTCGTTCTGCACTCATACTACAGGGACCACTCCAGTAAAAGTGGAGCAAAATATGAGACATCATCAGACTATAAGTGAAGGTAGCCCACCTTCTCTTACAACTTCTTTGCGTATTCTATGTATTGGGGATCCCTTCGAGGATTTCGGAGCTGAGTCAGGGACTTAGGTATCCTACCCACATAGCGTGTTGTCTACAACTATGTCCCCCCCCAGTGGTGTCTATGATATGAGGTATCTTTAGTGGCCAAAATTTTAGGGACTTACACAAGGTGACTAGGACAGGCTATCCTAGTACCTAACATAGATGGACCTACTCTGTCTTCAGTTTTTGAGAGGGTGCTCATCGTCACGAGAGTAATTGGCCCCTCAATCTGAGGTTCGGGTAAATCTCTAGAGTAACCATAACTATACATCTGGCCAGGCTTCTCTGTTATTCATTAAGATATTGGGTTTCATCTCTAGTGATCGGTGCTTATCAGATAGGGACCTTTCCCTCTATTTGCTGATTGATCAACTTAGTGTATTTTTTACATTTTTTAGGCCTCGCATGTTTTCATTTTGAGACTTTAACAAATATCAAGATAAAATTTATTGATACAAATTAATGGTCACCATGGCTACATCTGGCCCTCATTGTCAATCTAGATGATTTCTAAGACTTCCTCCACTCATTGTGGAAGATCCGCCGAGCTCCAGTGAACCAGATTCCCCATCTTTGGGGAATCAGTCTCCCAGATCTCATACGGAATCTGTTTGGAAAACCGACAATTCAAGTTTGATGGAGGATTTCTTCCTCACTTTAACCCTTCGCTCATGAATCCGTTGGACCCACTCTTGATTCCATCGGCACCTGTATTTCTTTTTTCTGTAGGAGGAACATTTCCACCCATCCCGTCGATGACTAATGGGTTGTGGAACTTTGTGGATGCTTACGGTCCTCCCCTACTTCCCCCGTCGACAATCACCACAACACTGTCGATGGCTAACCCCACTATCCCATTTATCCTTGGTAAAAATACTCACATGACACCCTCTAGGAGTGGAACCCAGCTGATGTCGAGTTCCATCCCTTTAGTGTTAAACTACATACCTTCGACAAGTGCCACCTACAACACTCCCTATAACGCTCAATATGGCACTATGGGCGCAATTCCCATCTACCAACAATATGGTCAGCTACCATTGTATAGTTCAAACCCCCACATTCATGTATCTAGGGGGGTTCCCAATATGCACATGCCGGTAGGGAATGTAACAGTTCCCCCTCCATTCTCAGGTATGCATGGTTAGTCGCTCATTGACATGAGAATTCCTTATGTCAGTCAAGGACAAATGGTTGGTTCTGTGACAGGCAGGAATCCTCAAGGAGGTCCCAACCAATCCATGGGGGCACCCTACTCACAAATTCAAATGAGTCAAGGGGGCAACACTTATCCTGGGGGAAATTCTATACCCCAGTATCAAAATCCTTATGGAAATCCACTCTACAACACCATACCTCAAGGAAACTGCTATACCACATAGCCCATGTATAATATTGGGAGTCAAATGATGGGAGGAGCGCAAGGCTCCTCAAGTCATATGGCATCACCATGATCCGAGTCGGGGGCACCAAAATCTTTGCCTTTCTTTGCAACGTTGGATTTACCCGACTTATACAAACTAACAAACGACCCCATCTATCATAAGTTACTGTTACACTAAAAAATGTCACCATGACTATTTACAGTTAGTATGGCTCAATCAACAGTCATGCTACCCTCTTAGGCAAGTCTTATGCCTCTGCTCTCCATGTCAAACTCCAAAAAAGAGAGAAAGTCTTTCTAAATGTATTTATCTCTGGGGACGCAGGTTCTCTCAACCTTACCTGCAGGGACGCACCCAATGTTCACAAAAACTGCGTCTTTGGACGCTCTGTATGTAAAGGTGCAGGTGCGTCCCCCTGAAAAGGTTAAAATGCGCAAGTTTCATCTTTAAAAAGTCACTTGTGGTCATTTCTAGAGCATTCTAGAAGGTTGTTCGACGTGTATTGAGCGCCTCCAGATGGTTCATGCACTCCTACCAAAGAGGAACTTATCCCATCAATAGGGGAGCTATCCCATCCAAAGAGGGGATTATCCCATTGATGGTGGACCTGATTAACCTCCTCTTGAGCACTATAAATACAGGCATTGGGCCAGAAGGAAAGGAGGTTGAAAGCTATACATTTCTAAGGGTAAATGCTGCAGGAATTAGGACTCCCATTTAGAAGCTTGTGAGGAGAGATTGCCATCTTTGCTTGTTCTATTTGGAAGTGGGTGAGCTTTGTCAAAGTAAAGGAAGACTCTTGTGGACCCTGGAAGGAGCTTGCACGACACCAAGGCTCAGGTTGTAATGGTTCCTTTTGATTACCTTTAATGCAAATTGGTCCATTCTTCTCAATAACTTGTTGTTTATGAGTTATTTCATGTACTCCTTGGTCTATATGTTGAATATGCTTTGTTTTATGTTATAATCAGGTGCTATTTAATTGTTTGACTGTTGGTGATTGCAAGTTTTGGAGAAAAGGAGGAGCTCATCCAGATCAACAAAGCTTGGACTTCTACAACAACGTTTGGACAAAGGTAAGAACAAAACACTTGATTCCTCATATTATAATGCATGTTTAGAGAAGGATAGTTCTAGTTTGTCTTGTTTGTCACTAGAGAGTCTTAGGCTCCTAGGGAGGTTGGTTGTGTCCGCACAATCGACTCTTTCCGCCTGACAAATTGGCGACTCCACTGGGGATTCCATTGATGTGAAAAGTCTTTTCCTTTGTGTGAACTTTGCTCTGAGAAAATTGGTTTATTTTTCTGGTTTTGGCTCTATGACTTTGTCTGTGGGTGGGTTAGCTTAGGATTAGATTCTTTTTGGTTTTTCTTGAGTTTTTTAGTAGGACGCACCCTCTGAGTGTTGCACAGTGCGTCCTTGGACGCACTGTCTCTGTGTGCACAGAGCGGGCCCGCACCTGTGCTAACGGGTCGCCTGCGTCCCCTGCTAAAATTTGAGAAAATTCCATTTTTTGCATTTTTGCTCTTAGATTTAGTTTTTTCGTAGTTTTTACTGCCCAGATTCATTAGTCCTTTGTCAGAGATCTTCACCTGAACTTGTTTCGATAGCATTGAGTGTTTTAGTGGATTTCATCGAAGTGTAAGCCCTAGGGTTTGATTTTTGAGTAGGTCATGTAGTGACTTTGGCGGTAGAAGTTGTCAAGCCTTAGATCTCTTTGGTTTTGTCAGCATTCTAAGAAGTCAGACCTGTCGTAAAGTCTACCTGTGTGAGCACCTTACCATTGAGTTGTCTCTTTGGGCAAATTTCGAAGTGCTTGTTGTTTAAGTTTTGAATTCCATTTTACAAAAAGAACAAAAAGATTTGAGTTTTGTTTTGACTAGTCTTTTGATTCTGCATTAGCTGGTCCTTGATTTGATTTTGGTCAAGTAAAACAACCTAGAATCATCTTTGTGAGCTTTTGCCTTGTTAGATTTGCTTAGAGTAATTTCCTTTTTGATTTGCTTGTGAGTAAAGTTTTCATAAGTTTTTATAGCTTTTAAGATTGATTTTCATTACAATAGATTTATATGCTTTATTAAAAAGAGAAAATACAAAAACATCTCCTTTGAAAATTTTTGTTTCAAGTAGCTTTGAAAAGTTTTGAAAGAAAAAGAGTTTTTTCGTGCACGTAAGGAGTGGTCATGTTTGTATGCTTGAAAAGATAAAGAGAATTGTTTCTTTGATTGTCTTTATTAAGAAAGTTGCTTTCTCTAAAATTTGCATTCTCTCAACTCTCTTAGTTAAGAATTTCATTGAAAAAGGAAAAGTAGCGTAAATCATCTTAGGTGCATCTTTGTAGTGGTTTGAGTCGAGTCTACACACCATTGGTTTCACTTCCGCTACCTTTTGTCTTTAAGAAAAACCATAAAATTAACGCTTAAAGTAAAATCGACGTAGTAATTGTTATTTACTAGGGCTCTGAAACACCAATTTAGATCAGGCTAGTGTCTTGGAGTAGGTGAGTAATTAACTCTCCAAGACAACAAAACCAAACAAGTAGCTTATCTTGTGATAGAATAAATCCAATTGTCTCATTTGTACTCTGGGAAAGCTCCTCTTAAAGGAGAAGCACGAGCTCGTGTCCGAACCAGTGAGGGGATCAATCCCCCCTCGTTGGGAACGACGCCAGACACACACGTATTACAAACGGTAAACCTCGGATTAACCATTGTCGAGGAGCCAGGGGTCACTTGTCGGTAAACCTTGGATTATTGTCAAGGAGCCGGCAAGGGGATTGAGCTTCCTACTCTGCCCTTGCGTGCTGTCGGAGTTTAGACTGTTCCCCCAGGTGCATTTGTTGCGATTGGTAACCTTAGTGACCATTATCTTTAGGATTCTACCGAGGTGACGGTGGAGGGAAGGTCCCACTGTACCTGGAGCAGACGTCGGCTATACTCACTTGGATTTTCTGGGGGGTTCACTTCACTCGAGAAGGTTAAAGTGGAGGAACTTGGTCCAGTCTATTCATTAAACAGGTTGTCGGGGTAACTGTTCCACCCGCCACTTCTGTACTGAATCCAGCGATGTTGGGCTTCATCACCAACTAGCGCTTTCGGTCTGGAAGGCTACTGTTTGTGCTTGGTTTGACGCCCTAGATTCTTTAGGCGTGTGATTCAAATTTGTTTGGTTCTTTAGAGACTTTAGGTGGTTTGATTTGAAATTTTATTTTGTTTTCGTGTGTAGTAGTTAAAAGTTTTTAGCTGTGGCGGAATTACCGAGACAGTCCCGTAGACTTCGGGGCAAGTCACCTGAAATTGTTACCGGAATAGATTTGTTAAGAAAACTCCGTAGATCGCGGGGTGGATCTCCTGAAGACGTTCCGGGTTAGTACGAAGGGTTGAAGGTCCTTGTAACTCCTCCTAGTGGCAGTAGAGTAGGTTCACCTGAAGAAGGAGAATCTTCCTTGGTAGTCCATCCAGATTACCAAAGTTTAGAGACAGGTTATAATCCCGAAGCTGTTATATTTTCTGAGCTTGTTGGTAGTTTTTCGTCTGCTAGCGATACAGGCGAAGAACCAGAAATATATGAACCTGTTACTCCGACTTCTAGTGTTCTTGATTCACCGAGAATAGAAAGAATTATCACCGAAAATCTTCCTACTGGTTTGATTGCTATTGAAGAACTTGCTCCAGAGGAAGAAATAGGCATCTCTGACCTTGAAGATCAACTTACTATTGATCTAAGGGAGCGTGAATCTATCTTTTACAGTCCTCCTAGAAGTACTACTTGGTACCTTTCGTTAACCAATTATTTAGACAATTTTGGGCTAGGTTTTTCTACACCTCGTACTCCTTTTCCACCTGGAGGTATTCATACTCCTGTAAATATGTCTGGTCAGTCGTCCGTGTTTACTCAAAGTCCTGAATCTTTTTTACACGGCGGTCCTTCTGTTCCCACCGGGTATCAATCTCTTTCTGGTACTTTTGCGGGGGCATCTCCTCAACCCGTTGATCATGGGTTATTAGTTGGAAACAGTGGTAATATACCATTGGGTGTAGGAGACATTTACATGATGTCAGGTTCAGTTCCCATTTCCCAACCTCAAGGTGGCCAATTACTGCCTGGGGGGCAGCCGCAGTTAACGCCTGGGGGGCAACCTCAAGGTACATCATTTGTGTCTGGGGGACAACCTCAAGGTCAGTACGCGCCTATGGTGCAATACATACCTCAAGGTCAACCCCAGCCTCAATATGTACCCCAGGGTCAACCTCAGTATCAATATCAACCTCAAGGGTGGCAACCTCAAGGTTGGCAACCTCAAGGGTATCAACCCCAAGGGTATCAACCTCAAGGGTACCAACCTCAAGGTCAAGGTCAACCCCAGTATCCGTACTTACCTCAAGGTTATCAACCTCAAGGTCAATACTCAGGTCAAGGTTATCAACCACCTCAAGGTCAATCATATGTTCCAAGTATAGGAACTGCACCTTACAATTATCAATCCTATCCTCAATCCGGTTATGGATCTCAGTATCCTCAACCTGTTACGGGTCAATACCCTGGAATGTTAGTGTGGGATCCATCACAGGGTCAACAGGTGTTGCAGCCAAGTATACAATCGGTACCTCAAGCTGGACAACCCGTAGTTTCTGGTCCACCCCAGCAACCGCAACCTGTCCAGTCAAATGTTCAAACTTCTGTAACTTCGGTAGTTACTCAGTCACCAATTGCACCTAGTACTCCATCTCAAATGGCTGCTGCAACTACCGCCACATCTACCATACTTACTTCTGGAGTATCGACGGCTCCGGTTTCTACTGTCTCTGTAACCACTCCTCAGACATCTTTACCGTTGTCTGGATCTACGATTCAAACCACGGTCCAGATGCCTGTAGGTCAGCCTGGTATAAGTACGGTTGTCACTACTCAACCTCAATTTGTTCACCAACCGTACCAGGGACAGTACCAACCTGGGCAAGCTGTCCAACAACTGGTTTACCAGTATCAACCGTATCCTGGGTACACTTATCAACAACCTCAACAACCCCAGTACGGTCCGGTTAATCCTGGTTTTCCAGGAGGATATAATATCCCAAATGCAACTCTTGTTCCTAGTTATCCTGGATATCCTCCTCCTGGGGCCGGTGTTGTGACCTAGAGTTTTAGAGATCCTAACTGGCAGTTACCGTTTATCGCAAATTTGGATTTACCAGACTTGACGCGCCTAACGAACGATCCAATTCAATATCTTCAGTTCTGGCCGCCAATGCCAAATAAGTTGCCCAGTGATATACCCAAGTTCGAAGGTAAGTCTGGAGAGGATCCGTCCAATCACGTGATGACTTACCACCTCTGGTGTGCTTCAAATTCTATCTCGGATGATTCGATCCGCTTACGTCTTTTCCAGCGTACACTCATTGGTCTCGCGGCCAAGTGGTACATTGAGTTACCACGGGCCTCTTTTTACAATTTTAGCCAGTTAGCTACCTCGTTCTTAACTCACTTTCAGTTGCCGGTCAGATACGATAACGGCACGGAGTTATTAACTTCACTAAAACAATCAACGTCCACGTATATTTCTGATCACATTCATGAGTGGAGACGTCGAAGAAGGCTAGTGAAAGTTTTTATCCCGGACCAAATCTTAGCTGAATGGTTTGTTAAATCATTATTACCGAAGATTACTGAAGATGTAGCTAAGGCCGGAGTAGTTACTGAGGAGCAAGTCATTGCTCAGGCGCAATACCTTGACTTAGTTTATACTCAGTCGGGTACGTTACACGAGAAGATTCCGGATCTTCCAAAGTCGAATCAAATCGCTGCTGCTCCTTCGGGATCTCATGCCGCTGATGGTATGATTGGTATCGTGAATACAAAGAGCAAGAAGAAGTCTTCCAAGGCTTCAACTACTCCTATTATCACTTTGCCTGATTCCCCGACAGGAGAGTCTTCTCCTGAACTTACCGCCGATATTCACGCTGTAGAGACATCTACGGCCAAATCAAAAAACGGTGGAAAGAAGAAAGGAAAGAAGAAGGCTAAAGCAGACAAGGCTCCGAAGGAGAAAACGGAAAAGTCGGAAACCAATGACGAAAAACGCAAACCTCGATATCCTTGTCTTATTTGTGAAGAGGATCATTTTACGAGAGATTGCCCTCATCGGGCCGAGGTTGTGAAAATAGTCAAAGGTTCTCCCACTCCTGCTGTGTTAAAAAATCCATTTCCGGAGCAGGAGAATAAGATGATAGGTTCTTCCTCGAATGCCAGTGAAGAACCCATTTTGATGATGTCTCATGTGAGGATTGCGACTCGATCGCAAGATTATGGTAGTAAGGCTCCTGTTGATGGTAAGGAAGCAGAATCTTCTCATTCTAACCCATCAACCTCAGCTCCTAGTTCCGATCCACTACAGATCGAAAACCTAACCCGGACTTAGTAATTAAACCGCCCGCCAAGGGTGTACTTCGAAGGTCTGCTTTCAATCCACATGCGAGAGCAGCCCAGAATTACAACATTGTTGAGGACTTAGCTGTTTCACCCTCAGCAATGTCGGCGTTAGAAGTGCTGCAATCATGCCCAGCACAACGAAAATTACTTTTGTCGGCTATCGGAGCTGTTGATGTTCAGGACCCGAACCTGATAATCTTCGATCTAGAAAATAGTACACCACGTCTCCCCCATCAAATGGCTTTCCAAATTCCAGTGATAGTAAAAAACAGGCCTATTCATCGGACTGTGATTGATGAGGGAGCCTCTACGTGTATTATGTCGATTCAATGTTGGAGATCTCTTGGTTCTCCTTCGTTGAACCAATCCCCCACCATCCTTAAGGCCTTTGATGGCCGTGGGTTCCGTCCGTTTGGTATTCTACAGGAATTGCCTATAGGGGTAGAAGGTAAAACCGTTAGTCTGGATGTGGAGGTGGTTGATGCCCCTCTAGACTACAACCTTCTTTTGGGTCGAAGTTGGTCATATGCTATGACAGCGGTCGTTTCATCGGTCTTCAGAGTAATTAAGTTTCCACATAACGGTAAGATCGTGACTATTGATCAGCTGACATACTTTTCATCCGACCCAGCCTCTTCAGAGAGTATCCAGCATGTCGGTAAGACGACAATCCCTTATAGGGACGTTGGTGTAGGTTTAGTTAAAGATTCCGGTTTACTGGGAACTTTTCCTCTCCCTCCACTCAGCGTAGATCCTTCATTTGCAACAATTCATATGATTACATCAGAAAACATTATTTATGATGATCCTTGGATTGTCCCATCTGAATCTGAGATAGACTCATTCGGTGATGCTATGCCTTTGAGTCCATATGAAATTGCTTATGAAGCTGTCATGTCTTTTACCGACTCGCGTTCAACCGAAATCGACCAAATGAATGTGGTCAGTGAAGAATCACTTTTCACCTCAACCTTAGAACGGATAGCGTTTCCCGAAGTCGTGTCATCTGACGAACAACTTCGCGAAATCCTAAGTGTAGACGATCTACCATGGGAAGATCTCCATCACAGATCTTCGTTTTTACCTAAGGATGATGCTTTTGAAAATGATTTTTCATCTATCTTTACCGCTGAATATGTCAAAGACGCTCAGGATCCAACGAAACATTCTGATTCAGAGTTGAATTTAGGGAATATTTCTCGTACTATTCCCATTGATATTTCAGTGAAGCCCGGAATTGAGGAAAACATTCATATAGGTGCCGCATGTACAGAAGATGAAATCCAAACTTACAAGGCCCTATTCCAAGAATTCCGCGATGTGTTTGCCTGGTCTTACGAGGAAATGCCGGGAATCGATCCTGCCATTGTTGTTCATGAAATAAAGACCTACCCGGATGCTAAACCCGTCCGGCAACGGTTGCGTCAGATTCACCCTCGAAAAGCGGCTGCGATTAAAGCAGAAGTCGAAAAGCTGTTGAAAGCAGGTTTCATTTATCCGATCCCGTTAACGGATTGGGTATCGAATATTGTTCCAGTCAACAAGAAACAAGGAACAATAAGAATCTGTATCGACTATAGGGATATAAATCGAGCTTGTCCAAAAGACAACTATCCTACGCCTTATATCGATCAAATTATTGATGATTGTGCCGGAAGTGAAATGTTTTCCTTTATGGATGGTTTTTCGGGCTATAATCAAATCAATATTCTACCTGCCGACCAACCAAAAACGGCATTCATTTGTCCATGGGGGACATTTGCTTATTGCAAATTACCTTTTGGGCTTAAGAATGCCGGAGCCACTTTTCAACGGGCGATGTCTTACGCATTTCATGACATCAAGCACATTGTGCAACCGTACCTCGATGATTTGCCTGCTCATTCTTTACATCGAGCTGATCACCTTGTCCACTTACGAGCAATCTTTATGAGGTGTAGGCATTATCGAATTCGGTTGAATCCCCACAAGTGTGTTTTCTGTATAGAAACAGGTCGATTGCTGGGATTTGTTGTTTCAAAAGCCGGCATTCGCGTCGATCCCTCGAAGGTCGAAGCTATCATCAAATTGCCTCCTCCTTCGAGTTTGCGCCAACTCCAAAGTTTGCAAGGGAAAGCGAACTTTTTACGCCGATTCATCCCAAACTACGCCGAGGTCACTAAAGGTTTTACACGGTTGTTGAAACAGAACGCTCAATTCTTTTGGGACGAGATTGCCCAACAATCTTTTGATGCACTTAAACACGCGTTGACCCATGCACCGTTGTTGCATCCTCCCAACTACAACCAGGACTACTTCTTATACCTCGCAGCTTCGCATTCCACCATTGGAATGGTGTTAGTTCAAGAAGATGAATTCGGAGCGGAACATGTGATATATTATCTTAGTAGGACCTTAAATCCCACTGAGTTAAAATATTCGCATGTGGAGAAATTGGCCCTGGCAGCCGTTCAAGCTGTCCAGCGTTTTCGTCACTACATTCTTCTCCGTAAAACTACAGTTATTTCGGATTGCAACCCTATGATTTATATTTTGACAAAACAACTGCTAGGGGGCAAGTACTCTAAATGGATCGTTATCCTGCAAGAGTTCGACTTGGAGTTCGAGAAGTCCAAGTCTAAGAAATCCTTAGTTTTTGCGGAATTGATGTGTGATTTCCCGTGTGCTGACACAGAAACTGTGGCAGAGGAGTCCATTGCGGACGAATCTTTGTTTCTTATCAGTACTGTAGATCCGTGGTACGGAGATATAATCATCTATCTCCAAACCCAAACCTTTCGGCCTGAAGCTTCCAAAGCGGAACGTCGAAAAATTCGGTTTCAATCCCAGCAATACAAAATTATTGGAGATACACTTTATCGCCGGGGGGCAGACTTAGTTTTTCGACGTTGTTTAACTCACGAAGAGGCTGAGAGGGTTTTGAATGATTGTCACTCTGGAGCATGTGGCGGTCATATGTCTGGGTATGCCACAGCTCAGAAGGTGTTGCGCGCTGGTTACTTCTGGCCATCTATGTTTAAAGATTGTATCATTGCAGTCCGGAAGTGCCACAACTGCCAAGTGTTTGATCGAAAGATGCGCGCACCACCTGCTCCTCTCCACCCTATAATTGCCGTTGGTCCATTCGCCAAATGGGGTATCGACTTTATTACTTGTAACCCTCACTCGGCCGGGGGGCATGCGTATATCATCCTCGCGGTTGATTATTTTACTAAATGGGCCGAGGCGATGCCTACATTCGACGCAAGCGGCAAAACAGCTGCAGTTTTCGTATTCAATCATATTATAACTAGGTTTGGTGTCCCACAAGCAATCATTACTGACCATGGGAGCCATTTTCGAAACATCATGATGACTGAGCTTACAAGCCAGCTTGGTTTGCGCCACGATAGCTCTACTCCTTATTATCCGCAAGCCAACGGTTTGGTTGAGTCTATCAACAAAGTTCTGGTTATCATGATCCGACGAACCATTGGTATTCATCGGTCGAATTGGCACAACATGTTATTTTCAGCGCTATGGGCATACCGAACCTCAGTGAAAATTCAACAGGGTTCACTCCTTTCCAGCTAGTTTATGGCTTGGAAGCTGTGTTACCCATTGAATGCGAAATCCCATCACTTCAAATGGCTGTCGAATTACTCCCAGCTACTTCCGAAGAGGAGAAACGTTTATTATACTTAGCTAAATTAGATGAGACTCGACGTGACGCTACATTGGCAATCGAGACTCACGCGAAGCGAATGAAAGCTCAGTATGATAGAAATGTGACCCCTCGAAGTTTTTCGGAGGGAGACCTAGTGCTATTATATGATCAAGCTAACGATAAGCTAGGTGCTGGAAAATTCGTTCCTATGTGGCATGGACCCTACATTGTAAAGCGAAAGCTAGCAAAAGGGGCTTATGAGCTGGTTGATTTTGATGGGGACTCTTTGGGTAAACCCAAAAATGGACTTTACCTAAAGAGGTATTATGCTTAAATGGTGGGTATGGAGAATTTTTAGATTAGGTTAGGTTTTCTTTCTAGCTAGTATGCTTGTTAGTTAGTCAGTGTGTTTAGCTTAGAGAGTGTGTTTTTCGTCGTTATTCTGGCTTATCTTGGTTTTACTCTTGATATTGCAGATGTCGACGCCTCTCCAAACATACATTGGATTTGCTGATGGTGCTTGTCGTAGTACACGGAATATCTCTTCCGCAGCTTGGGTTATCTATTCGCCCTCTGACGAGTTAGTTTCTATGCATGGGGTAAGCCTCGGTCAAACAACGAACAACATTGCAGAATACAGTGCAGTGGTTGAATTATTATCCGAATCTATTTCATTTGGAATTCGACGTTTGATAGTGAGGTTAGATTCTGAACTTGTTGTATTACAGCTTAATAGAGTTTATGCCATTAGAAATCCTGTGTTATTAAGGTTGTTTTTGAGAGTGCGTCTCTTGGAACGTGAATTTGATTACATTGAATATCAGCATATTCCAAGGTCTTTAAATACATTAGCAGATGCAATTGCTTCTCGAATGTTGGACAGACATTTACGATAATCATGCAAGTAAATTTAAAAACATTTCATCACATATGTTAAACAAGATAAGCCGGTAATAGTGATATATATATAGATAGGAGTGTGTCAAAAAATATACATCGTCTTCGATCATAGGTTGAAAAACACCTTATGATCGGCAAAAATGATAGAGTACAAAAAAGTCAAAAATGTCACATGTGTCTACAAAGTGACTAGCCAATCACTGGTGGTGCTCCCTATACGACACCACTGCACGGGCTACCTTGCGCAAAAATCTCCTAAACGGTCCAGGGACCGCGACTACATAGCGCTGAAGCCTGATAGGAATATCATCCGCCTTCAGACGCTCTAGATCATGCTCCAACTCAGCCAGTACCTCTGTAGCCGCCGCGTCCTGTGGGGCCGGTACCGGTGCAACTGGATGTCTCCTCTCAAAAGGCCGGAGGTTGGCTGGGCGCTGTGGACCAACATCTGCATTTTGAAAATTTTTACTGTCAGTTTTGAGACAATATATATAAAAACAAAAAAAAATACATAATTTGAAAACTTGTGAAAAATAAAGTACCTCTGTCATCCCATTGTTCTCCCTGTGGAAGAACCATGTCCGGATCATGTCGAAAATCTACTCCGGCATACGGAAAGTCCTGGATCGAGAAAACCTGGTCCTCCAACCAGTGAAAGTAACTATCAGAAAATCGAACAACTGCCGCGCCCTCGTCAGGATGCCGGGCCATCACCGCAACCCATCGTACCAGCTTTGGCTCCCGAGGACCCAAGATATCAACAGTGAGTTGCTGAGGGATCAGCATCGGAACTCTCTCTAAGGCAAAGCTCACGACTAAAGGCCCATATCCAAAAGTTTTCAGTCGTCCGTTCTTTGCCTTAGTCAGTTGGCTCTTCACATTAGCCGACACAGCATCACACCAGTTGAAAATGGTGCCTTGGTAACAGTCAATTGCCATCCGCATTTGGGACCCGGAAGCAATGTGTAAAGCAGCTGCGCCGCAAATTCTGGTAACCGTGAACGCTATAACTTTGAGTTCACGCAGAGAGATGTGTTTGATCTCCACGCCTTTCGAATGGTGTGCACCAGGTGTGCACCAATCTTCCCGGAGACTAATAAGGGATTGGCCACCCGGCCTAGTCCCGGCTAGATTGAGTTGCTCGCCTCTATTTGGCAAGCCAGTGAGAAAGTATATATCAGAGGGCTCTATCTCGAGCTGGTGCCCTCCGATGTAAAAACATTGTTCTTGAACGTTCCATCTCTCAACCAGCCATTCCAAGAATCTTACCTGAGCCCTCATGCCCGGTATGGCCCAGTATTTATATAACCCGCACGCTTTTAGGGCATCCAGGGAAGGTTGATGTTCGATTGCAGCTTCATCAACCTCCTCGTGCTCTCTTTCTCTCCAATCCAACATGGTAAGTGCCCTACACATGAATAAATAGGCATTAGAATTAATTTTGGGAAATTTGAATGGTTGATTTTGGAGTTTGGGTTTTCAAAATCCGCGTTTTGCGGAGGACGCACCCCGAGTTTAGAACACAGGGCGTCGGGACGCAGCTGGCCTGAAGGTGGGCTGCGTCCCCCGACCTTTTTTCTGTATAGAAAAAAGTCGGGGGACGCAGGTCAACCGAAGGGCACCTGCGTCCACCGCAGAGCGCATTTTGAAACCTAAAACCCCCCAAAAATCAAAACTAAAACCTAAAATACAATTTTAATTGGATGAAATTGAAGAGTAGGATGTTGTAAAATACCTGGAAGAGACGGCGTTCGATTCTGACGGTCGGATTTTCCGCAGCAACCACGGGAAGTTTCTTGCCAAAAGCCCTTTTTTCAACCTCAACAGTGAAATGGTAAAAATGACATGGTAAAAAGTCTTTTTATAGGTTTTTTGGATGAATTTGTTCATTTTTCACCATGGAAAGATGTTTTTCGATGTATTTTTGCCTATCTTAAACAAGTATGAGTAATGTGTTGCTTTTGTGCAGGACAAAGGGACTTAGAGGGAAAATTGTCATTTTTCACGAACCAAAATATCAGAGTCATCTTTTAAGCCCTTTTCTGACTCCTAAAAAATGAAAAGATTGCCGAGCGTTTCTTTTACACTCGTTAAAACAGAATTAAAAGACGGTCCCCTTATAGCTCTTTTCTGACCGTAAAATCAGGAAAAGATTGCCGGGTTTTTGTCGTTTCAAACTCGATAAGGAAATAAAACGACGTGTCCTTGATCGCTTTTTACTTTTCAGGTCAGTGACACTAATTATGAAAGTACTCCTTGGTCGCAAGATCAAGCGGTTCCCCCAGGTATTATTTTATACTTTTTCGGGCTTGAGGGACACAAATCTACGAAAAAGTTCAACTTGGAGTCTTCTTAAGTTTTTCAGACTCTCTAAAAATGAAAAACGCCGAGTTTCTCCTATACTGGGCTCGTTAAACATTTCACAGTAAAGGACCTGTTCAATTACAAACAGGAACGAACCACTCCTTCCTAGGGTTCGAATCAAAACTAGGTTGGACTCATCCGAAGGATGAGCTTATAATCAAGCATATGTTATCCTCCTCAAGCTTGTTAAAAATAAAGAGGTACTTGCCAGAAATGGTGGGGGAAAAAGAGAAGAATGAGCCTATTTGTTACCTTTTGTCTCAGAAGAAACTTTATTACCACTCTTGAACACGACACTTTTTCATTCACCTGGGTTGGGAAATCCTTACCTCACAGTTGATCAAACCACTTTGAAAGTCTTCAGCCGGGTTCCGGGGATTAACTTTGAGTTATTCATCACCAAGCCATCTGTCGTGTCGTTATGTGTTCAAGAGGTCTGCAAGTAAAACTTTCATCTGCAAAATACTTGTCATCCATTTGACCATCCCTGAGTCAGTCCTTACAGCAACATTTCTTCAACTTGAACAATGATTTCGTGTTGTGGGCTTGCCTGCAACGAGTCACTTTCTATCGACATCAGCACATTATCTAGAGAGATGACTTAGAGATCGTCAGTACCTTGAAGTCTGCATGCATCAATGGCAGGTTTCTCGCCTTTGACGTCAGTTTACATCATTGACTTTCGATCAAAGGATTCCGTGAAATGTTCGACATCAACTCATTCATTCACATCTCATGGATTGTACTGGGTACTTTGAGAACCATTGACATTACTGGTGGTCTCTCTCACGCTTGTTAACAGTTTATATCATCGACTGGTAATCAAGTGGTTTCTACCATGTTCGACATCAACTCATTTATTCGCATGGCTAGAATCGTACCAATTCGGGAAGTAGAAATGAAGACCCTGGATCTAGTTTCCACCATCCAGGCTGCGAGGAGTTTTGTATTCATTATCTAAGTAGACTAATCACAAACAGATGGCTGCGCCCATACTGTGTCTACAAAAGTCTATGATTATGATGTACTTCAAGATCATTCTTGTATCAGAGTAGTTAGTCTGTTAGTTAAAGTTTTAATCTGAGTATGGGAATGCCTACCTCAGTGATGATATAATCTTATACATGTATTTTGTGTTGAAAATTGCAGGTTCTGACCAGGCTCTCCACGAGATAATCCTTGAAATGATAAAGCGCTTCACCCTTCCTAGATAATACAAAACCCTAATCTATTTCAGGCTTCGCACTTTAGGGGGCAATCTGTTACACTAAAAAATGTCACCATGACTATTTACAGTTAGTATGGCTCAATCAACAGTCATGCTACCCTCTTAGGCAAGTCTTATGCCTCTGCTCTCCATGTCAAACTCCAAAAAAGAGAGAAAGTCTTTCTAAATGTATTTATCTCTGGGGACGCAGGTTCTCTCAACCTTACCTGCGGGGACGCACCCAATGTTCACAAAAACTGCGTCTTTGGACGCTCTGTATGTAAAGGTGCAAGTGCGTCCCCCTGAAAAGGTTAAAATGCGCAAGTTTAATATTTAAAAAGTCACGTGTGGTCATTTCTAGAGCATTCTAGAAGGTTGTTTGACGTGTATTGAGCGCCTCCAGATGGTTCATGCACTCCTACCAAAGAGGAACTTATCCCATCAATAGGGGATCTATCCCATCCAAAGAGGGGATTATCCCATTGATGGTGGACCTGATTAACCTCCTCTTGAGAACTATAAATACAGGCATTGGGCCAGAAGGAAAGGAGGTTGAAAGCTATACATTTCTAAGGGTAAATGCTGCAGGAATTAGGACTCCCATTTAGAAGCTTGTGAGGAGAGATTGCCATCTTTGCTTGTTCTATTTGGAAGTGGGTGAGCTTTGTCAAAGTAAAGGAAGACTCTTGTGGACCCTAGAAGGAGCTTGCACGACACCAAGGCTCAGGTTGTAATGGTTCCTTTTGATTACCTTTAATGCAAATTGGTCCATTCTTCTCAATAACTTGTTGTTTATGAGTTATTTCATGTACTCCTTGGTCTATATGTTGAATATGCTTTGTTTTATGTTATAATCAGGTGCTATTTAATTGTTTGACTGTTGGTGATTGCAGGTTTTGGAGAAAAGGAGGAGCTCATCCAGATCAACAAAGCTTGGACTTCTACAACAGCGTTTGGACAAAGGTAAGAACAAAACACTTGATTCCTCATATTATAATGCATGTTTAGAGAAGGATAGTTCTAGTTTGTCTTGTTTGTCACTAGAGAGTCTTAGGCTCCTAGGGAGGTTGGTTGTGTCCGCACAATCGACTCTTTCCGCCTGACAGTTACAATGGTCGTCAATCTTGCATAAGATACCAACGAACATCCCTAAGTTCGATGGAAAGCAAGGGGAGGATTTGGGCACCCATATCACCACCTACCATCTTTGGTGTGTTTCAAACTTTATGGTGGATGATAGTGTTCGGTTATGTCTTTTTCCCCACACTCTCATTGACAACGTAGCTAAATGGTACATTGAGTTACCATGCACGTCAGTAAACACCTTCGACACTTTAGCGATGGAATTCCTAAAGCACTTCTAGCTACCCATCCGGTATGAGACTGGGATAGAGCTCCTCACTTCATTATGCCAGGATACCGTCACCGACATCTCCGATCATATACATGAATGGAGATGTAGGTAGAGGTTAGTCAAAGCTCCCCTCCTAGACTATCTCTTATCGGACTAGTTCTGTAAGTCCTTACTCCCACAAATCGCTAGAGATGTCGCTTTAGGTGATGCGGTCACAGAAGACCAATCCATACATCGTGCCCAGCACTTGGATCTGATATATTCACAATCTGGCATTGTTTACGATGTAATCCCCAATGCCCCTCGCAACTCCAATGATTCAACTACTACCAAATCGACTGCTCTTCCTACCACTGTGATAAACTCTATGTAGTCTACATAAAATATCAGTGGGAAGAATAAGAAAATGACCGCTCCTTCTGAAGAGCAGTCAACAAAGCAACAAAACCCAAGACAAGGCCGCTGTGCCTCCTGATGATGGAAAGGATAAACCCGCCATATTTCCTTTCAAAATTTGTGCTGAAGACCACATGACCTATCGCTATCTGCGTCTTCAAGAATGCACAAAATACATTGCTCAAAAGGATACTGGTAGGACAACCACTATCCTAAATAATCCTTTCCCTGCTCAGTAGCACCAAAACCTTATTGCCAACCAACCCCAACCCCCACAAGGGAGCAAGGGTGGTTCGTAGCATCCTTCAGCTAGTGAAGGATCTTATACCATTTACACCTTTGAAACGGTAGATCTACAAACAAGAGCCAAATCTTATGGAGCTCCTGTCACTCATGTAGAGGAACCTTCCTCAAGTCAAAACCCACCACCACCCAATGATTTGCATATCGAAAGGCCTGTTGCTGACCTTGTAATTCACCCCCCCCCAAAGGGGCACTTCGACACACAATGCATAATACATCTGCACGTGCCGCCCAAAACTACAACATTGTAGAAGACTTGGCGCAAGCGTCATCAGCTATGTCAGTGCTCGAAGTATTACAAACATCTCTAGCATAAAGGAAAGCTTTTCTTTCGGCCATTGGTGGTATCGACCCATAGGATTCCATGCTTGCAATTTTCGACATGGGAAAATGTAAACCTCCCCTTTCCCACCAGCTTTCATTTCAAGTGCAAATTTTTTCGAAAGGTAAACGTATACATAGAACTGTCATTGAAAAAGGTGCTTCTACCTGTGTCATGTTGGCTTCATGTTGGCTCACCCTGGGTTCCCGAACCCTATTCCCGCCATCGAATTCCCTTCAAGCTGTCGATGGCCACACTTTGATCCCAAATGGTTACCTAGCTAGCTATCCCATCACCTTGAGTGGGAAAATGGTAATGGTAGATATTGAAGTCGTGGATCATAAAATCGACTATAATCTACTTTTGGGCCACACTTGGACTTATGCCATGAAGGCTGTTGTGTCTTTAGTCTTCCGTATCATCCTCTTTCCCTAGGATGGAAAGATAGTGATAGTCGACCAGCTGTCCTTTTGCACCCCAGATTACTCTCCGTTACCTAGCAGCTCCATACCCTTAGTGGGTGGTGTACCTGACTCTTATGTCAGTATTGGTACCGATCTACTGAAGGATTATTCCCTCATGGGTTGTTTCCCTCTTCAGCCACCCAAGGTTTCATAGACAATCAAAATGATTTCATCTATTCCTCATGAACAAACCGATCCATGGATCCTACTGGCTCCTTCAGACATTGACACATATGGAGAACAAATGCTGCTATCACTAGCTGAGTTGGCCTACCAAGCCATTCAATCTGCATTCGAACCTCCAATCACTTTGGTTTCGGCCAATGGTACCACCGCCCCTCCCATAACCACTCCTTCTTTCAATCCACTCAATCAAGTCCTACCTATGGACGAAGCTATTAGAGAGATCACTGGTTTAGAAGAGCGACCTTGGGAGGACTCGCACCATCATGTTTCAATATTTGATTCAGACATGATGCCTCTTCAAATCCTGTCACTTGACGCACCAGAAATTGTTTCCTCACCATATATGACTATACAAACTTTGGACTTGGAAGGAAACAAGGGCAATATTTCAAAAACATTGCTCATCGATATTTCTATCATGACAGGCATCGTGGAAAACTTACAGATTGGAGACAATCGCAATCCTGAGGAAATTGTGAGCTTCACCTACCCTTGTAAGGACTTCCGCAATGTTTTCCCACAGTATTATGAGGAAATGCATGGCATAGAACCTTCTATTGTCAAGCATGAGATCAAGGAAGATTGGGTGTTCTTTTTATGGTATTTTTCTTGCTTGCTAATCCGAAAAACCTAGAGTCTCCTTCTTTGGGCTCGTTAAACTACTACAACGAAGATATGAGTTCTTTCTTTTATGAGATATTTTCTTGCTCTCAAAAAATGAAACATCTTCAATTTTGTCATCATTGGGCTCTTTAAACATATATGACGATGGTCTAAGCAACTCTTTTTCGCTATTTTTCTAGCTCATTAAACTGAAAAATACCATTGGAGCATTCTTTTTAGGCACTTTTTTCTCGCTCATTAAACTAAAAAATCCCAAGTTTTGTCTTTAGGCTCGTTAAACATTTATAAAGATGACCCGGGCATTCTTTTAGGTACTTTTCTCACTCGTTAAACTAAAAATCCCAAGTTTTTGTTACCGGGCTCATTAAAAATCTATGGCAACAACAAGAGCACTTTCTTTTTTGGGACCATTTCTCGCTCTTAAAATTCGAAAAATCCCTAAGTTTTTCCCCTCCTTCGAGCTAGTTAAAACTGCAAAGAAGGAATGAGCAGTTCTTTTACCTTCTTTTCCTCGCTCACTAAACTGAAAAAGATACCTTGATTTTTCTTCATTTGACTCGTTAAAATTTGATGAAGGTATTGAGTTTGTCATCGTGTGACTCATTAAAAATTCACGATGAAAAATGAGTTTAGTCTGTCTCCTCGCACTCGTAAGAAAATGAGGTTGACATCTATTGAACATAGGTTTCTCTTTATTCGGATCCAATAGATTAACTCACGAAAAAGTAACTGATCCGGGTATACTATTAACTTTTTATCATACCCGATTAACAACTATGACAAAGGGACCACCATGGAGTCATTCTTTACGATATTTTTAGACACTCTAAATATGAAAATTCCACTGAGTTGTCTAGTCTAGATGCTTTAAATTACACAGACAAGATATAGAGTCACTCTTTTTACTATACTTTTCAGACTCTTAAAACATGAAAAAATCGATGAGTTTGCCTGTCTGGACTCATTAAACTAATCAGATAGGGTAGAGAGTCGCTATTTTTGTGGTCCTTTTCAAACTCTTTAAATATGAAAAGATCGATGATTTTACCTGTCTGGACTCATTAAACTATTCAGATGGGGAAAGTTGACAATACAACTGTATTCCATATTAGAAAGCGTGGTTTGGCAACAGTCGTTCCCTTGAACATGGCACTCCCTCAGATAAACCTTCTTTGTGATGGCCTCTTAGTATGAATCCTACCATCCTATGAGTTTAGCCCATATACCCTGATGTTCTTGCATCTCCGTATCCTAACACTCTTTGGTGTTGTTAAGTCTAGTGCTGCATGGTTAAAACCATTGTCATGCCTTCTGTTGTTTATGGGTTCACCTTTTGTTTCCTCCATAAACCCATCAAGCATATCCTTTCATCATGCCCTCTGTTGTTTAGACCCAAATGCTCAAAAGATTCCTCAAAAAACAAATCATTCTTGTCCTGTTTCATGTCGATTGATGTAGGACACATTATTGCCTACCTTTTGACAGGTATCTTCCTATCGACTTAAACACTCTATCTAGGAAGAGAACCAAGAAACACATTCAGTGCCTTGGTACTTGTAGACATTAGTGGTAGGTTGCCTTGTGTTTGATCAGGGGTTCTCATTATTGGCTCTTGGTTAAGCGATTCTACAAGTGTTCGACAACAAAAACATCTTTCACACTCTTTATATTGTACTGTGCATCTTAGAGACCATCACCATTATTGGTGGCCTTCCTCGCATTTGTAAATAGTATCCATTATTGACTGGTAATCAGATGATTTCATGCATGTTCGACATCAACACATATATTCACATGTATCGATCTATGTTGTTCGGTGAGGCAGAAATCAAGACCTTGGGTAGAGGATTCCATCACTTAGCCTTGTCTCCTCTCCCAAGTTTTGGATATTGTTTTTTGGAGACAGCTTATCAAGATGATTCTATTATAACACTGGATCTACATTGTTCTTATCAGCGGCCAATGTCATCATATCTCTTTGGAGAAAATCACTCTGACATAGCTACTAAGCATGGGAATGCCCGACTCAGGACATGATTTTAGCAGTTTATATATATGTTGTATCAGGCTTCTCGTACCACCCAAAGCTTCGATCCTCTCTCTCTTTTTGAAGGAAAATTACAGCTAAGTAAAGTATTGCGACCATCGTCACAGCCTCTGATCTCATACTTTAGGGGGCATCTGTTATAAAACAAATTGACCTCCTCATCAACTCAGAGGGGAAAGACATGATGGCTGAAGAAAGGACCACAATCATAGGCCTTGATTCCACACTAACGCTGGCTATGTACTAAAAATATGATTTATAAAGCTTGTCTACAAGCCTAAGGGTGCGTTAGTGACCCTACTAACTCAAGTTCCTAGTATGGGAACAACATTAATGAAACTTGGTGAAGTTCTAAGGGTCAAAGGAACGAATTGACTCATAATTATCTAGATATTTGTTCCTAAAACTACTCAAGAAAAGCAAGGAAACATCCAATATCAAACTATTTGGAGGATTTCTAACCTGAAAGAAGGAGGAAAATGTGAAAGAGCTAAAAATCATGGCAAGTTCATTGCTTTTACCCTAAGGGACTCAAGGAGGAACTTGGCAACCATAACTCAATTGCTACATAAGAAAAGCTAGGGCTATGGTGATAGAGGGCTGAGCATTTGAAAGGATTGCATACTTGATTGTAGAGCATTGTCTCAAATCATAAGAAGTTGGCAAGAAGGGAGAGAGAGAGAGAAGATGGAGGGGTAAAGGAAGGCTGATACAACAGATGGTTGTAATCTCTCTTCCAACATTAATATAGAACTGCAGTTTTACTGTCTACTCCGTGGTGTTGGTACTATCATTCATTCAGTTGTTTGTCCAATACCTTTTAGCATGAGTAGCTTAGTTATGTGTAACTAGATGTTCTTTTATGTATTCATGTATTAGTTATCAGAATTGTACGTTGTGATTATGCTTGTCTCTTCTATGTGCAGGACTTGATCTGGAGTCGGCTTAGGGGACTTCCACCTAGCTGCATTGTGCTCTCCAGCACATCTACACGGAGGCTCGAGGTAATCTACTTCTCCTACTTTGATAATTAGTTATTGTTTATGAACATGCATGTAACTTTGTGATGGTTTCAGATAATCTCACAGTCTACCGAAGGTCCCGGGAAGACCTTTGAGGGTATCTTCATTCTCGTTAATGACAGTATGCTATAGGATAAAATGCACGGTGTATGGAGAATGAATATACCCTCAAAGGTATTCCCGGGACCTTTGGCAGACTTTAAGATATCTGCAACCATCAAAAAGTTACATGCATGTTCATAAACAATAACTAACTATCAAGGTAGGAGAAGGCGATTACCTCAAGCCTCCGTGTAGATTTGCAGAGAGCGCAATGCAGCTAGGTGAAAATCCCCTGAGCAGGCTCCAAATCAAGTCCTGCACATAGAAGAGACAAGCATAATCACAACATACAACTCTAATAACTAATACATGAATACATAAAAGAACATCTAATTACACATAACTAAGCTACTCATGCTAAAAGGCATTGGACAAACAACTGAATGAATGATAGTATCAACAGCACGGAGTAAACAATACAACTGCAGTTCTATATTAATATTGGAAGAGTGATTAGAACCATCTGTTGTATCAGCCTTCCTTTACCCCTCCAGCTTCTCTCTCTCTCTCCCTTCTTGCTCACTTCTTATGATTTGAGGCAATGCTCAATAGTCAAGTATGCTATCCTTTCAAATGCTCTGACCTCTATCACCATAGCCCTAGTTTTGCTTATGTAGCAATTGAGTTAGGGTTGCCAAGTTCCTCCTTGAGTTCCCTAGGGCAAAAGAAATGAACTTGCCATGCTTTTCAGCTCTTTCCCATTTGCCTCCTTCTTTTGGATTAGAAATCCTCCAAATAGGTTGAATTTAGATGTTTCCTTTCTTTTCTTGAGTAAATTTAGGAACAAATATCTAGATATTTATGAGTCAATTCGTTCCTTTGACCCTTAGAACTTCACCAATTTTCACTAACGTTGTTCCCATCCTAGCAACTTGAGTTAGTAGGGTGACTAACGCACCCTTAGGCTTGCAGACAAGCTTTATAAAGCAGTTTATTAGTGCACAGCCAATGTTAGTGTGGAATCAAGGTCCAATGGTCTTTTTCAGTTTAATGTGCTAGAAAAAGAGCGAAAAAGAGTTGCTCAGACCATTGTTGTATATGTTTAATGAGCCCAACGATGAAAAACTCAGAGATTTTTCAGTTTTTAGAGCGAGAAAACATCCCATAAAAGAAAGCGCTCATATCTTCGTTGTAGTAGTTTAACGAGCCCAAAGAAGGAGACTCAAGGTTTTTTGGGTTAATGAGCAAGAAAAATACCATAAAAAGAATGCTTGATCTTCTTTGTGGTAGTTTAATGGGCCCGAAGAAGGAGACTCGAGGTTTTTTTGGATTAACGAGAAAGAAAAATAGCATAAAAAGAATGCTCGACCTTCCTTGATCTCATGCTTGACAATAGAAAGGTCTATGCCATGCATTTCCTCATAAGACCAAGGAAAAACATTGTGGAAGTCCTTAAAAGGGTAGATAAAGCTCACAATTTCCTGAGGATTGCGATTGGATCCAATCTGTATGTTTTCCACGATGCCTGTCATGACAGAAATATCGATAAGCAATGTTTTTGAAATATTGCCCATGTTTCCTTCCGAGTCCAAAGTGTGGATAGTCGTATATGGTGAGGAAATGATTTCGTGTGTGTCAGGTGACAGGATTTGAAGAGGCATCATGTCCGAATCAGATATCAAAACATGATGGTGTGAGTCCTCCCAAGGTTGCTATTTTAAACTCGTGATCTCTCTAATAGCTTTGTCCATAGGTAGGACTTGATTGAGTGCATGGAAAGATGGAGTGGTTATAGGATGGGAAGTGGTACCATTGGCCGAAACCAAAGTGATCGGAGATTCGGATGCAATTTGAATGGCTTGGTAGGCCAATTCAAATGGTGACAACGACATTTTTTCTTCGTAAGTGTCAATGTCTGAAGGAGCCGGTAGGATCCATGGATTAGTCTGCTCATGAGGAATAGATGAAATCATATTGACCATTTTTGAAACCTTCGATGACTGAAGAGGGAAAAAACCCACGAGGGAAGAAGCCTTTAGAAGACTAGTATCGATACTGATGTAAGAGTCAGGGACACCACCCACTAAGATACAGAGCTCCTAGGTAACGGAGAGTAATCTAGGGTGCAAAAGGACAGTTGGTTGTTTGTGACTATCTTTCGATCCAAGGGAAAGAGGATGATATGGATGATCGAACACATAATAGCCTTCATGGAATAAGTCCAAGTGCGGCCCAAAAGTAGATTATAGTTGAGTTTATGATCCACGACTTCGATATCCACCGTTACCATTTTCCCACTCAAGGTGATGGGATAGCTAGCTAGTGTTGTTGGGAAAAGTATCCAATACGGAATGACCCTATCCCACTCTAAGGGTGATAGTACCTCAGCAACAATCAAAGCAAAGCTATCTAAGATTTCTTCTTTATGAAAGTAAAATAGGGGAGAAAGAGATCCACTAACCGATGTCTTTCGCTAATGGTTGATCCAATCTTCTCTCCTTGCTGCTTGCTCCCAGCTCCTTGCTCTTTCACTGGCCCAGCTACACCAAGATCCTGCAAAATGGCAAGAGAGGGAAACTACAAGAAGCATACATTCATAATTGATTCAAGGATTAGAATAAATCAAATACACAAGTATAACAATACATCATTGAGACACATGCATATAGAAGAACCTCAAATGCTTTATTAATGGAAGAAGTAAAGTTCAGGAAGTGATACAACCATAAGAGGCCCAATCCATCATCACCTTCCCAGCAGAAAGAAATCTCCTCTTCACCTCCTTCAAAGCAAATCACCCAATAGTTCTAAACTCAAACCAACAAAAATTCTTTACATTCACAAGATTCCAGCCTCCTTAGACCTCATGAGAGAGATCTATATATAGGAGATTTGGAGAAAGGATGAGTCAGCTTGAGACTGGCATGAAGCTGACTAGTGTCCTCTCTCCCTTCAGTTATTCTTCAGTTCTTGAGTCCACTTGGAGGTTCTTGCTTCCACTTGGAGATCTAGACCCTCTTACTCATCACCAGTCGAATTCCCTGATCCAAGTGTCATTTTGGAAGCTTCCTGGGCATTGACACCTTGAGGAATGACTGTGCCACATGTCCAAACTCGCCCAACGCAGGTAGCCTTCTTTGCAGTTGAAATTCAACGCAGGTAGACAGTGGAGCAGTTGACATTCAGCGCAGATGCTCAGTGGAGCAGTTGACATGATCCAGAATTGCCTTGTTTTTGAGTGTTTTTCAGGTGGAGAACTGTTATTCAGTGCTGTGGTTTGCTGGCCTTGTTCCTCTAGGGGTAGGAACAACATGTTTAGGGACTTTGGATCCCTTAGATTATGGACATTTCATGCTTCATGTTGTAAGGCACAAAAATGTCTATAATAGTTGCCCCCTAAAGTATGAGGTCGTTTATCGGGTGAAATGCTTTGTCAGGAGGATCCGAAGTTCATTCAATCGCTGAGAGGTGACCTGTAATAAGTGTTACACTAAAAAATGTCACCTTGACTACTTACAGTTAGTATGGCTCAAATCAACAGTCATGCTACCCTCTTAGGCAAGTCTCATGCCTCTGTTATCCATCTCAAACTCAAAGAAGAGAGAAAGTCTTGTAAAAATTATGTTTATCTCTGGGGTCGCAGGTTCTCTCTAGTCTTACCTGCGGGGACGCTGACCTTGTTCACAAAATCTGCGTCCATGGACGCTCTGTATGTTAAGGGACAGGTGCGTCCCTCTGTAAAAGGCAAAATGCGCGAGTTTTATCTTGAAAAAGTTACTTGTGGTTACTTCTAGAACATTCTAGAGGTCGGTTTGATGAAATGGATGCGCCTCCAGTTGGTTCATGTATCTCTATTAAGGGGGAACTTATCCCATCAATAAGGGAGCTATCCCACCCATAGAGGGGGATGATCCCATTGATAGTGGACCTGAATAACCTCTTTACAGCACTATAAATAAAGGCATTGAGCCAGAAGGAGGGGAGGTTGGAGCTATACATTTTCTTTGGGTAAATGCTGCAGGATTTAGGTCTTCCATTAGAGCCTTTGTGAGGAGAGATTGTCTTCACTTGATTCTACTTGGGAGAGGGTGAGCTTTGTCAAAGTAGAGGAAAACCCTTGATGGACCCTGGGAGGAACTTGCACAACACCAAGGCCAGGTTGTAAGAGTTTCTTTGTTTCGTTATTAATACAAACTGGTTTATTTTTCTCAATAGCTTGTGTTAATGAGTTATTTCATGTGTTCCTTGGTCTGCATGTTGAATATATGTTTTATTATATGAAATGCAAGTGCTTGGTAATTGTTTGATTGTTTGTGGTTGCAGGAATTGACTTGAAGGAGGAGCTCATCCGGATCGTCAAGAACGG
This sequence comes from Pinus tabuliformis, assembly GCA_031772625.1. NCBI lineage: Eukaryota > Viridiplantae > Streptophyta > Pinopsida > Pinales > Pinaceae > Pinus > Pinus tabuliformis. The sequence continues at coordinate 491,496,676 of CM062807.1, read as the reverse complement.
ACTTCAACAACAGCGTTTTGGAATAAGGTAAGCCTAAACACTTGTAGTTTTCATGTTGTAAAAGGTGTATTTAGAGAAAGATCACTCCATTTTGTCTTGTTTGTCATTAGAATGTCTTAGACTTCTAGGAAGGTCAGTCGTGTCCGCACCCTTGACAGATTCCGTGTGACAAATTGGCGACTCCGCTGGGGAATCCATTAATGAGAGAGTCTTTTCCTTTATATGAACTTTGCTTTGAGAAAATCATTTTTATTTTCTGGTTTTTGACTGTGAGAATTAGTATTTGGGTGGCTTAGCTTTAGATTTAGTTAGATTTGGTTTTTCTTCATTTTTCCAGAAGGACGCACCCTCTTAGTACTGCACAGTGCGTCTTTGGACGCGCTGTTGCCGTCTGCACAGAGCGGGGCCGCACCTGTGACAACGGGTTGCCTGCGTCTTCCTGTAAAACTTAAGAAAATTCCATTTTTGCTTTAAATTGCTTTTAGATTTTGTTTTTCCTTAGTGTTTTCTGCCCAGATCCTTTAGTACCCTGTCAAGAATTTTCACCTGAACTAGTTTTGTGAGCTTTGAGTGTTTTAGTGGTTTTCAACGAAGTTTAGACCTAGGGTTTGATTTTTGGAAAGGCTTTGTAGTGACTTTGATAGTAGAAAGTTGTCCAGCCTTAGATCTCTCTGGTTAGTCAACCTTCTTAGAAGTCGGGCCTGTCGTAAAGTCTCCTTTTGTGAGCAACTTGCCATTTGAGTTGTTTTGGGTCAAATTTCGAATTACTTGTTTATAAAGTATTGATTTCCATTTTACAAAAAGAACAAAAAGATTAGAGTTTTGTTTTGGCTAGTTTTTGATTCTGCAATAAGCTAGTCCTTGATTTGATTGTGATCAAGTAAAACACCTTAGAAATAATCATTGTTAGTTTTGGCCTCGTTAAGATTGCTTAGAGTAAATTTGCCTTTAGTTTGCTTATGAGTGCATTTTCATAGATTTTAAGAGTTGTTAAGATTGATTTTTTGTTATATTAGATTTACTTGCTTTATTAAAAGAAAAATACAAAAACATCTTCTTAAAAAGTCTTGTTTCAAGTAGCTTTTTGTTTTCGAAAGAAGAAAAGAGTTTTTTCGTGCATGTAAAGAGAGGTTATGTTTTTATGCTTGGAAAAGAAAAACGAATTGTTTCTTTGATTGTCTTCAATTAAGAAGTTGCTTTTATAAAGATTGCATTCTCTCAACTTTTTAGTTAAGCAATTCATCGAAAAAGTAAAGTAGTGGATAAATCATTCTAGGTGCATTTTGTAGTGGTTTCGAGTCGAGTCAACACACCACTAGTTTCACTTCCATCACCTTTTGACTTAAGAAACAACCTTAAAAGTAACGCTTAAATTAAAATCAATCTAGTAATCTTTATTTTTCTAGGGCTCTGAAGCACCAACATAGCTTAGGCTAGGGTCTTGGAGTAGGTGAGTACTTAACTCTCCAAGACTACAAAACCAAACAGATAGTCTATCTTGAGTAGAACAAATCCAATTGTTTCAGTTACATTCTGGGAAAGCTCCTCTTAAAGGAGAAACACGAGCTCGTGTCCGAACCAGTGAGGGGATCATTCCTCCCTCGTTGGGAACGACGCCAGGCAGTACGTATTACAAACGGTAAACCTCGGATTAACCATTGTCGAGGAGCCAGGGGTCACTTATCGGTAAACCTTGGATTGTTGTCAAGGAGCCGGTAAGGGGATTGGAGCTTGCTACTCTGCCCTTGCGTGCTGTCGGAGTTTAGACTGTTCCCCCAGGTGTAATTGTTGTGATTGGTAACCTTAGTGGCCATAATATCTAGGATTCTACCCAAGGTGACGGTGGAGGGAAGGTCCCACTGTACCTGGAGCAGACGTCGGTTATACTCACTTGGATTTTCTGGGGGGTTCGCTTCACTTCGAGACGGTTAAAGTGGAGGAACTTGGTCCAGTCTATTCATTAAGCAGGTTGCCGGGGTAACTGTTCCACCCACTATTTCTGTACTGAATCCTGCGAGGTTGGGCCTAATCACCAACTAGCGCTTTTGGTCCGGAAGACTACTGTTTGTGTGTGGTTTGACGCTCTAGATTATTTAGGCGTGTGCTTCAAATTTGATTGGTTCTTTAGAAGACTTTAGGTGGTTTGATTTGAAATTTTTTACTTTGTTTTCGTGTGTTGTAGTTAAAATCTTTAATTGTGGCGGAATTACCGAGAAGGTCCCGTCGAATTGCGGGCCAGTCTCCTGAAGTTGTTTCTGTGGCCGAATTGTTGAGAAGATCCCGTAGACTTAGGGGATCCCCTCCTCGAGACGACCCAGGTAATTTAGAAGGGTTAAAGGTCCTTGTAACTCCTCCTAGTGGCAGTAGAGTAGGATCACCTGAAGAAGGAGAATCTTCCTTGGTAGTCCATCCAGATTACCAAAGTTTAGAAACAGGTTACAATCCCGAAGCTGTTACAGTTTCCGAGCTTGCTGGTAGTTTTTCATCTGCCAGTGAAACAGGCGAAGAACCTGAAATTTCAGAACCTGTTACTCCAACTCCTAGTGTTCCTGATTCACCAAGAATAGAAAGAATTATCACCGAAAATCTTCCTGTTGGATTAATTGCTATAGAAGAACTTGTTCCAGAGGAAGAAATAGGCGTTTCTGATTCTGAAGATCTAATTACCCTTGATCTAAGGGAGCGTGAATCCATCTTTTACAGTCCTCCTAGAAGTGAATCTTGGTACCTTGCATTAACCAATTTTTTAGACAACTCAGTAGGTTTTTCTACACCTCGTACTCCGGTTCCACCTAGAGGAATTCATTCTCCTGTAAATATGTCTGGTCAGTCATCTGTGTTTTCACAAAGTCCTGAATCATTTTTACATGGCGGTCCTTCTGTTCCTACTGGGTATCAATCACTTTCTGGTACCTTTGCGGGAGCATCTCCTCAACCTGTTGATCATGGGTTATTAGTTGGAAACAGTGGTAATGTACCATTGAGTATAGGTGACGTTTATATGATGTCAGGTTCAACTCCCATTAACCAACCTCAAGGTGGCCAATTACCGCCTGGGGGGCAACCTTCGTTAATGCCTGGGGGGCAACCTCAAGGTACTTCATTCGTGACTGGGGGGCAACCTCAAGGGTATCAACCCCAAGGGTATCAACCCCAGCCTCAATATGTACCCCAAAGTCAACCTCAGTATCAGTATCAACCTCAAGGATGGCAACCCCAAGGGTATCAACCCCAAGGGTATCAACCTCAAGGATACCAACCTCAAGGTCAAGGTCAACCCCAGTATTCGTATTTACCTCAAGGTTATCAACCTACGGGTCAATACCCTGGTCAAGGTTATCAACCACCTCAAGGGCAATCATATGGGACTGCACCTTACAGTTATCAACCCTATCCTCAATACGGCTATGGATCTCAGTATCCTCAACCTGTTACGAGTCAATACCCTGGAATGTTAACATGGGATCCGTCACAGGGTCAACAGATGTCGCAACCAAGTATACAGTCGGTACCTCAAGCAGGACAACCTGCAGTTCCTGGTCCACCCCAGCAACCGCAACCTGTCCAGTCAAGTGTTCAGACCCCTGTAACTTCTGTAGTTACTCAGCCGCCAATTGCACCTGGTACTCCACCTCACACGGCTGCAGCAACTACCGCTTCATCTACCATGCTTACTTCTGGAGTATCGGCAGCTCCGGTTTCTACTGTCCCTGTAACCACTCCTCAGACATCTGTACCGTTGTCTGGACCCACGGTTCAAACCACAGTCCAGATGCCTGCAGGCCAACCTGGTACAAGTACGGTTGTTACTACTCAACCTCAATTTGTTCAACCTCCGTACCAGGGACAGTATCAACCTGGGCAAGCTGCCCAACAACCGGTTTACCAGTATCAACCGTATCCTGGGTACACTTATCAACCACCTCAACAACCCCAGTACGGTCCGGTTAATCCTGGTTTTCCAGGAGGATATAATATCCCCAATGCGACTCCTGTTCCTAGTTATCCTGGATATCCTCCTCCTGGGGCTGGTATTGTGACTCAGAGTTTTAGAGATCCTAACCGGCAGTTACCATTTATTGCGACTTTAGATTTACCCGACTTGACGCGCCTAACGAACGATCCAATTCAATATCTTCCGTTCTGGCCGCCAATGCCAAATAAGTTGCCCAGCGATATACCCAAGTTCGAAGGTAAGTCTGGAGAGGATCCGTCTAATCACGTGATGACTTACCACCTCTGGTGTGCATCAAATTCCATCTCAGATGATTCCATCCGCTTACGTCTTTTCCAGCGTACACTCATTGGTCTCGCAGCCAAGTGGTACATTGAGTTACCACGGGCCTCTTTTTACAACTTTAGCCAGTTAGCTACCTCGTTCTTAACTCATTTTCAGTTACCAGTCAGATACGATAATGGTACAGAATTATTAACTTCGCTAAAACAATCGACATCCACGTACATTTCTGATCACATCCATGAGTGGAGACGTCGAAGAAGATTAGTGAAAGTTTTTATCCCGGACCAAATCTTAGCTGAATGGTTTGTCAAATCATTATTACCAAGAATTACTGAAGATGTAGCTAAGGCCGGAGTAGTTACTGAGGAGCAAGTCATTGCTCAGGCACAATACCTTGACTTAGTTTACACTCAGTCGGGTACGTTACACGAGAAAATTCCGGATCTTCCAAAGTCAAACCAAATCGCTGCTGCTCCTTCGGGATCTCATGCCGCTGATGGTATGATCGGTATCGTGACTACGAAGAGTAAGAAGAAGTCTTCCAAGGCCTCCAATACTCCAATTATCACTTTGCCTGATTCTCCGACAGGAGAGTCTTCTCCTCCTGAACTTACCGCCGACATTCACGCTGTAGAGTCATCTACGGCCAAATCCAAAAACGGTGGAAAGAAGAAAGGAAAGAAGAAGGCTAAAGCAGACAAGGCTCCAAAGGAGAAAACGGAAAAGTCGGAAACCAATGACGAAAAGCGCAAACCTCGATATCCTTGTCTTATTTGTGAAGAAGATCATTTTACGAGAGACTGCCCTCATCGGGCCGAGGTAGTGAAAATAGTCAAAGGTTCTCCCACTCCTGCTGTGTTAAAAAATCCATTTCCAGAGCAGGAGAATAAGATGATAGGTTCTTCTTCGAATGCCAGTGAAGAACCCATTTTGATGATGTCTCATGTCAGGATTGCGACTCGATCGCAAGATTATGGTAGTAAGGCTCCTGTTGATGGTAAGGAAGCAGAATCTTCTCACTCTAACCCATCAACCTCAGCTCCTGGTTCCGATCCACTACAGATCGAAAAACCTAACCCAGACTTAGTGATTAAGCCGCCCGCCAAGGGTGTACTTCGAAGGTCTGCTTTCAATCCACATGCGAGAGCAGCCCAGAATTACAACATTGTTGAAGACTTAGCTGTTTCACCTTCAGCAATGTCGGCACTCGAAGTGCTGCAATCATGTCCAGCGCAACGAAAATTGCTTTTGTCGGCTATTGGAGCTGTCGATGTTCAGGACCCGAACCTAATGATCTTTGATCTAGAAAGTAGTACACCGCGTCTCCCCCATCAAATGGCTTTCCAAATTCCAGTGATAGTCAAAAACAGGCCTATTCATCGGACTGTGATTGATGAGGGAGCTTCTACGTGTATTATGTCGATTCAATGTTGGAGATCGCTTGGTTCTCCTTCGTTGAACCAATCCCCCACCATCCTTAAGGCCTTTGATGGCCGTGGGTTCCGTCCGTTTGGTATTCTACAAGAATTGCCTATAGGGGTCGAAGGTAAAACCGTTAGTCTGGATGTGGAAGTGGTTGATGCCCCTCTAGACTACAACCTTCTTTTGGGTCGAAGTTGGTCATATGCTATGACAGCGGTCGTTTCATCGGTCTTCAGAGTCATTAAGTTTCCACATAACGGTAAGATCGTGACTATTGATCAGCTGACATACTTTTCATCCGACCCAACCTCTTTAGAAACTATCCAGCATGTTGGTAAAACGACAATCCCTTATAGGGACATTGGTGTAGGTTTAGTTAAGGATTCCGGTTTACTGGGAACTTTTCCTCTCCCTCCACTCAATGCAGACCCTTCGTTCGCAACAATTCATATGATCACGTCAGAAAACATTATTTATGATGATCCTTGGTATGTTCCCTCTGACTCTGAGCTAGACTCACTCGGTGATGTTATGCCGTTGAGTCCGTATGAGATTGCTTATGAAGCTCTTATGTCTTTTACCGACTTTCATTCAACCGACCAAATGAATGTGGTCAGTGAAGAGTCACTTTTCACCTCACCCTTAGAACGGATAACGTTTCCCGAAGAAGTGTCATCTGACGAACAACTTCGCGAAATCCTAAGTGTAGATGATCTACCATGGGAAGATCTCCATCACAGATCTTCGTTTTTACCTAAGGATGATGCATTTGAAAATGATTTTTCATCTATCTTTACCGCTGAATATGTCAAAGACGCTCAGGATCCAACGAAACATTCTGATTCAGAGCTGAATTTAGGGAATATTTCTCGTACTATTCCCATTGATATTTCAGTGAAGCCCGGAATCGAGGAGAACATTCATATAGGTGCCGCATGTACTGAAAAGAAATCCAAACTTACAAGGCCCTATTCCAAGAATTCCGCGACGTGTTTGCCTGGTCTTACGAGGAAATGCCGGGAATTGATCCTGCCATTGTTGTTCATGAAATCAAAACCTACCCGGATGCTAAACCCATTCGGCAACGGTTGCGTCAGATTCACCCTCGAAAAGCGGCTGCAATTAAAGCAGAAGTCGAAAAGCTGTTGAAAGCAGGTTTCATTTATCCGATCCCGTTAACGGATTGGGTATCGAATATTGTTCCCGTCAATAAAAAACAAGGAACAATAAGAATCTGTATCGACTATAGGGATATCAATCGAGCTTGTCCAAAAGACAACTATCCTACGCCTTATATCGATCAAATTATTGATGATTGTGCCGGAAGTGAGATGTTTTCCTTCATGGATGGTTTCTCAGGCTATAATCAAATCAATATTCTACCTGCCGATCAACCAAAAACGGCATTCATTTGTCCATGGGGGACATTTGCTTATTGCAAATTACCTTTTGGACTTAAGAATGCCGGGGCCACTTTTCAACGGGCGATGTCTTATGCATTTCATGACATCAAGCACATTGTGCAACCCTATCTCGATGATTTGCCTGCTCATTCTTTACAACGAGCTGATCACCTTGTCCACCTACGAGCAATCTTTATGAGGTGTAGGCATTATCGAATTCGGTTGAATCCCCACAAGTGTGTTTTCTGTATAGAAACAGGTCGATTGCTGGGATTTGTTGTTTCAAAAGCCGGCATTCGCGTCGATCCCTCGAAAGTCGAGGCTATCATCAAATTGCCTCCTCCTTCGAGTTTGCGCCAACTCCAAAGTTTGCAAGGGAAAGCGAACTTTTTACGCCGATTCATCCCAAACTACGCCGAGGTCACTAAAGGTTTTACACGGTTGTTGAAACAGAACGCACAATTCTTTTGGGACGAGATTGCCCAACAATCTTTTGATGCACTAAAACACGCGTTGACCCATGCACCGTTATTGCATCCTCCCAACTACAACCAGGACTACTTCTTATACCTCGCAGCTTCGCATTCCACCATTGGAATGGTGTTAGTTCAAGAAGATGAATTCAAAGCAGAGCATGTGATATATTATCTTAGTAGAACCTTAAATCCCACTGAGTTAAAATATTCGCATGTGGAGAAATTGGCCCTGGCAGCCGTTCAAGCTGTCCAGCGTTTTCGTCACTACATTCTTCTCCGCAAGACTACAGTTATTTCGGATTGCAACCCTATGATTTATATTTTGACAAAACAACTGCTAGGGGGCAAGTACTCTAAATGGATTGTTATCCTGCAAGAGTTCGACTTGGAGTTCGAGAAGTCCAAGTCTAAGAAATCTTTAGTTTTTGCGGAATTGATGTGTGATTTCCCGAGTGCTGACACAGAGACTGTGGCAGAGGAGTCCATTGCGGACGAATCTTTGTTTCTTATTAGCACTTTAGATCCGTGGTATGGGGATATAATCATCTATCTCCAAACCCAAACCTTTCGGCCTGAAGCTTCCAAGGAAGACCGTCGAAAAATTCGGTTTCGATCCCAGCAATACAGAATTATTGGAGATACACTTTATCGCCGGGGGCAGACTTAGTTTTTCGACGTTGTTTAACTCACGAAGAGGCTGAGAGAGTTTTGAATGATTGTCACTCTGGAGCATGTGGCGGTCATATGTCTGGGTATGCCACAGCTCAGAAGGTGTTGCGCGCTGGCTATTTCTGGCCGTCTATGTTTAAAGATTGTATCCTTGCTGTCAGAACATGCCACAACTGTCAAGTGTTTGATCGAAAGATGCGCGCTCCACCTGCTCCTCTCCACCCTATAATTGCCGCTGGTCCATTCGCCAAATGGGGCATTGACTTTATTACTTGTAACCCTCACTCGGCCGGGGGGCATGCGTATATCATCCTCGCGGTTGATTATTTTACAAAATGGGCCGAGGCGATGCCTACATTCGACGCAAGCGGCAAGACAGCTGCAGTTTTCGTATTCAATCATATCATAACTAGGTTTGGTGTCCCACAAGCAATCATTACTGACCATGGGAGCCATTTTCGAAACGTCATGATGACTGAGCTTACAAGCCAGCTTGGTTTGCGCCACGATAGCTCTACTCCTTATTATCCGCAAGCCAACGGTTTGGTTGAGTCAATCAACAAAGTTCTAGTCATCATGATTCGACGGATCATTGGTATCCATCGAACGAATTGGCATAACATGTTATTTTCGGCTATGGGCATATCGAACTTCAGTGATTCAACTGTTATCCTGTTGAGTCAATCAACAAAGTTCTAGTCATCATGATTCGACGGATCATTGGTATCCATCGAACGAATTGGCATAACATGTTATTTTCGGCGCTATGGGCATATCGAACTTCAGTGAAAAATTCAACAGGTTTCACCCCTTTCCAGCTAGTTTATGGCTTAGAAGCTGTGTTACCTATTGAATGCGAAATCCCATCACTTCAAATGGCTGTCGAATTACTTCCAGCTACTTCCGAAGAGGAGAAACGGTTATTATACTTGGCTAAATTAGATGAGACTCGACGTGACGCTACTTTAGCTATCGAGACTCACGCGAAACGAATGAAAGCTCAGTACGATAAAAATGTAACCCCTCGAAGTTTTTCGGAAGGAGACCTAGTACTATTATATGATCAAGCTAACGATAAGCTAGGTGCCGGAAAATTCGTTCCCATGTGGCATGGGCCCTACATTGTAAAGCGAAAGCTAGCAAAAGGGGCTTATGAGTTAGTTGATTTTGATGGGGACTCTTTGGGTAAACCCAGAAATGGACTTTACCTAAAGAGGTATTATGCTTAAAATGATGGGTATGGAGAAATTTTTAGATAGGTTAGATTTTCTTTCTAGCTAGCAAGTGTGTTAGTTTAGTCAGTGTGCTTAGCTTAGCAAGTGTGGTTTTTCGTCATTATTTTGGCTTATCTTGGTTTTACTCTTGATATTGTAGATGTCGACGCCTCTCCAAACATACATTGGATTTGCTGATGGTGCTTGTCGTAGTACACGGAATATCTCTTCCGCAGCTTGGGTTATCTATTCGCCCTCTGACGAGTTAGTTTCTATGCATGGGGTAAGCCTCGGTCAAACAACGAATAACATTGCAGAATACAGTGCAGTGGTTGAATTATTATCCGAATCTATTTCATTTGGAATTCGACGTTTGATAGTGAGGTTAGATTCTGAACTTGTTGTATTACAGCTTAATAGAGTTTATGCCATTAGAAATCCTGTGTTATTAAGGTTGTTTTTGAGAGTGCGTCTCTTGGAACGTGAATTTGATTACATTGAATATCAACATATTCCAAGGTCTTTGAATACATTAGCAGATGCAATTGCTTCTCGAATGTTGGACAGACATTTACGATAATCATGCAAGTAAATTTAAAAACATTTCATCACATATGTTAAACAAGATAAGCCGGTAATAGTGATATATATAGATAGAAGTGTGTCAAAAAATATATACATCGTCTTCGATCATAGGTTTAAAACACCTTATGATCGGCAAAATGATAGTACAAAAAGTCAAAATGTCACATGTGACTACAAAAGTGACTAGTCAATCACTGGTGGTGCTCTCTGTACGACACCACTGCGCGGGCTACCTTACGCAAAAATCTCCTAAACGGTCCAGGGACCGCGACTACGAAGCGCTGAAGCCTGATAGGAATGTCGTCCATAGTAGTCTCAGGTATATCTGCCGTGAGACGCTCTAGATCATGCTCCAACTCAGCTAGTACTTCTGCTGTCGCATCCTGTGGGGCCGGTACCGGTGCAGCTGGATGTAGTCTATCATAAGGCCGGAGGTTGGCTGGACGCTGTGGACCAACATCTGCATTTTGAAAGATTTACTATTAGTTTTGAGACGATATATATAAAAAATACAAAAAATACATAACTAGAAAACTTGTGAAAATAAAAAGTACCTCTGTCGTCCCATTGTTCTCCCTGTGGAAGAACCATGTCCGGATCACCTCTGAAATCCATTCCGGCATACGGAAAGTCCTGTATCACAAAAAGCTGGCCCTCTAACCAGTCAAAATAACTATCTGAGAATCGAACTACTGTCGCGCCCTCGTCAGGATGCCGGGCCATCACCGCAACCCATCGTATCAGCTTTGGCTGCTGGGGACCCAAGATATCAACAGTGAGTTGCTGAGGGATCAGCATTGGAATTCTCTCCAAGGCAAAGCTCACGACTATAGGCCCATATCCAAAAGTCTTTAGTCGTCCGTTCTTTGCCTTGGTCAGTTGGCTCTTCATATGAGCCGACACAGCTTCACACCAGTTGAAAATGGTGCCTTGGTAACAGTCAATTGCCATCCGCATTTGGGATCCGGAAGCAATGTGTAAAGCGGCCGCGCCGCAAATTCTGGTAACCGTGAACGCTATGACTTTGAGTTCCGGCAGAGTGATGTGTTTTATCTCTATGCCTTTTGAATGGTGAGCCCCAGGTGTGCACCAATCTCGCGGAGACTATCAAGGGATTGGCCACCCGGCCTAGTCCCCGCAAGACTGAGTTGCTCACCTCTGTTTGGCAAGCCAGTGAGAAAGTATACATCCGAGGGCTCTATCTCGAGCTGGTGCCCTCCTATGTAAAAGCATTGTTCTTGTACGTTCCATCGCTCAACCAGCCATTCCAAGAATCTTACCTGGCCCCTCATGCCCGGTATGGTCCAATATTTGTATAATCCGCATGCTCTTAGGGCATCCAGGGAAGGTTGATGATTTATTGCAGCTTCATCTTCCTCTACATGCTCTCTTTCTCTCCAGTCTAACATGATTAATGCCCTGCATATCAAAAATAGCAATTAGAAATTAATTTGGGAATTTTTGGTGGTTTTTTGAGAGAGTTGGGGTTTTGAAATGCGCGTTTCTCGGAGGACGCACCCCGGCTTTGTAGCACAGGGCGCCCGGACGCAGCTGGCCTGAAGGCGGGCTGCGTCTTCCGACCGTTTTCCCGTATGAGAAAAAGTCGGGGGACGCAGGTCACCCGAAGGGCACCTGCGTCCGCCGAGAGGCGCATTCCAAAACCAAAACCCCCCCAAAAAATGAAACTAAAACCTAAAAATTGATTCTAAACGGATAGAAATGCAGAGTGGGATGTGTAAAATACCTGGATGAGACGGCGTTCGATTCCGACGGTCAGATTTTCCGCAGCGACCACGGGAAGTTTCTTGTCAAAAGCTCTTTTTCAACCTCAACAGTGAAACGGTAAAAATGACATGGTAAAAGGTCTTTTTATAGGTTTTTTGGATGAATTAGTTCATTTTTTACCATGAAAAGATGTTTTTGAATGTATTTTTGCCTATTTTAAACAGGTATGAGTAATGTGTCGCTTTTGTGCAGGACAAAGGGATTTCGAGGGAAATTGTAATTTTTCACAAACAAAATTTCAGAGTCATCTTTTAAGCCCTTTTCTGACTCCTAAAACATGAAAAGATCGCCGAGTGTTTCTTTTTCACTCGTTAAAACGGAATTAAAAGACGGTCCCCTTTTAGCTCTTTTCTGACCGCAAAATCAGGAAAAGATTGCCGGGTTTTTGTCGTTTCGAACTCGATAAGGAAATAAAACGACGTGTCCTTGATCGCTTTTTACTTTTCAGGTTAACGACACTATTATGAAAGTACTCCTTGGTCGCAAGATCAAGCGGTTCCCCCAGGTATTATTTTATACTTTTTCGGGCTTGAGGGACACAAATATACGAAAAAGTTCAACGTGGAGTCTCCTTTAGTTTTTTCAGACTCTCTAAAAATGAAAAACGCCGAGTTTCTCCTATACTGGGCTCGTTAAATTTTACAGTAGAGGACCTGTTCAATTACAAACAGGAACGAACCACTCCTTCCTAGGGTTCGAATTTAAACTAGGTTGGACTCGTCCGAAGGATGAGCTTATAATCAAGCATATGTTATCCTCCTCAAGCTTGTTAAAAATAAAGAGGTACTTGCCAGAAATGGTGGGGGAAAAAAGAGAAGAATGAACCTATTTGTCACCTTTTGTCTCAGAAGAAACTTTATTACCGCTCTTGAACACGACACTTTTCATTCACCTGGGTTGGGAAATCTTTTACCTCACAGTTGACCAAATCACTTTGAAAGTCTTTAACCGGGTTTCGGGGATTAACTTTGAGTTATTCGTCACCAAGCCATCTGTTGTGTCGTTATGTGTTCAAGAGGTCTGCAAGAAAAACTTTCATCTGCAAAATACTTGTCATCCATTTGACCATCCCTGAGTCAGTCCTTACAGCAACATTTCTTCAACTTGAACAATGATTTCGTGTTGCGGGCTTGCCTGCAACGGGTCGCTTTCTATCGACATCGACACATTATCTAGAAAGATGACTTAGGAATCGACAGTACCTTGAAGTCTGCATGCATCAATGGCAGGTTTCTCGCCTTTGACGTCAGTTTACATCATTGACTTTCGATCAGAGGATTCCGTGAAGTGTTCGACATCAAAACATCTATTCACATTTCACGGGTTGTGCTTGGTACTTTGAGGACCATTGACATTACTGGTGGTTTCTCTCACGCTTGTTAACAGTTTACATCATTGACTGGTAATCAAGTGGTTTCTACCATGTTCGACATCGAATCATTTAATCACATGGCTAGAATCGTACCAATTCGGGAAGTAGAAGTGAAGACCCTGGATCTAGTTTCTACCATCCAGGCTGCGAGGAGTTTTGTATTCATTATCTATGTAGACTAATCATAAACAGATGGCTGCGTCCATACTGTGTCTACAAAAGTCTATAAAAATGATGTACTGCAAGATCATTCCTGTATCAGAATAGTTAGTCCATTAGTTAAAGTTTTGAATCTGAGTATGGGAATGCCTACCTCAGTGATGATATAATCTTATCCATGTATTTTGTGTTGAAAATTGCAGGTTCCAACCAGGCCATCCACAAGGCAATCCTTGAAATGATAAAGCGCTTCACCCTTCCTAGAATTACAAAACCCTATTCTATTCCAGGCTTCGCACTTTAGGGGGCAATCTGTTACACTAAAAAATGTCACCTTGACTACTTACAGTTAGTATGGCTCAAATCAACAGTCATGCTACCCTCTTAGGCAAGTCTCATGCCTCTGTTATCCATCTCAAACTCAAAGAAGAGAGAAAGTCTTGTAAAAACTATGTTTATCTCTGGGGTCGCAGGTTCTCTCTAGCCTTACCTGCGGGGACGCTGACCTTGTTCACAAAATCTGCGTCCATGGACGCTCTGTATGTTAAGGGACAGGTGCGTCCCTCTGTAAAAGGCAAAATGCGCGAGTTTTATCTTGAAAAAGTTACTTGTGGTTACTTCTAGAACATTCTAGAGGTCGGTTTGATGAAATGGATGCGCCTCCAGTTGGTTCATGTATCTCTATTAAGGGGGAACTTATCCCATCAATAAGGGAGCTATCCCACCCATAGAGGGGGATGATCCCATTGATAGTGGACCTGAATAACCTCTTTACAGCACTATAAATAAAGGCATTGAGCCAGAAGGAGGGAGGTTGGAGCTATACATTTTCTTTGGGTAAATGCTGCAGGATTTAGGTCTTCCATTAGAGCCTTTGTGAGGAGAGATTGTCTTCACTTGATTCTACTTGGGAGAGGGTGAGCTTTGTCAAAGTAGAGGAAAACCCTTGATGGACCCTGGGAGGAACTTGCACAACACCAAGGCCAGGTTGTAAGAGTTTCTTTGTTTCGTTATTAATACAAACTGGTTTATTTTTCTCAATAGCTTGTGTTAATGAGTTATTTCATGTGTTCCTTGGTCTGCATGTTGATATATGTTTTATTATATGAAATGCAAGTGCTTGGTAATTGTTTGATTGTTTGTGGTTGCAGGAATTGACTTGAAGGAGGAGCTCATCTGGATCGTCAAGAACGGACTTCAACAACAGCGTTTTGGAATAAGGTAAGCCTAAACACTTGTAGTTTTCATGTTGTAAAAGGTGTATTTAGAGAAAGATCACTCCTTTTGTCTTGTTTGTCATTAGAATGTCTTAGACTTCTAGGAAGGTCAGTCGTGTCCGCACCCTTGACAGATTACAGTGGGACGCACCTGTCCCTTAACATACAGAGCGTCCATGGACGCAGATTTTGTGAACAAGGTCCGCGTCCCCGCAGGTAAGACTAGAGAGAACCTGCGACCCCAGAGATAAACATAATTTTTACAAGACTTTCTCTCTTCTTTGAGTTTGAGATGGATAACAGAGGCATGAGACTTGCCTAAGAGGGGAGGTTGGAGCTATACATTTTCTTTGGGTAAATGCTGCAGGATTTAGGTCTTCCATTAGAGCCTTTGTGAGGAGAGATTGTCTTCACTTGATTCTACTTGGGAGAGGGTGAGCTTTGTCAAAGTAGAGGAAAACCCTTGATTGACCCTGGGAGGAACTTGCACAACACCAAGGCCAGGTTGTAAGAGTTTCTTTGTTTCGTTATTAATACAAACTGGTTTATTTTTCTCAATAGCTTGTGTTAATGAGTTATTTCATGTGTTCCTTGGTCTGCATGTTGGATATATGTTTTATTATATGAAATGCAAGTGCTTGGTAATTGTTTGATTGTTTGTGGTTGCAGGAATTGACTTGAAGGAGGAGCTCATCCGGATCGTCAAGAACGGACTCCAACAACAGCGTTTTGGAATAAGGTAAGCCTAAACACTTGTAGTTTTCATGTTATAAAAGGTGTATTTAGAGAAAGATCACTCCTTTTTGTCTTGTTTGTCATTAGAATGTCTTAGACTTCTAGGAAGGTCAGTCGTGTCCGCACCCTTGACAGATTCCGTGTGACAATAAGATACAATAAAATACATTATTTTTCATACTGCTTTCATGATCTAGCTGAGGCGGGCATTCCCATGCTCAGCTTTATAAATACATTTTTCTGTACATAGAACAGACGATCGTCTGATGGTAGACTGATAATTCTCTGCTGAAATTATCATCCTTTGAGTAGGATGATCATCTGCTGCACATGTCAATGTCTTTATTTCCTGAATATATATCACAGCCCGGATGGATGAAACTAGATCCGGGGTCTTCAAACTCGTTCGATCTTCACTCTAAGTACAAGTCGATCCATGTGAGAATTGCGCTGAACTCAAACATGGAAAGACATCGCTTGATTACTGGTCAATGACGTAAACCGTTAACAAGCGCGAGAGGAATCACCGATAATGATAATGACCCTCAAGGTACTGCAGTACAATTCACGTGGTGTGAATATAGGACTTGGCGTCGAACACCACGCAAAATCTTCTGGTCGAAGGTCATTGATGTATACCTGTCGCCAGAAGTGAGAAACTTGCCATTGAGGCATGCAAGCTTCAAAGTACTGAGGGGGTTGTTCCTAGATCAACTCCTTGGATAATGAGCTGATGTCGACAAGGAGCGATCCGTCAAAGGAGGGCCTTAATGAATCCCACATCAGTGACACGGAACGGAGCTAATGATTTTAATGGAGGTGAAAACAATCTGTGAAATATGATTCAGGGTGGCGGTCATGAAAGGATGAAAGATGATGTATGGTAGTGGATGGGACACGGTTGACTCTTTCTGAACAACATCTCTTGAACATATAACGACACTGATGCGATGGATCGGTAGCATTACCCCAAATGTGGATGGTTTGGCGAGACCATGGTGATGAGACCGGTGAATGAAACAACCCAACCCGATGTGGTACGGAGGAAAAGTGTCATGTTCAAGAGCGACTTGCTACCATTAAAGCTTTGAGGTTCTCCCAATTTTTCCCCAGTCATTTCTGACCAGTACCTCTTTATTTTTGTCAAGCTTGAGGAGGATAACATATGCTTGTTCT
This sequence comes from Pinus tabuliformis, assembly GCA_031772625.1. Taxonomy (NCBI): domain Eukaryota; kingdom Viridiplantae; phylum Streptophyta; class Pinopsida; order Pinales; family Pinaceae; genus Pinus; species Pinus tabuliformis. The sequence continues at coordinate 491,480,223 of CM062807.1, read as the reverse complement.
ATAACCTGCCCTTCGGGCAAGCCCATCGCTATGTTTTAACGAGCCTAGCGATAGGGAAACTCGTTCTCGTCTAAAGACAAGTTTGTCGCTATTTAATCATTTTAACGAGTCTAACGACAAGGAAAACTCGATCCTTTTCATTTTTAGAGAGTCTGAAAAGGTACATAAAGTTAACTCCACAATTCCTTTTTCGTCATCTAATCCCTTAAGTCCGAAAAAGTATAAAACAATACAAAAGGGATGAGTTTTCGATAACTTTAACGAGCCGAATAAAACAAGCGCTCGACCTTTTTGTGCAATAATCCCTCAGGTCCAAAAAGATTAAAATCTAGAGGAGGGATAGCTCTTCCGGTCCTTTAACGAGCTGGAAGGCCAAAACTCGGCAATCTTTTCATATTTTACGAGTCAGTTGAAAAGAGCTTAAAGAAGACTCGTCTTTTGAGGAACGAGTGATAAACAGGGATAGCAACTGATTCCAGGTACAGGTTGGAATTTTCCAATCACGGCAGTGTCACAAGGATGGCTAGGTGAAATCACTCTTCGCAGCTATTCCTCAAAATGGGTAAACAATCATATGGAGGTGAACGATCAGCCAAATGAAATATGGAGGTGGCAGGTGCAAACACGACCATGGGCTTTTTATGGCTGATAAATTTACGATCACAGTGGTTATTTACCGGGATAGGTTCATTTTTTAGATAAAAATGACCTTAAACTCTGGAGGAAACATTGCTCACTGCTTTTATTTATTTTTTAACGAGCATGAAGACCGCGTTAAAACTGCTCGGATCTTGCGTTTATTTTTTAACGAACATGAACTTTATGCTAAAACTGCTCGATATACCAGTCATAAGATAAGAAATGTCCCCTGTGAGATCTCTATTTTTTAAGGAGTTTTATCTTCACTAAGCTTTACTCCATATCCTTTCTTTATGCAAGTTCGGAAACGGCTAACCCAAAAAATAGATAAATAACCACTCTTAGCTTGCACTCCAAAAGGTTTGCATGCCCACAGGTATAAAATACAATTTCAAGGTTGCCCCTCCTCCTTCTCACCTCTGCTTTTCTTTGGGTGTTCACAGCTACTTGTCGTCTTGCCAGTCTAATGTTAACGATACTTGTCTTCTCACTATTTTTAACGGGTCTTATGCGATACTTGTCTTCTCGTCAGCCCAACTTTTAACAGATCTTTCGCAAGATCGCAAGAGAACAGCTACTTGCGACAAGAGAGCAGCTACTTGCGACAAGAGAAGAACACTACTCAAAGACAAAACATTGGTGTTATTGAGGGAGGCTTACCTCTTTCTGGTTACCCGAAGATTGTCTCGTTAATCTTTCAAACAAAACACTTCCTCGGCAATGCCTACCGAAATAGACAAGGGTGAATGACTGGTGCCAAAAACGTAACCTTGACAAAAGAATCCTATTCCAGAACAACCCCTCTTCCATCCACGGACGGGGTACGGACTAGTCATATTCTCTCGCGGAAATTCTACCTTATACCCAGGGTTTTTTCTGCCCGAAGCAGACCAGGATGCATGCCCCCTGGGTTCCAGTCCCCTCTTTCCGAATCACTCACACTCATCGGGAAGGAGGACTGGGGGTGGAGACATTTCTTGATTGAATAGATCATTCAGGGTTGGTATGTGACTATTTGTGATGCGTGATCCCGGAAATGAAAGTTGGTCTACGAGCTTGACCATTCTTCCTTCGTGTGGAAAACACATTACTCTAAAGAGTGAGGAGACTATTGCTCCCATGCAATATATATAGTCTCGTCCAAGGAGTAGGTTATAATCCAAGGGTCCTTGGACGACCATCACGTTCATTTGAATGGTCTTCCCTTTCAATGTAATAGGCACATTGGGGAGGATCCCTAATGGTCGATAGGTTCCTTTATCGAAACCCGAGAGATTTCTTATCTCAGGCAAAAGCGCCGGGGAACCCAGTGCTTTCCAAGCAATAGAGGAAAGGATACTCACAGATGCCCCTTCATCAATGATAGTTCCAGCCATTACCATTCTGCATATTTGGACCATGATTCTGAATGGTATACTGGCTGGCAACCGGGGTCTGCCTAGTTGGTTCCAATCAAAGGACACAACCAGGTTGCTTGGTGGTGGGACCGAATACACGGCCAGATATGACCTTGACGATGTCCCTTCCTGCGATAAAGGAATGGGCGCATTGCCCTGAGGCTCGTCAGAGTCTGTGTTGATGAAAAGAATCTGGATGGTGTCATCCTTATTCTCTTCAGTGAGGGTGTCATTTGAAGATGAATCTTCAGTGACGGTGCCATTTGAAGATGAAACTTCTGAAGGGAGAACCGGGTCAACTACCGTATCGACCTTTGGACTTTCATCCGGTCTGGATTCAGTAGGTTCATTTTCAATGACTGACGCTTCAGCTGACCACTTGAGCGGGCCAGCTGTATTCTCAACCAACGAAGGACTTGGCACGAGTTTTTTGTATCCGGGAGGAAGTCTCAATGGTGAAACCGGACGATCTTCCAAAACTATCTTCGCTTCGTCTAAGAAGGGACAACGGTGGATGGCGTGATCACCTTCACACAGTCTGCAGGGGGATCTTGTTCCCCCTCTTTGTCTTGAACCTTCACTTTCGCGGGTTGATGGTAAGCATTCAACATGGCTATTAGAGGTTGATGCTCCCGAATTGTGCAAACGAGGGGACCAGTCCCTTAGTATCCAGGGAATACAGGGACAATCTCTATGGAAGTGGTCTCCTCTACATATGACACAAGGCGATTTAGGCCCGGTCTGTGCTATGTGTGGATTTTTGTCAGATGTCTTTTGCTTGCCCCCAGTCGCCTTAGGCTCCTTCTTCTTCTTCTCTCTCTTCTTCTTCTCCTTCTTCTCCATGGGAGCTTGGCTTTTGCCGGCTCTACCTTGCGAAGATGAAGGATTGGAGGAAGAGTTATAGGAAGTAGAAGGCTGGTGGGCAGCTTTAGACTGATCTAACTGTTGACTCGACTGTTCAGGAACCATGGTGTTCTGAACTACATTGGTTGAGAATAGCCAAATTGGCAGGCCAATTGTCAGTCCTGGAAGCGACAATGTGGCCATGTGGGGCGCACCAACTTCTCCCCAAGAGGAGAAAGGACTAGGATTTCCATCATCGGGAATTCCTTGGTTGGGGCGTTCCATGTTCTCAACCTACAGATCAACGCAGAAATAGGAGGTGATTATGTTCCGTTTAAAATAAATTTTATAACGACGCTTTAGACACAACTTGCTTTTTCACTTTTTAAGAGTCGAGAAAAAGCTAAAGATGACTCTAGTCTCCTTCGATGTTTTAACGAGCCCGAAGTGACAAATGCTCGGATGGACTTTTTCAGTTATAGAGTTTGAAAAAGGCCAAAAGAAACTACTCTGGAGTTCTAGGCAGAGGGTGTGCCAAACTTTTCGCAAAACCACAGAATACGTTTTACGGTACGGGTGGTCGATCTTCGTGAATGCTGTGTTCACTGCATTGCGATCAGTAGGGCGGCCGACACGGCTTCCTATGGATAAAGGCTTTGTTCCTATAGGGGTCTCCCAATATATACGTGACGGTACGTGGGAGCACAAGTCCGTATTGATACTTATCGCTTCACTGTGGAGGAATCACCCAACCACTCAATGCTAAGATATCACGTTTAACGACGCCGGAACACGTCTCTAGCTTAGACCTCTATGTGTTTGCGTTATGTTTCAAAGCGTTGTTATGTAAATTCAATTTATTTTAGGTTGATCTTGTTTAGCAGTTTTCCTTTATGGATCACCACGAGATGTATGGTACAACTCCTAAATGCAGTCTAAAGATGATAAGCAAGCTTTTTCAATCTTTTCAACTTATGAAAATCTTAACTACTGAGGGAAAAGAAAGACATCATCTTTTCACACAGATCATAGAGCACACACTAATGCACTTTTTCCTAAATCAACATGCAAGCTGTCAAAATGCACATGCACAATGCAGGTATTTCTTTTCTCTTTCTTAATGTTGATGTACTACAAAAAGAAAGCTGTTGTATAACTTTGAATTCAATTTCAAGTGAAAGCAAACAAGCTTTTGTCCAAAATCAAAAGACACCTTAAGATTTACTTGTTTCAACACTAGAAATACATAAATTCAAACCATATGACGAAAGCAAAAGCTCAATCAGCTATGAACAGCAAACAAACTAACTCTTAAGATCAAAACGACACTTATCACAGGTCTAGATCTAAGAGGTCACAGGTCACAGCCGGACTAGTTCACTTTCGTTATGGGAAACTGCAATTGATGTAAGAAATACACAAAGAACAAATACAGTTTATTTATACAACCGAGGCGGAATAGTGGCAAAGAAAGGTGGTTTCAGATAGGTACATTGACTGATAACAGGCTGCAAAAACAGGGATGAAAACAGGGCAACAGAAAGCGGAGAACCTCAGTTGCACAAGGCAAAACTGGTTCAGCGCAGGTAGAACACTGTCAGTTTGACATTCAGCGTAGGTAGCCCCTTCGGGACTTGCGATGAAATGCAGACTGCCTTCACAGTGCCTGCAATGAAGAGAGAAACTCTCGTTTCTCTTGGTTTCCGGGTTACAGATTGCTCAAAAATCAACAGTTTTTGGCCAAATCAAAGCTACCAATCAAGTACACACTAAAGGATGAGAAGGAGGATGAAAAGCTATCACTAAGAGCTGTTCAGAGTCCTTGTGGATCAGCTCTTCAAATCATAAACATGCCCAGAAACTGAGCTAGAGTAGCTACCCTCTACTTTGCATTTGAAAAATCCAAATGCAGTTCGATTCGGTACTCCCTGTGTTTAGAAAATGAATAGAAAAAACACAAACAACCAACAAGATACGATCCCCAGTGGAGTCGCCAATTTGTTGTTGGGAAAAGTATCCAATACGGAATGACCCTATCCCACTCTAAGGGTGATAGTACCTCAGCAACAATCAAAGCAAAGCTATCTAAGATTTCTTCTTTATGAAAGTAAAATAGGGGAGAAAGAGATCCACTAACCGATGTCTTTCGCTAATGGTTGATCCAATCTTCTCTCCTTGCTGCTTGCTCCTAGCTCCTTGCTCTTTCACTGGCCCAGCTACACCAAGATCCTGCAAAATGGCAAGAGAGGGAAACTACAAGAAGCATACATTCATAATTGATTCAAGGATTAGAATAAATCAAATACACAAGTATAGCAATACATCATTGAGACACATGCATATAGAAGAACCTCAAATGCTTTATTAATGGAAGAAGTAAAGTTCAGGAAGTGATACAACCATAAGAGGCCCAATCCAGCATCACCTTCCCAGCAGAAAGAAATCTCCTCTTCACCTCCTTCAAAGCAAATCACCCAATAGTTCTAAACTCAAACCAACAGCAATTCTTTACATTCACAAGATTCCAGCCTCCTTAGACCTCATGATAGAGATCTATATATAGGAGTTTTGGAGAAAGGATGAGTCAGCTTGAGACTGGCATGAAGCTGACTAGTGTCCTCTCTCACTTCAGTTATTCTTCAGTTCTTGAGTCCACTTGGAGGTTCTTGCTTCCACTTGGAGATCTAGACCCTCTTACTCATCACCAGTCGAATTCCCTGATCCAAGTGTCATTTTGGAAGCTTCCTGGGCATTGACACCTTGAGGAATGACTGTGCCACATGTCCAAACTCGCCCAGCGCAGGTAGCCTTCTTTGCAGTTGACATTCAACGCAGGTAGACAGTGGAGCAGTTGACATTCAGCGCAGATGCTCAGTGGAGCAGTTGACATGATCCAGAATTGCCTTGTTTTTGAGTGTTTTCAGGTGGAGAACTGTTATTCAGTGTCGTGGTTTGCTGGCCTTGTTCCTCTAGGGGTAGGAACAACATGTTTAGGGACGTTGGATCCCTTAGATTATGGACATTTCATGCTTCATGCTGTAAGGCACAAAAATGTCTATAACAGCTAGGTAACCTTTTGGGATGAAAATGTGGCCGTCAAAAGCTTTAAGGGAATTCGACGGTGGGGATAGGGTTGGAGAACCCAAGGCGAGCCAACATGAAGCTGACATGATGCAGGTAGAAGCACCTTCATCGATGACAGTTCTGTGTATACCTTTACCTTTCGAAAAAATTTACACTTGAAATGCAAGCTGGTGGGAAAGGGGAGGTTTACACTTTTCCATGTCGAAAACTGCAAGCATGGAATCCTGTGGGTTGATACCACCAATAGCCAAAAGCAAAGATTTCCTTTGTGCTATGCATTCTTGTGATACTTCGAGCACCAACATAACCGACGGTGCTTGCACCAAGTCTTCTACAATGTTGTAGTTTTGAGCGGCACATGCAAATGTATTGTGCATTTTGCATTGAAGTGCCCCTTTGGGGGGGTGAATTATAAGGTCACCAACCAACCTTTCGATATGAAAATCATTGGGCGGTGGTGGGTTTCGACTTGAGGAAGGTTCTACTGCATGAGTGATAATAACTCCATAAGATTTGGCTCTTGTTTGTAGATCTATCATTTCAAATGTGTAAATTGTAGAAGATCCTTCACCAGCTGAAGGATGTTACAAACCATCGTTGCCCCCTTACAGCAGGGGTCTTACCAGTATCCTTTTTGGCAATGTATTATGTGCATTCTTGAAGACACAGACAACAATAGGTCATGTGGTCTTTAGCACAGATTTTGTAGGGAAATCTGGTGGGTTTATCCTTTTCATTGTTAGGAGGCACAACGCCCTTCTGTTTTAGGTTTCGCTGCTTTGTTGACTGCTCCTCAGAAGGAGCGGTCTTTTTCTTTTTCTTTTTGTTCTTACCACCAGAATTTTGCTTAGGATACACAGAGTTTATCGCGGTGGTAGGAAGATCAGTCAATTCGGTAGAGGGGTCCACTATCAGCTGGGAAATGTGACCGCTGAGTTGTTTTATAGCATCCCTAGAGGTTGCGTCGACAATCCCGTCGGCGTGCACTCTGGGTTTCCAAGTAGTGGAAACATTGGAGTTACGAGGGGCATTGGGGATTATGTCGTAAAGAGTGCTAGACTATGAATATATCAGATCTAAGTGCTGGGCATGACATATGGATTGGTCTTCTGTGACCGCACCACCTAAAGCAACATCTCTAGTGATTTGTGGGAGTAAGGACTCACAGAACTAGTCTGATAAGAGATATTCTGGGAGGGAAGCTTTGAATAACCTCTGCCTACATCTCCATTAATGTATATGATCAGAGATGTGGGTGGCAGTATCTTGACGTAATGAAGTGAGGAGCTCTCTCCCAGTCTCATAGCGGATGGGTAGTTGGAAGTGCTTTAGGAATTCCATCACTAAAGTGTCGAAGGTGTTTACTGACGCGTGTGGTAACTCAATGTACCATTTCACTGTATTGCCAGTGAGGATGCGGCGAAAAAGATGTAACCGGACACTATCATCCACCATAGAGTTTGAAACAAACCAAAGATGGTAGGTGGTGATATGGGTGCCCAGATCCTCCCCTTTCTTTCCATCGAACTTAGGAATGTCCGTTGGTATCTTATGCGGAATCGACAACCACTGTAAGTTATGATAGATGGGGTCATTTGTCAGTTTTTATAGGTCAAGTATATCCAACATTACCAAGAAAGGCAGAGAGTTTGGTGCCCCCAACTCGGACCATGGTGATGACATATGACTTGAGGAGCCTTGCGCTCCTCCCATCATTTGACTCCCAATATTATACATGGGCTGTGTGGTATAGTAGTTGCCTTGAGTTATGGTGTTGTAGAGTGGATTTCCATGAGGATTTTGATACTAGGGTATAGAATTGCCCCCAGTATAAGCGGTGCCCCCTTGAATCATTTCAATTTGTGAGTAGGGTGCCCCCATGGTTTGGTTGGGACCTCCTTGAGGATTCCCGCCCATCACAAAACTAACCATTTGTCCTTGATTGACATAAGGAATGCTCATGTCAATTAGCGACTAACCATGCATGCTTGAGAATGGAGGGGGAACTGTTATGTTCCTTACCGGCATGTGCATATTGGGAACCCCCCCAGATACATGAATCTAGGGGTTTGAACTATACAATGGCGGCCAACCATATTAGTGGTAGATGGGAACTGCACCCATAGTGCCAAATTGAGCGTTATAGGGAGCACTGTATGTGGCACTTGTCGAAGGTATGCAGTTTGACACTAAAGGGGTGGAACCCAGCATTGGCTGGGTTTCACTCGTAGAGAGTGTCATGTGAGTGGTTGTACATGGGACAAATGGGATAGCGAGGTTCACCATCGACGGTGTTGTGGTGACTATTGACTATGGAAGTGGTGGAGGACCGAAAGCATCCACAAAGTTCCATAACCCGTTAGTCGTCAACGGGATGTATGGAAATGTTCCACCTACAAAAACAGGAAGTACAGCTCCCACTGGAATCAAGAGTGGGTCCAAGAAATTCGTGAGCAGAGGGTTAAAGTGAGGAAGAAACCCTTCTGTGAAGAAATCCTCTGGCAAAATTGAATCGTCGGTTGTCCAAACAGATTCCATGTGAGATTTGGGAGACTGATTCCTCGAAGATGGGGAATCCGGTTCACTGGAGCTTAGTAGGTCTTCCACAATGAGTGGAGGAAGTCCTAGCAATCGTCTAGATTGACGACAAGGGCTAGATGTAGCCACGGTGACCATTAATTTTTATTAATAAATTATATCGTGATATTTTTTAATGTCTCAAAATGATAACACGCGGGGCCTAAAAAATACAAAAAATACACTAAGTTGATCAATCAACAAACATAGGGAAATGACCCTGTTTGATAAGCACCGATCACTTGAGATGAAACCCAATATATCAATGAAAAATAGAGAAGGTTGGCCAGATGTACAGTTACGGTTACTCTAGAGCTTCACCCGAACGTCAGATTTAGGGGCCAAGCACTCTTGTGAAGATGAGCAGCCTCCCAAAAACTGAAGACAGAGTAGGTCCGTCTATGTTAGGTACCAGGACAGCTCGTCCCAGTCACCTTGTGTAAGCCCCTAAAAGTTTGGCCACTAAAGATACCTCAGATCATAGACACCACCGGAGGGAACATAGTTGTAGACAACACGTTGTGTGGGCAGGATACCTGAGTCCCCGAATCAACTCTGAAATCCCTGAAGGGATCCCCAATACACAGAATACCTAAAGGAGTTGTAAGAGAAGGTGGGATACCTTCACTTACAGTCTGATGTTGTCTCGTATTTAGCTCCGCTTTTACTGGAGTGGTCCTGGTAGTATGAGTGCAGAAGGAATTTTTCTCTCTTTTAATGGCACTAGTTTGGTCTTTGATCTTGGGTAGTTTACTCGCAATGCCTATCCCAAGTTCTTAGCCTAAACTAATGTTGGTTTTCTCAATAAAGAGTTACTGATTAATTTTAGGTAAATTTTATATGTACCTGATTATTTTCTTCGGTAGGGGAGTTGACGTATGAAATGTGATGAGACTCTGACTCAATAAATCATGCACAAGACAATGCTTTAAAAAAATTTCAATTCGATGAAAACAAGATGTATTCCACAAATGATAGCTTTTCACATGTTCATATTCTTTCCATGCATCATAGTCATTTAACACATGCACAACCAAAGGACTTTTTCCAATGTTTCTTAACAACTACTTGAAACCAAAAATAGAGCAGCTTTTAACCAGTTAAACGGAAGGATGAATAAAAAATGTGGATCTTTCTTTTAGAAAAAATGCTTTTAAGAAATAAAAACAAAACTTTTTTCCCTAAAAACTCTTTTTAGGACACCTATTTTTCTAACAAAATGTAGTAATAGATCTTCTTTCAGTCCGTGAGAAGGCTTCCTATCCATTTTGGCTTATAGACACAGCTAGAAATAAAAGTTTTGGGAGACTAACGCTCTGTAGCAGTGGCCACAGAGAGTTAATAGGTCCACTAACACTCCCTGTGAGCAGACAGAATGCTTTATAAAGCTCTGTGTAGTCTGCTAACCTGCATTAGTGTGGGAAATCAATCAAAAATAGGGCTTTCTAGATCAGATTCAGAGATGAATACATGTAGGCAAGGTGCAACAAGATTTTTGGTGGGTCGGAAAGGGAATGAAGAAGTATAGGGAGCTATTAGAAGGAGGACAAAAGTGAGAAGAGTCCAGGTAAACTGGGAATTAGATGTATAGTCACAAGGAAGGTTTATCCAAGGGAGTGCCATGTTAAAGGGAATGACTTCTACCAAACCACGCTTTCGAATATGGAATACAGTTGTATCGTCCACATTCCCCATCTGATTAGTTTAATGAGTCTAGACAGGCAAACTCATCGATATTTTCATGTTTTAAGAGTCTAAAAAGGATCGTAAAAAGAGTGACTCTATATCTTGTCTGTGTAATTTAAAGAGTCCAGACTAGACAACTCAGTTGTATTTTCATAATTAGAGAGTCTGAAAAGATCGTAAGGAACACTCCATGGTGGTCCCTTTGTCATAGTTGTTAACCGGGTGCGACAAAAGGTTAATAATATACCCAAATCAGTTACTTTTCTGTGAGTTAATCTATTGAATCTGGATAAAGAGAAACCTATGTTCAATAGATGTCGACCTCATTTTGTTATGAGTACAAGGAGACAGAGTAAACTCATTTTTCGTCGTGAATTTTTAATGAGTCATGCGACGTCAAACTCAATACCTTAATCAAATTTTAACGAGTCAAATGAAGAAAACTCAAGGTACCTTTTTCAGTTTAGTGAGTAAGGAAAAGGAGGTAAAAGAACTGCTCATTCCTTCTTCATAGTTTTAATGAGCCCGATGGAAGGGGAAAACTTGGGGATTTTTCAATTTAAGAGCGAGAAATGGTCCCAAAAAAGAAAGTGCTCTTGTTGCTGCCGTAGATTTTTAACGAGCCCGATGATAAAAACTCGGGATTTTTCAGTCTAATGAGTGAGAAAAGTACCTAAAAGAATGCTCAGGTCATGTTTATAAATGTTTAATGAGCTTAAAGACAAAAATCGGGATTTTTTCAGTTTAATGAGCGAGAAAAAAGCGCCTAAAAAGAATTCTCTAATCATCTTTGTAGTAGTTTAACGAGCCCAAAGAAGGAGACTCGAGGTTTTTCGGATTAATGAGCAAGAAAAATACCATAAAAAGAATGCTCGATCTTCTTCATGGTAGTTTAATGAGCCCGAAGAAGGAGACTCGAGGATTTTTTGGATTAACAAGCAAGAAAAATACCATAAAAGGAATTCTCGATCTATCTTGATCTCATGCTTGACAATAGAAGGGTCTATGCCATGCATTTCCTCATAAAACCAAGGGAAAACATCGTGAAAGTCCTTAAAAGGACAGGTGAAGCTCACAATTTCCTTAGGATTGTGATTAGCTCCAATCTATATGTTTTCCATGATCCCTGTCGTGACAGAAATATCGATGAGCAATGTCTTTGAAATATTTCCCCTGTTTCCTTTCGAGTCCAATGTGTGGATAGTTGTATATGGTGAGGAAATGATTTCATGTGTGTCAGGTAATAGGATTTGAAGAGGCATCATGTCCAAATCAGATATCGAAACGTGATGGTGCGAATCCTCCCAAGGCTGCTCTTCTAAACTAATGATCTCCATAATAACTTCGTCCATAGGTAGTACTTGATTGAGTGGATCGAAAGAAGGAGCAATTATGGGAGGGGCAGTGGTACCATTGGCCGAAACCAAAGTGACCAGAGATTTAGATGCAATTTGAATGGCTTCGTAGGCCAATTCTGCTGGTGACAATAGAATTTATATGGAGAATGAATATACCCTCAAAGGTCTTCCCGGGACCTTTGGCAAACTGTAATATTATCTACAACTGTCACAAAGTTACATGCAGATTCATAAACAATAACTAACTATCAAAGTAGGAGAAGGAGATTACCTCAAGCCTCCGTGTAGATTTTTTGGAGAGTGCAATGTAGCTAGGTGGAAGTCCCTTGAGCTAGCTCCAGATCAAGTTCTGCACATAGAAGAGACAAGCATAATTATAGCATACAACTCTGATAACTAATACATGAATACATAAAAGAACATCTAGTTACACATAACTAAGCTACTCATGCTAAAAGGCATTGGACAAACAACTGAATGAATGATAGTACCAACACCACGGAGTAGATAGTACAACTACAGTTTTATAAAAATATTGGAAGAGTGATTATAACCATCTGTTGTATCAACCTTCCTTTACCCCTCCAGCTTCTCTCTCTCTCTCCCTTCTTACTCACTTCTTATGATTTGAGGCAATGCTCAACAGTCAAGTATGCTATCCTTCCAAATGCTCTGACCTCTATCACCATAGCTCTAGCTTTGCTTATGTAGCAATTGAGTTAGGGTTGCCAAGTTCCTCCTTGAGTTCCCTAGGGTAAAAGCAATGAACATGCCATGCTTTTCAGCTCTTTCCCATTTGCCTCCTTCTTTCAGATTAGAAATCCTTCAAATAGGTCAAATTTGGATGTTTCCTTGCTTTTCTTGAGTAATTTTAGGAACAAATATCTAGATATTTATGAGTCAATTCATTCCTTTGACCCTTAGAACTTCACCAAGTTTCACTAACGTTGTTCCCATACTAGCAACTTGAGTTAGTAGGGTCACTAACGCACCCTTAGGCTTGCATACAAGATTTATAAAGCAGGTTGTTAGTGCACAACCAGTGTTAGTGTGGAATCAAGTCTTGTGATTGTGGTCTTTGCTTCAGCTATCATGTCTTTCCCCTCTGAGTTGATGAGGAGGTCAATTTTTTGTATAACAGATGTCCCCTAAAGTATGAGATCAGAGGCTACGACAATGGCTGAAATACTTTACTTAATTGTAATTTTCCTTCAAAAAGAGAGAGAGGATCAAAGCTTCGGGTGGTACGGGAAACCTGATACAACACACATATATAAACTGCTAAAATCATGTCCTGAGTCGGGCATTCCCATGCTCAGTAGCTATGTCAGAGTGATTTTCTCCAAAGAGATATGATGATGTTGGCACAATGTCAATTCGATTTCATAATAGAATCACCCTGATAAGTTGTCTCCAAAAAAAAATATGCGCAACTTGGGAGAGGAAACAAGGCTGAGTGATGCAAGCCTCTACCCAAGGTCTTGATTTCCACTTCACCAAATAGCATAGATCAATACATGTGAATATATGCGTTGATGTCGAACATGCACGAAATCATTTGATTACTAGTCAATAATGGAGACTATTAATAAAGGTGATGGTCTCCAAGATGCACAGTACAATCTAACGAGTGTGAAAGATGTCTTTGTCATTGAACACTTGTAGAATCACTTAACCAGGAGCCAATAATGAAAACCACTGATCAAACACAGGGTAACCTGCCACTAATGTTTGCAAGTACCAAGGCACTGAATGTGTTTCTGGGTTGTCTTCCTAGATAGAGTGTTGAAGCCAATAGGAAGATACCTATTGAAAGGTAGGCAATAATGTGTCCTACATCGATCGACAAAAAATTGGGACAAGAATGTTTTTTTTTTTTAGGAATCTTTTGAGCATTGGGTCTAAACAACGGAGGGCATGATTAAAGGATATGCTTGATGGGTTGATGGAGGAAACAAAATGTAGAATTTTGTAGAATTTTTCCTACAAATCAGCTAGCTCACTGATACCATGTAGAACATTTTCTACAAATCACCTAGCTCTGATACCATGTAGAAATTTCCCACTTGTAGATCAACCTAGTAATGCAATGTACTAAAGCAAAACACTTGATCTACTTCTACAAAAAATTTGCAGAAGCTTAATCAACCATGAGCAACATCAATAAGAACACATATAACTGATAATAAGGAATCAATCACACATAACATAGAAGAATTTACCTGGGGCAAACACCTACCTAAAACCCCATCTCTGTATTATCATACAAGTGGAAATATAGTCTGGATTACACAAAGCCTTAGCTTGGAAGCTATCCAGCTCTTAGTACAATCCCTCTGCTGCTCATAGATAGTGAAAGGCTTCTCACAAACCTTCTCCATTGCCCTCCAAGCCTCCTATTTCCTTGTGCAGTTTCCTTGGGCTCTAGTGCTACCACCTGTGTGAATTGTCCTCTTCACACACTCACTAACCTCTGATCTATCTGCGCAAACTTGAAGGAGATAAATCCTCATCATGGATGAGCTTCCTTTATAGGAAAAAATATTCATCCAACTGATAGTACATTGTCCCACATATGATCTCAACTGGGTCTTTGACAAAACTGGCATGCATCAGTTATCCATGAGAGAATACACAGTTATCTGAAAATAATAGTTGTCACATGCATGCAAGCATCAACAAATTGTAACTCATTAATTTAAAAGCTTGTTAAATTAATCTAACTGAACTTGACTAAGTTAAACTAAGTCAACTGATCTTCTCCATATAGAACTTAGCCTTAATTCCTCAATTAGTGGAGCAAATGAAGGACACATTCCCCAATCAGTGGAGAAATTATTGCGTGTTCTCACAAAGACTTCAAGTTTGATTTTCCTTAACTAATTAACTCATGGAGAATTAATTAATTAATATTCAAATTATTGGTAAGACCAAATTCGAATTTTACTTCCTATTTTAGACTAGGGACTGTCTAAAATTAGGAATCCAACTTGAACTGCTAAAGATAGAACTTCTATTTTTAGCACTTCCATTTTTCATTCCCTATTGCCCAATCTAGCACTGATGCCCAAACTGCTATTTTTAGTAGTGCTATTTTTAGCACTTCTATTTTTAGCAATTTCTTATTGCCAATTTTCAACACAAAAGGTTAACCCTTGAACAATAGAAGGCACGACAATGGTTTTAACCATGCAGCACTAGACACATGAAAACCAACGAGTGTCAGGATACAGAGATGCAAGAACAACAGGGTATATAGGCTAAACTCATAGGATGGTAGGATTCATATTGAGAGGCCATCACAAGGAAGGTTTATCTGAGGAAGTGCCATGTTCAAGGGAACGACTGCTACCAAACCACGATTTCTAATACAGAATACAGTTGTATTGTCCACTTTCCTTGCTTGATTAGTTTATTGAGTCCAGACAGGTAAACTCATCAATCTTTTCATATTTAAAGAGTCTGAAAAGGACCGCAACAAGAGCGACTCTCTGCCTGTTGTTGGGAAAAGTATCCAATACGGAATGACCCTATCCCACTCTAAGGGTGATAGTACCTCAGCAACAATCAAAGCAAAGCTATTTGAGATTACTTCTTTATGAGATATAAAAGAGGGGAGAAAGAGATCCACTAACCGATGTCTTTCGCTAATGATTGATCCAATCTTCTCTCTTTGCTGCTTGCTCCCAGCTCCTTGCTCTTTCACTGGCCCAGCTACAACAAGATCCTGCAAAATGACAAGAGAGGGAAACTACAAGAAGCATACATTCATAATTGATTCAAGGATTAGAATAAATCAAATACACAAGTATAGCAACACATCATTGAGACACATGTATATAGAAGAACCTCAAATGCTTTATTAATGGAAGAAGTAAAGTTCAGGAAGTGATACAACCATAAGAGGCCCAATCCAGCATCACCTCCCAGCAGAAAGAAATCTCCTCTTCACCTCCTTCAAAGCAAATCACCCAATAGTTCTATACTCAAACCAACAGCACTTCCTTACATTCACAAGATTCCAGCCTCCCTAGACCTCATGAGAGAGCTCTATATATAGGAGTTTTGGAGAAAGGATGAGTCAGCTTGAAGCTGGCATGAAGCTGACTAGTGTCCTCTCCCACTTCAGTTATTCTTCAGTTCTTGAGTCCACTTGGAGGTTCTTGCTTCCACTTGGAGATCTAGACCCTCTTACTCATCACCAGTCGAATTCCCTGATCCAAGTGTCATTTTGGAAGCTTCCTGGGCATTGACACCTTGAGGAATGACTGTGCCACATGTCCCAACTCGCTCAGTGCAGGTAGCCTTCTTTGCAGTTGACATTCAGTGCAGGTAGACAGTGGAGCTCTTGACATTCAGCGCAGATGCTCAGTGGAGCAGTTGACATGATCCAGAATTGCCTTGTTTTTGAGTGTTTTCAGGTGGAGAACTGATATTCAGTGCTGTGGTTTGCTGACCTTGTTCCTCTAGGGGTAGGAACAACATGTTTAGGGACTTTGGATCCCTTAGATTATGGACATTTCATGCTTCATGCTATAAGGCACAAAAATGTCTATAACAGTTGCCCCCTAAAGTATGAGGTCGTTTATCGGGTGAAATGCTTTATCAGGAGGATACGAAGTTCATTCAATCTCTGAGAGGTGACCTGTAATAAAATACAATACAATACATTATTTTTCATTCTGCTTTCATGATCTAGCTGAGGCGGGCATTCCCATGCTCAGCTTTATAAGTTCATTTTGGTACATAGAACAGACGATCATCTAATGATAGACTGATAATTCTCTGCTGAAATTATCATCCTTTGAGTAGGATGATCATCTGCTGCAATGATGTACATGTCAAATGTCTTTATATTTCCTGAATATATATCGCAGCCCGGATGGATGAAACTAGATCCGGGGTCTTCAAACTCGTTCGATCTTCACTCTAAGTACAAGTCGATCCATGTGAGAATTGTGCTGAAGTCGAACATGGAAAGACATCGCTTGATTACCAGTCAATGATGTAAACCGTTAACAAGTGCGAGAGGAATCACCGATAATGATAATGACCCTCAAGGTACTGCAGTACAATTCACGTGGTGTGAATAAAGGACTTGGCGTCGAACACCACGCAAAATCTTTCGGTCGAAGGTCATTGATGTATACCTGTCGCCGGAAGTGAGAAACTTGCCATTGAGGCATGCAAGCTTCAAAGTACCGAAGGGGTTTGTTCCTAGATCAACTTCTTGGATAATGAGCTGAAGTCGACAAGAAGCGATCCGTCACAGGAGGGCCTTAATGAATCCCACATCAGTGACACGGAACGGAGCTAATGATTTTAATGGAGGTGAAAACAATTTGTGACATATGATTTAGGGTGGCGATCATGGATGGATGAAGGATAATGTATGGCAGTGGATGGGACATGGTTGACTCTTTCTGAACAACATCTCTTGAACATATAACGACACTGATGCGATGGATCGGTAGCATTACCCCAACTGTGGATGGTTTGGTGCGACCATGGTGATGAGACCGGTGAATGAAACAACCCAACCTGATGTGGTACGGAGGAAAAGTGTCATGTTCAAGAGCGACTTGCTACCATTAAAGCTTTGAGGTTCTCCCAATTTTTCCCCAGTCATTTCTGACCAGTACCTCTTTATTTTTGTCAAGCTTGAGAAGGATAACATATGCTTGTTCTATAACCTGCCCTTCGGGCAAGCCCATCGCTATGTTTTAACGAGCTTAGCGATAGGGAAACTCGTTCTCGTCTAAAGACAAGTTTGTCGCTATTTAATCATTTTAACGAGTCTAATGACAAGGAAAACTCGGTCCTTTTCATTTTTCAAGAGTCTGAAAAGGTACAGAAAGTTAACTCCAAAATTCCTTTTTCGTCATCTAATCCCTTAAGTCCGAAAAAGTATAAAACAATACAGAAGGGATGAGTTTTCGATAACTTTAACGAGCCGAATAAAACAAGCGCTCGACCTTTTTGTGCAATAATCCCTCAGGTCCAAAAAGATTAAAATCTAGAGGAGGGATAGCTCTTCCGGTCACTTTAACGAGCTGGAAGGCCAAAACTCGGCAAACTTTTCATATTTTACGAGTCAGAAGAAAAGAGCTCAAAGAAGACTCATCTTTTGAGGAACGAGTGATAAACAGGAATAGCAGCAGATTCCAGGTACAGGTTGGAATTTTCCAATCACGGCAGTGTCACAAGGATGGCTAGGTGAAATCACTCTTCGCAGCTGTTCCTCAAAATGGGTAAACAATCATATGGAGGTGAACGATCGGCCAAATGACGGTGGAGGTGGCAGGTGCAAACACGACCAAGGCTTTTATGACTGATAAATTTACGATCACAAAGGTTATTTACCGGGATAGGTTCATTTTTTATTTAAAATGAGCTTAAACTCTGGGGGAAACATTGCTCACTGCTTTTATTTATTTTTTAATGAGCATGAAGACCGCGTTAAAACTGCTCGGATCTTGCGTTTATTTTTTAACGAGCATGAACTTTATGCTAAAACTGCTCGATGATAAGTTTGCATGCCCCTAGCATAATAATGAAAATCGAGGTGCATGCCCCCCAAGCTTCATTGCATTCAACTCGGTGGTTGGAATGAAGGTTTACCTTTGAGATTTGGAAGGGGGATTTGTTTCATTTTTTAATGAGGTTGACACAAGATAAGAACCGTCCTCGGCGTCCAAATCCATTAGATGTAGAAGGTTTCATATTCCACTGTGGCCACTTCCGCCAGATTACTCAGAGGCGGTAGGGCAAAAGTACCCATTAAGGCAGGGTCTTTTAGGAGACCTACTCCGATGTTTTGGAGCGAATGATTCCTTCCATGGATCATTGGAATGCTTCCCGTAACTTGCGAACTGTTGGGGAGAAACGTTTGTTGGTCAACGATTGTAATTCCTCCTTGGAAGGGAAATGCAATCTTCCTAAAATAGGTCGACACAACAGCTGCCATGGCATATATCCATGGTCTTCCTAGTAGGATGTTGTAATCAAGATTCCCATTGATGACTTCAACATCTATTTCTACCGTTTTTCCCTCTAGCTCAACTTTCAAGTTATTTAGTATACCATATGGGGTATATGTCCTTCTGTCAAATGCTTTTAACGTTGTTGCAGACCTTGACAAGGTTGGAGATCCTAAAGTTTTCCAGCAACTCATCGACATAAGACATGTAGATGCCCCCTCATCAATAATTGTTCGATGAACAGTTTTGTTGAGGGCTTTCACTTGAATAAGGAAAGCTAGTTGAGCTGGTAACTGAGGGTCATATCCTTTATGATCAAAGGCCACAAGATTGGAATCCATTGGGCCAATCCCACCTATTGCTGATAATAAAGCTTGCTCTTGGGAGGGGCAATTTTGCGGTACCTCAAGTGTCGACATAGCGGATGACGATTGAGATAGGTCCTCTATTATATTATAATTCTGTGCTATTTTGGCACGAGGATTAGATGTCGATTTGTGTACTACTCCCTTTGGCGACTTTATCATTGTTTCAGGAATGTTGGGTGGCACAACTTTGGTTAAAGTTGTCGTCGAACTTCTAGGTTGTTCATTAGCCTTGTTATTCGACAGCCGTGGATTCCCGTAATCTTTATTCCTTGTCAAAGCATCATTTTGTTGCTTCGAGACAGACAACATAAGCACTTGGGATCGGGAAGCATTTTGATTAGCAACCAGATTTTGACCTGGGTTGGGAAACGGATCCGTCAATACTGCTGGGGTTTTTGAACTCTTAAAGAGTTTCTTAACTTCAGCTATATGTGGACAATCTTTCGTCCAATGATCCTCATCGCATATATGACACCCTGCCGGGGGTTTCCTTTTTCTCCCTTTCTTTTTCTTCTTGCCCCCTGGTTGCTTCAGTTGTTTGCCCTTGTCGGTCGACATGGCATTTACTTCCGAGGCAAGAAGTTCTTCATTTGCATTTTGACTAGAAATTTTGTGTTTGCCAATCACACCATCACCGGCGTGAGAGTCATTGTTTGATTTAGGAGGATGAGGAATTGAGAATTCCGGTCTAGGGGCGTCAGGTATTTTGTCGTAGAGCGTGCCAGACTGAGTATAGACCAAATCCAGATATTGCACACGAGCGATAACCTGCTCTTCCGTTACGACTCCCCCCTTTGCCACATCTTCCGTGATGGCAGGAAGTAATGACTTGATAAATCATTCAGCTAATAGCTGATCGGGAATGTACGTTTTTACCATCCTATGACGACGTCGCCACTCATGTATATGATCAGATATGTGGGTGGTAGTCGTCTGTTTGAAGTTGGTAAGGAGTTCTGTTCCCGTTTCATACCTTATTGGTAATTGAAAATGGGTTAAAAAGGTTGTGGCTAAGGTACTGAAGTTGTCGAACGAAGCTCTAGGCAATTCAATGTACCATTTTGCCGCTGGACCCGTTAACGTCCTCTGAAAGAGGCGAAGTCTTATCGAATCATCATTCAGGGTGTTCGATGAACACCATAGATGGAATGTCATCACATGATTCGACGGGTCTTCACCCAGATTTCCATTAAATTTAGGAATATCTGACGGAAGTTTATGTGGAATCGCTGGCCACCAAGGGGCATAAGCAATTGGATCATTCGTCAGCCGGTTTAGATCTGGTAATTCTAGAGTTGCTACAAAGGGCAACTGTTGATTCAGGTTAGGCGAAGCATACCCAGGATAAGATGGGATCGCCTGAGCAATGGGTCTTTGCAAACCAGCATAATGCTGGCAACTTTGACAAGGTTGATGGGCATGACCATTATAGTATGGTTGCCCATTACTTACAAAGACTTGTTGCTCAGGTCCTCGATATGATTGCTGGAATGGCGGTTGTTGGGATTGAACCAGCTCTGGTTGTTGGACCATTTGCTGTTGACCAATACTGGACGATTGACCAAGATGAGGAGTCACAGTACTTGTTTGAGCCTGGGTCGCTCCAGATAAGGAGGCACTAACCTGAGATTGTGATTGAGTCGTCGGGACAAGAGGCTGTTGTATTGCAACCTGAGAAACTTGGGGTTGACATACAACAGGTGGAGCTTGTACTTGCGACGCATTCACTATAGCAGGTATAGTGGGAATATTCGACACAGGGTGTACTGGTTGCATTGAATATACAACCCCTGGTTGTTGAGGCAGTATTGGTACCCAACCGCTGGATGTAATTCCAGTTTGACCTGAACTTTGTTGTAAACTCCCATATGGTTGTTCTCTGGGAGGGAACAATGAAAGAGCATACTGCCCTCCATATGGTGGAAATCTAGTACTTAAAGGGTAAATTGGCCTTTGAAGACACATTGGATCAATTTGTTGAGTTTCAACATAAGAAATACCAGATGATAATCTGGATGAAGAAATAGGAACTAACCATGTCGTCGTCCCTGATTGGACTCTGGCTTGTTGTTGACAATTTGCCGGGACAGATGGTATACCAGCGAACATCGTTGGAGTAGTAGCAGAAGGCTCTGCTGCTGCTGTGTCGGACGACACAATCCTAGATGTCGACGGTTGTTCAGACATATCTAGTCTATCCAAAAGATTTCTTAGCGATTCTACAAGAACTTACGATGCCAAAAGACTAACTTCGAAGATCAACGAGGGAATGGTGATGATTATCCCGTTTAAAATAAATTTTAACGACGCTTAGACACAACTTGCTTTTTCACTTTTAAAGAGTCGAGAAAAAGCTAAAGATGACTCTAGTCTCCTTCGATGTTTTAACGAGCCCGAAGTGACAAATGCTCGGATGGACTTTTTCAGTTATAGAGTTTGAAAAAGGCCAAAAGAAACTACTCTGGAGTTCTAGGCAGAGGGTGTGCCAAACTTTTCGCAAAACCACAGAATACGTTTTACGGTACGGGTGGTCGATCTTCGTGAATGCTGTGTTCACTGCATTGCGATCAGTAGGGCGGCCGACATGGCTTCCTATGGATAAAGGATTTGATCCTATAGGGGTCTCCCAATATATACGCGACGGTACGTGGGAGCACAAGTCCGTATTGATACTTATCGCTTCACCGTGGAGGAATCACCCAACCACTCAACGCTAAGATATCACGTTTAACGACGTCGGAACACATCTCTAGCTTAGACCTCTATGTGTTTGCGTTATGTTTCAAAGCGTTGTTAGGTTCATTCAATATATTTTAAGTTGATCTTTTTAAATTTTGCCTTTCAAGGTTCACCACGAGATGTATGATACAAATTCCTAAATGCAGTCTAAGATGATAAGCAAGCTTTTTCAATCTTTTCGACTTATGAAAATCTTAACTACTGAGGGAAAAGAAAGACATCATCTTTTCACACAGATCATAGAGCACACACTAATGCACTTTTTCCTAAATCAACATGCAAACTTATCAAATGAAAAATGCACGATGCAGGTATTTCTTTTCTCTTTCTTAATGTTGATGTATTATAAAAAGAAAGTTGTTGTATAACTTTGAATTCAATTTCAAGTGAAAGCAAACAAGCTTTTGTCCAAAATCAAAAGACACCTTAAGATTTACTTGTTGCAACACTAGAAATACATAAATTCAAACCATACAATGAAAGCAAAAGCCCAATCAGCTATGAACAGCAAACAAACTAACTCTTAAGATCAGAATGACACTTATCACAGGTCTAGATCTAAGAGGTCACAACAAGACTAGTTCACTTTCGTTATGGGAAACTGCAAATGATATAAGAAATACAAAAAGAACAAACACAGTTTCTTTACACAACCGAGGCGGAATAGTGGCAAAGAAAAGTGGTTTCAGATAGGTACATTGAATGATAACAGGCTGCAAAAACAGGGATGAAAACAGGGCAACAAACAGCAGGGAACCCCAGTTGCACAAGGCAAAACTGGTTCAGCGCAAGTAGTACACTGTCAGTTTGACATTCAGCGCAGGTAGCCCCTTCGGGACCTGCGATGAAATGCAGACTGCCTTCACAGTGCCTGCAATGAACAGAGAAACTCTCGTTTCTCTTAGTTTCCGGGTTACAGATTGCTCAAAAATCCATAGTTTTTGGCCAAATCAAAAGCTATCAATCAAATACACACTGAAGGGTAATTAGGAGGATGAAAAGCTATCACTAAAAGCTATTCAGAGTCCTTGTGGATCAGCTCTTCAAATCATAAACATGCCCAGAAACTGAGCTAGAGTAGCTGCCCTCTACTTTGCATTTGAAAGATCCAAATGCAGTTCGATTCGGTACTCCCTGTGTTTATGAAATGAATAGCAAAAAACACAAACAACCAACAAGATACGATCCCCAGTGGAGTCGCCAATTTGTTGTTGGGAAAAGTATCCAATACGGAATGACCCTATCCCACTCTAAGGGTGATAGTACCTCAGCAACAATCAAAGCAAAGCTATTTGAGATTACTTCTTTATGAGATATAAAAGAGGGGAGAAAGAGATCCACTAACCGATGTCTTTCGCTAATGATTGATCCAATCTTCTCTCTTTGCTGCTTGCTCCCAGCTCCTTGCTCTTTCACTGGCCCAGCTACAACAAGATCCTGCAAAATGACAAGAGAGGGAAACTACAAGAAGCATACATTCATAATTGATTCAAGGATTAGAATAAATCAAATACACAAGTATAGCAACACATCATTGAGACACATGTATATAGAAGAACCTCAAATGCTTTATTAATGGAAGAAGTAAAGTTTAGGAACTGATACAACCATAAGAGGCCCAATCCAGCATCACCTCCCAGCAGAAAGAAATCTCCTCTTCACCTCCTTCAAAGCAAATCACCCAATAGTTCTATACTCAAACCAACAACACTTCCTTACATTCACAAGATTCCAGCCTCCCTAGACCTCATGAGAGAGCTCTATATATAGGAGTTTTGGAGAAAGGATGAGTCAGATTGAAGCTGGCATGAAGCTGACTAGTGTCCTCTCCCACTTCAGTTATTCTTCAGTTCTTGAGTCCACTTGGAGGTTCTTGCTTCCACTTGGAGATCTAGACCCTCTTACTCATCACCAGTCGAATTCCCTGATCCAAGTGTCATTTTGGAAGCTTCCTGGGCATTGACACCTTGAGGAATGACTGTGCCACATGTCCCAACTCGCCCAACGCAGGTAGCCTTCTTTGCAGTTGACATTCAGCGCAGGTAGACAGTGGAGCTCTTGACATTCAGCGCAGATGCTCAGTGGAGCAGTTGACATGATCCAGAATTGCCTTGTTTTTTAGTGTTTTCAGGTGGAGAACTGATATTCAGTGCTGTGGTTTGCTGACCTTGTTCCTATAGGGGTAGGAACAACATGTTTAGGGACTTTGGATCCCTTAGATTATGGACATTTCATGCTTCATGCTGTAAGGCACAAAAATGTCTATAACACTGCCCTATTTGATTAGTTTAATGAGTCCAGACAGGAAAACTCGTCGATTTTTTCATGTTTTAAGAGTCTAAAAAGTATTGTAAAAAGAGTGACTTCGTATCTTGTCTGTGTAATTTAAAGAGTCTAGACTAGACAACTCAGTGGTCTTTTCATATTTAGAGAGTCTAAAAAGATTGTAAAGAACGACTCCATGGTGGTCCCTTTGTCATAGTTGTTAACCGGGTGCGACAAAATGTTAATAGTATACCCGAATCAGTTACTTTTCTGTGAGTTAATCTATTGAATCCAGATAAAGAGAAACCTATGTTCAATAAATGTCAACCTCATTTTGTTACGAGTACGAGGAGAGGGACTAAACTCATTTTTTGTCATGATTTTTTAATGAGTCATGCGATGACAAACTCAATACCTTCATCAAATTTTAATGAGTCAAATGAATAAAACTCAAGGTATCTTTTTCAGTTTAGTGAGCAAGGAAAAAGAGGTAAAAGAACTGCTCATTCCTCCTTTGTAGATTTAACAAGCCCAAAGGAGGGGAAAAACTTGAGGATTTTTCGATTTTAAGAGCGAGAAACGGCCTGAAAAAAGCAAGTGCTCTTGTTGCTGCTGTATATTTTTAACAAGCCGGGTGACAAAAACTTGGGATTTTTCAGTTTAACGAGCGAGAAAAGTACCTAAAAGAATTCTTGGGTCATCTTTATAAATTTTTAATGAACCTAAAGAGAAAACTCGGGATTTTTTTCAGTTTAATGAGCGAGAAAAAAGTGCCTAAAAAGAATGCTCCAATGGTCTTTTTTAGTTTAATGAGTTAGAAAAAGAGCGAAAAAGAGTTGCTTGGACCATTGTCATATATGTTTAACGATCCCAATGATGACAAACTCAGAGATTTTTCAATTTTTTGAGAGCGAGAAAAAATCCCATAAAAGAAAGCACTCATATCTTCGTTGTAGTAGTTTAATGAGCCCAAATAAGGAGACTCGAGGTTTTTTGGATTAACGAGCAAGAAAAATAACATAAAAAGAACAATCGATCTTCTTCGTGGTAGTTTAATGAGCACGAAGAAGGAGACTCGAGGATTTTTCAGATTAATGAGCAAGAAAAATACCATAAAAAGAATGTTCGATCTTTCTTGGTCTCATGCTTGACAATAGAAGGGTCTATGCCATGCATTTCCTCATAAGACCAAGGGAAAACATCACGGAAGTCCTTAAAAGGGCAGGTGAAGCTCACGATTTCCTCAAGATTGTGGTTGGCTCCAATCTGTATGTTTTCCACAATGCTTGTCATGATAGAAATATCGATAAGCAATGTTTTTGAAATATTGCCCCTGTTTCCTTTCGGGTCCAAAGTGTGGATAGTTGTATATGGTGAGGAAAAAATTTCGTGTGCGTTAGGTGATAGGATTTGAAGAGGCATCACGTCTGAATTAGATATCGAAACATGATGGTGTGAGTCCTCCCAAGGTCGCTCTTCTAAACTCGTGATCTCTCTAATAGCTTTGTCCATAGGTAGGACTTGATTGAGTGGATCGAAAGAGGGAGCGGTTATGGGAGGGTTAGTGGTACCGTTGGCCGTAACCAAAGTGACTGTAGGTTCAGATGCAGATGGAATAGCTTGGTAGGCTAATTCAGCTGCTGATAGTAGCATTTGTTCTTCGTATGTGTCAATGTCTGAAGGAGCCGGTAGGATCCATGGATCGGTCTGCTCTTGAGCAATAGATGAAAGCATATTGACCATCTGTGAAACCTTTGGCGGCTGAAGAGGGAAACAACCCATGAGGGAAGAAGCCTTCAAAAGACTGGTACCGATACTGACATAAGAGTTAGGTACACCACCCACTAAGGGTACAGAGCTGCTAGGTAACGAAGAGTAATTTGGGGTGCAAAAGGATAGCTAGTCCACTGTGACTATCTTTCCATCTAAGGGAAAGAGGATGATATGGAAGACCGAAGACACAACGGCCTTCATGGCATAAGTCCAGGTGCAGCCCAAAAGTAGATTATAGTCGAGTTTATGATCCATGACTTCAATATCTATTGTTACCATTTTCCCACTCAAGGTGATGGGATAGATAGCTAGGTAACCTTTTGGGATGAAAGTGTGGCCATTGAAAGCATTAAGTGAATTCGATGGTGGGGATAGGGTTGGAGAACCCAAAGTGAGCAAACATGAAGTCGAAATGACATAGGTAGAAGCACCTTTGTCAATGACAGTTCTATGTATACCTTTAACTTTCAAAAAAAATTGCACTTGAAATGCAAGCTGGTGGCAAAGGGGAGGTTTACACTTTTCGATGTCGAAAACTGCAAGCATGGAATCCTGTGGGTTGATACCACCAATAGCCAAAAGCAAAGCTTTCCTTTGTGTTGGGAATTTTTGTAATACTTCGAGTGCTGACATAGCTGACGGAGCTTGTGCCAAGTCTTCTACAATTCTATAGTTTTGGGCGGCAAGTGAAGATGTATTATGCGGTGTGCGTCGAAGTGCCCTTTTGGGGGGGTGAATTACAAGGTCAGCAATTGGCCTTTCAATATGAAAATCTTTGGGTGGAGGTGGGTTTTGACTTGAGGAAGGTTCCTCTGCATGAGCAATAGGAGCTCCATAAGGTTTGGCTCTTGTTTGTAGATCTACCATTTCAAAGGTGTAAACTGTAGAAGATCCTTCACCAGCTAAAGGATGTTGCGAACCACCATTGCCCCCTTGCGGGGATTGGGGTTGGTTTGTGATAAGGTTTTGCTGCTGCTGAGCGGGGAAAGGATTATTAAGGACAACGGGGGTCCTACCTGTATCCTTTTTGGCAATGTATTCTGTGCATTCCTGAAGATGAGGACACAGATATGTCATGTGGTATTCAGCACAAATTTTGCAAGGGAATTAGGCGGGTTTATCCTTTTCCTCGTCAGGAGGCGCAGTGGCCTTCTGTTTTGGGTTTGGCTACTTTATTGACTACTCTTCAGAAGGAGTAGTCTTTTTCTTATTCTTCTTTTTCTTACCACTGAGATTTTGTGTAGACTGCATAGAGTTTATCGCAGTGGTAGGAAGAGCAGTCGATTTGGTAGTAGTGGAATCATTGGAGTTGCGAGGGGCATTGGGGATTACATCGTAGAGAGTGCCAAACTGTGAATATATCAGATCTAAGTGTTGGGCATGGTGTATGGATTGGTCTTCTATGACCGCACCACCTAAAGTGACATCTCTAGCGATTTGCGGGAGTAAGGACTTGCAGAACCAGTCCAATAAGAGATAGTCTAGGAGGGGAGCTTTAACTAACCTTTGCCTATGTCTCCATTCATGTATATGATTGGAGATGTGGGTGGTGGTATCCTGATGTAATGAAGTGAGGAGCTCTCTCCTAGTCTCATAGCAGATGGGTAGCTAGAAGTGCTTTAGGAATTCCATCGCTAAAGCGTCGAAGGTGTTTACTGATGCGTGTGGTAAGTCAATGTACCATTTGGCTACATTGCCAGTGAGGGTGCGGGGAAAAAGATGTAACTAGACACTATCATCCGCCAAAGATGGTAGGTGGTGATATGGGTGCCCAGATCCTCCCCTTTCTTTCCATCGAACTTAGGAATGTCCGTTGGTATCTTATGCGGGATCGACAGCCACTGTAAGTTATGATAGATGGGGTTGTTTGTCAGTTTGTATAGGTCAGGTATATCCAACATTGCCAAGAAAGGCAGAGAGTTTGGTGCCCCTGACTTGGACCATGGTGATGACATATGACTTGAGGAGCCTTGCGCTCCTCCCATCTTTTGACTCCCAATATTATACATGCGCTGCGTGGCATAGTAGTTGCCTTGAGTTATGGTGTTGTAGAGTGGATTTCCATGAGGATTTTGATACTAGGGTATAGAATTGCCCCTAGTATAAGCGGTGCCCCCTTGACTCATTTCAATTTGTGAGTAGGGTGCCCCCATGGTTTGGTTGGTACCTCCTTGAGGATTCCCTCCCGTAAAAAAACTAACCATTTGTCCTTGATTGACATAAGGAATGCTCATGTCAATTAGCGACTGACCATGCATACCTAAAAATGGAGGGGGAACTGTTACATTCCCTATCGGCATGTGCATATTGGGAACCCCGCCAGATACATGAATCTACGGCTTTGAACTATACAATGGTGGCCAACCATATTGTTGGTAGATGGGAACCATGCCCATAGTGCCATATTAAGCATTATAGGGAGCGCTGTATGTGGCACTTGTCGAAGGTATGCAGTTTGACACTAAAGGGGTGGAACTCGGCATTGGCTGGGTTCCACTCATAGAGGGTGTCATGTAAGTGGTTGCACCTGGGACAAATGGGATAGCGTGTTTTTCCATCGACGGTGTTGTGGTGACTATCGACTGGGGAAGTGGTGGAGGACCAAAAGCATCCACAAAGTTCCATGACCCGTTAGTCATCGACAGGAAGGATGGAAATGTTCCACCTACAGAAATTGGAAGTACAAGTGCTATCAGAATCAAGAGTGGGTCCAATGGGTTCGTGAGCGGAGGGTAAAGTGAGGAAGAAATTGTTTGGCAAACTTGAATCATCGGTTGTCCAAACAGATTCCGTGTGAGATCTGGGAGATTGATTCCTTGAAGATGGGGAATCCGGTTCACTGGAGCTCGGCGGATCTTCCACAATGAGTGGAAGAAGTCCTAGAAATCATCTAGATTGATGATGAGGGCTGGATGTAGCCATGGTGACGGTTAATTTTTATCAATGAATTTTATTGTGATTTTTTTTAAAGTCTCAAAATGATAACACGTAGGGCCTAAAATATATATAAAAAATACACTAAGTTGATCAATCAACAAACAGAGGGAAATGACCCTGTCTGATAAGCACCGATCACTGGAGATGAAACCCAATATCTCAATGAATAATGGAGAATTCTGGCCAGATGTATAGTTATGGTTACTCTAGAGCTTCGCCCAAACCTCAGATTTAGGGGCCAAGTACTCTCGTGAAGAGGAGCACCCTCCCAAAAACTGAAGATACAGTAGGTTTGTCTGTGTTAGGTACCAAGACAGCCTGTCCCAGTCACCTTATGTAAGTCCCTAAAAATTTGGCCACTAAAGATACCTCAGATCACAGACACCACAGGGGGGACATAGTCGCAGACAACAGGTTGTGTGGGCAGGATACCTGAGTCCCCGACTCAGCTCCGAAATCCCCGAAGGGATCTCCAATACACAGAATACCCAAAGGAGTTGTAAGAGAAGGTAGGCTACCTTCTCTTACAATCTAATGTTGTCTCGTATTTAGCTCCACTTTTACTAGAGTTGTCCCAGTAGTATGAGTGCAGAAGGAATTTTTCACTCTTTTAATGACACTAATTTGGTCTTCGATCTTGGGCAGTTTACGCACAATACTTATCCCAAGATCCTAGCCTAAACTAATGTTGTTTTTCTCAATAGAAAGTTTCTGATTGATTTTAGGTAAATTTTATGTGTACTTGATTATTGTCTTTGGTAGGGGAGTTGATGTATGAAATGTGATGAGACACTGACTCAATAAATCCTGCACAAGACAATGCTTTAAAAAAAATTTCATTTCGATGAAAATAAGTTGTATTCTACAAGTGAGAGTTTTTCACATGTTCATATTCTTTCCATGCATCATAGTCATTTAACACATGCACAACCAAAGAAATTTTTCCAATGTTTCTTAACAACTACTTGAAACCAAAAATAGAGCAGATTTTAACCAGTTAAACAGAAGGATGAATAAAAAATGTGGATCTTTCTTTCAGAAAAAATGCTTTTAATAAAGAAAAACAAAACTGTTTTCCTAAAAAAAACTTTTTAGGACACCTATTTTGCTAACAAAATTCAGTAACAAATCTTCTTTCAGTCCATGAGAAGGCTTCCTATCCCTTTTGGCTTACAGACGTAGCTGGAAATCCAAGTTTAGGGAGACTAACACTCTGTAGCAGTGGCCATAGAGAGTTAATAGGCCCACTCACGCTCTGTATGCAGACACAGTCCTTTATAAAGCACTGTGTAGTCTACTAACCTACGTTAGTGTGGGAAAACAATAAAAAATAGGGATTTTTAGATAAGATCCAGTGATGGATACATGTAGGAAAGATGCAGCAAGAAGGAGGAGAAAATCGAGAATTGTCCACACATCATGCACTGGTTAGGGCCCTATGTCATTAAGGAGATTAGCGATGGTGGAGCAGTTTAGTTAGTTAAATTGAATGGAGATCCCTTCGCCGGAAAGGTGAATGGAAGCTGATTGAAGCCATACACCATGATCCGACCAGGTGACTATATGAGAGTAGCATAGTCTTAGCACTCTAGGAAGCTGAAAGGAGGCACGGGACTATAAACTACACTGCTTCGGTTGGGGGACTGCACGATTGGAGGATTGTGCCAAGCAAGGGAATGTCACTGGGTTTGTAACAGTGCGAAGGGAGCTGCTCTATCCAGGGAGAAATCACGCAGGTCAGTCGGAAAGTGACCATTAAAGTCACTATTCATGATTTGACAGTAGGAATGTGGCCAAATGGAGCGGGTGGCTGGCATTTAAGACAAACTTTATGGGTAAGATCCTTGGAAATATGCCGCCAATCTGGAACTAATGAACTAAATGTGGGGGGAATGCTCCGATTTGAATTCAAAATGCCTTATAAATTACATGGTGGCTTCCCAGCGAAAAACACTTGGCATTTTGAGAATTGATTTGTTGAGCTCTCAGGTGCACATGAACCATGAATTCTTTGAAGCTCTGATAGCGAGTTCGGCGTTTGAAAAATTACCAAAGAAGACACAAGAGTTGTTGCATAGCATTATGTCGACACCCACAGAAACTATGGACATCGAAACTATCATAGTTGAGGGGCTATGCCAGAGGTTGTTATCTAGGTAGAGGGAGTTACCCCAGAGGTTGCCGAGGTATTAGCTGAAGTTCCCAAATCACCACTGACACCCAGACCGAAGCCAACCCCAACCAAGGAGAGTGTGAAGAATAAAGAGGGCAATCCGACTATGATACTAGTGCACATGTCACTAAGAAGAAAGCCACGAAAGGACAAGCCCACCACACAGAAAAAGGGAAAGTCCATTAACCTCAAGCTAGAGGAGGAAGAAATTGAGGAAATCCCGATGGATGATGAGGACTTGAGGGTAGAAGTGGAGGAAGTTGAAGTCTAGGGTGCTAACCCTATCACTAAGTTGCTCGAGTACGTCCCTCCATGGAAGGGCAAGACCAAGGTATCAAAGGACATTGACAAGAGCAAGGTCCCCTTGTAAACCCCTTTGCTGCTGGACGATATTGTCATTAAAGCACCGCACTTGGGGCGGGTTCCTCTGTTAAAAATAGAAGATTGGGACTTAGTTGACCATGAGAAGTTCCTACACTTAGCGGTAGAGTAGCTAATGCACCGCATTATTGATACAACCACCAGGATGACTGCACTGGAACCGCAGAAGTGGCTCAGGGGAGTAGACAAGGCAAGTCTGATTATAGTATTGGTCATCAAGTAGCTGCTATGCTTGGTGCATGATGGGTGTCTATGGCTGGAGGAGCCAATACGCATCGCCGACAGATTGATCCAAAGGATCACATGGCTGCCCTACACAGGAGAAAATCTGGCCACGATGTTTGGTGGAAAAGGTGGCGAGCAAGCCCCCACAGAGGCCATGAAGGAGAAATTCAAGCTCATGAAGAAGCCACGAGGCTATGCCCGAGTATCAATGACCCTGCAGTTAAGGTGGCCACGCAGATTTTGGCAGGAAAGGTTATGAGGAAGTGTCTCACAGATGAAGTGTTGGCACCAGTCATTGCTCTTGTAGCCCAATGCGTCGAAGGAGTCCAATTCAATTGGGTGCACTATATCTGTGGTGAGTTCCATGCAAATTGTCGCGAGGCACAGGAGCTCAACAAGACTTTACACTATGTATGGCTCTTGCTATCTATTGTGTTGGTAGCATGGGAGCTGCCAGAAGATAGTCAATTCCCCTCGGTCATGCCAGACTTGCTAGAAGCAGCGAAGCACGCTTCACTGTGGGTGACCAAGGCTGCTCAGTGCATCAAATATAGAAAGATCTTATGGATCTTGATGGAAATGAAAATCTGCATGGCTATCAAACACAAACCACAGCTGCCGCCTACGGTGTTTTCCAACGTGCAGGGGTACATGGAGTTCAAGGCAGACTTTCACCATGTGTCAGTCAAAGCACGGAAGGGCCCTATGCAGACATGGTACGACTTGCCTTACTCGGCAATGGACGATGCAATTGATGCAGTACTCGATTGCCGGTCGACAAAGTGGTGCACTACCTCAGACTTGGAGGTGGGGGCGAGCAAGTCCATCGCATAGGGAAAGAAGGAGGAGGCCAAGCTCAAAATGGTGCATATGGCTAAGAAGGGGAAGAAGAAGGCTGCTGACAAGGCCCACGTGGAGCGCGATTCCACCCAGCAGATGAAAAAGTAGACAGGTGACATAGAGTGGGGCTCTAACAAAGGCGCGAGGTCACCTTCGCCCAACACCGAGGAAGACACAGATGAGCAAACAGAGTAGTACGGTGTGGACCCACAAGAGACGTCGATCCGCTTCAAGTGTCCAAGGGAGAAATAGAAAGTGGGGTCGAGGAAGAAATCCAAGGCCACTAAGGCGTCGCTAGACCCAATCACCCTCATAGAGGGTGATTTTCATGACATTGGAGACATGGTGAGGGATGTCACCGTGGAGGAACTACAATAGTTTGAGTAGCATCAGCAGCTTCTATTGGGGGCCATCTGGACAAGTCTGCAAGAGTTGCAGACTCGTGCACCACAGGCTAGCACAATGCCCACCAGCCTCATGATTGGTACTTCAGAAGCTGCCGAAATGCTACACACAAAGGTATCCATTGTGATAATACTGTTGAATGGAGCAGTGACCATAAAGAACGAAGCTGATAGGCCCACTGTCAGTGCCCTCAAGGGAGTGGGGTTGAACTTGGCAGCGCTCCTTGGTGAGGTGCTCCACCTATTGCAGGATGAAGTGATTGCGGAGCTGAGGGCCCGCAAACACTGCATTTTGTAGGTGATCAATGAGTAGAGGATTAATAATGAATAGATGGCCCTACAACGAGACTCTGCCATCACCACCATGATTGAGCTAACTGACCAAAACAAGCACATAGTTCAGGTCATGGAGGAGGCATGCCGAATGGTTTCGGAGTTGGCCATTCCTGAGGAAGAACTGGTTGAGGTGCACTTCCATAAGCTTGCTACAAGGGTATGCAACACTCACACAGAGATGGCTAGGGTTCAGTGGGAGCTGAATCTATAGATTGCAGATCTACAGTTGAAGTCCCAGCCCTCATCTCCACCAAAAGTAAAGGAGCAGTGTGCAACCACTGTCATAGACGCTAGAGTAGTGGTAGACAGTGCAGTAGTAGACTGAACATGACTTTTTGAATAGTCGTTCGAGGTCCTAACGAGACTGCAGGAGGACCCTAATGTACAACGGATGGAAACAGAGGTGTGAGAACTACAACAACGCTATGACGAAGTAAAAGGTACAACGTGAACCATTGCTCTCACATAGAGACTGGTGAAGCTGTAGGAGGCAAAGCAATTTGAAAGAACAGGTAGATGTAGTGCAGCACAAGGAGGTAGTGCTGAAGGCGTACTTGCAGTCCTAGTTGGATGAGGCTGATTCAGTAACGACCTCTATTGAAGACAATATTGCTACTCTACAAGCAAATCAGCAGAAGCTTTAGGCTGACAGTTTAGGACAAACAATAGAGCAGTTGGTTGAAAAAGCAAAGCAGGTGGCTACATAGTGCACTGCCGAGGTTGCTGTCATACAGGTTGAGCTGGGAGGTCCTCGCGCCAAGATCTCCATGCCTATAGATTGACTTGAGGGTGAGTCACCATGTTTTTGTTGGGGGCCTATTGGGAATGAGTTCCCCCAAGGATAGTTTTGGGGCTAAAAGCCCATGTTTTGGATAGTTTTGTAATAAAGTTGTAAAGTCTCCGTATTTTGTGGTCATGGAGCGCGAAGGTGTCATGAGTCATAAAGGGTTGTCCGCCCCTATTTTGTAAAGTGTAAAGTCGGCTGTAAAGATCCACCCATGGTCCATGGACCATGGGATTGTATAAAAAGGAGCTAAGTAAGTAAGCTATAAGGAGTCTTAAGTCTAAGAATTAGACAATTCTTGGAGTCTTGGTAGAGAAGTCTAAGTGTTTTGGGTCTTAGCGTAGGTAGAGGCTTTGTAGCTGAGTGTGCAAAGGCCTAGGGTGGAAATCCGTAGGTGAGTGCGTGGACCCCTATAGCTGTGTGCACAGGGTGGATAGAGTCTGTATTAATTTGAAGATATCATAAAGAGAAGTATTCTACAAATTCTTTGTATTTATTTCCTGTTAATGCACTTGGTTATATTGCGGATTGGGTTAATTTACAATGTTTATGTGATGCCTGAACATATGTGATTATATTGATTAATTGAATGCAAGTAAGAATATCAGTTTACGCGGCGCTAACTGTGATTGTTCAGTAAGGTAAGTAAAACACTTAAGATAAATTGGGAACCTATTACTATAGGATTAAATGCACGGTGTATCGAGAATGAAGGAAACCTCAAGGGTCTTCCCAAGACCTTTGGCAGACTACAAGATTATCTGCAATTGTCATAAAGCTACATGCATGTCCATATTCAATAACTAACTATCAAAGAAAAATAGATTCATTACCTTGAGTCTCCGTGAAGATTTGCTGGAGAGCACAATGCAGTTAGGCAAGGTCCCCTAAGCTAGCTCCAGATCAAGTCCTGCACATAGAATAGACAAGTGTAATCACAACATAAAACCTTGACAATTGATGTATGAATATACAAAAGACATCTAGTTGGACATAACTAAGATACTCATGCTAAAAGACATTGAATAAAGATATAAATGAATTATAGTACCAACACCACGGAGTAGACAGTACAACTACAGTTCTATATTAATGTTGAAAGAGTGATTACAACCATCGGTTGCATCAGCCTTCCCTTACCCCTCCAACTCCTCTCTCTCTCTCCCTTCTTACCAACTTCTTATGCTTAAGTCTGAGACTCTGCTCGACAATCAAGTAAGCTATCCTTTCAAATGATCCGACCTCTATCACAATATCCCTAGCTCCACAGATCTATCTCACATACATCATATGTTAATCTTTTCTTATCAATTGATCTCTTAACTACTTAGAGATCTACCCATGGTCTGCGGACCATGGGTAGATCTCTACAACTGACATTACTATAACAAAACTAAGGGTGGAAAACCCTATGACTCGTTTTCAAACTATGTGCTCCACACCCACAAAATTCAAAGTCTTTACATTGGAATTATAATCTTTGACCAAAATCTAGGCTCTAAGCCCCAAAACTTCCCTTCGGGGATCCCACACCCAACAGGCCCCCAACACAAACATTATGACTCACCCTCAAGTCACTCTATTGGTGTAGAGATATTTGCATAAAGACCTCCCAACTCTGACTGGATCGCTACATGTTCTGCAGCGCACTGAGCGACTCCTTGCTGTACTTCCTCGGCATGTTGTTCAGTGACCGTTGTGGTAGAACTGCTACCCTGGATCCTTTCCTGTGTTGCTTGTAGCTGCGTGAGATTTGCCTCAATGGAGGATGTGATGGTGTATGCCTCATCAATCCACGACTGTAAGCGCACCTTCAAAACTGCTTCCTTATGCCGAGTAGCATCCACCTTCTCCTTGAGCGTTTTAGCTTGCTGCATAATGGCGAGCCTCTATGTAAGGGAAACTGTCTGCATGGTCCCTTTTACTTTGTCGTATCTCTACTGCAGCTTGCACACCTCTGTCTCTAGGCTTTCTATGTTTGAGTCCTCCTGCAGGGTGGTGAGGACCTCGAATGACTACTCGAACAAATTTGTGCCATATGTCAATGCAGTGTTGACCACCACCATTTCTGTGGTAATTGCAGTGGTGCGTTGTTCCTTAACCTTCGGTGGAATTAAAGGCTGCACTTTCAACTACAGTTCTGCTATCTGAACGTTCAACTCTAGCTGAACCCTAGCCATTTCTCTTTTGCCTCGCGCACCCCTGCTACTAATTTTTGGACGCGTGTCTCCACTGGTTCTTCTGCTTGGATGGCCAACTCTGAGACCATCTGGTAGGCTTCCTCTACCACCTACACTATTTGTCTATTCTGTGCCACTACCTCGTCACGCTGCAGGCTCAACTATTCCATGTTGATGCGCTGCTCGCTCATTACCTAGAGCGCGGCGCCCTCCCTGGCTCATAGTTCTGGAGTGACTCCATCCTGCAAAACATAAAGTGTCTCCCAAGGGAGCACATCCACATTTAATCTGATTCCCTTCAACCCACTGACCATAGGCCTGTCGGCCTCATTTTTTGTAACGAGTGCACCATCTAGCAGCACTATTGTGTTAGTCATTCAGGCGCGCAACATTTCCTCAGCCGCAGGCATGCCTACTGCGACGCTGGTGGATACAGTGCCAGCCTATGGAGTGCACACCTACAACTCCTATATCTACGTCAAAAGAGCCCCGAGTACCATCCGGTGCTTCTCCTCAAACTATTGGAGAGCCTCCGTGGTGACGTCCCTCACCATCTCGCCAAAATCATGGAGATCCCCCTCAGGGAGGGTGATCAGGTCGAACGAAGTCTTTGAAACCTTCGACTTTTTTTGTGGCCCTTCCTTTTCTCTTGGGCATGGACATTTTAGCTAGGTGGACACTATCTGTAGGTTCGTGCCACCTTGCTCTATATCAGTCTCTAGCTCAGGCAAAGGTGACTTTTGTCCTTCGTGCTCTTCTGCTACTGTCTTCTGCTGCTCTTCTGCCAACTTCGCAGTGTCGCACGCCACCTGGGCCTTTTCCATTGCTTCTTCCTTCCTACATTTCTTTGCCAACTGCACCATCCACAGTTTCACATCTTCCTTCTTCCGTTGCGTGGCGGACTTCTCTGCTTCCACCGTGACGCCAGCTGGAGCGCGCCACTCCGGCGACCACGACTCCATTTGTCACCAGATAAGGTAACTTGCACCACGTCTTCATGGGGTCCTTCTACGCCCTGATGTAGACATGGTGAAAATATGCCTTGAACTCCACAAAGCTCTATTGACTATTGTAGACTGTGGGTGATAACCACGGCTTGCAATTAATCCCCATTCTGATGTTCATCTCCATGAGCACCCATAATATTTTGCTCTCCCTTATCCTTTGTGCATCCTTGGTTGCCCACAGTGAAGTGTACTTTGTTTCCTCGGGAAGGTCCTGCGCAATCGTCAAGAATTGGCTATCTTCGGGCAATTCCCAGGCCACCAGTACTATTGACAGTAGAAGCCACGCATAGTGAAAAGTTTTTCCCTGCTCCTATGCCTCATGGCAATTCTCAAGGAACTCTCCGCATAAATAGTTTTCCTAGTTGAATTGGACCCCTTCTGCGCATTGCACTGCTAATCCAACCATCGGCATGAGTGCCTCATCTGTGCAACACTTCCACATAACCTTCCTTGCCAATATTTGCATCGTAACTATAACTGCAGGGGTGTTGATGCTAGAAATGGCGTACCCTCTCTTCTTCTTCTCCAGCTTAAACTTCTTCTTCATGGCCTTCGCGATGGCCAAATCATCGGTCTTTCTCTCCGAGATGTTTACTGGATCCTCCCCTTTGCAAGGGAGTTGGGTAATTCTATGAATCAAATGGTCTGTGATGGAAATGGGCTCCTCCAACCATAAGCGCCCATCATGTACCAGGCAGAGTAGTTGCTTGATGATAAAAATGGTTACTGGGGCGCGATGGTAATGTGGCACCCAGAGCAGGTTTAGCAACCCTGCTTTCCTAACTCCTCTCAGCCATTTACATTGCTCCAATTCTATGATTCTGGTTGGTGTGTCATTCTTCTGGTGCATGAGCTGCATGGTCGTGAGACGCAGGAACTTATCATGGTCCCCGAGATCCTAATCCTCAAACTTCAGCATGGGAACTTGTCCCAAGTATGCTCCTTGAAAAATAATATCATCCGTGAGTAGCGGAGTATGCAGAGAGCTCTTTCTCTCATCTATATCTTTGGGCACCTTTTCTTTACCCTTCCACGGAGGAATATATGCAGGCAGCCTGGTAAGAGGGTTTGCACCTTAGGTTTCAACCTCCATTTCTAGATCCTCCTCCTCTACTAGGATTTCTTTGAATTCTTCCTCCTCATCAGCCTCCAAATTGATAGCCTTCCCCTTTTCTTCCATGGTGAGCCTAGTCCTCATTTGATTTCTAGGTGATATTCGCACCAGTACCATGGCTTGCTTTTCTTTCTTGGGTCTTGACGTGCACGGTGATTTAGGAATTTCTGCGACTATTGCAGCAATTTCTGGGGCTTCCACTTCTGTAATGGCCTATGCGGCTTCCTCGACAGTCATTACTCCGGTATCCATGGCTTCTTTAGGTGTTTCCATAGTGTGATTTGACAATTCTCTCAATGTTTAGGGTAATTTCTCAAGCAACGAATTCGCCTTTAGAAGATCGAACAACTCTAGGTTCATGAATGTCTGTGCGCACAACAACTCATTCACCAAATTTCCAAGTGTTGTTTGCTAGATATCCCTTTGTAATTTATAGCACATTTTGAATTTGAATTTGATCATTCCCCCCATATTCGGTCCATTAATGCTCGATTGGTGGCAGATTTTCAAGAATCTAGCCCACAAAGTTCGCCATAAATGCCTGCCGCTTGCTCCATTTGGTCTCAAACCAAGCATCAAAATGTGAATAGTGAATGCAATGGTCACTTTCTAGCCAACCCCCACAGCAATGTAGCTACCCTCGCGATGTCACGGACCCTGGGACGCTTCGCTACTGCGTGCAGTCCTCACATCGCACAGTTCCTGGGCAGAGTAGTTTACAGTCCTGTGCCTCATTTTAGCTACCTAGAGCGCTAATACTGAGCTTCTGTCGACTAGTTAGATGGATTAGCCCCCTGTGTATGTCTTCAAACGAATGCCTTTGACTTTTCCTGGGAAGAGTTCTCCCTTTAACTTTACCAACTACACCATGCCACCCTCTGTGATCTCCTTAATAAGATATAGTCCCAGCCAATGCAATCTGAGCTTCCCTGGGAATTTATCGAACTTACTATCATACAACAACACCAAATAATTCACCTTGAAGGTGTGAAAATTAATTTTTTGATTGTGCCAAGCCTTTTCGTGCCGCTTTTGGACTTGTTGGTGAAATCTAGCCAAAAATAGTTCTTCCTCGAGCTCCTCCAATTGTGCGAGCCTCTCCTCCAGGGCTCCGCAATCCATCATACCTATGAACTCTACTATGTGCAGACTAGGCATGATGTATTCCATGGGCATTATGACTTCCACTCCATAAAAAATCCTAAAAGGTGTCTCTCCCGTCAGTTTCTTGCATGTCGTCTTATAAGCTCATAATATTGCAGGTACGCGCATGTCCCAATCACTTCGCTACACGTTGCATACCTTTTTAGTGCATTTCACACCTTTTTGAGTGTCTCTACGTGTAGAATATTTTGTGCGATAGATCCTCTTGCGTAATGTCTTCCCAACATTAAGAGGAATTTCCACCTTTGTCCCTCCAACACATGTTTATTGACCAGGTCTTTAGGCACGGAGTACATGTGCATCCACGTAGGTTGGGGCTCTTTTCCATAGGCCTACATCCTCCTAGCTAGATGTGCAAGTGGACCATCCTGTCCATTGTACTTATCTGTTAGTTTCACCCTAGGCTTCCCAAATCCTGTGTGCATCATCCTCCTACATTCGCACCAGTCGTCAAAGCTCCCTTTGTGCATACCCCACCATCTTGTGGGCGTAGCGCGTAGTACCCAGTCCAAGGCCTGGAATCGTTGCATTTCTAGTACTTCTCTTTCAAATTTATCCAAGAAGGTATCTAACTTACTTAAACCATCATAAGTAGGCAGGTCTCTTACTTCTATCGATACGTAGTGCAGTGACCTTGTCATCATATTACAATTCAACGTGGTTACCTCATGTAAGCAATTCTACCATCGCTCTATTTCCTCATCCGAATCCAAAGTATAGGAGCTTTCACACTCCCATGAAATCCACCCATCCATGGTGGGATTCACCCAGTCTTGGTCTCGCACTATTATCTTATAGATGCATTCCAAATCATCATCACTTTCATAGTCGCGCACTGGCTCCGTATAGCGCAATCCTTCAGCAGGGTTCAGGGGTACAACTACGCACAATGACTTCTTTTCAAAAATCATTTTGCGCTTCTTTAGATTGATTGCCCCATTCATGTCAGTGGCCCAGTTAATTCCTAAGAGCGTGGGGTAGGGATTGCTATCATCAACAATCTCTATCACTTCAAAATCTGCCAGTGTGCTTGCTCCCTAGGTAGCCACAGTTATTCCCTGCAATCGCCCCATGGGTATTATTTTCTACTGGTTCACCATCCTTAGCTGAATTGGAGACCACTGTAGTGCAGGCCGCCCGATTCTCTCCCATGTCTGCTTCGGTAAAACATTTTCATCTGATACCAAATCTAGAATTACTTGGTCCATCTCATATTTTCCGATCTACGCGGTTAGTCTCATCTCTCTTCCCGTTCTTGTCTTATGCTTTCTGATCTTTTAGACTATGTGTGGTTCTCCTGGAATGGTCCCAGGGCATCTGTTGATGAGTTTCTGTAACCCTTTCACTACCTTACTCTCTTGCAGTAGCTTCATACATGTTTCCAGGAACATTGTGAGTATAGATGGGTCCATCTCCGGCTCTGGTTTATCTTTTCTTCTTGAATGGGAGGCATCAATGAAACTCTTCTTAGCTTCCATGAAGCATTCCCAAGTGCGCTCCAAATCAATCTCCACTTATTTTGCCAGAGCTTTGTGAACCCAAGTACTATCTTCTGGCTATTTTCCTTTGTCATCTTCTATCGCGATTCCACTTCAGAGCACAACACTCACATTCAGATCTTCCTCACACAGCTCAAACCTCATCATCTACAGGTTCTTAGTTGGGGGAGGCAGTAGTCCTCCTTTCTCACGTATCCTAGCTATCAGCTTAGGACAATCTTCTATCTCATGATCAAACAAGGTGCAATACAAACATGATCGGCGTGTTGGATTCATGCAATCACGGGCATAATGTCTTGGCCCTCCGCAATTGTAGCATATCAACTATCCACGACCTCTTCCAGGTCCTCCTCTGCCTCAGCCTCATCCGCGCCCCTAAAATCCTGTTTGTGCCATTCCTGCATTTTGGTCAAGGGGCTGCATTTCGACCTAAACTCTGTAGGTGGGAGTTCTATCCATCATCAACTCATAGCTTCTACAAGTGCGCTCATCATTTACCACTAACCTACAAAAGTTGCAGAACAACTGTTGTGAATTTTGTGTATACTCTATAACAAGTGACAATTGTCTGTGGCATGTTTTCCTACTATTTGACCAATCGTGCACCACAAAGCAGGTGCCACACTAGGTCTTGCTTGCACTTCTAGCCTTAAGGGCATCAGTCCTCCTCTTGTGAGGTAATTTTTGAAAACTGGGAAGTGGTCCTTGTCATGACCCTGACCCTTGCATTTTACGCACCATAACTCTTCGCGCACTTCTGGCCGAGCTATCCTGTCCTGTTTCAGACTCTGCATCTTAAGGAATAAATTCTTCAGCTGTACATGGATCTGCTGAACTCCTAAGTTAGGATCCTGCATCGGGGTCTCATGTAGCCTCATAGCAATCTCTAAGGCCTCTGCATGAGTTTTTATCTTCTGCTGTGATAGCACACTCCTTAAATGTGGCATTAGCGAAGCTACAAACCACTCACGATGTTGCCCATCCGTCAGATTCATATTAGCTTCGTGAATCATGTGTCTCAGCCTCTGATCCAACTCCCAAGGAGTCTCACTTGGTAGTGTCGTGATCTCTTTGAATCCAATGATTGACTGTGCTTCAGAATTTGGCCTGCTAAATTCTCTATTTAGTTTTTCTTGGATATGCGCGATTCCTACATTTGGATTATCATTGGAGTGCTTAATATACCAGGTCAGCACGCGGTCCTGCAGGGCGCTAACTAGTGTCACTTTCTTTATATTGTCATCTGTAACTCCTTGCGCTTCCCATACAGCCCTTACCATGAACCAGAATTGGTCCAGATCCTCATTTCCCAAACCTTTGAACACAGGAAACTTCACTGTGCTTGCCATATTGAATTGCGGTGGTGGTGGAGGTGGTACGGGTGAAGATGGAGGTGATGGTGGTGAAGCTGGTGGCGGTGTGGGTGGAGGTGGTATTCATGGAATTATTTTCCTTATCAGATGGATTACACTTCGTTGTGAGACCTTCGTGAGCCCTTCCTCATCCCCTCGCAGAGGTGAAATCAGGGGGTTAGTTTCTGGTCTCTTATTTCCTTCGTTCTTGTAAGCTTTTCCACTTTGCGTAGCCCCAAACTTCAAGGTAACTGCATAAACCTCTTTTCGCATAATAGCATTTTAATCCAATTATTAAAAGACTTTACATACTTACCTTTCAATCCTTTGAGAAAGCGTTGCTCTACCTCGCTGTAGATAACTAAGGTGTCAACTACGAACTCAGTAATGAATCCTCCTATAATACGATCGAGCCAAGGATCAATGGTGCATGCGATCTTATCCTCCGATGATTCCAACCATCGCACTGAATCTAGGGTCCACACAATAGGACCATCAAGTTTCCACCTTCCTTGGCTATTTGCTAGCTTCACGATGCACTCATATATCTCAGTAGGGAAGGATGCGAAGACAATTTCGTGGATCTTTGTATACAGGTAGTAGTCTAACCACTCTTCTTTTGAAATTCGTGGGTTCTTGTTCTCCTGTGTCGCGAAGTCGTGAATTTTTTTGTCCAACTAGCCTTCAATTTCTTTCTTAGTTGGATTCCAATGATATGACATCAGACATCTCTATGCAGATTCTGGTCCCGATAACGGAACCATTTGTTGGCTTATGGGGGCTTGATCGAGGTTTAGAGTTATTTAGCCAAACAAATCCCTACACTATTGGCCCTTTCAGCATCAGCCCGTGGAGTGCAGATTGAAGCCTCACCCGAAGCAGCATCGGGGGATGCTGGAACCAAGTTTCCACACCCTTGAGATGTCTGAGATGTCGATTTAGTCCAACTAGATCTATCTTCACACAGGTCATTTTGTGCACTGTTCTAACCTTCAATACCTTCGGGATCTGTTATATTCGTCTTTCGTGTAGCCCTAACGATGAGTTGCGATGCTTTCGCGCTGCTAGGGTAGCGAACTACACTATTTCCCATGTATCTTACTTATCTTCTTAATAGATCTTCGTTAGCTTCGCGTAAACAGATATTATATCTGGCATTCACTTAATCAATACAATTTTACACATTCGCACATCATATAAGTATTAGAAGTGAATTTCATACCCAAGATAACAGATGCATAAAACAGGAAATAACTACACAGAAATGATAGGAAACTTCACTTATTTAATACTTCCAATTGTTACAGACTCGACTCACCCTGCAAACTTAGATGCGGGGGTCCACGCACTCAAATATAGACTACTAGGCCTCTACGCACTCAATTGCAAAGCCTTCTCCTACTCTATGACCCAAAACTAGACTTTGATCCACAGATCTATCTTGCATACATCATATGTTCATGTTTGTTATAAACATTTTTGGGTACTGCAACCCCAATCATAAATGTCCATAAACCAAGGGCTCTTAAGTCCCTAAAAGTGTTGTTCCAACCCTTAAAAGAACAAGGTCAACTTATTACAGCATCTCTGAGAAGTTCTCCATGAAAAACTACTCAGAACTGGTCAAAACTGGACCATCTCACCTGCTCCATGGTCAAAGTGCGTTGCATCCCACCTAAATGCACATGGTAGGTGTGATGCATACTAAAAATCCCTTCTATGGGGTGCGATGGGTGAGAGTGGAAAAATGGCAGGGTCAATCTGCAAGGTGAAGGATCATGGAATCTTCCCGAAACTTCTCCTGTGACACTTGCCTCTCTACATTCGCCCAGGGATGAGTAAGAGATCATCAATCTCCAAGTGGAATCAAGAACTATCAGAGAGAGGACACTAATCAAATCTCAAAAGCTGACTCACCCCCTTGCAAACATCTATATATGGAGATCTAGAGGCTGGAAATTTGTATCTTGTAAGGAAGTGCTACTGGTTTCTTGGTGTAACATCATAGTGTTGGGTGATCTAAGCTTTTCATGAGGTGAAGAAGGGATTTCTTGCTGAGAGGATGACGGTGGGTCAGAACAATGGGTTGTAGTCCTCTTTGCTATTCTTGATTATTAATAAAGCTATTCAAGTTTTCCTCCACATTCCTGTATGATTGATGATATATGCATTTGTGTGGTCAATATATATCTGGTCCTATATTGTTTATGATAATAGATCCTTGTTCTCGGATAGTGTTATGCTGCTTTCATTCTACAGGTGCTCTTTGAAGCTGGGTAGACGAGGAAGCGAGTGACAAAGATCTATCAGAAGGGAGAGGAATCAAGCAAGGAACCAAGCGCAAGACAGAGGTTGGTCTCCTTCTTTCCACTCTCATCTATCTCTGATAAAGGAAAATGAAAGTGGTTTTAGTTTGTTTGTTTCTAAGGTAGCTACTAGCCTTAGTGGGACTAGTAGCTCTGCATAGACGGTAGATTTCCTGATAACAAAATGGCAACTCCACTGGGGAGTGAATAGATTGTTTGTTTGTCTATATTTGTTTGCTTTATAAACTTACAGACGG
This sequence comes from Pinus tabuliformis, assembly GCA_031772625.1. Taxonomy (NCBI): domain Eukaryota; kingdom Viridiplantae; phylum Streptophyta; class Pinopsida; order Pinales; family Pinaceae; genus Pinus; species Pinus tabuliformis. The sequence continues at coordinate 491,435,555 of CM062807.1, read as the reverse complement.
AGCCTGAAGTCAAGCCAGCTAGCCTTCAAACTGCATTTGCTATGCAAGTGCAAAGTAGATCAATGCTGCTTCAGTCTATCTCTAGGTTTTTTTTATGAACTGAACAATTGACTTACAAGCTCTCTAATTGCCCTTGTGGTGGCTCTAGTAACCTCCTTAGATCTACCCATGTGATTGATTTACTGACTACCACTTGCTCGGCCTAAATCCCTGAACTAAGCTGCAAACTGTGACCCGGAACCTAGTTGAAGTCTCTTCCCTAGATCGTCGCACTGCCTCTCCTCTGGAATCTGGATACATCGCACTTCCCGAGTGTGGTAGGTGCGTTGCATCTCACTTTCCCTGTGTTATAGGTGTGCTGATCAGACAGGACCTCTTCTGCTCTTAGATTTTGGTTTCTGTGTTCACTCTTTTCAGCTTTATTCAGGAGTTTTGCTGTCTGTAGTCAGCATACCTCTATTGAAACCCCCCTTCCTTGCCATTATTCTGCCTCTATTGTGAAAAGAACTGTAAATGTTTTTATGTATTGTGATCCATTTTCAGTTCTCTTTTACAAAGAAGTAGCATAATTGAACTGTCGTTTCTTGATTTGAAAGTGTCGCAAGTGTCGTTTTCAGTCATAGAAGAGAATTCGATTGTTCTTGATAGTCGATTACACCATTACTCTTGTATTTGATTTGAGTTAATAGTTTTTCAAGTGTCGAAAGCAAGTTTTCAATTCCAAATAACAAAGTGTCATCATTGTCTTCATTTTGTCTTGAAAAGAAACTTGTTAGTAATGTCGCTTTGAAAAATAATTCAGATTTGCGCTTAGCTTTCTTTTTATCATTCACACATTAAGAAGGCTGAAAACAAATACATGCATGTGCATTTTCATTTAGACTGTTTGTTGGTTTGATTTAGGACAGTGCATATAGTGTGTGCTCTCTGCTCTATGTTGAAAGAATATCATCTCTCTTTCCTTAGCAGCTAGGATTTTCATTGCAAAAGGAAGATTAAATGATTGTTTATCATCTTAAATTGCATTTTAGGAATTGTATATCTACATCATGCGGTGAACCTGAAAGGAAAATTTCTTAAGCAATATCAACTGTAAAATAAATTTAATGAATCTAAAAACGCTTTGGAACCTAACACACAACATTTATAAGTCTAGGCTAGAGACATATTCCGGCGGCGTAAAGCCTGGTAACTGTTGTTTTCATTGTTGGTTGGGTGATTCGTCCACTTTGAGACGATAAGTGGTAGTACAGACTTGTGCTCCCATGCACCATCGAGTATATATTGGGAGACCACAATAGGCTTTATACTTTATCCATAGGAAGTCGTGTCTGCCGCCCTATCGATCACAATGCACTGAACACAACATTCAGGAAGATTGTCTGCCGTACCGTAAAAAGTATTCTGCAATTTTGTGATTGGTTTGGTAATCCCTCTGTCTAGATTTCCAGAGTAGTCTCTTTCGTTCCTTTTTAGATTCTTAAAGGAAAAGGTCCATCTGAGCACTTGTCACTTCAAGCTCATTAAAATCGAAGGCGACTAGAGTCATCTTTTGTTTTTTCTTGACACTTAAAAATTGAAAAAACAAGTTGTGTCAAAGTGTCTAAAATTTATTTTAATTAGAATAAACATCACCTTTACTACGTTGGTCTTAGGTTGAGAAAAATGGAGTCCACCAACCAAGGATTTCCCCTTGGGGGAAATCCTAGTCCTTTCTCCTCTTGGGGAGATGTTGGTGCACCCCATATGGTCACATTGTCGCTTCCCGGATTGACAATCGGCTTGCCCGTATGGCTCTTCTTGATCTCTGTTGTTCAAAACATCGTGATTCCTGAACAATCAAGTCAGCAACTAAACGATACCAAAGTTACCCCCCAAACTTCTACTTCATCCAGTTCTCCCTCTCCCCCTTCCTCTTCACTTGATAAAGCTGGTAAAGCCAAAAATCAAGTAACTGAGAAGAAGAAGGAGAAGAAGAAGAAGGAGCCAAAGGCGAAAAGGGGTAAGCAGGCATCATCTGATGAAAATCCACACACTGCACCGTCCAGGCCTAAATCGCCATGTGTCATTTGCAAAGGAGACCACTATCATCGAGATTGTCCTTGCATCCCTCGGATCTTAAGGGACTGGTCTCCTCGTTTGCACAATCCGGTGTCATCAACCTCTGATGATCATGTTGAAAATACACCGTCAACTAGTGAAAGTGAAGCCCCTGGACAAAAAGGAAAATGTAAATTTCCTTGTAAACTGTGTGAAGGTGATCACGCTGTCCACCATTGTCCCTTCTTAGATGAGGCTAAAAGAGTTTTGGACGACCATCCAGTTTCACCGTTACAACTTCCTCCTAGATATAAGAAGCTCTTGCCGAGTCCGTCACTAGTTGAAAATCCGGACGACACGCCATTGTGGTCAGCTGAAGCGTCTATCATTGAAGATAAACCATTTGAATCCATACCAGACGAAATTCAAAAGGTCGAGGCGGTAGTTGACCCGGTCTTGCCTTCAGAGAATCCATCTTTAGATGATACAGTCACCAGAGAGAACAAGAATAACACCGTCCAAATTCTCTTCGTAAGCACAGACTCCGATGAACATGGGGGCAGTCTATCCGTTCCTTTACCGCAGGAAGGAAGTTCGTCAGAGTCATATCCGGCCGTCTATTCGGTCCTACCTCCAAGCAACCTAGTTGTTTCCTTCGATTGGAATCTACTAGGCAGACCCCGTTTACCGGTTAGTGTACCATTTCAAATCATTGCTCAAATATATAGAATGGTCATGGCCGGTACCATCATAGATGAAGGGGCTTCTATGAGTATCCTTTCCTCAACTGCTTGGAAAGAGCTTGGTTCGCCATCGCTTTTGCCTGAAATAAGAAAGCTAACAGGCTTTGACAAAGGAACGAGTCGACCGTTAGGGATCCTTCCCAATGTGCCGATAACATTGAGAAGGAAAACCGTTCACATGAACGTAATGGTAGTCCAAGGACCCCTGGATTATAGTCTACTCCTTGGATGCAACTATATTTATTGCATGGGAGCCATTGTCTCCTCACTCTTTAGAGTAATGTGTTTTCCACATGAAGGAAGAGTGGTCAAGCTCGTAGACCAGCTTTCATTTCCCGGTTCACACATAGCAAATAGTCAAATACCATCCCTGAATGGTCTTTTCACGCAAGGGATGTCTCATCAATCCCCAGTCCGTCCTCCAGATGAGCACGAGTGATTCGGAGGACATGACTGAAACCCAGGGGGCATGCACCCTAGCCTGTTTCGACAGGAAAACCTTGGGTATAGAGTAGGTTTCTGCGAAGGATATATGACTGGTTGACACACTCGTCCATTTAGGAAAATGGTGTTAGACCAGAATAAGATACCTCTGTTAAAAGGTAGGCCTTTACCGATAAAACGAATGTTTTTTCTGCAAATTGAGGGGTAACCTGGAAACTCTACTTCGCTATACCTGGGGGCATGCAAACCTTTTGGTGTGCAAGTGAAGAGCGACCATTTATTTTTTAAATTTGTAGGTCCTCTAACCCTTTAATCTCGTAGGATTGGTCGTTTCCTAACTTGCACAAAGAAAGGATGCGGGGCAAAGCTTTGAAAAAAATGCCATGTTATATGAGACATCCTTATTATACGACTGGATCGAGTAGTTTTAACGCGGAATTCAAGCTCGTTAAAAAATAAACATAAGCAATGAGAAAATGTTTCCCTAGAGTTTAAGCTCATTAAAAAATGAACCAATTCCCGGTAAATAACCATCGTGAATGTATTATCATTAGCCTTTGAAGCCTTGGTTGTGTTCTCATCATCATCTCCACTCTATTTTGGCCGATCATTCACCTCCATTTGATTGTTTACCCTTTTTGAGGAACAATTGTGAAGAGTGATCCTGTTATCCATCCTTGTGACATTGTCGTCAATGGAAAATTCCAAACCTTACCTGGAATTAGCTGCTACCCAAATTTATCACTCGTTCCTCAAAAAACGAGTCTCCTTTAAGCTCTTTTCAACTTACTCATAAAATATGAAAAGATTGCTGAGCGATTGGCCTCTCCAGCTCGTTAAAGGGACTGGAAGTGCTATCCCTCCTTTAGATTTTAATCTTTTTGGACCGAAGGGATTATTACACAAAAATATCGAGCGCTTGTTTTGTTCGGCTCGTTAAAAATACTGAAAAATCATCCCTTTTGTATTGTTTTATACTTTTTCGGACTTAAGGGATTATATGACGAAAAAGGATTATTGGAGTTTTCTTTAAGTCCCTTTTTCAGACTCTCCAAAATTGAAAAGGACCGAGTTATCTTTGTCGTTAAACTCGTTAAAACCGAATAGCGACAAACTTGTCCATACAGACAAGAACGAGTTTCACTATCGCTAGGCTTGTTAAAACATAGCGATGGGTTTGCACAAAGGGCAGATTATAGAACAAGCATATGTTATCCTCCTCAAGCTTGACAGAAATAAAGAGGTACTGGTAAGCAATGACTGGGGAAAAATTGGGAAGAAAACTTGAAGAAACTTTATTGGTAGCAAGTCACTCTTGAACATGACACTTTCACTCCGCATCCGAGTCGGGTTGGGTTGTTCTGTTCACTGGTCATATCACCATTGGCCCATCACACCATCCATATTTGGGGTTAACACTACCAATCCATCATGTCTCATCCACTGCAATACATTTACGCTCCATTCTTTCATGACCGCCACCCTGAATCTTATGTCGTCAGATCGTTTTCACCTCCATTAAAATCATTTGCTCCGTTCCATGTCATTGATGTGGGATTCACTAAGGCCCTCCTATGACAGATCGCTTCTTGTCGACATCAGCTCATTATCCAGGAAGTCGATCTAGGAACAACCCTTTCAGTACTTTGAAGCTTGCATGCGTCAATGGCAAGTTTCTCACTTCTGGCGACAGGTTTACATCAATGGCCCTCGACTGAAAGATTTTGTGTGGTGTTCGATGCCAAGTCCCTTATTCACACCACGTGAATTGTACTGTAGTACCTTGAGGGTCATCATCATTATTGGTGATTCCTCTCGCGCCTATTAACAGCTTACATCATTGGCTGGTAATCAGGCGATGTCTTTCCATGTTCGACTCCAGAACATCTCTCACATGGATCGACTTGTACTTTGAGTGAAGATCGAACGAGATTGAAGACCCCGGATCTAGTTTCATCCATCCGGGCTGCGATATATATTCAGGAAAATAAAGACATCAAATTTACATCATTGCTGCATAGATAATCATCCAATCCAAGGGATGATGGCTCTACCAGAATCATCATTCTGCACACAGACGATTGTCTGTCTTATGTACATGAAAATGAATTTATAAAGCTGAGCATGGGAATGCCCGCCTCAACTAGATCATGAAAATGTTATGAATATAATGTGTTGTATTGTATCTTATTACAGGTCACCTTCCAGCTTGAAAAAACTTCGGATCCTCATGATAAAGCATTTCACCCAACATCAAAAAAGATTAACGACCTCATGCTTTATGGGGCAACTATTATAGACATTTTTGGGCACTGCAACCCCAATCATAAATGTCCATAAACCAAGGTAAGTCCCTAAAAGTGTTGTTCCAACCCCTAAAAGAACAAGGTCCACTGATTACAGCATCTCCCAGAAGTTCTCCATGAAAAACTAATCAGAACTGGTCAAAACTAGACCATCTCACCTGCTCCATGGTCAAAGTGCACTGCATCCCACCTAAATGCACATGGTAGGTGCAATGCATACTGAAAATCCCTTCTATGGGGTGCGATGGGCGAGAGTGGACAAATGGCAGGGTAAATCTGCAAGGTGGAGGATCATGGAATCTTCCAGAAACTTCTCATGTGACACTTACCTCTCTGCATTCACCCAGGGATGAGTAAGAGATCATCAATCTCCAAGTGGAATCAAGAAGTATTAGAGAGAGGACACTAATCAAATCTCAAAAGCTGACTCACCCCCTTGCAAACATCTATATATGGATCCCTCATCCCAGAGATCCAGAAGCTGGAATTTTGTATCTTGTAAGGAAGTGCTGCTGGTTTCTTAGTGTAACATCATAGTGTTGGGTGATCTAAGCTTTTCATGAGGTGAAGAAGGGCTTTCTTGCTGAGAGGATGACACTGGGTCAGAACAATGGGTTGTAATCCTCTTTTCTATTCTTGATTATTAATAAAGCTATTCAAGTTTTCCTCCACATTCTTGTATGATTGATGATATATGCATTTGTGTGGTCAATATATATTTGGTCCTATATTGTTTATGATAATAGATCTCTGTTCTCAGATAGTGTTATGCTACTTTGATTCTACAGGTGCACTTTGAAGCTGGGTAGACGAGGAAGCGAGTGGCAAAGATCTATCAGAAGGGAGAGGAATCAAGCAAGGAACCAAGCGCAAGATAGAGGTTGGTCTCCTTCTTTCCCCTCTCATCTATCTCTCATAAAGGAAAACGAAATTGGTTTTAGTTTGTTTGTTTCTAAGGTAGCTACCAACCTTAGTGGGACTAGCAGCTCTGCATAGACACTAGATTTCCCGATAACAATATTTTCTTATCCATTGATCTCTTAACTACTTAGAGTCTCGCTCTATTTATACAATACCGTGGTCCATGGACCATGGGTAGATCTCTACAACCGACATTACAATAACAAAACTAAGGGTGGACAACCATATGACTCTTTTACAAACTACGTGCTCCACACCCACAAAATGCGGAGTCCTTACATGAGAATTACAATATTTAACCAAAATCTTGGCTCTAATCCCCAAAAATTCCCTTGGGGGATCCCACGCCCAACAATTTCCTCTTTGCTGAACAACATAGATTGATTCATGTGAATATATGCGTTGATGTCAAACATGCACGAAATCATCTAATTACCAGTCAATAATGGAGACCGTTAATAGACGCGAGGAAGCCCACCAATAATGGTGATGGTCTCCAAGATGCACAGTACAATATAGCAAGTGTGAGAAATGTTTTTCTCGTCGAACACTCATAGAATCGCTTAACCAGGAGCTAATAATGAGAACCCCTAATCAAACACAAGTCGACCTACCACTAATGATTGCAAGTACCAAGGCACTAAATGTGTTTCTGGGATGTCTTCCTAGATAGAGTGTTGATGTTGATAGGAAGAGACCTGTCAAAAGGTAGGTAATAATGTGTCCTACATCAATCGACACGAAAGGGGACCAGAATGATTTGTTTTTTGAGGAATATTTGAGTATTGGGTCAAAACAATAGAGGGCATGATGAAAGGATATGCTTGATGGGTTGATAGAGGAAACAGAAGAAAAAAGGTTTTTCCCTTGAACAATAGAAGGTAGGACAATGGTTTTAACCATGCAACACTAGACTCATGAACACCAAAGAGTGTTAGGATATAGAGATGCAAGAACATCGGGATATTTAGGCTAAACTCGGAGGATGGTAAGATTCATATTGAGAGGCCGTCACAAGGAAGGTTTGTCTAAGGGAGTGCCATATTCAAGGGAATGGATGATGCCAAACCACGCTTCCAAATACAGAACACAATTGTATTGTCTAATTTCCACATATGATTAGTTTAGTGAGTCTAGACAGGTAAACTCATCGATCTTTTCATATTTTAAGAGTCTAAAAAGGACCACAAAAAGAGCAACTCTATGTGCTATCTGCTTAGTTTAATGAGTCCAGACAGGAAAACTCATCGATCTTTTCATGTTTTAAGAGTATGAAAAGGATCGTAAAAAGAGTGACTATGTACCTCGTCTGTGTAATTTAATGAGTCTAGATGGGATAACTTGGTGGTCTTTTCATATTTAGCGAGTCTGAAAAGATCGTAAAGAACGACTCCAGGGTGGTCCCTTTATCATAGTTTTTAACCAGGTGCGACAAAGGTTTAATAGTATATTTGGATTGGTTACTTTTCTGTGAGTTAGTCTACTGAGTCTGGATAAAGAGAAACCTATGCTCGATTTTGACCTCATTTTGTTACGAGTACGAGGAGACGGACTAACCTCAATATTCATCGTGATTTTTTAATGAGTCACGTGACGACAAACTCAATACGTTCATCGACTTTTAATGAGTCAAATGAAGAAAACTCAAAGTATCTTTTTTAGTTTAGTGAGCAAGGAAAAAGAGGTAAAAGAACTACTCATTCCTTCTTCGTAGTTTTAACGAGTCCAAAGAAGGGAAAAACTCGGGCATTTTTTATTTAAGAGCGAGAAATGTTCCCAAAAAAGTAAGTGCTCTTGTTGTTGTCGTAGATTTTTAACGAGCCCAGTGACAAAAACTCAGGATTTTTCGGTTTAACGAGTGAGAAAAGTACCTAAAAGAATGCTCGGGTCCTCTTCATAACATTTTAATGAGCGTGAAGAAAAAACTTGAGATTTTTTCAGTTTTACGAGCGAGAAAAAAGCACCTAAAAAGAATGTTATAATGATTCAGTTTAATGAGCTAGAAAAAGAGAAAAAAAGGGTTGCTCAGACCGTCATCATATGTTTTTTTACAAGCCCAACAATGAAAAACTTGGGGAATTTTCAGTTTTAGAGCGATAAAACATCCCATAAAATAAAGCACTCATTGCTTCTTTGTAGTAGTTTAACGAGCCCAAAGAAGGAGACTTGAGGTTTTTTGGATTATTGAGCAAGAAGAATACCATAAAAAGAATGCTTGATCTTCTTCGTGGTAGTTTAATGAGACCGAAGAAGGAGACTCAAGGATTTTTTAGATTAACGAGCAAGAAGAATACCATAAAATGAATGCTCGATACTTCTTGATCTCATGCTAGACAATAGAAGGGTCTAATGCATTTCCTCATAAGAACAAGGGAAAACATCGCGGATGTCCTCAAAAGGGTAGGTGATGATCGCAATTTCCTCAGGATTGCGATTGGCTCCAATCTATATGTTTTCCATGATTCATGTCTTGACTGAAATATCGATGAGCAATGTCTTTGAAAGATTGCCCATGTTTCTTTCTGATTCCAAAGTTTGGATAGTCATATAAGGTGAGGGAATGATTTCAGGTACGTGAAATGACAAGATTTACAGAGGCATCATGTCTGAATCAGATATTGAAACACGATGGTGTGAGTCCTCCCAAGGTTGCTCTTCTAAATTGATGATCTCTCTAATAGCTTCGTCCGTAGGTAGGAATTGATTGAGGGGATCAAAAGAAGGAGTAGTTATGGGAGGGGCGGTGGTACCATTGGCTGTGACCAAAGTGACTGGAGACTCGAATGTAGATTGAATGGCCTGGTAGGCCAATTTAGCTAGTGACAACGAAATTTGTTCTCCATAAGTGTCAATGTCTGAAGGGGTCGATAGGATCCAAGGATCGGTCAGTTTGTGAGGAATGGATGAAACCATATTGACCATCTATGGAACCATTGGCAGCACAGGAGGTAAAAAACTGATTAGGGAAGAGCCCTTTAGTAGACCGGTATTGATATTGACATAAGAGTTAGGTACACCATCCACTAAGGGTATAGAGTTGCTGGGTAACACGGGTGGATAGTTGGTCCACTGTGACAATATTTCCATCCAATGAAAATAGGATGATGTGAAAGATAGTAGACACAATGGTAGTCATGGCACAAGTCCAACTGTGACCCAACAAGAGATTATATTTGAGCTTTCTATCTATGACTTCGATGTCCATCGTTACCATTTTCCCATGCAAGGTGATGTGGTAGCTAGCTAGGTAACCTTTTGGGATGAATGTGTGGCTGTCAAAAGATTTAAGGGAATTTAATGACGAGGATAAGGTTGGAAAACCAAAAGCAAGCCTGTTAACGGGAAAAGTGTCTACTCAGAATGACCCTATCCCAGTAAGGTGTGACAGTGACCTTAGAAACAAACAGGGAAAACTACTTTCGTATTCTTCTTTATGAACTATAAACGAAGAGGAATAGGATGAACCAACCTGTGTCTTGCGCTAGTCCTTTGATCCAATCTCTCTTCTCTTTGACAGCTTCCAGCTACCTGCTCCCTTACTTGCCCAGCTTCACCAAGTTGTTGCAAGATCACAGAAGAATAAAACTACACAAAGACATGGATTTATATTCATAAATAGCTTAGGATCAGATTTAAGCTAAACATACAAATGTAACAAACATCAATGATACAGAAGCATGTAGGAGAAACTCAAATAGTTTTATTGATATAACAAGAAGATCCAGGAGGAGTTACAACCGATGATTCCTGATCCAGCATCAACCTCCCAGCATAGGAGTCCCCTCTTCACCTCCAACAAAGCATAAATCCCCAATACTATGATATCTATCTCAAAACCAACAGCAATTCTCTGCAATGTACAAAATTCCAGCCTCCGGATCTCTGGGATGAGGGATCCATATATAGATGTATGCAAAGAGGATGAGTCAGCTTATGATTTGACTAGTGGCTTCTCTTTGTCAGTTCTTGCTTCCACTTGGAGACTGAGAGCCTCTTACTCATCCTTGGTCGAACTCAGTGAGGCAAGTGTCATTGGGGAAGATTCTAGAAGCTTCCATTGTCTATCCACCTCGCGGAATGACACTGCCATTTGTCATTTCCCGCTCAACGCACCCTGGTAGTGCATTTAGGTGCGTTGCAACGCACCTAGCTAGTGTACTTTGGTGCTATGCAACGCAGCTAGCTAGTGGAGCAGCTGAAATGATCCTGATTTGACTGATTCTGAGCAGTTTCTGGTGGAGAACTTCTGGGAGAAGCTGTAATTTGTTGACCTTGTTCCTTTAGGGGCCGGAACAACACTTTTAGGGACTTAGGATCCCTTGGTTTATGGACATTTCATGCTTAGAGCTGTAAGGAACAAAAATGTCTATAACAGTTGCCCCCTAAAGTATGAGGCCGTTTATCGGGTGAAATGCTTTATTAGGAGGATCCGAAGTTCTTTCAATGCTGGGAGGAGACCTGTAATAAGATACAATACAATACATTATCTTCATACTGTTTTCATGATCTAGCTGAGGCGGGCATTCCCATGCTCAGCTTTATAAATTCATTTTCATGTACATAGGACAGACAATCGTCTGATGGTAGACTGATGATGATAGAGCCATCATTCTTTTGGTAGGATGATTATCTGTGTTGCAGTGCTGTACATTTCAATGTCTTTATTTTCCTGAATATATATCACAGCCCGGATGGATGAAACTAGATCCGGGGTCTTCAATCTCGTCCAATCTTCACTCGAAGTACAAGTCGATCCATGTGAGAAATGTTTTGAAGTCGAACATGGAAAGACATCGCTTGATTACCAGTCAATGATGTAAACTGTTAACAAGCGTGAGAGGAATCACCGATAATGATGATGACCCTCAAGGTACTGCAGTACAATTCATGTGGTGTGATTAAAGGACTTGGCGTCGAACACCACGCAAAATCTTTCGGTCGAAGGTCATTGATGTATACCTGTCGCCGGAAGTGAGAAACTTGCCATTGAGGCATGTAAGCTTCAAAGTACTGAAGGGGTTGTTCCTAGATCAACTTCTTGGATAATGAGCTGATGTCGACAAGAAGCGATCCATCAAAGGAGGGCCTTAATGAATCCCACATCAATGACGTGGAAAGGAGCAAATGATTTTGATGGAGGTGAAAACGATCTGATGATATATGGTTCAGGATGGCGGTCATGAAAGAATGAAGTATAATGTATGGTAGTGGATGGGACACGGGTGACTTCTCTGGATGACTTCTCTTGAACATGTCGGCAACACTTATGTGATGGATTGGTAGCATTTACCCCAAATGTGGATGGTATGGCATGACCATGGTGATGTGACCGGTGAATGAAACAACCCAACCCGACTCAGGCACGGAGTGGAAGTGTCATGTTCAAGAGCGACTTGCTACCAATAAAGATTCTTTGAGTTTTCTTCCCAATTTTTCCCCAGTCATTGCTGACCAGTACCTCTTTATTTTTGTCAAGCTTGAGGAGGATAAAATATGCTTGTTCTATAATTTTCCCTTCGGGCAAACCCATCGCTATGTTTTAACGAGCCTAGCGATAGTGAAACTCGTTCTCGTCTAAAGACAAGTTTGTCGCTATTAATCCTTTTAACGAGTTTAACGACAAAGATAACTTGGTCCTTTTCATTTTTAGAGAGTCTGAAAAGGTACGTAAAGGTAACTCCAAAATTCCTTTTTCGTCATCTAATCCCTTAAGTCCGAAAAAGTATAAAACAATACAGAAGGGATGAATTTTCGATAGTTTTAATGAGCCGAACAAAACAAGTGCTCGATCTTTTTGTGCAATAATCCCTCAGGTCCAAAAAGATTAAAATCTAGAGGAGGGATAGCATTTCCAGTCGCTTTAACAAGCTGGAAGGCCAAAACTCGGCGATCTTTTCATATTTTACGAGTCAGTTGAAAAGAGCTTAAAGAAGACTCATCTTTTGAGGAACGAGTGATAAAATGGGTAGCAGCTGATTCCAGGTAAGGTCTGGAATTTTCCAATCACGGCAGTGTCACAAGGATGGCTAGTGAAATCACTCTTCGCAGCTGTTCCTCAAAATGGGTAAACAATCAAATGGAGGTGAATGATCGGCCAATGGAAAAGTGGAGGTGACGGTGCAAACACGACCAAGGCTTTAATGGCTGAAATGCTTCATTCACGGTGGTTATTTACCGGGGAATAGTTCATTTTTAACGAGTTTAAACGTGGGTGGAAACATTTGCTCAGATCTTATGTTTATTTTTTAACAAGCTTGAATTATGTGCTAAAACTGCTCGATTAATCCAGTCATATGATAAGAATGTCTCATATAAAAACTTGGCAATCTTTCGAGTGTTGCCCCACATCCTTTCTTTATGCAAGTTAGGAAACGACCAATCCAAAAAACAGATAAATAATCGCTCTTTTCTTGCACTCCAAAAGGTTTGCATGCCCCCAGGTACAAAATATGGTTTCAAGGTTACCCCTCAATTTGCAGACAAAACATTTGTTCTATCAGGAGAGGCCTGCCTCTTACAGGTTACCCAAAGAATGTTCTATTCGCGCTGCAAACAAAACACTTCTTTGGCGATGTTGCTCGAAATAAACAAAGGTGAGTGACGATGCCCACCAACTCACATAACTTTGACAAGAGAATCCTATTCTAGAATAACCCCTCTTCCAGCAACGGACGGGGTACAGACTAGTCATATTCTCCCACGGAAACCTACCCTATACCCGAAGTTTTCCTACCGAAGCAGACCAGGATGCATGCCCCCTGGGTTTCAGTCATATCCCTTCGAATTACTCGCGCTCATCAGGAGGACGGACTGGAGATTGAGACATTTCTTGCGTGAAGAGACCATTTAGGGATGGTATATGACTATTTGCTATGCGTGATCCGGGAAATGAAAGCTGGTCTACGAGCTTGACCACTCTTCCTTCGTGCGGAAAACACATTACTCTAAAGAGTGAGGAGACGATGGCTCCCATGCAATAAATATAGTCTCATCCAAGGAGTAGGTTATAATCCAAGGGTCCTTGAACAACCATTACATTCATTTGAACTGTCTTCCTTCTTAATGTTATGGGCACATCGGGAAGGATCCCTAAAGGTCGACTGGTTCCTTTATCAAAGCCTGTCAGATTGCTCATCTCAGGCAAAAGCGATGGTGAACCAAGCGCTTTCCAAGCAGTAGAGGAAAGGATACTCACAGAAGCCCCCTCATCTATGATGGTACCAGCCATGACCATTCTATATATTTGAACGATAATTCGGAATGGTATGCTTGCTAGTAAACGGGGTCTACCTAGTTGATTCCAGTTGAAGGAGACAACTAGGTTGCTTGGTGGTGGGACTGAGTAGACGGCCGGGTATGGCTCTGACGAACTTCCCTCCTGCGGTAAGGGAATGGGTAGATTGCCCCCATGTTCGTCGGAGTCTGTGTTGATGAAGAGAATTTGGACGGTGTCATCCTTGTTCTCTTCAGTGACTGTATCATCCGAAGATAAAACCTCTGAAGGCAAGACCGGGTCAACTGCCGCCTCGACCTTTTGACTTTCGTCTGGTATGGATTCAGATGGTTTATCTTCAATGATAGGCGCTTCAGCCGACCACTTGAGTGGGCTGGCTGGATTCTCAACTAGCGACGGACTCGGCAAGAGTTTTTATATCCAGGAGGGAGTCGTAATGGTGAAACCGGACGATCATCCAAAACTCTTTTCGCTTCATCTAAGAAGGGACAACGGTGGACGCATGATTGCCTTTGCACAGTTTACAAGGAAATCTAGCTTTCCCTTTTTCTCCTGGGGCTTCACTTTCGCTAGTTGACGGTGTGCTTTCAACATGATCATCAGAGGTTGATGACACCGGATTGAGCAAACGAGGAGACCAGTCCCTTAGTATCCGAGGGATGCAAGGACAATCTCTGTGAAAGTGGTCTCCTTTGCAAATGACACATGGCGATTTAGGCCTGGTCGGTGTAGTGTGTGGATTTTCGTTAGATGACACTCGTTTTCCCCCATTCGCCTTTGGCTCCTTTTTCTTCTTCTCTTTCTTCTTCTTCTCCTTCTTCTCCTTAGGAACTTGACTTTTGGCTTTGCTAGCCCCATCAAGCAAAGAGGAAGGAGGAGAGGAAGCATTAGAGGAAGTAGAAGGCTGGTGGGCAACTGTCGACTCGTCTGGTTGCTGATTCGATTGTTCAGGAATAGTGGTGTTCTGAACGACATTGGTTGAGAAGAGCCATACTGGCAAGCTAATTGTCAGTCCTGGAAGCGACAATGTGGCCATATGGGGTGCACCAACATCTCCCCAAGAGGAGAAGGGACTAGGATTTCCACCAAGGGGAATTCCTTGGTTGGTAGACTCCATTTTCTCAACCTAAGATCAACGTAGGAAAAGGGTATGAATATTCCGTTTAAAATAAATTTTTAGACGCTTTGACACAACTTGTTTTTTCAGTTTTTAAGAGTCGAGAAAAAACAAAAGATGACTCTAGTCTCCTTCGATTTTTAATGAGCCTGAAGTGACAAGTGCTCAGATGGACCTTTTCTGTTAAGGAGTCTGAAAAGGAACGAAAGGGACTGTTCTGGAGATCTAGGTAGAGGGAGTACCAAACCAATTGCAAAACTGTAGAATACTTTTTACGGTACGGCAGTCAATCTTCCCGAATGCTGTGTTCGGTGCATTGCGATCAGTAGGGCGGTCGACACAGCTTCCTATGGATAAAAGGTTTTAAGCCTATAGGGGTCTCCCAATATATACTCAACGGTACGTGGGAGCACAAGTCCGTACTGACACTTATCGTCTCAAAGTGGAGGAATCACCCAACCATCAGTGAGGACAACAGTTACCAGGCTTTACGACGCCAGAATACGTCTCTAGCCTAGACCTCTAAATGTTGTGCGTTAAGTTCCAAAGCATTGTTAGATTCATTCAATTTATTTTAAGTTGATCTTTCTTATGAAGTTTGCCTTTTGGGTTCACCACGAGATGTAGATGTAATTCCTAAAATGCAATCTAAAGATGATAAGCAAACTTTTATCTCTTTTCAGCAATGAAAATCCTAGCTACAAGGGGTAAAGAAAGACACAATCTTTTCTCAAAGAGCAAAGAGCACACTGTAAATGCACTTTTCCTAAATCAAGCCAAACAGACTATCAATATGCGAATGCACATGTGCATGTATTTGTTTTCACTTTCTTAATATTGATGCCTAAAAAGAAAGTTGATGTACAAATCTGAATTTGCTTTCAAGTGACAAACACAAACAAGCTTCTTTTCGAAATCAAAAGGTAGAGATGATTACGACACTTTATGATTTTGAAATAAATACTCGTTTCGAAACTAGAAAGTCACAAATTCAAACCAAAGGAAAAAGTAAAAGCATAATCGATTGTCAACAGCAAATAAAATTTCTCCTAAGATCAAAATCGACACTTACGACAGATCTAAATCAAAGGACGACAGTATGACTATTCTACTTTTTCAATGGAAAACTGTAAATGACGTAACAAACACACAAAAACATCTACAGTCTTTTTGTACAAAGGAGGCGGAATTAAGGCAAAGAAAAGGGGTTTTTAAACAGACACATACACTGATCACAGGTTGCAAAAATCAGAGACAAAACTAAAAAATGAAGCAAAGAACCTCAGCTGCACAAGGCTAGGCTGATCAACGCACCTGTTACACAGAGAAACTGGATTGCAGCGCAGGTAGCCCTCTTGGGAACTGCTTTGAAATGCAGAATCTCTTCACAGAGCCTGCGCTGGGGCAGAAACGAGAATTCTATTCGGGTTCTGGGTCATGGTTTGCAGTTTAATCTATGGTTTTTGGCCGAGTAAAAGCAATCAGTAATGCACAATCAGAGGATAGATTTAAAAGAGGTCTAAGAGCTGTCACAAAGGGTAATCAGATCATTTGTGAATCAGCTGTTCAAATCATAAACAAATCCAGTGAATGGATTGAAGTAGCAGATGTCTACTTTGCATTTGATAATGGCAAATGCAGTTCGATTGCTACTTCTATATGTTTATGAAACAAACAACAAGAGAAACACAAACAAACTAATTAGACATGATCCCCAGTGGAGTCGCCATTTTGTTAACGGGAAAAGTGTCTACTCAGAATGACCCTATCCCACTAAGGTGTGACAGTGACCTTAGAAACAAACAGGGAAAACTACTTTCGTATTCTTCTTTATGAACTATAAACGAAGAGGAATAGGATGAACCAACCTGTGTCTTGCGCTAGTTCTTTGATCCAATCTCTCTTCTCTTTGATAGCTTCCAGCTACCTGCTCCCTTACTTTCCCAGCTTCACCAAGTTCCTGTAAGATCACAGAAGAAGAAAACTACACAAAGACATGGATTTATATTCATAAATAGCTTAGGATCAGATTTAAGCTAAACGTACAAATGTAACAAACATCAATGATACACAAGCATGTAGGAGAAACTCAAATAGTTTTATTGATATAACAAGAAGATCCAGGAGGAGTTACAACCGATGATTCCTGATCCAGCATCAACCTCCCAGCATAGAAGTCCCCTCTTCACCTCCAACAAAGCATAAATCCCCAATACTCTGATATCTATCTGAAAACCAACAGCAATTCTCTGCAATGTACAAAATTCCAGCCTCCGGATCTCTGGGATGAGGGATCCATATATAGATGTATGCAAAGAGGATGAGTCAGCTTATGATTTGACTAGTGGCTTCTCTCTGTCAGTTCTTGCTTCCACTTGGAGACTGAGAGCCTCTTACTCATCCTTGGTCGAACTCAGTGAGGCAAGTGTCATTGGGGAAGATTCTGGAAGCTTCCATTGTCTGTCCACCTCGCGGAATGACACTGCCATTTGTCATTTCCCGCTCAACGCACCCTGGTAGTGCATTTAGGTGTGTTGCAATGCACCTAGCTAGTGTACTTGGGTGCTATGCAACGCAGCTAGCTAGTGGAGCAGCTGAAATGATCCTGATTTGACTGATTCTGAGCAGTTTCTGGTGGAGAACTTCTGGGAGAAGTTGTAATTTGTTGACCTTGTTCCTTTAGGGGCCGAAACAACACTTTTAGGGACTTAGGATCCCTTGGTTTATGGACATTTCATGCTTAGAGCTGTAAGGCACAAAAATTTCTATAACAAAGCCAACATGAAGCAGACATTATGCAGGTTGAAGCACCTTTGTTAATGACAGTTCTATGTATACCTTTACATTTTGAAAAGATTTGCACCTGAAATGCAAGCTGGTGAGAAAGGGGAGGTTTACACTTTTCCATGTCAAAAATTGCAAGTATGGAATCCTGTGGGTTGACACCACCAATGGTTGAAAGAAGATCTTTCCTTTGTCTTGGACATGTTTGTAATACGTTGAGCATTGACATAGTTGATGGTGCTTGCGCCAAGTCTTCTACATTGCTGTAGTTTTGGCGGCACGTGTAGATGTATTATGTGTTTTGCATCGAAGTGACCCTTTAGGGGGGCGAATCACGTAGTCAGAAATTGACCTTTCAATATGAAAATCATTAGGTGATGGTGGGTTTTGACTTGAGGAGGGTTCATTTGCATGAGCGATAGGAGCTCCATAATATTTGGCTCTAGTTTGTAGATCTACCATTTCAAAGGCGTAAATAGTCAAGGGTCATTCACCAGCTGAAGGATGTTGCAAACCACCATTTCCCCCTTGCGGGGGTTGGGGTTGGTTTGTAATAAGGTGTTGCTACTACTGAGTGGGGAAAGGATTATTCAGGATAGCAGGGGTCCTGCCAGTATCCTTTCTAGCAATGAAATCTATGCATTCCTGAAGACGTGGGCAACGATAGGTCATGTAGTCTTCAGCACAATTTTTGCAAGGGAATCTAACGGGTTTATCCTTTCTATCATCAGGGAGCACCACAACCTTCTACTTCGGGTTTTGCTGCATTGTCGACTGCTGTTTAGAAGCAGTGGTCTTTTTCTTGTTCTTCTTATTCTTACCACTGGGTTTTTGCATAGACTGCACAGAGTTGATCATGGTGGTAGGAAGAGAAGTTGATTTGGTACAGGGTTCCACTGACATTTGGGCAATGTGACCATTGAGTTGTTTTACAGTAGCCCTAGAGGTTGCACCGATAATCCCATCGGCGTGCGCTCTAGGTCACTGAGTAGTAGGAGCAATCGAGTTGCGAGGCGCATTGGGAATTGCGTCGTATACAATGCCAGACTACGAATATATGAAATCTAAGTGTTGGGCATGACGTATGGATTGGTATTCTATGATCGCACCACCTAAGGCAACATCCTTAGCGATTTGGGGGAGTAGAGACTTGCAGAACCAATCTGCTAAGAGATAGTCTAGGATGGGAGCTTTGACTAACCTCCGCCTACATCTCCATTCATGTATATGATCAGAGGTGTGGGTGGCAGTATCCTGATGTAATGGAGTGAGGATTTTCATCCTAGTTTCATTGCGGATGGGTAGTTGGAAGTGCTTTAAGAATTCCATCACTAGAGCATCAAATGTATTGAATGATGCACGTGGTAACTCGATGTACCACTTGGCTACATTGCCACTAAGGGTGCAGGGAAGAAGACGTAACCAGATACTATCATCCACCATGGAGTTAGAAACACACCATAGATGATAGGTGGTGATGTGTGTACCCAGATCTTCCCCTTGTTTCCCTTCCAACTTAGGGATGTCTGTCGGTATTTTATGTGGGATTGGTAGCCAGAGTAAGTTATGATAGATGGGGTCATTTGTAAGTTTGTACAAGTTGGGGATATCAAGCATTGCTAAGAAATGCAGAGTGTGTGATGCCCCTGAATCGGACGAAGGCGATAACATATGACTTGAGAATCCTTGCGGTCCTCCCATCGTGTGGTTCCCAATATTATACACAGGTTGTGTGGTATAGTAGGTACGTTGGGGTATGGTATTGTAATGTGGATTTCCATAGGGATTGTTAGGTTGGGGGATAGAGTTGCCCCCAGGATAAGTAGTGCCCCCTTGACTCATTTTAGGTTGTGAGTAGGGTGCCCCCATGGATTGATTGGGACCTTCTTGAGGATTCCTTCTCACCACAGAACTAACCATAAGTCCTTGACTAGCATAAGGAGTGTTCATGTCAACCAATGACTGACCATGCATTCTTGAAAATGGAGGGGGAACTGTTACGTTCTCGAATGGTATAAGCATATTGGGAGTGCCCCCAGATACTTGAATCTGGGGGTTAGAACTATGCAATGGATGCAACCATATTTTTGGTTTAAGGAACTCATGCTAACTATGTTATATTGAGCGTTATAAGGAGCGTTATATGTAGCACTTGTTAAAGGTACAGGGTTTGACACTAAAGGGGCGGAACCTGGAATAGATTGTGTTCCACTCATGGAGGGTGTTATGTTAGGGGTTGAACCTGGGACAAATGGGATAGCAGGGTTCACCATCAAAGGTGTGGTATTGACTGTCAGCTGGGGAAGTGGTGGAGGACCAAAAGTGTCCAAAAAGTCCCATGACCTGTTATTCATTGACAAGATGGGTGGAAGTGTTCCAACTAAAGACAAAGGAGGTACAGATGCAACGAGAACCAAGAGTGGGCCCAAAGGATTCATGATCAGAGGATTGTATGGAGAAATAAATCCTTCGGTAAAAGAAATCCTCCAGTAAGCTTGAATTGTTAGATGTCCAAATTGATTCAGAGTGAGATCTCGGAGACTGATTTCCTGAAGACGGGGAATCTGGTTCACTAGAGCTCGGTGGATCCTCCACAGTGAGTGGGGGAAGTCTTAACAATCATCTAGATTGATGACGAGGGTCAGATGTAGCCACGGTGGCTGATAATTTTTATCAATAAATTCTAGAGTGATGTTTATTAAAGTCTCAATGATAACACTTTGGCACCTAAAAAATAAAAAATACACTAAGCAAATCAATCAGCAAGCAGAGGGAAATGACCCTGTCTAATAAGCACCGATCACTGGAGATGAAACCCAATATCACAATGAATAACAAAGAGAGCTGGCCAAATGTACAGTTACGGTTACTCTAGAGCTTTGCCCAAACCTCAAATTGAGGGGCTAAGTACTCTCGTGAAGACGAGCATCCTCCCAAAAACTGAAGACGTAGTAGGTCCATCTGTGTTATGTACCAGGGAAGACCGCCTCAGTCACCTTGTGTTAATCCCTAATATTATGGCTGTTAACACCCAGGTTGTTCCCTATGACTCCGAAGGGAATACGGCCGGGGTAACCACTAACCAATCTTTGGATTACAGTTTCTAGCCAAGCTGTAATCAGAGAGGGCTCTCTCTTTATGATTTGTTTCAGTTTTGATGATGCTTTAGGCTAGCTATTATGCTCAGGTTTTTGGTTTATGTTTTGGTTGAAGGACTTCTTTCAGTGCTTAAGATGTAGTGTTCAGATAGTAGTATATCATTGGGCAATGGAGTCTAGAGCTGTGAACTGTTTTGAAATGCTGGAGTGAGAATGTTCAGACTGCAGGGCCTATTGGGTATCTCAACAAACAAAATTTAAACTTTAGTGGTGATGTATGGTCAGCCAACGGAAAGCAATTAAGAATTCTCCATTAAACTGGTGATGTGAAAGTGAAACATGTTGCTCAGGAGCAAACTTGAATTCCTGAAACAAAAGTCACTGTGAAAGATATATTCTAATGGTGTAGCAATTAAGAATTACACTTATCAAAATTATAGCTGAAGAAAAACATTCATTAACAACATAGATTGAGCTCAGGGTATTGCATGAATAAATCCTGAAGGCTATTCTTTTTCTTTGTTGCTAAATACTTAGAAATTAGAAACATATATGGATTGTAAAAGATTGAAACACATAACAAAGAGAGTTACAGAAAACTTATTGTATTGTGAGGTACACAGGAATCCTGCAGTTTTCAACAAACACCAGAACGCATTCAACACTTCAGAACTTTGAGAAATTCCATCATTTTGTTTATTAAACTCTGAAAAGATTACAGCATAAGAACTTCTTCAAGAGAAATCAACAACAACCCCTGCAAGCTTGTGCGAGGGGCAAATATATACAAACAGTATTACAAAATATCTAAGGCATTGAGTCATCTGAGAAATAAATATTTTACCAACTTTGTACAGAATAGCAGATAAGAAGTTATTGCTGCCTTTAATACAACATAAATGCATCTTTCTATCTGTCAGAAGATATTTTGGCCTTTTGGAGGCCACTGAGTCGGTTGGAATGATCTGCTTTAAATACTGGAAAATGCACTGATGTGGCTGCTCCGCTGTAACGTTTCGGCCCTGTCACCTATAGCTGTCCATCTTGATTTGCTGGCCAAGAGTTCTGCTGAGTTGGCTCAGCTTTTATCTTTTCATGCATGCTGATTTTACTAGCTTTTCCTGTGCATGCCACCTTGTATTCTTGATGAAAAACTTGAAGAATGGCTTCTTGGTCTACAGGATCATCTGTATTGCCTTTGTCCACCATTCCTGTGTGGGTAGTTTATGCCTGAGGATTGCTTCCATAGTCTCATCTGCCTCTGTGTATTTATAGAAGTTAGGAGGCACTTCAAATAGGTGTTTTATCTCATTCATTATAAAGAATAAATTCTCTACTCTGTTGTAGAGACTTTGCCCTGTAGCTGGCCCTGTTTCTTCTGAGGTGCTGGGCCTTTCAGTGATCTAACTTGTGGCAAATGTATTGACCCTCTTGGCATACTGCTCATGGGTCAGCAGTTTCCCTGCACTGTTCAGCAAGCCAGGGAGACCTCGGTTTTGTAACACCACAAATTTGTCCATAAATCTGTTCACCTCGGTCTGCATGTCTTAGGTCCTTCGCTCCAATGTCTGCACTAAGTTTCTTAGTGTAAGAAGGACCCTTTTTACCAACTTAATAGTCTCAGCTCTGTTAGGAATTCCCATGGTTGCTAACTGAGGACTTGTTCTGTTATTGAGCACATTGACCATCCTGGTGGAAATTTCAGGCATATTGCCTAGAGCTGCCCTTGATCTCTGAATCTCCTTCTGTGCCTTTGTGATGAGCTCCAGCTGCTCATGGATTGTGTCAATGTACTGCCATTGGTCAGTAATAGACTGGCCAATATTGGCCCATAGCACTGTCTTGATCTCGGCCACCACTTTATCCAGTTGGAGTTCCTTTTCTAGCTCCTTTATCCTGTCTTTGAGGGCTTTTATTTCCCTGCCCTTTTCTGCCACAGTCTGCTTGGACTTGTCATATATTTCATTTACTTTGGCCAATTTCTCCCTGGTCTCATTCAGTTCTGTCATTTGATCTTCCAGGGCCTGAATCTCATTTTTTAGCTTTTGCATATCCAAGCTAGGGGCCTGCTCTGTTGTTGGTGGTGCTGAAGTAGACGGTGCTGCTTGTTCAGTCTGTTGAGGAGGAGGAATAGTAGCTGGAGTAGTTTCCTCAAGGTTTATTACTTCAGGAGGAGGCTGGGAGGTCTGACCTTCTTCTCTTTGCTTCAAAGCTGCCTGTAATGCTGCCTGTGCAGCCTCTGATTCTCCCAGCTTTTCTTGTGTCTGGATTAGCTGCTTATATAGAGACACTAGCAAGGTTGTGGCATCTTGATCATGCCTCTGCTGGGTAACTTCATCTGTTTGAGGGTGAATAGTGGCTGGGATTTTGATCTTTCTCTTCAATGCTGCCATGTCTGCATCCCTCAACTTCAATATCTCTTGTATGCCCTTGATATCTTTGGGGTCATGCCCAATCTCTATAATTATATCTTCTAAGGACCTAATTCTGTTGCCCTTAGCTTGAGAGGATGCTCTTTCCAACTCAAGTTGGGCAGCTGTATTATTAACGCTATTTTCCAGCCTATAATTGTCCAATGTTTTGTCTGCCAAGGAGGCATACACCATCTCACCCGTTTGTTTGTGTAGTTCAATTTTGTCCATCGGGTGGATGTCCTTGGCAAGGACCTCAAGATTGGTCCTTATATAATCTGCAGGGGACTGGGGTTGTGCTACAGCTGGCAAGAAATGACTCATGATCATTTTGCCTTCACTAACATCAAACGCAGACATCAGTCTTTGTTGGTTAGTGGGAGCCATTTTCAACAGATGATTGTATAGTTGTATCTTTATTGGATCATTCCTCCTCTTTATGTCTATGAACTGCTGTTTGATCCCTCCTTCAGCTTCTCTTTGGTGGCTTGAGGAGCTGACTTCTCCTCCTATTGTTCTGTCTTGTCCCTGTTGGAAGGAGCTAGCAGATGCTTCTCTACTAGGTGGGCCCATGCCCAGAGACTGCCCTATTGCCATTTCCTCCTCAGAGAAAGGATTCAATCTCTGTCTCTTCTCACCATGACTTATTGATGTGGTCAAGGGAGTCTCTCTGTCCCTTTTTCTGCTTATATCCTCCTTTTGTGGGGTTTGGAGGATTGATGCTTCAGCTGATGTTTCTTGTCTAGGAGGGACCGTGTTTTGTGCCTGCTGTTCAGTGAAAATTGGGGCCCCAACTGCCCCTTCTTGGTGTGGGGGATGCTCTTTGTCATGCTGCCCTTCTTCTTGATGTAATCCCTGCTGTTGTTGTTGTTCTACCTGCTGCTGTTGTTGCTGCACCTTCTCATGAGGTGGCTGTTTGGTTTCCATTTCCTTTTCCTGGCCTTTGCTAGATATATCTTCAGTGGCTTTGGGTGCTTGTTGATTTGCAGTTGAGGAGGATGCAACTGTTCCCAATTGTGTGCTTGGAAGGGAAAACACCTGTGAACAAAGTTCAAGGTCAGCCATCTTCTTTAGATTCCTCACCGCTCTTTGATTCAGCTCTTCCTGTGTAACAGGCTCTTCTAAGGTACCTCTTGTTGGAAATAATACTGAGAGGGGGGGTGAATCAGTATTATCAGATCAATCAAACCTTTTCAATGCTCAGAAACATATACGCTACTTCAGTTAAGTAAAACAGCGTGTACACGCTACTGTGACTAAATAAAACAGCGTATAAGCAGAAAACTCATAACTTAGTTAGCTTATTCTTCAGTTAAGTTCATCAGGACATTATTCAGCACATTAACAGTAAGCAGATGCAGTATAACAGAACGGATCAAAAGTCACACACATGAACACCAAGATATAAGGTGGAAACCCAATGTGGGTGAAAACCACCTGCTGCAAGTTATCTCTATCTTTCTTTAAGAAACTTCAGTTTACAATCTTTTGTACTGGTGCAGCCTTATACCAGTACGCAGGCTACAACCTGCAGAAGGCTACAACCTTCTCTCGTTCTCCAAACTTCCTTGGAAGGGAGCTCCAACCCCCTTTGTTCTTGTACTAGCCAAGATACTAGTACGTAGGTGCTGACCTACAATCTTCTTTTCTTCAGGTATCACCTTTCATACATTTTCAGACTTGAATATTCCTGAAGCACAACATTACAATCTGAAGACCACAATTCATTCAATTTCCACAACAGATCATTGAAGCATAAAACAACCAAACTCTGAATCACTGAACCACTGAACCCTGTCAATCACCAGTTATCAGAACACAGAGCAGACTACAGAACTCTGCAATAACTGTCAGACCCCACTGTAAACCCAAAAACAAGCTTCAAAAGATATACGCTACTTCAAGGAGCCAAACCCGCGTATACACGCTCTTTTACCGAAGCCAACCTGCGTACAGATCTAAAAATAAACTTTCTCAATTTGCAGCTGTACCAGACATTAGTTAGACCTAGAACATAGCATTGCGACAATATGCAGATCTAGAAATAAGCATAATCAACCATATCATGATAGTGCATTTCAAACCATTAGATCCCGATCTATCCTTAGATCTAGTCTTCCATCAACCAATGTGACCTCTCCTTGGCTTAGATCAAGCAACCCAGCACCTGCAAATCAGATCTCTTTCACTCTTAGATATTCAAGCCCTTGTCGAAAGATGATTTTGCCTAATGATCTTCTTCTCCTTATATAGTCTTAGGCCTAGCTCAATACCAAGAGCCAAAACCATAGTAACACAATACCATCAACTTCAAAACTAGGGATCGACACGCCCGTCGAGACACAATGGTCCGAAATCATAGGCACAACTTCCAAGGACTAACCACCATGGACCAAAGGAACCTTTCCACATACACGCGCTTTTTATGAATCGAACTAGCGTGTACACGCGACTTGGGCTTAACGAAACGGCGTGTATGAGCTTCCTTGGCATGCTGTACTGAGATCTGTCTTCTGATTAAGATGCCATCACTTGTACCAACCTCTGAGCACTTGTACCATCCTCTGAGTGAGTTGCCATCAAGGACAACACTTGAATCATAATGCCAACAATCTCCCCCTTTGGACTTGATGGCAACCACCACACCAAGTCACTCTCCCCCTTTGACATCAAGAGCAAAGGGCTGTGCTCCCCCTGAGGACATGCTGATACCTCTGCTTGGCTGTGCTGACTCGTGCTCCCCCTGACAGTAGGCCAGATCTGAAAAAGATGTTCTTCAACAAGAGCCAAGATTTATACACCATAAGGGACCTTCCTATCACCAAAAGACTCAATACATACATCCATACTCCCTACCAAGAGGGGACATATCAGAAACAACCAATTATATTACAGCATTCATCCCAGGCATAGTGGGGAAACCAACATAGGCCGTTACATGACCTTGACACCATAAAAGAGATATGACATAGAGACAACAGATCTAGACCAAGACTTAGGAAAGACACCAGCAACATCTGATAAACATCTTGTTAGATCAGCAACCAGAATTTCTTTCTGAGCTCCTTCTCCTGAAACCAACAACCAAAACATCTGAATGCCAACAATGCTTTATGAGACTTTTGAGCTGCTCCCCCTGAACCTGTGCCTGTTGCACTCCCTGAAACTGTGCCTGAAGAATTCTGACATTCCTATTGCTTTTCAGAACTTCAGAGTTTTCCCTTGCTGTTCAGAACTTCATATACGCGTTTTATCCTGTATAAAACGACGTATGTACGCGGATATTCTTTCTGCAACAAGCGTCCAGCATACACGCGACTTACCCATCATAAATCCGCGTGTATACGCTCATATCCCTTCCGTAACCTGCGTATACCAACTTTTTTGTAGAACAAACAATCTTCAACAACAGGATGAAGCATCAACTACTCCCAGCTTTTGTCTGAGATATTCAAAAGTTTCCCTGGGCAGTGGTTTTGTGAGAATATCAGCAACTTGCTCCTTAGAAGGAACATACTCCAACTTGACCTTCTGCTCAAGCACTTGTTCCCGAAGAAAATGGTACTTGATTGGTATGTGCTTGGTCTTTGAGTGCATGACAGGATTCTTTGAAATGCTGATTGCACTTGTATTATCACATAAGATAGAGACAGGTGGAGTGCAAGTGATTTGAAAGTCCTGCAAGGTCTGCATCATCCAAAGAAGTTGTGTGCAACAAGATGCTGCAGCCACATATTCTGCTTCAGCTGTAGATAAGGAAATCGAACTTTGTTTCTTGCTGAACCAAGATACTAATCTAGAACCCATGAAGAAAGCACCTCCACTTGTGCTTTTCCTATCATCCACACTTCCAGCCCAATCTGCATCTGTGTAAGCATGAAGAGTGAGATCAGTATTTCTAGGATACCATAAGCCATAGTTTTGGGTCCCTTGAAGATATTTGAAGATTCTTTTGACTGCCTGAAGATGAGTTTCCTTTGGGTTGGCTTGAAATCTTCCAACCATTCCTACTGCATGTGTAATATCTGGTCGAGTACCTGTCAAATAAAGCAAACTCCCAATCATGGATCTATAAGTGGGTTGGTGAACTGCTGCTGATTCATCATTTGCACTGAGGCTGCATCCTGTAACCATGGGTGTACATACTGGTTTTGACTCTTCCATGCCATACTTCTTCAAGATCTGCTTGAGGTATTTGGTTTGAGACAAGAAGATACCTCCTTCATTTTGTTGGATTTGCAATCCAAGAAAATATGTCAATTCTCCAAGAAGTGACATTTCGAATTCTTTCTGCATAACCAAGGCAAAGTTTTGACTCATGGTCTCTTCATTGCTGCCAAAAATAATATCATCTACATAAACAACAAGGATTAGCAATTTGTTATTTTCAACTTTTATATAGAGATTGCTATCTGCTGATCCTTTTGAAAAGCCTTGTTGGTGAAGATATTTGTCCAAGCGATAGTACCAAGCCCTTGGAGCTTGTTTGAGCCCATAGAGTGCCTTTTTCAATCTGCATACAAGGTTTGGATCATTTCCAAGAATGAACCCATCTGGCTGCTCAATATATACTTCTTCTTCTAAGTCTCCATTTAGGAAGGCTGATTTCACGTCCATTTGAAATACCTTGAAGTTTTGAAAGCTTGAGAGAGCAAGGAACATTCGGATGGCCTCTAGTCTTGCCACAGGAGCAAAGGTCTCTTCAAAGTCTATTCCTTCTTGCTGTGCATACCCTTTACAAACAAGTCTGGCCTTGTTTCTAATTACTTCTCCATTTTCATTTAACTTATTCTTGAAGACCCATTTTGTTCCTATTACATTCTTATCTTTTGGTCTAGGAACTAATTCCCAAGTGTTGTTCCTTTCGATTTGCTCAAGTTCTTCATCCATTGCTTTGACCCAACATTCATCTTTGCATGCTTCTTTCACATTTTGTGGTTCAATGGAGGAGAGTAGAGCCAAGTAGCTTGAAGCTTCTGCAAGTGTCCTTCTTGTTTGTACTCCTGCTTCTTTCTGCCCCACAATCTGAGTTTCTGGATGATTCTTTTGGACATATCTGGATGGAGTCTTCTCTTCTATTCTTGTCTGCTCCTCTGGTTCTTCTTGAGATTCTTCTTCTTCATCATTTCGCCTTTGAGAGTAACCTTCATCTTCTTCAATGTCTTCATGATGAACTTGCCTAGGAATATATCCCTTCTCATCAACCACTATATCAATACTGTCAACAATTCTGCCAAGTCTTTTATTGTAGCACTTGTATGCTTTGCTATGTGGAGAATAACCAAGAAGAATGCCCTCATCTGCTCTAGGTTCAAGTTTGCCAAGTTGCTCATCAGTATTCTTAATATAACATTTGCTCCCAAAGATTTTGAAATGCTTCACGGAAGGAGTTTTACCACTCCAAAGCTCATGAGGTGTTTGAGTGCTGTTTACTCGGACATTTGTTTTGTTAAGAATGATAACAGCAGCATGTGCAGCTTCACCCCAGAAGGTTGCAGGAGTACCTGATTCATCGAGCATAGCACGAGCCATTTGTTGGATAGTTCTGTTCATTCTTTCCACAACCCCATTTTGCTGAGGAGTTCTAGCTGTAGAGAATTCTCTTCTTATCCCATGTTCATCGCAGAAATCGAAAAATTCATTTGATGTGAACTCCCCACCTCTGTCAGATCTGAGGCACTTAATTTTGTGTCCTGATTCATTTTCAGCCAATGCTTTGAAGGATTTGAATTTTTCGAATGCTTCATCTTTGTGCTTCATAAGCCCTAACCAAACAAACCTTGAGAAATCATCAATGAATAATATCAGATATTCTTCTCCTCGAGGTGTCCTTTTCCTAAATGGACCACATACATCTGTATGGACTAGCTCAAGAGGCAAGCTAGCTGATCCTTCCTTTCTGGAAAGTTAGTTCTGGTTTGCTTTCCAAACTGACAAGATTTGCATATAGTGTTGTCTGGAATTTTGATATCTGGAAGATCGCGAACTGCCTGATATTTGCATGCTTTTCTTATTTGTGAGAAGCTTAGATGTCCCAACCTTCGATGCCATAGCCAGTGCTCTTCATCCTTGCTAAGATAGCATTGTTGTTGTCCTTCTTCAAATATGTACAGATTATTTGGAGTTCTTTTGCCTTTGAGAACTGTTTTACCTGTATCAAGATCACGAACAAGACATCCATTCGATCTGAAAATAACCTCGGTTTTTTGATCACACATCTGACTGACACTTAGAAGATTATGCTTCAATCCATCAACATACAAAACATTTCCAGCCTTGACCTTTTCTTTCAAAGGAGCAATACCTTTTCCTTTTATAGTTGCAGGAGTATCATTTCCAAAAGAAACTTTCTTTCCCTTTTCTAAAGTAGAATAAGATTCAAGTTTTTCTTTATCACCTGTCATATGTTTCGAACATCCACTGTCAATGTACCATAGATTTTCCTGTCCTTCTGCATAAAACGCTATCCCACATCTTTCTGTCTGAGGTTCTTTTATTCTCCATTTTTTGGTGCTCGTGGCTTGTTCCTTTTTCTCCTGAAACCTGCTCCTGCATTCAGATTCTTTATGACCAAAATTATTGCAAATAGAACATTCAACTTCATTTTCAAGAACCGAAAAGTTGTTATAGGTCCTCTTTGTAATCCCTGTCATACTTCTTTGTTTTTGAGCTTCCCTAGTCATGATTGTTTTATATGCAACACATTGAGCTGCTTTGTGACCAAAGTTATGGCAAGAAAAGCATTGTCCATTGAAGAAGCTTCTGCGGTTATTGAATCTACCAGCCAACTGATTGTAATTTCTATTTTCATCTATTCTTGTGCCAAACTGAGAAGATTTTACCTGTGGTTGGTTGTAGCTTTTGTTCACCCTTAAGAAGGATTGTCCCTGATAGTTTCTGTTTGTAATTCGTCCCTGCTTTACCTGATTATCTTCATTGTTCTTCTGCTCATTTCTTCTTGCTGCATCAAGATAATTCTTTGAGGTGGATGCTTTAGAGGTTTCTCCATTATAGCCCAAACCTGTCTTGTTTAGAGGAGACCGCTGCACATTGATAATCTCATCCAAAGTTTCAGATCCTTTGACAAACTTAAGATTAATAGCTTTTGTTTTCTCAATTTCTTTTCTGAGACCAACAATTTCACCTTCTAGTTTTTCAAGATGTTTTTCCTTTTCATCAATTTGAAATTGCAAAGTATCAATGATCACACTCTTTTCTTCTATGCATCTCTTGAGTCTAGTAATTTCATTATAGAGATTATCCACATCTACAGCATCCTCATAATCATCATCTTCAAATGCCATTAATAGCTTATATTTATTACCTTGTTCATCTTCATCACTGTTTGATAAGCCATCACTATCTTCATGGGTGTAGTAGCTTTTCTTATTTGCACTTTGTTTCTTATTCCATCTAGCAGGTTCTTTTCCTTTATCTTTATTAGGACATTTTGCAGCATAATGACCTACTCTTCCACAAGCAAAGCATTTGAAAGGTAGCTTACCTCTGAACCTTCCAGCACCCCTTTGAAGATTTCTAACAAAATTTGATTCTTCTTCCTCTTCTTCTGGAACATGGCTTGCTCATAGTAATCTTCTTTTCCTGATGCCTTAAAAGCAGCTTCCCTTCTGTCTGATGGACCTCCCTTTCTCATTTCATAAGCAGTTAGAATTCCATGTAACTGAGACATAGTGAGAACTTTGAGATTTTCCTTTTCTTCTATTGCAGATACTTTAGATTCAAACTTGGGGGATAATGATCTTAGAATCTTTGAAACTACTATAGTCTCTTTTATTTCTTCACCCAAATTTTTCATACAATTAACAATCTCGTCTACCCGAAGAAAATAATTTGCCACACTTTCATCATTATACATCTTGAGAGTCTCATATTGAATCCTGAGAGTTTGAAGTTTAGCTTCCTTTACCTGTTCATCTCCTTCATAGCTAGTGATCATTTTGTCCCATATCTCTTTTGCTGATTTGAAGTGCATGACCTTCATGAATTCTGTTTGGGATATACTTCCTAATAGAGTACTGACTGCTTTTGCATTTGTTTCATATGTCTTTTTCTCAGCTGGATCTGTAGGAGTAACTGAAGGAAAAGCATAGCCTGTTTCTACAATGTTCCAAACTTCTGTACCAAGAGATTGAAGATATGCAGTAACTCTTACCTTCCAATAATTGAAATTTGTTCCATCAAAAACCGGTGGCCTGATTGATGCTTCTTTCTCGTAGTTGCTCATGATGAATGATCTACCTTCAAGCGATCAAGCTTCCCTGAAGGACCTGCTCTGATACCAATTGTTGGAAATAATACTGAGAGGGGGGGTGAATCAGTATTATCAGATCAATCAAACCTTTTCAATGCTCAGAAACATATACGCTACTTCAGTTAAGTAAAACAGCGTGTACACGCTACTGTGACTAAATAAAACAGCGTATAAGCAGAAAACTCATAACTTAGTTAGCTTATTCTTCAGTTAAGTTCATCAGGACATTATTCAGCACATTAACAGTAAGCAGATGCAGTATAACAGAACGGATCAAAAGTCACACACATGAACACCAAGATATAAGGTGGAAACCCAATGTGGGTGAAAACCACCTGCTGCAAGTTATCTCTATCTTTCTTTAAGAAACTTCAGTTTACAATCTTTTGTACTGGTGCAGCCTTATACCAGTACGCAGGCTACAACCTGCAGAAGGCTACAACCTTCTCTCGTTCTCCAAACTTCCTTGGAAGGGAGCTCCAACCCCCTTTGTTCTTGTACTAGCCAAGATACTAGTACGTAGGTGCTGACCTACAATCTTCTTTTCTTCAGGTATCACCTTTCATACATTTTCAGACTTGAATATTCCTGAAGCACAACATTACAATCTGAAGACCACAATTCATTCAATTTCCACAACAGATCATTGAAGCATAAAACAACCAAACTCTGAATCACTGAACCACTGAACCCTGTCAATCACCAGTTATCAGAACACAGAGCAGACTACAGAACTCTGCAATAACTGTCAGACCCCACTGTAAACCCAAAAACAAGCTTCAAAAGATATACGCTACTTCAAGGAGCCAAACCCGCGTATACACGCTCTTTTACCGAAGCCAACCTGCGTACAGATCTAAAAATAAACTTTCTCAATTTGCAGCTGTACCAGACATTAGTTAGACCTAGAACATAGCATTGCGACAATATGCAGATCTAGAAATAAGCATAATCAACCATATCATGATAGTGCATTTCAAACCATTAGATCCCGATCTATCCTTAGATCTAGTCTTCCATCAACCAATGTGACCTCTCCTTGGCTTAGATCAAGCAACCCAGCACCTGCAAATCAGATCTCTTTCACTCTTAGATATTCAAGCCCTTGTTGAAAGGTGATTTTGCCTAATGATCTTCTTCTCCTTATATAGTCTTAGGCCTAGCTCAATACCAAGAGCCAAAACCATAGTAACACAATACCATCAACTTCAAAACTAGGGATCGACACGCCCGTCGAGACACAATGGTCCGAAATCATAGGCACAACTTCCAAGGACTAACCACCATGGACCAAAGGAACCTTTCCACATACACGCGCTTTTTATGAATCGAACTAGCGTGTACACGCGACTTGGGCTTAACGAAACGGCGTGTATGAGCTTCCTTGGCATGCTGTACTGAGATCTGTCTTCTGATTAAGATGCCATCACTTGTACCAACCTCTGAGCACTTGTACCATCCTCTGAGTGAGTTGCCATCAAGGACAACACTTGAATCATAATGCCAACACCTCTCCTCCATTTTATTTGGTTTGCATATTTTTCAATGTGAGGAATCTTCACATGATCATAGCCAGATAGCTTGTATTTGAGCCTTCTCAAAGTTATGAAGTGGTTGGGGTCATAAGGTTTCCAAAGGAAACTGGTTTGAAGGCCAAGGGACTCAAGCATCCTGTCTGCTTCTTTCCAACCTTCCTCCCTCTGGTTATAGACAAAGTGGCCAAGTTGGTTCCTGACTTTCAACTGTGCTTTCTTGCCTTTTCCTGAAAAGTGAAGCACATCAACATTGCCAAATTGCCTGAAGTATTCTAGGGCAAACAGCCTCGTAGGCACATATTTGGGTATTCTGCAGGGAGGTAATTCACACCCATATATCCTGATGACGGTGTGGTTCTGGTAAAAGTACCAGTCCCCAATGCTGTATGATTTGGATAACTGCAGGATCCTTTGCATGTCATCAGTGAGTCTTGGAGGAGGTGAGCTCATCAACATAGACATAGCTGGGTGGATGAAGAGATCTATGAACTCACAATAAGTATAAGGAGACTCGAATCTACAGTGGAAAACGGAGGACCAATAGACCACTGATCTTGGATTGCCTTGGGCATCCACTCTTTTGATTGGAAAAGAGAACTTCTGATGTTGATGATATAAGATTGAGTGGTAAATGTAAGAGGTGTATCTGAACACCCTCTCTCTTGCCAGGTTCATTAATTGCTCATGTATCTTGTCTGATATATAGGTGGCATAGTCATAGCAGATAGGAGACTTGCCAGGGGAAAACATAAGCATCATTACCAGCACAGTTTGATCAACAAGCTCAATTGAATTGTAGCCCAAAATGGGACTAATCATGTCAGCAAGATCTCTGCCCAATTGGTTGAGGTATACCTGATTGATAGGAGGATACATCACCGAGTCAGAGTCAATGTACAATTGATTTAATTTGGTGACCTGAGCATCTGTCAATCTGGCTCCTTGATTTATCAAGTCTATGAGTGATAGAGGGACCAGTTTCCTCTCAGTCCTGAAGCAGAGCATCTCTTTGATAGCTTCTGGGGTGATATAAAACACAGCTGAGCCTGAAGGGTCAAGAACTGCCCTCTGAGTGGGGTCATAGTTTTCAGCACAGAGGTGGATCAAATCAGGGAATTGTCTAACCTGAGGGAGCTTGAAAATAGGGAGGAAAGACTCCCATATGCCCAGCACACCTGTTCCAGTCTCATGTTTGGCCTTCAATTCATTGAGCAGGTGGATGTGGAACTTGGTCCTCATCAGCATTTCCTCTGAAATTTGATAGTCCATGTCTGCCAGAGGCTGCCATTCCAATTGTCTCTGAGGGGCATTCAATGGAGCAACGTTTAATGCCACCGGGGCCACTGGTGGATCCATGGTTTCTCCTAGGATTATAGATGGGTGTTGCTGTGCAGAGCAACACAAAGGAGTTTTGTTTACCAGAGAAATGTGAATTATTCAGGGATAAGGATAAATGATCAGCTGCAGCAATTGAAATACTGCTTTAAGGTGCAGATAAGACTATTGTCTGGTCTTAATCTCTCTCTTATAGCAGGCATGTGTAGTTTCAGTGGCCGTTTCACGATTGAGCGAACAGAGTGCGGTTTTTTGGTGAAATTTGGGCAAACAAGGCTCAGTTGATGATTTTCGACCTTTCAGTTGCAAATGGGTATTAGATACAGGGATCTTGCCGGCGAATTTGCAAGTTTGTTTGTTTCTTAAGCCTTTTTGAGGGAATTTACAGACAAATCAGGCATATGAAGGATTTACAAGGGTAAATACCTGGTGAACAGCGAGCAACGGTCACGAATGTATGTAGAAATGGCGCGCCGGAGGTCTCCAAATCGATTTCAGCAAGGTGGTGCAAGTTTGGACATAAAAACCATGCAGAGAAAGCAACAGCGCTTTGGCAAAAAGTATGAAAAACGCGAAAAATCGACCAAAATATGGATTTTTGGCATATTGGCGTGTTTTTTGGATGACGTCAGCATGATGTCATCAGGTGGGGTCAAGGTCGGATGACGTCAGCATGACGTCATCGGGTGATGTGGCAAAGTGTGATTGGTCCACGGGGATAATGAGGTGGAAGGCATATTAGGACAGGGGCGGACAAGGGTGCTGATGCGACGATGGGGTGGAACTGACGTGGGTCTGACGGGGTGATGACGTTGGCTGGGTGGATCGACCGAAACCGGAAGCGGTTAGCGGTTTCTCATCGCATCGCTTTTGATACGGAAGCAGAATTGTCAGGCGTACCTCCGATAAGCTGTGGGGGTGACGCGTGGCAGAGGCCTGACGTCACCTTCTGACAGATATCGGAAGGTATCTATCGGACGTCGGGGCCGGTCCGATATGGATGAGGACCGTCGGATCAAAGAGGTCCGATCCGACGGCTGACGGATCACTGAGGTGATCGGACAATACGGAAGGGGGCGGGATTATTTTAATATTTCTTTCGGGATCTGTGCTCGGCGGAAACCTCTTGGGATATGACGGATTTGTAATGATTTCCAATGTAAAAATAATGCGGCCCCGATACTTTGGATAAGCGAATAAAAGTGGGTTTTGATGTTTATTTTGCAATTTAAAGCGGGTAAGGGTAAAAAAAGGTCTTTTACAAGGTTTTCTTTAGCAAATGAAGGTTTTAATGGGCCAAATGAATTCAGAAGAGGGGAGGGGGGGTTAGACTTAGGTTTATCAAAGTGACCAGATGTCATTTTGATCCCTGACAGAGAACATATGGCTATAATGCCAAGGGGAGGGATATTTATACAATGCTTGGGGTTTATACACCATGGTGTTATAATACTAGGGAAAGGGTAACATAGGGGGTTTATATAATAAAGTTAGAAATTAATATGGATGAAAGGAGTGGATGAGGGGAGATAATACTAAGTTTATTTGAAAATAACTTAGCTTAGGGAGTAGATCAAAATGAAAAGAGTTTTTAGACAATAAATGTGGCTTTTAAAGGACTAAGAACCACCATAAAACCACCAATTCTTCCATGAATCTCAACTGATGATGGGATATTAGTAATGAATGAAAAAGGGGAAAACTTGGGAAGTTAGACATGCTTCTTTGCTTGCTGCAACCTGATAGAGAAGAAGAACTTCTCAATCCATTGATTTTGCTTTGTGAAATAGGTTAGCACACCTTCAATTGTAAGGAATGACACTTCTGCAACCTCATCTGCCTACCCATCTACTTGCCTAGCATTTTTTATTTCCTCTTGGAGGGTGCACTTAGGCTTGCAGACCCTTATTTGCCTTTTTTTTTCTTTGGCTTTTTCCTTTTGATTTTCTATCTAATTCTACCCTTATTGCTTCCAAGGTCCCAGATTAAGCAGTTGGGAGCCTTACTTTCTCTACCTGAGCTACTTGTCTGCCAAGATTAAACAGTTTGGACAGACTTCCTTCTCTATTCTACAACTGGAAATTTAAAACATGGCATGATCCAGATTAGGCTGTTGGACCATCCATCAAAATTGAGTCCACATCAAGCTATAAGCACAGATTGTATTCTCTTGGAAATATGTGATCTTTGCATCATCAAAGCAGAGCATATTTGGACCTTTTCATTTCCAATCATGAAATATGAAACCTATTGATATAGGTAGCTAACAATGGCCACTAAGGATACCTCAGATCACACACACTATCGGGGGGAACATAGTCGCAGACAGTACGCTATGTGGGAAGGATACCTGAGTCTCCGACTCAACTCCAATATCCTTGAAGGGATCCCCGATACAATAATACCCAAAGGAGATGTAAGAAAAGGCAGGCTACCTTCAATTACAGCCTAATGTTTTCTTGTATTTAGATTCACTTTTACTGGAGTGGTCTTGGTAGTATGAGTGCAGAAGGATTTCTCTCTTTCATGACACTAGTTTTGGCATATGATCTTGGGCAGTTTACTCACACTGCCTATCCCAAGATCCTAGCCTAAACTAATGTGTGTTTACCTATAAAGAGTTACTGATTGATTTTATTAGGTAGATTTTAAGTGTACTTTGTTAGAGTCTTTGGTAGGGGTGTTGATGTATGAGATTTTATGGGACTTTGACTGAAATCATGCAAAGACAATGCTTGTAAATTTTCAATTTCGATGAATAAGTTGTTTTTACAAAGGGAGAGTCATTCATACATCAATATTCATTCCATGCATCCTATTCAGTACAACACTAACATAACCGACAGAACTTTTCAATGCTCACTAACAACTATTGAAACCAAATAATGTAGAACTTAACCAGCTAAGCAGAAAAACAAATAAAAAAATTTGATTTTTTCTTTTATGAAAATAAAAATTTTAAGAAGAAAAGTTATTTTCTTAAAAAAAATTCTTTAGGACATAGATCAGTCAAACAAAACACAACTATAAATCCCTTATCAATCTAGAAGCAAGTTTCCCAACCCTTTGAGGTCATAGACACAGTTGTATATCAAAAAATGGGTGACTAACGCTCTGTGCTAGAGGCCACAAAGAGTTACTAGAGGCACTAATGCTCTATTTGTGTAGCCACAAAGCTTCATAAAGCTCTATTTATATTGCTAACTTGCATTATCGAGGGAAAACAATTCAAAAAAGGGTTGTGGGGATTAGATCCAGGGCTGAGCAATGAAAGAAGAGTGCTGCAAGGTCCTAATTGGTCAGAAAAGGAATGAAGAAGTACAGGAAGGTCTGGAAGGAGGAGGAAACTAGGAACTTTCTGGGTAAACTGGGAACTAGAGTGTAGTTCCTAATGGATTTGTCGATTCTGCTATAGGATTAAATGTACGGTGTATGGAGAATGAAGGAATCCTCAAAGGTCTTCCCATGACCTTTGGCAGACCGTAAAATTATTTGCAGCTGTCACAAAGCTACATGCATGTCCATATTCAATAATTAACTATCAAATCAAAACAGATTCATTACCTCGAGTCTCCATGTAGATTTGCTAGAGAGCACAATGCAGCTAGGTGGAAGTCGCTTGAGCCAGCTCCAGATCAAGTTCTTCACATAGAAGAGACAAGCGTAATCACAACATAAAACCTTGACAATTAATGTATATATAAAATACATCTAGTTGCACATAACTAAGCTACTCTTGCTAAAATACATTGAATAAACATATAAATGAATTATAGTACCAACACCATGGAGTAGACAGTACAACTGCAGTTCTATATTAATGTAAAAAGAGTGATTACAACCATCAGTTGCATCAGCCTTCCCTTACCCCTCTAGCTCTCCTCTCTCTCTCCCTTCTTACCAACTTCTTATGCTTAAGTATGAGACTCTGCTTGACAATCATGTAAGCTATCCTTTCAAATGATCTGACCTCTATCACAATAGCCTTAGCTTTGCTTATGTAGCATTTGAGGTTAGGGTTTCCAAGTTTCTCCATGAGTTTCCTTAGGTAAAAGCAACGATATTTCCATTCTTTTGAGCTCTTTATCATTTTACTACTTCATTAGGATTAGAAATCCCCCAAATAGGTCGAACTTTGATGTTTCCTTACTTTTCTGAGTTGATTTAGGAGAGAATACAGGGATATTTCTTAGTCGATTCTCTCCTTTGACCCTTAAATCCTCATTAAGGTTCACTAATGTTGTCCCTGAGGTAACAAGTAGAGTTACATGGGTCACTAACACTCCATTATGCTTGCATAGAAGCTTTATAAAGCAAGTTGTCAGTGTATAGGTAGCGTTAGCTTGAAAACAAGGCTTGTGAACTTGGTCATTTCTTCAGTCATCATGTCTTTCCCCTCTGAGCTAATGAGGAGGTCATTTCACTGTATAACACCTATACAATACACTATCATAGTAGCACGAAAGTACCTGGACCATGGGTTAAGGCTGCGCGAAGGTCAATCGTACACCTTCGAAGAGGTGTTGAAGGTCGGAATAGAGGGTAGATTGATAGAGCCCTAAAGCTTAGTGACCTACATGAAAGTAGGAACAGAAGGTATAAACCGACACCACGACCGTCTTAGGGTGTGGAAACTTGGTTCCATCATCCCCCCATATTGCTTCAGGTGAGACTTCGGTCTGTGCTCCACGGGCTGATGCCAAAAGGGACAATAGTGTAGGGACTTGTTTGGCTAACTAACACTGAACCTGGGATAGGCCCCACACAACCAACACCCTTTCAAAATTATCAAGAAATACAATGACATCTCCTATCCCATCATAATATGGAAAATTACATACCTCGGTGGGTATGCAACAAAGAGAATTTGTTAGTCTATTATAGCGCAGAGCAGAAACTTTGTGGAATCGATTCTCCCAGTTCTCCAATTCTTCATCCAAGTCTGAATGGCATGAATTATCCTTCTCCTAGCTTATCCTCCCATCTTCGGTGGGGTTGATCCAATCCTTGTCTTGTGTAGTGAACTTATATATGTGGTCAATATATTCATCACCGTATACATCGCGGATGAGTTCGGTATATCGTGCTCCTTTAGATGGATCTAAAGGAACAACGACCCTGGTACTATTCTTTTCAAACACCATACTCCTTTTCTTCAAATTGATTGTCGCATCCATATCGAAAGCCCAATCAAGTCCATGTAACACTGGATGCAGATTGCTATTGTCCACAATCTCAAGAACTTCAAAGTCTGCTACTATGCTTTCTCCTTCAATACCCACAACAACTCCATGCAATTGACTGCACGCTGGAAGATCATGATTCACCTGCAGATCATGGAGGATTTCAGGGCTGAGGACGTGGTCGAGGAGGGGACTCTAGATGAGTTTAGGGTCAGATCATATGCTATAACTATGTTGAAGTTGGACATTTTGTGTGGGATTGTCAGAACCCCACTCACCCTTCCTATCTATATTGTAGATAGTTTGACCATGTGATAGAGGATTTCCCTATTGTATCAGCTAATATGAAGGAAAAGAAGAATTAGTAGCCTATGAAGAATTAACAAATGATGAGATATGAATCGTGCGAGGATGATCCAAGCATTAATATAGTGATACGAAGTGGTGCACTATAAGAGAAGATAAAGCAGAGGGCAAAAATCATATGGCAGATGCATGGGTTAGGAAGGCAGGAGAGAAGAGTATTGGATTGAATATACAAAGGGAGAAAGAAACCTTCATGGAAGCAAAGAATAGTTTCATGGACCTTTGGGTTTGACGTCAAGGACACTGATGTAATTAGTGCTATGAAAGAATAATTCTGAAGTCACTACCGTGGCGAAGAATTTAATCCAACAATTCTGAAACCATTTCTATAGACATGTATGAAGTTATGTTAGATTTTAAGCTTCTGTGGAGGTTTCTTGTAGCTTCATGACCCGGATTATCCACAGTTTCTTGTTTATTCTAAGTTGCTGAGAGATCATAAATCAGTAGAAGGATTACAAGAACTAAATGATAACTGCATTGGTAAAGAAATGCCATAGCCTGAACAACACACGTTAAAAAAGGTAAACAAAAATAACAAAAGAACTGGTCAAGATATTTCGTTAACTGCATAGATCGGTGAATTCAAAATGGATCAGGTAATTCTTGACATGGGATCTGATGAAAATGTATTTCTGAAGCAGACTTGGGATCGAATGGGGAAACCCAAGTTGCAATGGTCAGTAATTCATCTATGCATGGCCAATCAACAGAAGATCATCTCAATGGGTCTATTTCATGGAGTTGTTATTGATATTGAAGGAGCAAGTATAGTAGCGGACTTTGAAGTTATTGAGATTGTGCGAAACAACAATTTGTATCTGGCATTACTTGGACTTGATTGGGATTTTGATATGGATGTGATAATCAATTTGAAGTGGAGTATGGTGTTTGAAAATAATGGTACTAGGTTTGTTGTTCCTCTAGATCCCTCTGAAGGATCACGATATACAAAACCCATCCGCAAAGAATACAGTGGTGAACATATCAATGACATCTATAAGTTAACTACACGAGATGAGGATTCGATCAAACCCATCGCAAATGGGAGGATAAGATGGGAGAAGGATAGTTCATGTCATTCAGATTTGGATGAAATTGGAGAACTTCTAGAGACAACCCCTAAGTGATTATCTTGTACCGATGAAGCTTCTAACTTCATCGCTATTTGTAATGCTTTTGCCTGCATCCCATTGTTTTGCTACAATAGTGGTAATCTGAGATGTAGCAATAACACAACTATATACCACTCTTTATGTCGTTCGTCGGAGATATAAAAGTTGACTTGTCCCAACAAACATGTTAACCTCTAATCTACATCGCAAGCAGTCTCATTGACTGATTGCTCAATTTCATTTATTTCTGTAATGCATTGTGGCTGTGACTTAGGCTTCTTGAACTCCGATTTCATCGTGTTATTTGTCTCATCTAGTGAAGCAGTTGGGTTTTTTTTACTGTACTTGATATACCATGATAGCGCTTTTTCCTGTAGCGCTA
Organism: Pinus tabuliformis; assembly: GCA_031772625.1. NCBI lineage: Eukaryota > Viridiplantae > Streptophyta > Pinopsida > Pinales > Pinaceae > Pinus > Pinus tabuliformis. The sequence goes on along the minus strand of CM062807.1, from coordinate 491,394,269 downwards.
TGACAAGATGCACTTTATTCATATCTTCTTAATTGGTCTACTGTGCTTTCCACATAGCTTCCATGGCAAACCAAAATTGATTAGCGTCCTTTGATCCTCGACCCTTAAAAATAAGCATCTTAATTTCATTATCCATGTTAAATTGTGGAGGTGGAGGTCAAGGTGGAGGTGTAGGTGTAGGTGTATTAGGTGGAGGTGAAAGCAGAGGTGGAGGTGGAGGTGTAGGTGTAGGTGTATCAGGTGGAGGTGAAAGTGGAGGTGGAGTACATGGATGGGGAATCCCAGAAGTTCATTGATTATCTGACTGCGACGCACCACTAGGTGTACTATGGTTACCCCTTTCTTCTTCACTTTCTAATTCACCCAATAATGGACTCTATTCACCCTCAATGAATATATCACAGTCTATTCTAAACCTTTTTCTTCTTCACATAGATCCAGTCTGGATTCTTTTAAACATCAATTCATAGGCAGTACACCCTTTTCACATAACAACATCGTAATCCATAACTTTAAAGAATTCATATACTTACCTCATGGACCTTTGACAATTCGTTGCTCATCTTCACCATGGGATATTGATGTGTCAATCATGAATTCAGTAATAAAGTATCCAAGAATACTATCGATCCAATAGTCAATACCCCTTGCGACCTTATTTTTAGTCTCCTTAAGTCGCTTAATCAGTTCTGGGGTCCACATAGTAGGACCGTCATGTTTCGAAGAGGGATCATTTGCATCTAGTTTTGAAAGGCACTCGTGCAGCTTGTTAGCTAGTGATGCAAAAAAGATCTCATGTTGTTCTGTATACATATACCTCTCTAACCACCTTTCTGTCAACTGGCACAAATTCCTATTTTCCTGTGCTGCAAATTCATGCAACTTCATATATACCCAATCTTGGATCTCTTTTCTAGTCGGTCACCACATCACACATTCCTCAAATGGATCCTAGTCATAACAATGGAACCATTTGTTCGCTTGAGGGGCTCAGACCCAAGTTCAGAGTTAATTGTGCTAACCAACAAAACCCTATATTACCCACATATTACTGACCATTTTGACAACGATCCACATAGCGCAGACTGCAATCTCACCCGAGGCAATATTGGGGGATGCTAGAATGAGGTTTCTGCATCCAAAGGCTATGTAATGTTACTATAGGGTTTCTTTCAGTTTAGGGCTTAATCCGACCTTCACAAACCATTAACCTTACTGTTACAGTCATAAATAATTTTCCTACTTAACAAACTTGTGTGTTGCAGCTAACTAGTCTAACATGCATTATTCATCATATAAAATAGTATTTGAACCTTCACGATGCAATTATAGAAGAAATATATAAAAGAAAACCCTAATTATGTAGAAATATAGAAACTATGTGAACATATAAAAGTACATAGGTGCGCTCTAAATACTTCTTTATTATCTCAAATCTTCATAGATACAATATTTTTGACCCTATGGAAGTAGCTACAAGGGCCTACGCACACAACAACAGACTTACCAAGGTGTCCATGTACACAGCTACAAGAGCCTTCTCCTTCACCTGAATATAGAAATATATATCACAATTACAGACTCAAAATCATATCATCACATACATTAAGTCCTTTGACTCACTAATACATTCTTTTATATATATTTTACCCTTACAATACCACAGTCTGTAAACCATGGGTGGAGCTTAAAATAGCCCAATTTATCCCATCCCTTTACAAGATAAGGTGCTTAACCTGCCCTAAAACCCCTTTGACTCTTAGAAATCTATGCAAATCCCACTCTGCTCTTCAAAATGAGGAGACTTTACATGACATAGACAAGCTCCTCAAAATGCAAAGACTTTACATGACTTAGACAAAAATTGGACCTAGGGGACCCCTACCCAACAGACCCCCAACACAAAGATGTGACTCTTCCTCGTGTCACTCGGTTGGTACGTCCTCAACCTCTGATTTGAGGCCACTATATGTAAACTTCAATGGATGATGTGTCTTTGTGCACTGCGTTGCGGCTGATTGAACTTGCTCTATGAGCTTCTCTATCATCGACCCTTTTGTCACTAGACTGATTGTTCTCTATGTTTGCTGCATGCTATTCAACTTTCTCTCCACTATTTGTAAGAGTTGACTGGCCTCCTCTACCCAAGGCTACGTCCATGCAGATATTATCTGTACCTTCTGTTGTAGCCCATCAGTTTGTCCTTGTAGAAGCATTCACTCCTAAAGATGAGAAAACTATTATAGAGGTGCTAAGGTCCGTGTCATTTCTTTGAGCTCATCAAACTGTAGTTGCTTGTCTAAAATTTCTTCCTCGATATTCTGCACATGTGGGTCCTCCTGTAACGAGGCCCATATCCCCATTGTATCCTCAAAAATATGACCACAGTTCTTCATTGTAGTGGTTACATTTTCCATGTTGAATTTTATTGCAGTTTCGCATTGATCTTGAACTTCACGTGGTGTGGTAGGCTGCAACTTCATCTAGATTTCTATAGTCTACATTGTTGGCTTATTGGGGCATGACCCAGGTTTAGAGTTGATTTAGTAAAAAAAAATCCGGTACTACTGGCCCTTTCGGAAATAATCTGTGGAGTGTGGACTGAGGTCTCACCTGAAGTAGTATGGAAGGGTGCTATAACTAGGTTTTCTCACCTTGGAGATGTTTGATGAGTTCAAGTGGTCCGAGGTTTGACCCTACGCACAAGTCACTGCACGCACTTTCCCTTATCTCACAGCCTGGTATACTGCCTTCGCGTAGCCCTACCAAGGGGTTGAACATCACGCTTTGTGTTATTACCCAAGACCTCAATGGTACTCCAACGTTAGTTAATTAACTTTGCCTACTTGAGTGCTTTAAGTATACTTAACAATATAAACCATTCATACAGGTGCGCGCAGTAAATAAAAAATATATTTGCAAATCATATCAAACATGCATTAATCCAAGAATAGATACACAGAATTATGATAAAACTTCTCTTTATTAATTCCTTCCTCAGTTATAGAATTGACTCTGCCCTATGCACTCATCTACAGGGGTCCACGCACTCAGTTGTGGACTACTAGGCCTCTGCACACTTAGCTGCAGAGCCTTCTCCTACTCTACGACCCAAAGACACACTTTACACTTGCGACTCAATCACTTAAACTTGTTATTCTTCTCTATCCTTATCTATCTTTTTCACTTAGATAGGTAGGTCTATCTAGCCAACATTACATTACAAAACTAGGGCGGACAACCCTATGACTCTATTATACTTTCGCGCCCCGTGTCTGCAATTCGTGGAGCTTCACAACAAAATTCGATTAAAACATGGGCTTTGAGCCCCAAAACATTCCTTGGGGGGATTCCATGCCTAACAGCCCTCGAACACAAACATCGTGGCTCACCCTCGAGTGACTCTGTCAGCGCAACGATATTTGCATGGAGTCCCTCCAACTGTTCTCGAATTGCGTGGAGGTTAGCAGCGCACTCAATGGCTACTTGTTAGATCTGCTGCATATGCTATCCTGAGACCTCTATGTCTGAACTGCTTCCATACATTTGTAACGATATCTGCTGCATATGTTTATAGTCCCATGACTTTGTCTGGATCCTTGGAGCATGAATATTGTGCTTCTGCCTGCTAGTTAGATAGCCAGCCCACTCGTGTAGGGCTTCAAGTGGCTGCCATTCACTTTCCCTGGGAAGGGTTCTCCATTTAGTTTGAATAGCTGGACCGCACCTCTGTCTGTGACCTCCTTAACCACGTATGGTCCCAGCCCATGCATTCTAAACTTTCCTGAAAATTTTTCAAACTTACTGTCATACAACAGCACTAAGTCATTTACCTTGAAGGTGCACAACTTAATATGGTGATTGTGCCAGGCATTTTCATCTTGCTTTTGCACCTGCTGATGAAAACCCACCAGGAACCGTTCCTCGTCAAGTTATTCCAGTTGCACAAGCCTTTCTTCTAGAGCCTCGCGGTCTGTCATGCTTGTGAGTGCTGTTATGCATAGACTAGGTACAATATACTCCATCGGCAAGATAGCTTCCATGCCATAAACTAACTAGAAAGGTGTTTGTCCCATTAGTTTCTTTCACATTGTCCTCTAAGCCCATAGTACTGTAGGTACGCGCAGGTCCCATTTAGTTTGCTTCACATGGTGGACCACGTTCAGTGCTTCACGTACTTTTTCAAAAGATTCTGCATGTTTGGTCTTACCATACTTCCTAGTCATCATTCGTAGCATTTCCTTGCCCATTCCTTCTCACTAATCATGTTTCCTATTGTGCGGATGGTGTGCTTTCATGCAGGTTGTGCACCATACACCTGTACTCATTTGGACAGGTGGGCGCGTGGGCTGTTTCTTCCATCATACTTGGATTTCATCCATATTTGAGGCTTCCCAAATCGTAGGCGCATCATCCTTCTCCATTCACGCCAGTCCTCAAAATTATGCTGGTGTGTATCCCACCACCTTACGGGTGTAGCGTGCATTACCGATTTCAGAGCATCAAACCACTGTTGTTCTGACACTTCTATTTAAATTTTTTTTAGGAAATCATCCACCTCGCTCAACCCAGCATACATATGTAGGTCTCTTACCTCTATTGCCACGCAGCGCAATGACCTTGTCATCATGTTACAGTTGAGCATGGTTACCTCATGTAACTAGTTATGCCATCATTCTATTTCCTCATCCGAATCTAACGTGCAGGAGCTTTCACGCTCCCACGAGAGTCTTCCATCCGCTGTTGGATTCACATAGTCCTACTCCCACATGGTTATCTTGTAAATACAGTCTAAATTGTCGTCGCTATTGTAGTCACACACTGGCTCTGTGTAGAGCGATCCTTCCATAGGGTCTAAAGGCACCACTATGCGTAGTGACCTTTTCTCAAAAATCATCTTGCACTTCTTTAGATTTATCACTCCATTCATGTCAGTGGCCCAATCTATTCCCAGCAGCACAAGATAGGGATTTTTGTCATCCAAAATATCTATCACTTCGAAATCTGCAAGTGCGCTCGCACTTTCGATATCAACTATTATTCCCTACAATCTTCCCATAGGTAGGATATTTTACTAGTTTGTCGTTCATAATTGAATGGTAGACCATTGTAACGTAGGCCTTCCCATGCACTTCCATGTCTGCTTTGGCAGGACATTCACGTTTGATCCTAGATCCAAAATCACTTGATCCATTTCATATTCCCCTATCTATGCGGTCAATCTCATCTCTCTTCATGTTTACATTGTCTGCTTCCCGAGCTTTCAGACTACGCGTGGTTCTCCTGGTGCGGTCCCAGCACATCTAGTAATGAGTTCTTGCAGCCCCTTAACAGCCTTACTATCATGCAACAGCTTCATTCATGTCTCCAAAAAGATAGTGAGCATTGATGGGTCCATTTTTGGTCCCGGTTTGTCTTTACTACCTGAAGTGGAGGCCTCCGCTAAGCTCTTCTTATCTTCCATGAATGTCTCCTTAGCATGCTCCAAATCAAATTATGGTTCCTTTTTTGGAGCCTTGCGAAACCAGGCACTCTCTTCAGGCTACTTGCTGTGGAGTACTAAAGAAGGTATGTTTTTGGTAATTATTTCAGCATCTTTTCATTAGAACTTACAAAACTTTTGCATCATGAACTAGGTAGATGATAAGGAATTGTAATAAAACTTGCGAGATTAATGTGAAAAATGAAAGTACTGACAATTTTCATTTTCCTATGCAGGAAGAAGGGAAAAAGAAAGACTGTCGTTTCGAAGGAAAGCACAAGGCTGGGTTAACCGCTGTCCCTTTGACGGGGAACCGTATGCAAACAAGGCAAACCAAATCAAAGCATAATAGCCCTGGAAAGGAAGTGGAGAGATCAGCTCGGCGCAAGAAAGAAAAGAGATAACTGAGGACTAATGGTTCGGCGAATCCCTTAGGATCCTTTGATCCTGAGGGATTGCTACTTTAACTATTTTTGCACCTAGACATCTCCACCTTCATCATTATAAAAAGGGGCAGCACTGTTAGCCCGGGAGTTGGTTATGTCTTTTATGTAATTTCTCTTAAGATTGAAACTTTGATCATCGAGTCTTGTTGAGAACTGATCTACTGTAATTCTGCCTTATGCATTAATATAAACTTGGTTCCTATTTCATCTCTGAGTCTGGAATAACTTCAAGCGGTGTACCCCTGGAGGATAAGGGCCTGGCCTTGGAGGACACTTGCTCCTGTACTATTACGTTTGGTTTATGCATGGTTTGCTTATTAGTGTTATTTGGTAATCTGATATGTTTTGTTAGTTTACATCACACGCTCTGTTATGTTTGATTTATTGAAGTTTCTGAAGACAGAACCATTGTATTAACTTCGCAACATATTACTATTATTTTAAGCACTAATATAATATCGTCAGTCTTTACATAATATTGTTGCTGTTCAGTCACAAAGCATCTATGTTGTACACTTATTCATTGGTATTACTGACTTCATCTTAGTGATTATGTTCCTTGCGATTGTCAAGTCTATGGACATTGTTGTTCCATTTTGAGATACAATCGTATTCTTTATAACTAAGATTGATAACTGGATTACCAAGATTAGATTACTATTAAGGTGTGCCACGTGTATGTGTGGTTTTCAAGCGTTGTTCTATAACCCATCATTAATCAGTGTTGTTCCATTTTTGTGTGTTGTTCAATTCATCCTTAAAAGTGGAGGATTGCCATTTGATTTCCATAGTTCACGATTATTGCATTTGATCTTGTAGACTAAGGTGTTACTGCTTGTTAGACATAGTTGTTGTTACAAGTTCCTGTTTGCTGTTCCATTTTAGGTTTGCTGTTCTATTTCTTATTTTCTGTTCCATTTCTTATCTGTCGTTCCATTTCCTGTCATTTGTTATTTTGGTGTGAAGAACGATCTAAGGCTGTAGTGAGCATTGACATTTATTGTCTGGCCCCCAGATCCATGATCTGTTCTCTGATTTCCTTTAGTTCCATAAGTTTACAAAGGGACGAGTTACTGCTACTGAACCCTTGACTGATAAATTGCTTAGTTTTCTGAATGTGTGGTTTAATCTTTCAAAGTAGTTTGTTGTAAACAAGAATCCGTTTACTCTTGTATTTTTGAACACTGTACTACTAGCATTACTCTGGAAAATGATAGCCTCAGACTGAGACACTCTTTGAAAGAAAAAAACGTTCCTGGATTGACAAACTAATGTGAGACAATTAGAGGTGAAAGAGATCCTTTTTATAACTCAACATTTTGGCACCGTTGCCGGGGAAAGAGTGTAGCCATTTGTTTCTTTCCATATTAGTGTAAGAACCTGCTAGGGAAGAATTGGGTTTTAAAAACGAAAGGTAAGAACCTACGTGTGGATCATGTAACAACCCTGCTCCCCTACCTACTTTCCTACAAATTTGCTGCTGTTTTGTTTGGATAGAACCTAGCAGTTGATTTGTGTGCATGACTAAGCAGAAAAAGCCAGAAAAGAATTCCAAACCTCTACCAAAGCTAGAAAAAGCTAAGGGGCCGGTGACACTTGGCCGATCAACCTTCATAGACGAAATCTTCAAGAAAGCAGAATCTCAGCCTTCAATAGGACCCAGAAAAGTTATTTCTAGACAACCTACTAGTTCCCTTCAGGCCACAGGATCACCATCTGTAGCCTTTGCCGAGGTGAATAGTCAAACTGAAGAATAGGACTTTCAAGAAATTGAAAATTCTACACCAGAGCTATTGCAAGAAGGGAATTTCAGCAACCTTTGTGAAGGAGGAGGAGAGATAGGGGAAACTGAGGAACCTAGGTCTCCTCTTGGGATAACTCAGCCATTGAACAGCCCAGACAAGGGAAGTGATGCAAAAATCATTTTTGAAGAAACTCAATCTCCTCAGACATTAGGCACTCTCATTATCCTAGATAGAGGAAGCATTATCAAAACCATTCTTGTTAAAGCCATTCCCTCTCAACCTAGGAATACCCTCCTAGATATCCCAGAAGGTTATTGGCATATATTTGATCATATGGCTCAAAACCAGCCAAACACCCAAACCACTACATTGCAATACCCCATAGTGGATACTACAACAAATGCACCTATGAAAGCAATCCCTCTTCAACATATCCCTACATTCCATGGTCTTACATCAGAAGATCCGGATGCATTTCTATTTGAGTTTGATGTGCTGTGTAGGGGATATGATTACACCACCGACCCCCAGAAACTAAAATTATTTCCCTCTACATTAAAAGGGGTTGCCTTAAGATGGTTTATGGGATTATGTGGTGGGTTTATAAATAACCGGGATCAAATGAAAGAATATTTTCTAAAAAAATATTAGGACTATTGCAGGTCTAGAGAACTGAAGGACGAAATATTCCAAATGGTAGCTAGACCAAATGAAACATTAGAGGAGTATGTGGAACGTTTTCAGTATAATCTTCAAAGATCTCCTTATGCATCACTACCTTTACCTGATAATATGTTAAAAACAACATTAATTAGGGGCATGAAGGAACAATGGATTGAAACATTAAACATTATGGGAAAAGGAGATATTTATCAAGAAAATTTTTCTAACATTATTGATTTATGTATCAGGAGCTCAAGAGGAAACATAAGATTAAAACTGGTAGAACTTGATTGGTTTGTAAGAGATAATAAAATTTCGACAGAAGGAGTAAAGCGTGTAGAAATTGGAAATTTATTGGAAATTTTCAAAACTGATATACTAGGGACGCTAAATACACAACTCGATATTATGCAGGGCAAACAGAAGAAAATGGAGGCAGAACAGAATTTGGCAATATTCTGTCCCCGATGCAGGAAGAAACATAGCCATAAGGAGTGTCCACTAGATGCAGTCCAAACATGCACCATCTACACAAAAGATCACCTTACGGAAAGCTATCCCTCACTTCCCGGATTAAAAGCAGTATATAAGGAAGCAGAAGAAGAGCTAGAATCGGTGTATTTGCTCAACCAGTGCCATTAGTGGTAGAAACGACAGTCTGGTATGTTTTCGGACCCAACCTCTTGTTTCAGTCTCCACAGTACAATGCTCAACAATATAATATGTGGAAAAATCAACCCCCGTTTTCAAATTGGTCACAACAGTCATTTCCTTCATCAACCCCATGTCCGAATCAGGCAAGCCAATCTAGTTGGCCAAATTTTCCCTATGCCCCACCATATTGGCAAAGTAACCCATACCTAGCACAATGGACTCCCCCTACTTCACAAAGTCCAGCCTGGCAGATAAACTAGCAAAGACCGATGCATCAGCTAGTAGGAACCATTCCGCTCCCTCAACATACACTGCCAGCCTTACAACAAAATCCCTAGTCTAATCTGAGACTGCAACTCCCAGCCCAACCCAACCCCAATCCAAATAACAGATCGGTCCAATCTGTCCAAATAGTAGAAACATCAGAAATAGGAGCTGATCTGAGGGAGTGTAATGATCTTCAACTAAGATCTGGGCATATTATTGAAACCGAGGGAGATAAGACAACCCATGTTGAAAATCAGTTACCCAAAGAACACCCTTCACAAGAAGAGGATGTGAACAAACAACATACTCATAACTAAGCAACCACATCCTCTCCCCCGTTCCTAGAATGATTAATCATATCTCGACCTACACAATATCCTGATTTTGACATTTTGGGAGAATTACAAAATTTGTACATAAAAATTCCATTCCTCCAAGCCATTCAAGACATCCCGATATATGCAAAGACTATCAAAGAATTGTGTGTAAAGAAACCAAGGAGGAATATAGCAAACAATCCAAGAGTCCAAGTAGTTGGCACTCTATCTGACTTATTATCAGGAAAAGAAATACCCATTAAATACGAAGACCCAGGAAATCCAATAGTCACTATACAAATTTATGGTCAAACCTTCCCTAATGCCTTAGTTGATCTAGGAGCTGCAATCAACATCTTGACAACTACTACTTGCCAAAAGCTAGGCATTACATATGTAAAACCCACTTCTACCTTACTAGAACTGGCTAACCGATCTATGGTTAAGCCAGAGGGCACACTACATGATGTCATGGTATCTGTTGACTCATGGGAATATCCGACCGATTTTCTGATAATAAATCCCAAAAGCCGACTTGATGGACACCCATTGATTTTAGGTAGACCTTGGCTTGCAACTACCAATGCCTATATTGGCTGCCGATAAGGCAATATGACCATAACAAGGGGAGCGAATATCAAGAACTTAGCTTTATATCCTCCAGCACAGCCAAGTGTCATAATGATCAAAACTAATAGGCACCCTGTATCATACCTTACTGATAACATTAGATCTTCATTAACCATACAAGAGGCACTTGATTTTAAAGACCAGACAGAGGACGATGCCATTAATAAATTTATTAGTCAAACTGAACTCAGATCCCCCACACAGTGTCACATGATAGAGGCAACATTCGATAATGAATTAGAAGAAGATCCTCTTAAAGATACACATGATCAAACGATACCTATTACCTCTGTTGCAAATAGTAAAATTGTGGAAATCGAACCGAGAAAAACCTTAAACATTAATGCCAATCTCACCTCCGAACAAGAAACGAAGCTCATCCACTTGTTGAGGAAATATAAAGAAGCATTTGCATGGAACTACCATGATATGAAAGGAATTGACCCCCAATTATGTACACACCACATTTACATAGAAAAATATGCGAGACCTGTTCGCCAGCCTCAAAGGAGACTTAATCCTCATCTAAAAGATGTGGTAAAAGCTGAACTTAAAAAAATTTTAGATGTCAATTTCATCTATCCTATCTCTGATAGTAAATGGGTCTCTCTTCTTGTGGTGGTACCAAAAAAGAATGGAAATGGAGAATTTGTGTGGACTACAGAGAACTAAATAAAGCAACACAAAAAGACCACTTCCCTCTCCCATTTATTTATCAAGTATTAGACACTTTGGCAGGAAAGAAATTCTTTTCTTTCTTAGATGGCTTCAGTGGATATAATCAGATCCAGATTGCCCCTGAAGATGAAGACAAAACCACTTTTACTTGTCCTTGGGGAACATTTGCCTATAGAGTTCTACCTTTTGCTTATGCAATCCTCCTGCCACATTCCAAAGGGCTATCATTAGCATCTTTACAGACTTAATAAACGAAGGACATGAAGTATACATGGATGACTTTACAATGTACCGAGACGATTTCGATCCAGCATTGGATACACTGGAAAAATTCCTACAATGCTGCATTGCTACCAGGCTTTGTTTAAGCCATGAAAAATGTTATATGATGATGACTGAAGGACTTATTCTAGGGCACTATATTTTAGCAGCTGGCATTCAGGTAGACCCAACCAAAAGCCAAATAATTTTGCTTATTCCCACTCCTACCACTCAAATGGAGGTACGCATTTTTCTTGGATTTTCTGGTTATTATAGGAGGTTTATAGAACGTTTTTCGCATATTGTTGCACCTTTGTATGCACTAACAGGTAATGTTGATTTTCTTTGGACAGAAAAATGTGAACGTGCTTTTCAGGATCTGAAGAAGCTGGTATCCACAGCCCCAGTCCTTCGAGGACCAAATTGGGATTTTCCATTTCAGATCTCATCTGATGCCTCAGATACAACTATTGGAGCAGTCCTTGGGCAGGAAGAGGATAAAAAACCATATGCAATTTATTATATTAGCAAAAATTTATCCCTTGCTGAATTAAATTACACTGTTACTGAGAAAGAATTTCTAGCTGTAATACATGTTGTCAATAAGTTTAGACATTACATTACTGGATATCCTGTTATCATGTATACAGATCATTTTGCCATAAAATATTTAGCAAACAAGCCTATCACAAATGGCAGAATAACTAGATGGATGATTTTATTGCAGGAATTTGATATTACAATCAAGGATCGACCTGGAAAAGAAAATCTTGTACCGATTTTCTCTCAAGAATTCCAAAGCCAATCAATGCAGCAGTAGTTGAAGATCAATTTCCGGACGAGCATCTATTTGTTGTTGCTGTTAAAACGCCCTGGTATGCTAATGTTGCCAATTACCCAGCAGTAGGTAAACTACCGAAACATCTAACCCCTAATGAGCGGAAACAGATTGTTCAGCGGAGTGCTCGATTCTCTTGGGTTGGAGGCTACATGTTCCACACAGGGGCAGATATGCATATCAGAAGATGTGTTTGAGAGGATGAAATCTTTGACATTTTAAAAGCCTGCCATGACGGACCATGTGGCAGACATTTCACCGATCGGAGAACTGGACATAAAGTGCTGCAAACAAGGTATTATTGGCCTACAATTTTCAAGGATGCAAAGAAATTCGTCCAAGCTTGTGACAGTTGCCAGAGAGCAGGACACCCTGGTCAGTCCGATGAGATGCCCCTGAACCCACAACTAGTCATTGAACCATTCGAACGATGGGCCCTTGATTTCGTTGGACCAATTAACCCACCCTCAAACCAGAAAACATATATTTTGGTGGCAACAGAATATGTCACCAAATGGGTTGAAGCAGAGGCATTTCCGAGAGCTACAGAAGATTCTGTCATACAGTTCTTGTTCCATATATTTGTGTGTTATGGCCTTCCAAGAGATATAATTACAGATGGTGGACCACAGTTTGCTGGGAACAAAATAGCTGCAACACTCAAAAACTATCATGTCCAGCATAAAATCACTACTCCATACCACCCACAGGCAAATGGTCAGGTAGAAAGAAGCAATAAAATAATAGAAGCAATCCTAACAAAAACAATTGCGTCACATAGACGTGATTGGGCTGCCAGACTACCAGAAGCACTGTGGGCTTACAGAACAACATGGAGAAGTACCACTGGTTACTCACCTTATCAATTAGTGTTTGGAAAGCAACCCATTTTTCCCATAGAATTCGAAATCCAAACATTGCGAATAGCATAGGAAGTTGGCTTAGATCTAACTGAGGCACAGATTAATCGATTACAGCAAATCAATGAGCTCGATGAAATTAGGCTCTCTGCACTCCAAAACACTGCACTGATCCAACAGCAGCAAGCTAAATGGCATGATGCTCTCATTAAAAATAAAGTCTTCCATGAAGGAGACTGGGCACTTTTGTACGATTCCAAGTTTCAGGACTTTCCCAGGAAACTCCAGACTCGTTGGTTGGGACCATACAAAATCCAGAAGGTACACAACAATGGTACTCTTACTCTAATCACTATTGACGGTTCTAAATATGCCTTCAAGGCAAATGGCCACCGAGTTCATCTTTATCACAAACCACTTACTCGGGAGTCCTTTTTCCAGTAGCTACACCAAGACTCTGATATGGAAATTTCGGGGGAGGGAGAGAAGTCTTCCTCACCTGTGATTCATTAAGTCATTTGTTTCTTTCTACACTTTGTACATAATTTCTTTGTTTTGTTGAATTATTTCTGTATTAACACCTTGCTGTTACTTTTTCGAAGCAGCAACAATTTTATTATTTTCTGTTGTTCCTTTTTCAAAGGAACAACACCTTTTGGATCAGCCGTTCATTTTGCTTTAATTTTGTTCTTTTTCTTTACTTTGTGCTGTTCCTTTTCCAAAGGAACAACACTTTTGCTTTCTGTTGTTCCTTTTCCAAAGGAACTGCATTTGTGTGTTTTGCTGTTCCTTTTCCATAGGAACAACATTTTTTATTTTCGCTGTTCCTTTTCCAAAGGAACGACATTTGTGTGTTCTGCTGTTCCTTTTCCAAAGGAACAACATTTTTTATTTTTGTTGTTCCTTTTCCAAAGGAACAACATTTTCGATTTTTGTTGTTCCTTTTCCAAAGGAACAACATTTGTGTGTTTTGCTGTTCCTTTTCCAAAGGAACAACATTTTCGATTTTTGTTGTTCCTTTTCCAAAGGAACGACATTTGTGTGTTCTGCTGTTCCTTTTCCAAAGGAACAACATTTTCAATTTTTGTTGTTCCTTTTCCAAAGGAATGACATTTGTGTGTTCTGCTGTTCCTTTTCCAAAGGAACAACATTTTCGATTTTTGTTGTTCCTTTTCCAAAGGAACGACATGTATGTTTTTTTGCTGTTCCTTTTCCAAAGGAACGACATTTGTGTTTTCTGCTGTTCCTTTTCCAAAGGAACAACATTTTTTATCTTTGTTGTTCCTTTTTCCAAAGGGAACACCATTTGTATTCTTTTTCTCTTCCTTTTCGAAACAACAACATCCTCGTATTCCTTTTACTTATGCTTGCTCCCCTTGCTGTTCTAAATTAAGGATGCTTATTGTTCCTATTCTTTCAAGTCTTTTGGAATACAGCTATGCACTTATGCAATGGATACAAATCACAACATACTGAAATCGGTAAATTATAAAATCGCTATTTTTATAAGAAATTGCTCTGAATTGGTAAGAGGACAGAGGGAAGGACACACTTATCCATTATCTTTTGCTGTCATTGTTTCACTAACTCTACTCTGATTGGTTATCTTTATCATGTTGGTTCTTTTTAATCCTCTTTGATTATTATTCAGGAATAAGAGCAAAGGGTTTATATCTTCCTATTGAGATGTTAAGACTTCTTCCACCATTCCTACTCTTAAGGAGTGTTGAACCACCCTTTTTGTATAAATGGGAAAGTACTTTATGAAAAAGAAAGAAAAAAGAGCATACAATGATGTCTTAATGACTTTTTTATATAAGTCGTCAAATGCAGGATACGGGGTCTCATCAAGAGATAGCCTACCATGATCATGAGGAAGGAAGTGAAGTGGCATTCCCACTATGGCCACCACACCAGGGATATGGTCCAAAAGGTATATCAAATAAAGAACCCTTGGAACAAGAGGTCTCATCACGAGCCGGCCTGCCCACCTTTCGCTCCTTCCTCGTGAATGGAATTATGGCTAACTGGTCACCAAGCCAGCATAATGGCCTACATTTTGACATCACACAACATTTCCTAAGCATACACAAAGGATCATGATTCCAAGGGTGAAATAAACAACTCTGTCAAGGTTATGGACACTTGTCGGCAGCAGAGCACTGTTAATGGTATTGGAGTCACATTATTTACTCCAATAGGTAGTTATCAGCACCCTTCTGTTTCTTATACCTTAGTAATCAATCACATAAGATGAATATATATTATTTCCTGAACCATACAAAACATGTAAATCTATTATCACCAATCATGACAGAACAATTGACAATGACCGCATGAGACTCGGTATGCACGGTAGATGTCCTATCCTCCTAGCCTCGCATCATATCACAACAGTCTCTTACGTATTAAACGATCCAAATTTACACCTCGATTTTGGTAATCTGCTACTTTTGTAAACATGGCATATTGCCATACGCTATTCCTTTATGACTCTGCTTCAGAACAGAACGACATGCCGCTCCTTTATTTGATGGTCGGGGTGGCCTATCACATTGCGGGGGGGGAGGTTAACCTCATCATTCCTTGGATTACGTGTCAGACTGCTATTCGGGAAATTGCGTACTTGGGAATAGCACGGCTCAATGGTATACTATTTTTTATTTTTTGCATGGCTTGCTGTTCTTAAGCCATTTCCATTGTATGCTCTGTGGCATTAGTAAAGCAGTTTAGATTTTGAGCGAGTCTTGCATCTGTCAGCCTCTCTGTGTTTTAACAGCGTGAACAAATGCTGTTCCATTGTCAAATTCTGAGATTTTATAGCGAAGCCATAAACATGGGAGGAAGATCGATTCGGAGAGAACCACAGGTGTTAACAGTATCTGATGCTGCACGGGAAATCCTGGCAAGAGCAGGGTGGCTAACTTATCTCAATCGCTTACATGAACCCAACGAGACTGTAGCAATTGAATTCTTGTAGAACTTGCAAGAGGATCACTCCACAGTAAGGGGGAGACACATAGCAGTCACCGATGACATAATCACAGAGGTCTTGGGACTACCAGCCGCTGGACCTGTATGGACGCTAAAGAAGGAGAGATTGCAGAATATCATAGAAACTTTCCAGGAGGAAGGCTAGAGCCTGACAATCAGAGGAAAGGGGGTTCTATTAGCAGCATTAGGAGAACCGTGGGTGGAATTAGAGAAGACTATTCAAAGCTACATTACCTGTGAAGGAAAAAAAGACGTGGTAAGACCACGACACCTTAAACTTTTAGCTATATTAAAGCAAAAATGCTTTGTAAATTTACCTGCATTTTTGAATTCATTATTGCATGACGTTGCACGGAGCATGAAAAAGGCACAACATGTAGAATCAGTTGTTAATCATCATGGGTTGATACGGTTAATAGTCAGCCATAGCCTTACCCAGCAGTAGAGTAGCTGGGAAGAGCTAATTGCCATGATAGATGGGGGATTGACCACACCATCCCCAAAACATAAACATGCCACCAGTACACCTGAGCGTCCAGAAAAAAGAAGGAAATCGGTCCGACTAGCACGGCTAAGAGGGAGGCTGAATAATTCCCAAGGAGATACCAACCAACCTATAGAGATAGATGATACAGGGGATGAACAACCCCCACAATTAGAAGGAGAAGATAATGAAAGAGGAATGTAGGAAAACAAGGAAGGAGAAATGGAGGAAGAAACTGAGCAACCTGAGTAGGAGGAGGAAACAGAACAGCAGGAAGGTAGCACATTGCAGGATCCATTGAGAGAAGATGAATTGGCCAAATTTTTTGCCAATATGGGCGAATATGGCCAACCTTCCAGCCCATCAGATCTCCATGCTGAAGAAGAACCAAAGGAACACTCTGCTCAGGACGGAAATGCACCTGAAGAATTACATGTAGAGGAGGTAGAAAAGGAGAGTCAGCTTCTTCATGATGGAAGTATGACGGGAGAGAGAAGTGACGCAGAACAAGAACAATCTGTTCCTAGCCAGACGACACCAGAAGAAATTCCAGAAGAAGGGGAGGTAGAAAAGGAAGTCAGCCAAGAAATAACAGAACTAGCTAGGGTTCTTGCCCCGAAGCAATCAGAGCAGAGCAACAAAGAAGCACCCCAAACAGAAAATCAGGGAATTGATCATAGTCTAGGCCGCAGTGAACAGTCTGATGTTCCTTCTAAGGAAATTGAGGAAATCAAGAAATTACGGAAATAACAGCAAAGGCAACTGAATGTAATAGTTCAGCTTCGACAGCAGATCAGGATTTTGAAAGAAAGGAAAAGGGTAAAAATGACTTCGAGAGGAAACCATGAAACCACTCCAGCGAAACCCCTCAAGACAAAGGATCAGAGGACCAGAGTCCACCCTGCTGTTCAAAACCCTCTCGAAAAGTGGGCTACTATTCCAAATGTTGTTGAGGAGCAGTCTGCTATTCAAATTCAAAAGGGATAGCATTTGACTGTTACCCATGTTGAAATACAAACAGATGATATAGTGACCTTGCGATAAAGAAATTCAGATGGAGGTACAACCCTCGGGGGAAATACGGGCCATGAACGTAAGACAACGCAATAGGAAAATTTAGGTAAAGCTCCCGGTCTCCACCGCCATATGGGAAAGTGATTCGAGAACGGTAACCCTACGAGAGGGTTTGATGCAAGCTCAACAAGTAGTAGAAAAGATCATAGAGCAAACGGTCCCTCGAGAAAGGTATGAAGAGCTACAGCAACAGCTAAGGAATGTCAATCTATCCGAAATCCAGGCCTTTGAAGGGTGGCGAAGGGAAGAAGAAAAAGTCGCGAAGATAACTCGTAGGTTAGATATAGTTATCAAGCAGATGGATACCTTATGTTGTTTATACAATGACATCCTAGAATGTAGAGCCCCTGCTAAGAATTATGCCTTGTTTTTAATGGAACGATATTTGCAATTGAAAATAAAGGCTGTTAAAGCAGGTGCTCCTATACAAATTAATACCATCGATGATTTTATAAACTGTTGTAAGCACTACAGGGTAAAAGTTCAAAGATTACTGTGTGAGTTTTATTTGCATAACCTTGTATTAGACCAGGAGACCGAGCTGAACCCTGGCCCTTTTGTTGGGGATATCCAATTACAGGCATTTATTTCATTTGGGGTTAATCAAATTAAATGGCTTAAAGCCTATAATGCTTTCCAAAGGCAAGAAAACAGATTAGATTTGTGGGTAAGAGCTTAGCCTAGGGATCCAGTATAGTTGTAGAGAGAACATAGGAACCTCATGAAGACTCAAGGTGTAGTTGAAGCATTAGGACCCATTCATACAACAATCAATTGGTAGGGAATAGAGTACTTTTTCACTATCAAATACCTTGCCATTGATGCAGCTAAATTTCGATATCAGATCTCTAATCTGAATATCCAACTCAGGGAACCATTTACGCATGAAAATTTTAAGTTAGCCGCCAACCGGTTGCACCTTTATGGCGAAGTCATTTTGAGGGCAGGGCCATCCTGGTTAGGATATAGGTTCCGGAGTCCAATCATTTGGCACCCTGCACCTGGGTACCAAGCCCTGTATGAGATGCCTGAGGGTCAAACAGGCCATTTCTGTGAACACCTAGTTATGCATCATGGCTGTAGACCTCCACATGAGATTCCATCTCCAACCTACTCTCTCACTGCCTTACATGTCAACTACAATGTTTTCATGAGGGCATGAAAAAGGGTAAGCAGGGGGGTGTGTGGAGTACTAAAGAAGGTATGTTTTTGGTAATTATTTCAGCATCTTTTCATTAGAACTTACAAACCTTTTGCATCATGAACTAGGTAGATGATAAGGAATTGTAATAAAACTTGTGAGATTAATGTGCAAAATGAAAATATTGACAATTTTCATTTTCCTATGCAGGAAGAAGGGAAAATGAAAGACTGCCATTCTGAAGGAAAGGACAAGGCCGGGTTAACCACTGTCCCTTTGACGGGAAACCGTATGCAAACAAGGCAAACCAAATCAAAGCGTATCAGCCCTGGAAAGGAAGTGGAGAGATCGGCTCGGCGCAAGAAAGAAAAGAGATAATTGAGGACTAACGGTTCAGCGAATCCCTCAGGATCCTTTGATCCTGAGGGATCGCTGCTTTAACTATTTTTGCACCTAGACATCTCCACCTTCATCATTATAAAAAGGGGTAGCACTGTTAGCCCGGGAGTCAGTTATGTCTTTTATGTAATTTCTCTTAAGATTGAAACTTTGATCATCGAGTCTCGTTGAGAACTGATCTACTGTAATTCTGCCTTATGCATTAATATAAATTTGGTTGCTATTTCATCTCTGAGTCTGGAATAACTTCAAGCGGTGTACCCCTGGAGGCTAAGGGTCCGGTCCTGGAGGACACTTGCTCCTGTACTATTACGTTTGGTTTATGCGTGGTTTTCTTATCAACGTTATTTGGTAATCTGATATGTTTTGTTAGTTTACATCACACGCTCTGTTATGTTTGATTTATTGAAGTTTCTGAAGACAGGAACCATTGCATTAACTTCGCAACGTATTACTATTATTTTAAGCACTAATATAATATCGTCAGTCTTTACAGAATATTGTTGATGTTCAGTTACAGAGCATCTATGCTGTACACTTATTCATTGGTATTACTGAATTCATCTTAGTGATTATGTTCCTTGCGATTGTCGTGTCTATAAACATTGTTGTTCCATTTTTAGATACAGTCGTATTCTTTATAACTAAGATTGATAACTGGATTACCAAGATCAGATTACTATTAAGGTGTGCCACGTGTATGTGTGGTTTTCAAGCACTGTTCTATAACCCATCATTAATCAGTGTTGTTCCATTTTTTTGTGTTGTTCAATTCGTCCTTAAAAGTGGAGGATTTCCATTTGATTTCCATAGGTCATGATTATTGCATTTGATCTTGTAGACTAAGGTGTTACTACTTGTTAGACTTAGTTGCTATTTCAAGTTCCTGTTTGCTATTCCATTTCAGGTTTCTGTTCTATTTCTTATTTGTTTTTCCATTTCTTATCTGCCGTTCCATTTCTTGTCATTTGTTATTTTGGTGTGAAGAACGATCTAAGGCTGTAGTGAGCATTGACATTTATTTTCTGACCCCTAGATCCACGATCTGTTCTCCGATTTCCTTTAGTTCCATCGGTTTACAAAGGGACGAGTTACTACTACTGAACCCTTGACTGATAAATTGCTTAGTTTTCTGAATGTGTGGTTTAATCTTTCAAAGTAGTTTGTTGTAAACAAGCATCCGTTTACTCTTGTATTTTTAAACACTATACTACTAGCATTACTCTGGAAAATGATAGCCTCAGATTGAGACACTCTTTGAAATAACAAAATGTTCCTAGATTGACAAACTGATGTGAGGTAATTAGAGGTGAAAGAGACCCTTTCTATAGCTTGACACTTGCCTTTGTCATCTCCTATCGCACTGTCGCTTCGTAGCATGATATTTACATTCAGGTCTTCCTCTCGCGGCCTAGACCTCATCATTTACACGTTCTGAGTCAGGGGAGGTTGGAGTGTTCCTTTATCATGCAGCCTCACTATCAGCATGGGATAGTCCTTTGTCTCATGATCAAACTGGGTACAGTATAAGCATGATGGTCTCATCGGATTTGTACAATCGTAGGGCATAATGCCCCGATCCTCCGCAATTGTAACATATCAGTGGTCTGCAACCTCTTCCTAGTCCCATTACACCTCGACCTCGTCCACGCCCCTTAAATCTAGTGCGCACCATCCCTACATTTTTATCGAGGGCCCGTGTTTCGATCTGAACTCTGTAGGTAGGAGTTTGATCCATCATCATTTCATAACTTCTATAGGTGCGCTCATTGTGGCCTACTGACCTGTAGAAATTACAGAACAGCTGCTATGAACTTTGCGTGTACTTCTGTAATAGATGGCAGTTATCTATAGCATGCTTCCCTCCTATCTGACAAATCGCGCACTATAATGCAGGTACCGCACTCGGTCCCACTTGTGCCTCTAATCTCAATGTCATTGGTCCTCCTCCCGCCAGATAGTTTGCGAAGACTAGACAATGGTCCTTATCATGTCCCTGGCCCTTGCACTTTACGCACCATACCTCCTCACACACTTTTGGGCAAACTATCCTATCTTGTTTCAAACTCTTCATCTCAAGACACAAGTTTTCCAACTGTGCATGGATCTGTTGAACTCCCAGGTTAGGATCTTGTATCGAGGTCTCATGTAGTCTCATTGCAATCTCCAAGGCCTTGGCCTGAGTGGATAGCTTCTACTGTGACAGTGCATTCCTTAGATGTGGCATTAGCGATGCTACAAACCATGAACAATGTTGCCCATTTGTCAAGGTCATGTTGGCTTCACGAATCATACCCTTCAGTCTCTGATCCAGCTCCCAGGGGGTCTCGCCTAGAAGCATTGTGATTTCCTTAGATCTGATGATTGACTGTGTCTCTGACTTTGGTTTACTAAATTCCTTGTTTAGTGTAGTTTGGATATCCGCAATACCTACGTTTAGATTGTCATTGGAGTGCTTAATGTACCAAGTCAGCACGTGATCTTGCAAAGTGCTGACCAGCGTTGCTTTCTTTATATTATCATTCGTGACTCCATTCACTTCCCATACAGCCCTTACCACATACTAAAACTAGTCTAGATCTTCATTCCCTACTCCTTTGATCACCAACAATTTTATCGTGCTTTCCATATTGAACTGTGGTGGTGGCGGAGGTGGTGTGGATGAAGAGGGGAGTGAAGATGGTGAAACTGGCGGTGGTGTAGGTGGAAGTGGTATGCGTGAAATTTGCTGCTTTATCAAACTGATGCCACTTCTTGGTGAGACCTTCCCAAGCTCTTCCTCACATTCTCGTGGAGGTGAAATCAAGGGGCTAGTTTCTAGTTCTGCACTACCTTCATTTCTGTAGATCCTCCCACTTCGCATAGATCCAAACATCAATTTATTCGCATAACCCGCTTTTCACACAATAGCATTTTAATCCAAGTGTTCAAAGACTTAACGTACTTACCTCGTGGTTCTTTGAGGAAGCGTCGCTCTACCTCGCTATAGCTGACTGAAGTATCTACCGTGAACTCGGTGATAAATCCCCCTATATTTCTATCGAGCCAGTGATCCACAACGCATGCGATCTTACCTTCTGATTCTTCCAGTCTGCACATCAACTTTAAAGTCCACACAATATATTTGTCAAGCCTACACCTTCCTTGAATGTCTGCTAGCTTCGCGGTCCACTTGTACAACTTAGAGGGGAAGGATGCAAAGAAAATTTCAAGGATTTCCATATATAAGTAGTAATCTAACCACTTTTCCTTCAATAATCACAGATTCTTATTTTCCTGTGCTGCAAACTCCTGAATCTTTCTATCCAACCACTCTTCAATTCCTTTCTTTGTCGAATTCTAGTGATACGACATCATACATCTCTTATGCAGATCTCAGTCCCGACAACGGAACCATTTGTTGGCTTATTGGGGCCTAACCCAGTCATTCTGTTATAGACATATTTGGGCACTACAACCCCAATCTTATATGTTGATAAACTAAGGGCTCTTTAACCCCTAAAAGTGTTGTTTCATACCCTAAATGATCATGGTCAAGTGATTACATCATTCCCTAGAAGTTCCACCTAAAAAACCACTTAGAACTAGCCAAAACAGGACCATACTGACTGCTCCACTATCAGGGTGCGATGCATACTAACTGCTACACTAGCTAGGTGCGATGCATACTAATGAGGCCTTCTATAGGGTGCGATGAGTGAGGATGGACAAATGTCCAAGATAGTTTTCTAAGTGGATGCTCATGGAATCTTCTAGAAACTTCTCTTATGACACTTGCCTCTCTGAATTCGCCCAGGGATGAGTAAGAGATCCAAGAAATCTCCAAGTGGAACCAAGAACAACAAGTGGAATGACACTAATAAAAAACCCAGAGATGACTCACACCCTTTTACACATCTATAAATGGATCCCTCATCTAAGAGATCTAGAGGCTGGAATTTTGTAATTTGCAAGGAAGTGTTGATAGTTTGTCTTTGAGAAAGAGCATTGTATTGTTGGGTGATCTTGCTTTTCATGAGGTGAAGAGGGCTTTGATGCTGGGAGAATGATGCTAGATCAGATAGCTGGGTTGTAATTCTCCCTTCTATTTTAATAAATTTCTTTGAGTTTTCCTCCATACAATCATGTATTTGTGAATGTTGTTATTTGTGAATGCCATTGTATGCTCAATGTATTTCTGATTCTGCATTGTTTATGATATAATAGATCAAGATTCTTTGATGTTGTTTTGTTACTTTGTTTCTACATATATTCTCTAAGCGGTACAATTAGGAGAGAAGTTGCAAGCTCTATCAAGGGAGAGAGAAATCAAACAAGGAGTCAAGTGGAAGATCCAGATTGGTTCCTTTGCTTCTCTCTTTTCTATCATACATAGAGGAAATCACAAATTGCTTTGATTGTTTGTTTCTAGGATAGTTGCCAATCCTAGAGGGCTAGCAGATTGAAAAGACACTAGTTTTCTCAGAAACACATTCGCACATCATATAAGAAGAATAAAGGAAATTCATACATAAAATATTAGATGCATCAACAGAACAAAGACAAGGAAATTTCAGAATATCTCTCTTTATTAATATCTTCCAAAGGTTTACAGACTCTAT
Organism: Pinus tabuliformis; assembly: GCA_031772625.1. Classification (NCBI taxonomy): domain Eukaryota; kingdom Viridiplantae; phylum Streptophyta; class Pinopsida; order Pinales; family Pinaceae; genus Pinus; species Pinus tabuliformis. The sequence continues at coordinate 491,370,735 of CM062807.1, read as the reverse complement.
ACACCCTTCGGACATAACTACAGGTGTCCGCGCACTCAGCTGCAGACTTCTACCCTAGGCCTCTATGTACTTAGGTGCAAAGCCTCTACCTACACTACAACCCAAGACTTAGACCTTTTGCTTCAAAGCTATGACTCTCTTACATGTTTCATCCTTTTCTCTCCTTTCAATTACCTAGATCGTAGCTCTTTTTATACAATCCCATGGTCCACAGACCATGGGTAGATCTCTTATAGCCGACTCTACTTTAAAAAACTAAGAGTGGACTACCCTTTATGACACATATCATCCTCGTGCTCCCCGACCACAAAATGTGGAGTCTTTACAATTATATTACAAAAATTGACTTAAACATGGGATTTTAGCCCCAAAACTGCCCTTGGGGGATCCCGCTCACAACAGGCCCCCAACACAAACATTGTGACTCACGCTAGAGTCACTCGATAGGCGCAGAGATATTTGCATGAAGCCCATCCAGCTCGACCCGTATGACTGCTACCTCGACCATGAATTGAGCTGCTGTCTGCTTCGTATCTTCCACTGTCTTCTCAGTCACTGCTCTTGCGCTATCAGCTTGAAGCTTTTGTTGCGTCGCTTGCAAAGTCACAAGCTTGCCTTCAATATTTCCTTTGACTATGTAAGATTCCTCTAGTCAAGGCTTTAGTCACGCCTTCAGCACTGCTTCCTTGTGTAGTGTTGCGTCCAGCTGTTCCTTCAACTGCTAGGCTTCCTACAACTTGGCTAGCCTAAGTGTCAGCGCGACGGTGCGCGCTGTGCCCTTAACTTCATTGTAGCGTTTTTGTAGCTTGCACACTTCCGTCTCTAGCCTTTGTATATTTGGGTCCTCCTACAAGATTTTTAGAACCTTGAATGATTGCTCGATCAACTGCGTGCAGTCTGATACTGCACTCTCCACTGTCGCGATTGCTTCTGTGACAGTGGTCATCCAATGTTCCTTTACCTCTGGCAGTGTTGAAGGCTGGGCCCTCAACTGAAGCTTTGTAATTTGAAGGTTCAACTCGAACTGAACCTACTCAATCTCAATCTGAGTGTCGTGCACCCCTATGGCCAACTTGCGAATGTGGACCTTGACTGGCTCCTCCTCTAGAATGGCGAACTTTGGGACCATTCTACATGTGTCGTCAATGACCTGCATAATTTTCTTGCTCTGGTTGGTGACCTCGACCTCAGTGGTGATGGCAACATTTCTATGTAGGGCCATTTGTTCATTGTTGATCCATTATTCGTTGATTACCTAGAGGGCGTGGTGCTCACGGGCCCTCAGCTTTGCAATTACCCCATCTTGCAAGAGGTGGAGTGCTTCACGCAGAAGCACTACCACGTTCAGCCCAACTCCCTTCAAGGCACTAATAGTGGGCCTATCAGCCTCATTTTCCATGATTAGTGCTCCATCTGGTAGCACTATCACACTGGAAGCCTTCGTGTGCAGCATATCGATAGCCTATGAAGTGCTTCAACCTCCTCTATTTCCATTTCCACATCCTTTTCATCCATCAGGATGTCTTCAATATCTTCCTCCTCGGCTTCTAGGTTTATAGCCTTTCCTTTCGCCTGTACAGTGGGATTTGGTGGGTTTTTCCTTGGCGATGCACGCACTGGTATGGCAAGCTGATTTCCCTTCTTATCCTTCATGGTTTCCTTGGTTGGGGTTGGGTTTAGTCTCAGTGTTCTTGGTGATTTAGAGACCTCCGCTAATACTTCAACTACTTGTCGAGCAACTATTTCGGGGGTAGCTACTTCTGCCTGTTTTTCCATTTCTTGTGCTAGCTCTTCTACTACTTGCTCTGTATTGATAACTTTTTGGGGTGCTAACATAACACTCTCTATCAGTGCTCACAACGTCTCGGGCAAGTTCGCAAATGCAGGAGTTTGTTTGAGAGCCTCGAAGAACTCTGGGTCCATAGGCGTCTGAGAACTCAAAAACTGAATACTCAAAATGCCAAGTGTTTCTTGCTGGACAACCACTTGTAATTTATAGGGCATTTTGAATTCAAATCTGACCGTTCCCCCAAAAATTGGTTCATTAATGCTGGATTGGCAACAGATTTTCAAGGATCTGAGCCATAAATTTCATCTTAAATGTCGTTCCCCCGCTCCATTTGGCCTTACTTCTACCATGTTTCCATGAACAGTGACTATAACAGTCACTTTCTAGCCAACCTACATGATTTCTCCCTAGGTAGCGCAGCTCCCTTCACGCTGCCGCAGACACAGTGACTCTTCCTTGCTTAGCACCATCTTCCAATCACGCAAATCCCCAACCCTGGTAGTGTAGTTTATAGTCCTGCACCTCCTTTCAGCTACTTAGAGCACTAACACTGTGCTACCTTCATCTAGCCACATGGCCGGACCACTAGTGTATGGCTTCAAGCGGCTACCATTCACCTTTCTTGGGAAGGGTTCTCCATTTAATTTGACCAGTTGTATTGCTCCTCCATCAGTAATTTCCTTAATGACATAGGGCCCTAACCAGTGCATCATGAATTTCCTTGGAAATTGATTAAACTTACTATCATATACCAAAACCAAGTTATTTACCATAAATGTGTGCAGCTTAATGTGTCGATCATGCCATGCATTCTCGCGCTTCTTTTGGACATGTTGGTGAAATCCAACTAAAAGTCTCTCTTCCTCCAGTTCATCTATTTGTGTGAGCCTCTCCTCTAGGGCTCCATGATCCATCATACCTGTGAGCGTTGCTATGTGAACACTAGGCACAATATATTCCATAAGCATTACCACTTCAACCCCATAAATGAGCCGAAAGGGGGTTTGTACAGTCAACTTCTTGCACGTCGTTCGATAAGCCCATAGTACTGAAGGTATGTGTAGGTCCCAATCACTTCGCTGAGCATTTCAGACCTTGGTCAGTGCGTTTTCGAGCACTTTGTTGAACACCTCCACTATCCCGTTAGCTTGTGGGTGATAAGGTGTGCTCTTCTGGTGGTATACCTAAAATTCCTTCGTCAGTGCATTGATCGTCTCATTTAGGAAGTGTGTACCGCGATCACTCATCAAGATCTTTAGACATCCAAATCACATCAATACATGTTCAAAGAGGAATTTTGTACTGATCGTGACTATGCAATCCTTCACATGCTATGCCTCTTCCCAAAGAGTCAAATACTCCGTCGCAGTGATAATGTACCTTGCTCTCGTCTTTCCTTATGGCTGAATAGGTTCCACAAAATCTATCACCCACTTCTCAAAGGGTTGCAACATCATCTAAGGGTTCAAAGGCATCTCATCCCTCCATGATGGCATGCTCATCCTTTGACACACATTGCATGCCTTGCAATATGCTTTTGAGTCCTGATGAAGGGTTGGCCACCACAACCCTGCGCATAGAATCTTCTGTGCAGTTGCTCTTCCTGCATAATGTCCTCCCCCGGTGCCCCCATGAGCATTCGCGAGGATGCTACTTCTTTCGAACTCAGGTACATACCGTTGCAATGTCTCGTCAGTCCCCATCGTGTGTAGATGCCCAGCAATGACAGAGAAATCTTTTGTGCACACCACTAATTCCTTCTCTTGCTAGACAGTGTACCCTTCTGGAGCAATTCTCATTGTTAGGAAACGTATTATATCCTCAAAATGACCATCCGTGATGCGCACTGCAAAGATTTGTGTGTCATATAATCCTTCTTCCAAGTTAGTGGGTTCCTCCCCTCTTTCGATGCGTGACAGATTGTTTGGTCCTGCGTTCAGTCATCTAGGCTTCAAAAAAACTTCAAAATCATACTCCTAGAACAATAAGAGCCACCTGCAAATTCTCCCCCCAAACATAGGCTTATTGACCAGGTACATCAGCGTGGAGTGATCCATATACATCCTAAAATGGTCTCCTATTAGGTAGTGCCTATACTTCTGGAGTGCATACACCATAGCTAGCCCTTCGCGCTCAGTGGTGGAATAGTTCTTCTTTGCTTTGGATAATCTTTAGCTTGCAAACACGATAGGGTGGTCCAAGCCTTCTCCACTAGCCTGTGTCAATACTACTCCCAGTGCTATATATGAGGCATCAACATGTACATAAAACTCTTTCTTCCAATCCGGGAAGACTAGGATCAACGCGGTGACCATCTTCTCTTTCAATATATCTAAGTTCTTCTTACAATCATCGTTCCAGCGAAACATGACATCCTTCTTCAACAATTTATCCATAGGCGTGGTGATCTGGGTGTAGCCTTTGATAAACTTTTTGTAATATCTAGTATGTCCCATGGTTGTGCGCAACTACTTCATACCCCTTGGTGCTTCCAAGTTCAATATCACTGCTATCTTTGCAAGATCTACCATCAGTCCATGTCTGCAAACCACATGCCCTAACAGGTTCCTAAAAGGAACACAAAACAAACATTTCTTGAGATTGAGCATGATCTGGTATCTGTGACATGTATCCAGCATTAGGCACAAGCTCGCTACATGGTGTTTAACCAGCCCAAATACAGTCCAATCATCAAAATATACCTCTAGGAATTTATGAATAAATTCCTTGAACATAGCAACAACTATGCGCAAGAATATTGCAGGCGCAGTCTTCAATACAAATGGAATTACAGTGTACTGAAAACAACCCCACTCAATCACAAAGGTTGTCTTTCTCCTATCCTTCGGCGCAATTTTGATTTGGTGGTACCCAGAGAACCCATCAATGAAGGAATATGCTTCCTGGCCACCTACATTCTCTAACACTTCATCAATGAATGGAGTCGAGAAAGGATCATGCACAGAAGCATCATTCAGCTTTCTGAGATCCACACATATCCTTATTTCATCCTTTTGCTTCTTCTCTTGTACCACCATTGGGCTTACCTAGTCAGATTCTTCCACAGGCTCAATGATACCTACCGCGAGCATCTTGTCTAGCTCTAAGCGGACCTTCTCCTTATATTTCAGATTGAGATGGTAAGGTCTTTGCTTAACTGGCTTCGCATCGGGTTTCAATGTAATCTTCATCATACCTAGGTCCCTGATTATCCCCTTCAGATCCGTAAACTTGGTAGGGAATAAATCCTGATATTCGTGGAGCAATTTAGCGACCTTATCCACCGTCACGTTATCCCAGTAGTCTCCAATCTTTGTGAATTTGGGTTCTACCTCCGTACCAATGTTCACTTGTTTCATTTTCAATGACGCGGTTATATCAGGGTTCTCAATTTGTGGTCCTTTAACCTCCCGATGACCTTCTGTTTCCGAAATGTTAATCTTTCGTAGATCCTCATCTTCTTCTTCAGTGGTCATGTTATAGCATTCCAGTGCATGACTTAGCTGAGTAGCCCACTCAGGTTTAACCAGGTGCAAAGGATCCTATGGTATCCGAAAGATAACCGCTTTCACTTCTTGTAGCACCTCATCAATACAGTCAGACCCGTATTCAAAACTAAATGTCATCACAAAGCCCTTGCGCAGAACATCCCATTCACCTATACCATGGCAGGGCTCTGTTTCTACGTACCAATTCATTGGGACAACATCTAGGGCATGATAGAACAAGTGTACTCACTCAGGCGGGGGCTTTTCTCCATAAGCCTGGGTCCACTTGGCCAAATGCATGTGCGGATCATCCTGCCCATCATACTTGTCTGTCATTCGTATCTTAGGCTTCCCAAACCATATTCTCATCATCCTCCTACATTTGCGCCAATCATCAAAGATTCCTTTATGTGTGCCCCACCATCTTGCAGGCGTAGCACGCAGTGCCCAGTCTAATGCCTAGAAGCACTACTTTTCAGGTACCTCCCTTTAAAATGCATCCAAAAAGTTATCTACCTCATTTAGGCCATCATAAGTAGGCATATTTCTTACCTCTGAAGACACACAGTGCAACGATTAGGTCATCATGTTGCAATTTAGTGTAGTTACTTCATGTAACTGATTCTGCTAGCATTCTATCTCTTCATCGGAGTCCGAAGTGTAGGAACTCTCACGATCCCAAGTAATCCATCCATCCATGGTGGGATTCACCCAATCTTGGTCTCGCATTGTTATCTTATAGATATAGTCCAGATTGTCATCACTTTCATAATCGCGGATTGGTTCCGTATAGCGCAATCCCTTAGCCGGATCTAGGGGTATTACTAGGCGCAACGATTTCTTCTCAAATATCATGTTTTGCTTCTTTAAATTGATTACCCCATTCATATTAGTAACCCAGTTAATTCCTAGGAGTGCAGGATAGGGATTGTTGTCATCCACTATCTCTATTACTTCAAAATCAGCGAGCGCGCTCGCACCCTCAATATCCACAGTCACCCCTATAGTTGTCCCATGGGGATGATCTTCTACTGATTTCCATTCCTTAGCTGAATCGGAGACCATTGTAGCGTGGGTCTCCCCATCCGTTACCAAGTCTGTGTTTAGGACGTTCGTGTTTGACCCTAGGTCCAAAATGGCCTAATCCATCTCATACTCTCCCATCTACGTGGTCAGTTTCATCTCTCGTCCTATCCTTGTTTTATGTTTTCCAATCTTTCATACCACGTACGACTCACCCAGCGCGGTTCCAGCGCATTTATTGATGAGCTCTTGTAACCCTTTCATGGCCTTACTATCATGCAGTAACCTCATACAGGTCTCAAGGAAATTTGTGAGCATATAGGGGTCCATCTCCATATCAGGCTTATCCTTGCTTCCTGAGGTGCATGCCTTAGCGAAGCTCTTCTTAGCTTCCATGAAGGTTTCACACGTGCACTTCAAATTGAAGTCAGCCTCCTTTGACGGAGCTTTGCGGACCCACACACTGTCTTCTAGCTGTTTCGCTTTGTCATCTCTCGTTGCGATTCCAATTCTAAGTACTATATTTACATTTGGATCTTCTTCACATGGCTCAGACCTCATCATCTACAAGTTCTAATTTGGTGGAGGTGGTAGCGCCCCTTTGTCACATATCCTAGCTATCAGCGTAAGACTGTCTTCCATTTCATGATCAAATAGCATGCAATACTTGCATGATGGACGCGTTGGATTAGTGAAATCATGGGCATAGTGTCCTGGTCCTCCGTAATTGTACTAGATCAACTGTCCTTGACCTCTTCCAGGCCCTCCTCCACCTCGAACTCATCCACGCCCCTAAAATCCTGTCTGCGCCATCCTTGCACTCTAGTTAGGGGGTTGCATTTCAGCATGAACCCTATAGGCGGGAGTTCTATCCAGCATCAATTCATAACTCTTGCAATTATGCTCATCATGCCCCATCGACCTACAAAAGTTTCAAAACAACTATTGTGGTGTTTGTACTAACTTCTACAGCAAATGACAGTTATTCGTGGCATGTTTCCCTGCTACGTGACATATAGCACACCACAAGGTAGGCCCCCCACTAGGACCTTCTTGAGCTTCTGGCCTTAAAGGCATGGGTCCTCCTCCTGAATATAGTTCACGAATACTAGACAATGGTCCTTTTCATGTCCCTGACTCTTGCATTTCAAGCACCATACCTCCTCACACACCTCTAGTTGAACCGTCCTCTCCTGCTTCAGAATTTTCATCTCAAGGCACATATTATTCAACTGCGCATGGATTCGCTAAACCCCCATGTTGGGATCTTGCATCAACGTTTCATGCAGTCTTATTGCAATCTCCAAGGCCTCCGCCTGCGTTGTTATCTTCTACTGCGACAGTGAAACCCTTAAGTGTGGCATTAGCAAAGCCACAAACCACTCACATTGTTGTCCATATGCCAAATCCATGTTGGCTTCACAGATTGTACATTTCAACCTCTGATCTAGTTCCCAAGGCGTCTTGCCTGGTTGCATTGTGATCTCCTTGAATCCCACAATCGAATGTGCCTTAGAATTAGGCCTATTGAACTCTATATTCAGTGTTGTCTGGATGTCTTCCACTCCAGCATTCGGGTAATCATTTGAGTATCTGATATACCAGGTTAGCGCATGATCTTGCAGGGCACTAACCAATGTTGCCTTCCTTATATGATCATCTGTAACACCTTGAGCTTCCCATATAGCTTTCACAATGAACCAGAATTGGTATGGGTCCTCATTTCCCAAGCCTTTGAACAAAGGAAGCTTCACTACGTTTGCCACACTGAACTGTGGTGGAGGTGGAGGTGGTACGAGTGAAGTTGGAGGTGATGGTGGTGAGGTTGGAGGTGGTGTGGGTGGAGGCAGTATTCGCGACAATCCTTGTATTATTAACTGAATAGCACTTCATGGAGAAACCTTCACTATCCCTTCCTCATCACCTCAGGGAGGTGAAATCAGTGGACTATACTCCAGACCCTTTTGTCCTTCATTCCTATAAGTTTCTCCGCTTCGTGTAGTTCCAAACATCAAGGTAGCTGCATAACCCATTTTTTGCACAATATCATTTTAATCCAAGTAGTCAAAGATTTCACGTACTTACCTTGTAGTCCTTTGAAAAAGTGTCACTCCTCCTCGTTGTAGCTGATTGAGGTGTCGAACGCGAATTCAGTGACAAATCCTCCTATGACATGATCGAGCCAATGATCGATAGCGTAGGTGATCTTGTCCTCAGATGCTTCTAATTTCTATATTAGCTCCGAGGTCCAAACAATAGGACCGTCAAGTTTCCACCCTCCTTGGTTTTCTGCTAGCTTCGCGATCTACTTGTATAGCTCAATAAGGAAGGAGCAGAAAGAGATCTCATGGATCTCTGTATACAAGTATCTATCCAACCACTATTCCTTTGTAAGTAGCAGGTTTTTGTTCTCCTGTGCCACAAATTCATGTATCTTCCTATCCAACCAGTATCCAATCTCTTTCTTAGTTCACTAGTACAAAATGGCTAATTAGTTACTAAAATAATGACTAAAATTTGCATATAAATGACTATTTTTCAGTCGGTGACCAATAGTAACTAATTTATAGTACCTTATAACGCGACCAACTTTTAGTCATTTTTAGCTTAGCCATTAATTGATTGTCTCAATTTTATCATATAGCAGTATATTTAGTCATAAATTTGGTCATTTATTTAGTAATTGATTTATTCATTAATTGCCACAATTAATGACCAAATATACAACAAAATATATTACTATATGATCATCTCAGAAAACCAATTAATGAGTAAAGAAATATGACCAAAATGTTGGTTGTGTTATAAGATACTGTAAATTAGTTACTAATAGTCATATATATGCAAATTTTAGTCGTCGTGTGAAACCAATTAATGACCAAAAGAAATATGATTAAATTTTTGTCGTGTTATAAGATATTGTAGATTAGCTACTAATAGTTGTATATATGCAAAATTTAGTTGTCATTTGTAATGAAAAATTAATCATTTGCAGTAGTCATTTATGTTTTTTTGGTAGTTTCATATTCATTATATAAACAACTAATCTAGTAGTTTATATTTATTTCATTTATTTTCATTAATAACCATTATAAACGACTAATTTAGTCGTATATTCATTTTATTTGTGTTCATCATTAATCAATACAAACTATTAATTTAGTAGTTTCATATTGATTTTATGTGTTCATTATTAATCAACATAGATTAATTAGTATGATTTTGCAACTAAATTAAAAGAGCATCATACTATGTCAATTGGTTTATCTAATATGAAAATTAAAATTACATATGTTAGTTAAAATACTAAACATTATCAAGTGCAACTATAAATAATTTCAACCACATAAATTACATTATATGAAATGTCAAGTATTACAATATTAATTTCCAATTTAACATTGGTTGGACTACAATTTACACATGAAATGTTGTTTCATCACAATAAAACATTATCATTGTGATGTCAAGTCATTGCAGGTGAATTCACCAACTATGAAGACTTGAACATCAGTCTCTATTTGTGTGTCTTATGCAGGATATTTTCTTTAAGGGTACCACTAGACCGGTTCTCTTTTCTCTCTTTTTGCATTTGTCGCTCTAGTGTTAGTGTTATCCTCTTTCTTCAAATGTTGTTTCTTACCATCAATACTGAGTTCCTTTTCTAAAAACAAAAGAACCTAGAATATAGAGTGTAAGACATAAAAGATGATGAACGCTAGAATATAAATGAAAGTAGACTATAAAGGATTTATATTACATATAGCTCAACATCAACAATGTTAAAGCCATTCTTCCTCATAAGATCAAGAAACTCGAACAAGTTTTCTTTAGTTGAATGTTAGTGGCCACTATGTGGCCAGATGACCTGTATAAACAAATTAAAGTCACCATAGAAAATAACACCTTAACTATAACTTAGTATTCAACCTTTAGGGAAATATTAGGCACAATCATGCCAACTAAGTTACATGCTAAAAAGCTCAAGCTGTAAATAACTTGTTAAATCAAATAAACTGAAGTGTGATGTCTAATCCTTGTCATTTTATTCGCAACAAAAATTTGTTGTCTAATGCATGAACTTGGTCAAGTATGTAAACAACGTGTTTTCAAATAACAACATGAAAGTAAACTTTTCTAATAATCATGAAAATCTTTCAATACAAAACAGTTAAAAGGATTTCAATCAATATCGTGTAATATTAATTTCATCTTCAAGCTTTGGTTGTTGTTTAAATAGGAATAATACCAAGTACTTTCAATTTCATGGTTAAAATACAAAGAAAAATCAAAATAAATATTCAAAATACAATCAAACAATAAAGAGAGGATATCATGGAATGGACATTGCAATGATAAAAAAAATTGTTTAACTATCCATCGATATCTTATCACGCATTCCTAAAACGTTTTCTTACCTAGAATAACCATCAGGTGAAAGAATCACAACATTAAAAACCATAAGAATACTTACTAGAAACATTTCCAAAGTCTATGGCTAAAGTGCCTAAAGGATCTCCAACAAAGAATGAATCATATCCAAGACATGATCTCTATATTGTCTCTCCATCCTTTTTCCAATCACATTTCATGTAACCTACACACACCAGAGTCAAGTAACAATCAAATGGAAGGAATTGACATTTGTTTTTATCTTTTATATGTATAAACTTTGAATATAATTTGTTTTGGTAACATATTAATTCATATTTAAGGCCTTCCTCAATCAAGTAGAACATCAAAAAAATTGACCTCAATGAGGTCCTCTAACAATTTCCACAATATCAATATTTGTCTTGTTGTGATATCTTGGATAGAAAAAAGAACATATCTGCAAACGAAAATTCCATATATTACTTATGCTCAAATTATGTATATGGTGTATTCTTAGGTAACTTTTTACGATGTTCCTCTATCTTTACCAAAGCAGATTGTAGCTTGGTTAAACTCTTTATCCTTTCATTCAACATCAATTTCTACAAGATAAATGTCACACATTATTCTTTCCCATTTCTCAACATGCTAGATATGATAAATTTAAAGTCACATAAAAGCAAGAGAAAATCATTTTCTAACCAAAACAAAACAAATAAACAAACAATGCCTCTAATAAAACTTCACACCTCAAAAATTACTCTGCCACGTGCTCAGACTAAAGGTGATATTCTTTGAATCATCTTTAGGTTATATTTAATGGGATATTCATATTTTTACCATGATTTTAATTTGGTGCTAAAAGAAATATATAAATCTAGGTTATTATCAGTGAACTTCAAGTATAATTCAAAAAAAAATGTCATTACAAGGTATGGAGAGAGAAACATCTTCATAAGTAGGATTCTCTATTTTAGTTTGGTTTGAGTTGAGTTGGTATTTGAATATATAATTTTCTCTAAAGAAGTGAAATAGAAAGATGAGAATCGAAATAACCATGTGAATTTTTAATTAATTCATATTATATATATCTAAAGCAGTTAGGTCATCCTTCTCTATTATTTGGTAGAGATTTATTGGCATAGAATAATAATGAATTAACTATCAAACACAACGATGCAATATATTAACCAAGGAAAGAAAAATGACATGGGTTTGGTATTTGTGTGGTTGAAGGAAATATAACAATGGTTGTGTTCTTTCTTTATCATGAAATAGTATTGAAGAAAAAAGTTGCTTCAGAAATTGAACTTCGTTACCAATAGGATATGGTTGTGTTGGGTAAGGAAAGGATGAATTGAAGGGCTCAAGGTCTAGCTCCAATACATAGCTATCCTTGTCACTACAAAATACAAAGTTGTCATCATTTTCTTATCCAGGTAAAAAGAAAAGTGAGTTTGTATTTGTGCACTTGTGATAGTATATGAAAAAGAGAGCACTAGTGGAAATCAAAGTGTGTTGTCCCATCATTCAACCTAACAGAAAACTTATATATTCAGTTGTTGACTACAATGGAAATCAAATGTAAAACCCACTCAACTTGATCTTTACATGACATAGTCGTAATGAACTAGTACAATAGAAGCATGCTAACTCATAAACAAGAGATGATAAAAAGAATAATGGAACATTATTTCCTGCCACATAATTGGAATGAATAAAATTTCCATAGAATTCACCCAAAAAATGAGAAGAACTTATCGCAAAAGAACATATCATTAGTGTTTTGTACCCTTTTTAACACATGTAGCCTAGGGAAGTAGAGGAGGCCAAATGTAGCAGGATTCCAATTGTATGGGATATAAAAATAGAAATGTGGAAAAACACACCTTCCAGTTCATGAAATCTAACTATAAATAATAGAACATGTTGAGGATAGTGATGATGAAAATATATCATGTATTAAGATCAAGCCCATTATTGGTCATAAATTAGCAAGGCAGCTGGTAATTTTTACTCATAAAAAAAATCATAATTAGTGTAATGACTATGTGGATCTTTTTGTGAATGTTTTTACATTTATATTATGACGTACATGCAGGAGAGAGTGATGAAAGTTCTCTAGGTTTGGTCATATTGGTTTCTCCTTTCATATGCTTATGTGAATGGATGGAGAGCTACCTTTCTTTGGTTTGGAAATTTAGGTGTCCCTCCCTTTCATTCAATATGTGGAGATGCCCCACCATTGAAGGACCTTGATAGTTCTGAATCCAATCTTACAGACATAACAAATGGATCTGGTCCAAATCAAGATGTTTCTATGGTGATTGGAGAGGGAGAAAAAACTCGAGAATTGTTTAGTATTCCTCTTGTGGAGCTTGAAAGATAGTGTAGAAAAAATGGTTTATCTATTTGTGGTGGTAGGGAGGAAATGTTTTTCCGGTTTCTTAGAATAGAAGAAGAAGAGAAGCATAAGAACCAATATCAAGACGAGGATTTCAGGTATAGGTATAACTTTGTAATCATAGGGAAGCATGCAAGAGAAACTGATGCTTATATACAATTGGGAGGGGGAAGGTGGAACACGGGTGAAGAAAGAAAATCCATACTTTATGATGATAAGGACTATATATCATTATCATCATCTAGGAAAAATGTTGCGGAAGAAGCATCTTTACAGTCATGGGTTGAGGAACGTGAATCAGTGGATGCCTCTTATAGTGGAACTTTGCTAGAAAATGTTGGTGTCATGATGGTAGTGTCATGTGATGTGCCCCCAAAAGTTCAAAATATTCTAGGCAATGTCAAGGAAAATTTCTTTCTCTACTCCTTAACTCATATTTCGCTCCATCCACGTTTCGATAGACCAATTATCAAGATCATATAATGATGTTTTATTTAATGTAGTCCAAGGGCTAACAATTTAAGGATATGATCATTTTTTTTAAACAATGGATAGTCTTGTTTGACTTTCAAAGACTTGGTTGTCAAACTTGCTGCCGAGCCAATGTTATTCACATGTCAAAATTTTGAGTATGTCCTGGGGTTGAGTTTGAATGAGAGGATTTTTATTAATATTGTTTAGTGAAGGAAAATAACCAAATTTAGAGTCCATTTGAATTATGATTCATGAAGAATAATAACAGAGTTGGTGAGCTTAATAGGGCTCATCCTTGTCGTGATGTGTTACATTCGAATGGCATGAATGCATGAATTTCAAAAGGATGAGATATGATATAAATCTTGGGAAATTTTGACCAAATAAATAACCCAAACCTGACACTTGAGATATGATATAAATCTTGGGAAATTTAAACCAAATACATAACCCAAACCTTAAACCTAGTAGTGTGAAATCCATTGTTTGAAGTGTGGCTACTGAAGACTATTGGCATTATGATACAGGTGTTGTCCTTGATGGCAACTCACTCAGAGGTATGATACAAGTGATGTCCTTGGTGGCAACTCAATCAGAGGACAGATCTTAGTACAACAGGTCAAGAGAGAGATATACGCAGGTTAACCTTGATGAAAGTGCGTATACACACGGGTGAGAAGAACAAAAGGCACGTATACGTACACACGTAGGTTCACAGAAGGAAAGGTGCGTACATGTTGGAAAACTAAGTTTTGGTCCGTGGTATTTGGTCCATGGTATTTTGGTATTGGTCCGTGGTATTTGGTCCGAAGTGTTGACCCCAGGTATTGGGTCCAAGGTATTGGTTCTACATGGTTTTGGACCATGGTATTAAGAGAAGCCTAAACCTATATAAGGAGAAGATCATTAGGCCAAGGGCGTGGAAGTGTGTGTTGAATATTTGATGAAGGGTGAGATCTAATATACTGGGTTTGTGATGCTTGGCTTGATCTGAATCAAGGAGGATCCTATGCAGTTGATAAAGGTTGATGGACCGGGATCTTGAAGACTAAAATGTATTATCAGTATATGGTATGATCATGAGTAGATCTGAGTATTGTCACATGTTTTATCCTTTATATCTTATTGTCTGGGTATATCTGAAGTTGGAAATTGCAATGAAGGTATAAGTAATTATCTTTAGATCTGTACGCGGGTTCTCTCTGGTGAAAGGGCGTATACACGCCGGTTTGACACAGTCAAGTAGCGTATACAGTATGAGATTTGATGTTTCAGGTTGCTGTTGGTTCTAGTGGTTGTTGCAGAGTTCTAGGCTCTGGTCTGTGTTCTGGTAACTGTGTTTTGATGACAGGGTTTCAGTGATTCAGTATTGGGTGATTTAGAGATTGATGATGTAGGTATAGTTGATGATTGTATTGCAGTGGTGATTGTTTTGTATTTATGGATCCAGTCTGAAAATTTATGAAACGTGGTCCCTGGAAGAAAAGAGAAGGTTGTAGCCTTCTGTAGGCCAGCACCTACGTACTAGTACTTCAGCTAGTACAAGAGCTAAGGGGGTTGTAGCTCCCTTCCAGGAGAGTCTGGAGAATGAGAGAAGGTTGTAGCCTTCTGTAGGTAGTAGCTTGTGTACTGGTATAAGACTGCACCAGTATAGAATCATTGTAAAAAGAAGTTTCTAATTAAAATAAGATAGAGATGAATTGCAGCAGGTGGTTTTCACCCACATTGGGTTTCCACCTTATATCATGGTGTTCATGTGTGTTGCTTATGTGTGATGATCTGTTCTATTATACTGCTCCTGTTTACAGTTCATATGGTTAATAATGTTCTGATGCACTCCTTAAGGATCAACTAGCTGAATCATAAGTTTACTTGATATATGCTTGTTGCATTACACACAGTTGCGTATACATGCGATTTGTCTTAACCGAAGTAGCATATATGAATCTGAGTATGAAAATGAAAAATTTATATTGATTTGATAATACTGATTCAACCCCCCTCCCCTCTCAGTATTATTTTCAAAAATTGGTATCATAGTAGGTCCTTTAGAAGAAGCTTGATTGCTTGAACGAAAGATCCATCAAAATGGGTAATCAAGAAAGAGAGGCATCCATCAAGCCACCAATCTTTGATGGGAGAAACTTTGTCCACTGAAAGATAAGAACGACAACATATCTGCAGTTGCTTGGAATGGATGTTTGGGGAATCGTGGAAGGAGGATACACATATCCATCAGCAATTCCTATAGATATAGCAGAGAAAAAGCAATATGAACTCAATGCCAAAGTAGTTACTGTCTTATTGGGAAGTTTGCCACAATCAGAATTTTTCAAGGTCATGCAGTTCAAATGAGCCAAAGAAATATGGGACAAAATCATTCTAAGCTACGAAGGAGATGAACAGGTAAAATGAGAAAAGCTTCAAACTCTCAGAATACGGTATGAAAATCTTAAGATGCATAGTGATGAAAGCATAGCTAATTACTTCCTGCGTATAGATGAGATTGTCAATTGTATGAGGAATCTGGGTGAAGAATTTAAGGAAGTTGTCTCATTTGAAATGGTTTTAAGATCCCTGTTTGCTAAATTTGATTCCAAAGTTTCTGCCATAGAAGAAAAGGAGGATCTGCAAAAAATCACTATGACGCAGCTTGACAGAATCTTAGCTGATTTTGAGATGAGAAAAGGAGGACCATCATATATGAGAGAAGCCGCATTCAAAGTGTCAGCAAATGAATCAGGATACATTTCAGAAGGAGAAGATGAGTTAAATTTTGTCAAGATTCTTGAATGGGGATCTGGAAGGTTCAAAGGTAAGCTACATTTCAAATGCTTTTCATGTGGTAGAGTTGGTCACTACGTTGCTAGATGCCCTCATAACAAAGGAAAGATGTCTGATAGAAGTTATTATATCCATGATAAAAGTAATGACTCATCCAATAGTGATGAAGACATTAGACTTCTCATGGCATATGAAAATAAGAACTTAGAACCAGAAGAAGTTACCAGATTAAAAGGATAGTTGGAGTTAGTAACCAAAGTAAGGGAGCAATTGCAGGATATAGTAAAATATCAGAGCATAACAATTCAGAGACTTGAATCAAAAATCCTCGCTCTAAAAAAGGATCTTAAAGAATCAAAGAAGCAGAATGAAGATGCTCTTGAAGAACAAGAACATGAAGTGATCGAATTAAGGTAACAAGTGGAAGAAGGAAGAAAAGCTGAAGAAAACATAAGGAAGCAGTATCTGGAAAAGGAAGAACAACATCAGGTTGAGGTAAATATCTTAAAAAGTAAATTAGGAGAAAAGGATAAACTGTTACGATTTCAAGATAGTACTAAGATTTTGGATGACATTCTTGGTAGTCAAAGATCCCCTACTATCAAAACTGGTCTTGGCTTTTATGAATCTGTTGGAGGTGAATCTAGCTTACAAGGTGAGGCAAGGAACTCTAATGAGAATTTTGAAATGCTCAATAAGGAGATGAGAGGACAACCTCATCAACAGCCAAGGAAAGAAATTCCTCAAAGAAAATCCTTTACTCCTAACTATGGAAGTGATCGATGATTATTTCCTCCATTGAATAATGTTGAATGTTATGTATGTCATAATCTCGGACATGTTGTAGCTAGATGCAGAAGTAGAATGGTTCAAGACCATCACACAAGATCATCACATTCCAGGTACTTCAAAGGATATTGTTTTTTTTGCAATATGTTTGGCCACAAAGCAATTGATTGCAATAGAAGGAACATGAAACATGTAAGATGTTATGTATGTAAAAATTTTGGACATAAAGCAAGGGAATGCAAGAGCAAAATTCAAACTCCAAAGCAAGAGGATTATACATCATCACAATTCTAGGAATTGAAGAAGACAGAATTAGAGATAGAAAGGTGTGACATAACTCAGTGAGTTGACATAACAGACACAGGGGAAACTGAAAGTGTAGACCTTCAGTATTCCATCTTGCATACGCTAATATAATGAAGATAAGTTGTGTATATACATGAGCTAGAGGCTGTAGAGTCGTGTATATGGAGCTCAGAAGAAAAAGGCAGCATAACAGACTCAAGAAATGGTTCTGTCATGGTATATGATGGTTGGCATAGGCTCAGGGGGAGCATATATTTCAAATAATGCATTGTTGGAATCATGGTTAGAAGTTTTTGGTGATGATGCTTATGAGGTTAAATGATACATCTTGTTGGTTGATCAAAAGAATGGTATTGTAGGTTACAGGACTAGATGTTGATGCTTATGGTGCAGATCATATATGGTGTATGATAGTGGCTAATGACTATCATGGTCTTGAATGGATTTCCGGTCTTTGTTATAAAGACCTTGCATGTGCTCAGCAGGAGCATGGATGGATTGGTACATCTTGGCATATACAAAGGGGGAGCCCAATCAGAGATTTTAGTAGGTACTCAGGGGGAGTATGGACAGCAGAGGGAGAGAAATTCTTGGTCTGCCCTTTGCCCTTGATGTCAAAGGGGGAGAGTGACTTGGTGTGGTGGCTACCATCAAGTCCAAAGGGGGAGATTGTTGGCATTATGATACAGGTGTTGTCCTTGATGGCAACTCACTCAGAGGTATGATACAGGTGATGTCCTTGGTGGCAACTCAATCAGAGGACAGATCTTAGTACAGCAGGTCAAGAGAGAGATATACGCAGGTTAACGTTGATGAAAGTGTGTATATATGCAAGTGAGAAGAAAAAAAGGTGCGTATACGTACACACACAGGTTCACAGAAGGAAAGGTGTGTACATGTTGGAAAACTAAGTTTTGGTCCGTGGTATTTGGTCCATGGTATTTTGGTATTGGTCCATGGTATTTGGTCTGAAGTGTTGACCCCAGGTATTGGGTCCAAGGTATTAGTTCTACATGGTTTTGGACCATGGTATTAGGAGAAGCCTAAACCTATATAAGGAGAAGATCATTAGGCCAAGGGAGTGGAAGTGTGTGTTGAATATTTGATGAAGGGTGAGATCTAATATACTGGGTTTGTGATGCTTGGCTCGATCTAAATCAAGGAGGCTCCTATGCGGTTGATAAAGGTTGATGGACTGGGATCTTGAAGACTAAAATGTATTATCAGTATATGGTATGATCATGAGTAGATCTGAGTATTGTCACATGCTTTATCCTTTATATCTTATTGTCTGGGTATATCTGAAGTTGGAAATTACAGCGTAGGTATAAATAATTATCTTTAGATCTATACGCAGGTTCTCTCTAGTGAAAGGGTGTATACACGGCTATTTGACATAGTCAAGTAGCGTATACAGTATGAGATTTGATGTTTCAGGTTGCTGTTGGTTCTAATGGTTGTTGCAGAGTTCTAGTCTTTGGTCTGTGTTCTGGTAACTGTGTTTTGATGACAGGGTTTCAGTGATTCAGTATTGGGTGATTTAGAGATTGATGATGCAGGTATAGTTGATGATTGTATTGCAGTGGTGATTGTTTTTTATTTATGGATCCAGTCTGAAAATTTATGAGACGTGGTCCCTGGAAGAAAAGAGAAGGTTGTAGCCTTCTGTAGGCTAGCACCTACGTACTAGTACTTCAGCTAGTACAAGATCTAAGGGGGTTGTAGCTCCCTTCTAGGAGAGTCTAGAGAATGAGAGAAGGTGGTATCCTTCTACAGGTAGTAGCCTGTGTACTGGTATGAGACTGCACCAATACAGAATCATTGTAAAAATAATTTTCTAATTAAAAGAAGATAGAGACGAATTGCAGCAGGTGGTTTTCACCCACATTGGGTTTCCACCTTATATCATGGTGTTCATGTGTGTTGCTTATGTGTGATGATCTGTTCTGTTATACTACTCTTGTTTATAGTTCATATGGTTAATAATGTTCTGATGCACTCATTAAGGATCAACTAACTGAATCATAAGTTTACTTGATATACGCTTGTTGCATTACACACAGTTGCGTATACACGCGGTTTGTCTTAACTGAAGTAGCGTATATGAATCTGAGTATGAAAATGAAAAATTTATATTGATTTGATAATACTGATTCACCCCCACCCCCCCGTCAGTATTATTTCCAGCAAAGACAAATTTCTTAAATAATTTTAAAATTTAACATACAAATAATTTATAAAAGCATGGAATTTCATTGTCAATCATATGTCAAACTGGATAACAATTAAAGCGATAACCCGTAATGACAATCCAAAATCCACAAGGCATATTGGAAAAATGTTCAAAACTCTTTGGGAACATCCTAATCCTATAGGTTGCTCATCTAAAGCAACCAAAGATGTTACCTTGCTTGGGAAACATGGAATGTTAATGATATAAATGACAAAAAGGTAAATAATTAAAACTAACTATTAGAACCAGCACAAACAATGAATGATAAAAAAAATAAAAATGGCGCAAAATGTCGCATACCAACTCCATGAGACGACCATCTGCTTCCATACTCGATGTTTCCCAA
This sequence comes from Pinus tabuliformis, assembly GCA_031772625.1. Lineage (NCBI taxonomy): Eukaryota > Viridiplantae > Streptophyta > Pinopsida > Pinales > Pinaceae > Pinus > Pinus tabuliformis. The sequence goes on along the minus strand of CM062807.1, from coordinate 491,350,725 downwards.
GACTAAGTAGGTCATTCCATTGGTGTCCACATCCTCGTATCCACAGTAGAATTTATCCTCGTATCCACATACAATTGCGTTGGTCATACCCTTCCGTAAAGAAAAAAATAAAAGAAAATGAAGCTTGAAAGCCTTCTTACTGGTCAATGGTTTAAAGATTTTGAAGCGTGTATTTAAAAAGAAGATTCTCGTACCAATATCCTTGCTTTCTTTGGAACTCTATTCAAATACATCACTTCCTCCAACAACTTTACATATTGTGGATCGTCATAATTCAAGTCCTCAATTAAACGAAGTTTTATCATCTCTAGAGGAGGGGTGCTCTGAAGAAATCAACCTAATACATTGATTTCCCTATCATGAAATTTAGTTATGTCAACATAAACATGTATATATGGAGATGAGAGAGTGGGGATCTCAGATGTAGAGGTACGAGATATTTTGAAAGTTCCTGCATTTCATTTCAAAACTAGTATAAACCAACTTTGCACTCATTTACGAGGTAAAAGACATAAATATTCATTATGAACATCATCGAAAAAAACCATGGAATAATTTTATGGTCTTTTCACATCTTTTTGCAGGTTAACTTTTTTAATTTAGGTAGTGTAGATTTTCATTAAGGAAAACATATGAAACAAAGTGGTTACTTGGTTTTGTTTCATATCTATTAGATATATTGAATCTACAAATAGGACATAATAATGAACCAAAACATAATAGTCAACCTAAGCTACATTAACATATGATTTGTATATAAAAAAAATTATACTATACCTAAAAATTAAGTAGCAAATGCAAACATTCTTAAAAATTGAAACATGTTGTTCGTTGCACATGTAAAAGAAAAGAAAAAATTTTGTTTTTACCAAGATAAAGTTGTCACCCATTAACAAACATTGGAGATTAGGAAGCCTCTCGAACAACAAATTGAGAAGACAAATATTTCTTTAAGCAAAGGTACAAAACATATGAACAGCTCCTTTAATGATTTAAAGCTCCCCATCATCTCAATCAATATGTCCACAAAGAAATTGTATGCATTATCGAGATATGAGTCCATTTCCAGTACGGTCAAATTACTTCCACATTGCATATTGAGTCTCAAGATAGAGCATGAAAGCTCTTGAAACAGTATCCCATTCACTCTCAAATATTTTATCATGTATGCCCCTGCATACACATACAAGACAACCTGCATTTACAGTGGTTTATATTTTATCCACATACAACCTGCATTTACACTGGTTTCATTGTAAAGCGTTGAAAGTAATAGTAAAATCCAGACTTACATGGTTGTAGTTTGAAGCAATGCGATTGAAGAGGTTTTTTCCATATCTAGCGGTTGTTTGACACAAATTCAATGATTCCTCTACTGAGGACCACAAACACAGGGAGTGCACAGAAGGTCAAATATTGATGATAAAATATTCTTTATGGTTTGGCTAGTTGAGTGGGTTGTCTGATCAAATTGTATGAGCATACAACTAAGCTTCAAAAGGGGTCCTATGCAAGTGATTTTAAATGACATCCCTTGGAAGCTTCAACATAGTACTCAGTACAGTCATACAAAGGACCACCCAAAAACAGACCATCTGATCCTGTCGAGGTTTGAAGAACCAAGTCACCCTTTTTCAGAAGACCATTGCTACTGTCATTTTGAGAAATTTTTTAATGTCAACACTTGGGATTTCTGGAAGCATTGACCTTGAATGTACTTTCCTAGGCACCCCATAAAAGAAGGAATAGCAGGTTGGCACCCATTAGTTTTAATAGCAACATGTCGACTTCTTGGATAAAACAAGACCTTTTCAAAACTAATTTTCTCACTAGCATTCCTTTTATCTCTCAGAACAAAGACCATTTCATCTTCAAGATTGGCCCAGTGAGTGTACTGATATACAACAATGTTTCTTGGTCCATTAGCACTTGAAGCAAGTTTGACATTATTGATCATATCTATAAATGAACCCTCCTTTTTCCATATGTCTACAATAATGCTTCAAGACAACTCATTTTCTTTGGGATAACTTGAATCAACATGTATTTCACCACTCAGTAGATATTTTTCACTAGTAAAATATATAGGCTTATGGTTCAATACATTGAATTCTAATGAAGACATTCCAAAGAAAATGCATGAGTTCAAGAAATGAAGCATGTGCATACTAGAAGATTCTAAGCATATTTGCTACCATCCTTACTCAATCAACAAATTCATTGGTTCATTGTTTGGTTGTACGATGTAAGAATACATAGGATGAGTAGACATAATACGAAACCAATAGCCTTTTTGGATAGACACTATCTCTGAATGATCAGAAACACCAACATTGACATCAATAACCTTTCTCTCCCAACACCAGTCATCATCCCAATCTAACAAATCAGATGAAGGTCCATGTTTTACCTCAAGACGCAATGCACCAGGTAGGACTTTCTCAAATATGAAGTCACTGCTCTCATTTCTTAAACTTAAAGAGTTAAGCTTCTCTAAACCCAGAGTTCAACAACTACAGAAGTAAGTGATATAGAAACAGAAGAGTCACATCCTTTTGTATATCACAGATCCACGAACATCAACAAGGGCCTTTATAAATTCAATGCCAAACATTGGTCTAGCTACTGTCACATTAATATGTGATGGTGAAAATTGAAAACCAGAATCACATTCTGCTGTTTTGGTGAGTGGGGATATTCGATATTAACATGGTTGAACCTCAAAGCAGAAGTTTCCCATATCATAAATCCTCTTTAGTTGAGGCTTAACATTGTCTGGCCCATGTATCAAGCCAACTTGATGCTTTCCATAATAGCCATTTGTCACTAACTTTAGGGAACCACAAATATTATAATGTGTTTTTTCTATCTTTAGGATTGAAGCCTTGTTTGGCACAACCATGAAATTCTCCAAGCTACTAAACTCAAAGTGATCCTTCTCAGCCTTGATTGTGTAGCGTGTTGATGTTGCATGATCAAGTTTGTAAAATCCCTGGACATCTGTTATAGCTCTTTCTCATCCATCAACTAATATCTTAACACCTTCAAAACAGACTCCTTCAGAAGTCACCACAAGTCCTCCAACTAAGAAACCTATGACCTGAAATGGCTAAGATATATTAACATGACTATGCTCAACAAGAACCTCTATAGATTGAAGTGAAACATCAAATATTGTATTCTCACCCTTGTAGAATGGAAACAACCTTTATTTCCCACATGGAATAAAATTAAAAGAAAATTTCCCATGTGCATCAAACATTGCATGACAAAGCGCTTGATTTGGCCAAGGAGCTTATTTGAGGCACTTCACCTCATGGACATCATCTGAATAAAGGTATACATGAATGCCTAAAATAGGGTTACCCTAAGAAATAGCCAAGCCATCCATATCATAACTTGGGACATAAAATATGTCATCTACTACCAGATTTCCAAAGCCCAACTCCATCTCTGGAGAGCCTCTTTGGACAATTGTTAAGAGAACATGAGAATCACATATTTGAAAGAGAATATTATAGAAAATATACTCTATAAACCTTAATCATTATACCTCATGCGTGGCGCCATCCTAGCTAGGATGGAAATTAGGTATGACCTTATATCTTCTTCCTTAGTTTAACAATTGACTCACAGAGCCTGCTCTTTCCACTTCTTCACGTTTGATTTCATGGAGGGCTACTGTGTCCTTTGGACACTCATCCTTAAGGAATCTCCAAACTTATTCTACATATCAAATGAAGGAAAAGAGAGAAAAATATCATGGCCTTTCCGTTTTGAAAAAAATGTAGTGGGATTTGATATGACCTAATATTTGTATACTGCTCAAGGATTGATGAAGTTTATGTATTCATGATGGGAAACAACCAGCCTATATTTCCTTGGAGTAATATTTGTAAACGTGTAACTGCCTCCATGCGACATAAACACATCATTAATGAGATCATTGCTGGTGGAAATGAGTTCCACGTTCACATTGGCACGACCTCCATTTATATATAGACAACTTTCTACTCCAACAACCCCCATTACTCTAACAAAAATAGTGAACCCAGTGAAGTGAAAATTGATGTCGGCCATTGCAACCATTGTGATCCACTGATACATATTCACCCATTTAAGATATATTCACAAAGTCATGGAATATGAATATTTTCGATGTAATTTTTCCACTTGATAATCTTAACATCAAATCTTGTTCATCTTCACATCAAATCCGAAACTATTTCGTTCATCTTCAAAGAGCTCTTGAAACAATTTTTCAAAATTGTATCCAATTTGCACAAATATATTAAAAAAATTATTAATGTACGTTGCTTGATTACCAATCAAAATGTTTAAAACAACATAGCAGCAACAAATTTGTATTTCCTTTCCATTGCACATAATTCACCTTCCTTCATAGAATACATATGGCTCATAGATCTTTCCCAGTTGCTTCAATTGCTGTAACATATAATTTGTAGATGATCATGATAACCTTGCTATCTGCAATATGATTATCAATTTGAAATGATTCATTTTATGTATTTTTTTTCTTTAATTTATGGTGAATCAATAACCCTTTAGATTAAATAATGAATCTAATCCTTGAACATAATTAATCTACTCCTTGAACAAATATTATATGCAGAAATTATATGCAAAATAAAATTTAAGTGAGTAAATTTTTAACTTTTCAAATGCCACTTATATTCATCAACATTTCGAGTAAGAAACACATTGTATCGTTACAACTTACGTTGTTTGGTGAACTAACTGTTGGTTCCAGAGCATGCCCATAATTCTCCATAGTATTAACGTAGGTCAATTGCATCAACAATTTTACTGAGTTTCCTTTGCGATCAATGTAGGGATTACATTTAAAATGTTCAAATATTATTTTTAAAAATTCTTGAATTGTTATGGGATTTACCACCGAAGAAGCAACCTGATAAACCTTTACGCCATGCTTTCCTGGGTGTTTGGCCATGGCTTCTAAAGTTGCATTCGCAAATATGTCTATCAGTATCCGCAATTTGAATTCAACAAAAAAAAACAAATTTAAGAGAAAAAAGATAATGGTTTTTTGGGTCGAAGTTTTGAAGACATATATGGAAGATTTTATCTCCCATGAGAAATAAATAATGTAGAGAAGCTCTAGAAAAATAAAATAAATATGATTTAAATAATTAAAAAATGTCAAATATAAGTTTGGAACCATCCACTGTCATCTTCCAGATATAGATGAAAAACATAATCTAATAAAAAAAATTAATATGGAAATGCTCCAGAAAATCTAAAATTAATTACTAAATGCTTTTTCACACTTTGTTAAGAGTTACTCACCAGATCTAGCACAGTATCTGGATTGGCCAAGAAGTAAGATAGTTGACCTTTGCCATAGTGCATAACCATTGGATCAATCTTTCTGCAAGCTGAATATTTGATTTAGCTCAACAACAATATGAGAGTAATCGAGCATCGGATCCTAAGGTGTTTAAACTGCCAGACATGTAACTAACATCTGAAGCAGCCACCATGTCTCCATTACAAGGAACTTTGAATATAAAAACCTACTAGTTTTTTTTCAGGTTTCACAGCTCACTGCATCTCCCTTTCTCTAGTTCCCAACTAGTTGTCGTTAGTTCAATGCCATTAGAATCTGAAATCACTCTGATGGTTGAGATGTTATTTTTCAAGGGCACAAAACACATGGATCCACTGAAATTCCAGCTGCATGATCTGGATCAGTTTTATCCTCCCAGAGATTCAAATAGGTGTTACCCTGGTAGAAATAGTGCCAAATGTAAAACAATGCCTTTACATTTTTAGTGATCAAGGAAAGATCACCTATAACCCCTACGATTTAGGGAAAAAACACCCAAAACCCCAAATTTATGGCAGTTTAAATTATTAAATTATTAAGTTTTTTGTAATTCAAAGTTTAAATAAAATAATTACAAATTTCTTTACTCTCTTTGAAAATAGAAAGCAATTTTTTATTCAAATAATATTATTTTAACTTTCAATTAATTGAAATTTATTTTATTTTAATTAATATAAAATTATTTTTGGTTATTTATATGTATTTCTCAAAGTTATTTGTAATTTCAGATTAAAAATAAAATAATTATTGTGCCCAAACATGTAAACTTAAATGTAAATGTAAACATAAACGTAAATGTAAAAGTTAATATCTAACATTTAACATTGTTAATCTAATGTCGGTCCTATTTAAAAATCAATCTAATTTTTATTATGTATAAATACAACATAAATTTAAAACATAAAGAGGTTTATGAATAGTAAAAAAAAAGAGCTATGGTAAATAAATAAAAATATAAATAAACCAGAAGTATGGTAAATAAATAAGACTATTTTTTTAAAACCTCTTTTTATATTTGCTCCATAAACCTATTTACACTTACTAACACTCAAAAAATATGTTTTATTTAGGTGAAGCCTATGGGAAAAATACCATGGGCCAAATTATTATTAATGCCATGCAAGAAATACTATTAACCATAATATTATTATTAAAATATTATTATTATTAAATCTAATATTCATATTAATATATCATAATATTGATATTATTAAATATAATAACTTTGTTTTAATCCAATATTAAATTTGTTATATTATAATATATCATGATATATATTAACTCTATCTATATGGGAGGTAAGAACAAAGACATAAAGTTACAGAGGTGGAGAGATAGGGGGAGTGATAAGGGAGAGATGGAGATAAACTGAAGGAGAGGGGAGAGGAGGAATAAAAAGAGAGAGAGAGAGGTAGAGAAGGGTAAAAGAGGGAGAGGTAGAGAGGGAGACACAAAGATGGAGGGGGTAGAGAGAGGAGAGTGGGAGGTAGATAATGAGAGGGTCGGAGGGCAGAGAGAGAGAGAGAGAGAGAGAGAGAGAGAGAGAGAGGGCGAGAGAGGAAGGATGAGAGAGATGAGGAGAGAGGGAGGGATAGAGATATGGAGTTGGAGGGGGAGAGAGGGAGGGAAGAAGAAAGACATAGAGAGTGAGAAGTGGAAAGAGAGAGGGACTAGCAAGGGAGAGATGGAGAGAAAGAGTGTATTTTTAGGGGTGAGATAAAGAGATAAATAAGGAGAGATAGAGAAAAGGTGGGAGAGAAGGAGACAGAAGGAGAGAGGGAGGGATATAGTAACATAGGTAGAGAGAGAGAGAGAGAGAGAGAGAGAGAGAGAGAGGGTAGAGAGAGATAGATAGAGTGAGAGAGTGAGAGAGAGAAGGAGATTTATGGGGTAAGAGAGAGGATTAGAGGGAAAAGAGAGAGAGAGAGAGAGAGAGAGAGAGAGAGAGAGAGAGAGGGAGGTAGTAGAGAAAGGGAGAAAGAGGAAATACGAGAGAGAAGATTTGAGAGAGAGTATGAGAGAGGGATGGATAGGGATATGGAGTTGGAGGGGGAGAGAGGGAGGGAAGAAGAAATACGTAGAGAGTTAGAAGTGGAGAGAGAGAGGGAGTAGCAATGGAGAGATGGAGAGAGAGTGTGTATCTTTGGGTTTGAGATAAAGATAAATAAGGAGATATGGAGAGAATGGGAGAGAGAAGGAGAGAGGGAGGGATATAGTAATAGAGCTGGAGGCTTAAGAGTAAGAGAAAGAGAGAGAAAGAGAGGAAGGAAGAGAGAGAGGATGTGAGAGAGTGGAGTGAGGGATGTAAAGAGGGATGGATTTGGAGGGGGAGAGAGAGAGATGTAAGAAGATATAAATATAGAGAGAAAGGTGGAGAGAAATAGAGGGAGTGATAAAGAGGATGGAGAGAGAGGGAGAGAGGAAAGATGTAGGGAGGAGAGATAGAAGAGGTGGAGAGGGAGAGAAGGGGGGGGGAGAGAGAGAGAGAGAGAGAGAGAGAGAGAGAGAGAGGAGGAGGAGGATGGAGGGATAGGTAGATAGATTGAAGAAATAGAGTGTATGTTTTGGTGGTGATATAGAGAGGTAAATGGAGATAGAGATATAGATAGAAAGCGAAGAGAGGAAAGAAGAAAGAGATGGAGGGACAAAGAGATTGATAGATATAAAGTGAAATAGCATGTGTGTTTGGGCGGTTGAGATAGAGTGGAAAATAAGGAGAGATGGAGGGAGATATGTATATATATATATATATGGGGAGGTGGGAGGGAGAGGGAAGAATATTTCTTGCACTACATACATTGATTTCAGTGTAGATGGTGATTTATAATCTTGTTTGATTGCTTTTACTAAATGCATTGATTTCAATGTATATGGTGATTTCTAATCCTATTTGATTGCTTGCACTAGATGCATTTATTTCAGTGTAGATGTTGCTTTATAATCCTATTTTCTTACTTGCACTAGGTGCATTAATTTCAGTGTAGGTGTTGGTTTATATTCCAATTTTATTACGTGCACTAGATGAATTGATTTGAGTGTAAATGTTGATTTCTAATCTTATTTGATTGCTTTCATTAGATGCAGTGATTTTAATGTAAATTTTGTTTTCTAATCTTATTTAATTGCTTGCATTAGATTCATTAATTTCAGTCTAAATGTTGATTTCTATTTTGATGTAATTGCATGTATGATGGTACATTAATTTTAAAGTTATTGGATTAACATTGTGCATTGATTTCAGTGTAAGCACAAAAAATTATTGACAATGTACATTGATTTTTGTGTTATAGTATTTCAAAGTATTAATACTGGAGAGAAGGAGAGACAAGGAATGATGTTTACTACAATAGATTGAGCTAGATATTTAAATGGTTTATGGTTTAACCTGTCCTTTTCATATAATTGATATGAAAATATGAAAATCAATATGAAAAGATGACAAAAGTAAAAAGAGTGACGATAAGAATAATAGAAGAAAATGTTTTATATTAACCACAATGAAGACTATTTGTAATTGACTATATTCTTATTAGCCACATTTTCTATCATTCAGCACTATTACATTGTCCCTTTACATTCAAAATTTATATTTCATCATTTTTCATCATTAAATCTATTACCATCACAACAAACTGAGGCAACTAAGAAAATCTAAAATTAAAATATACAGATTAATCTGAGACATTTTAGCATATTTAAAATGATTATATTAATATTAGATGAATTTACGTATTATTAATAAAATTAATCATATGTTTGTTAGATTTTCTTTGGTAGCACATGACTGAAACCAACCTAAATCCACCTTAAATTTGGATCTATAAAGCACTGATAGAGATCAAATATCTCGAGGTACAAACATTTCCTCAATTTTTGCACTCAAAAAAGATGGTTTTACCTCAAGAGATGTGATCCCTCTCATCGCTTGATAGATCTAGAGTTAAGATGGAACTAGGCTAGCTTTATTTTAAAATTGAGGAAATTACAAATATTTTTGAAAGTAACTTTTCATTAAAATAATAATTCTTCACTTTAAATTATATAAATTGATATACAACTAGCTTGGATCTATCTTAAATTTAGATCTTAATTTTGGATTTACCAAGGGTAGAGGGGATCAAATCCCTTTTCACTTTAAAAAAGGTTTGCATATGAAGAGATATTATGCCTCTCACACTCGGTAAATTAGCAGTAATATGATTGAATTATTAATTATAATTATAATTATTAATTTTATATTTCACTTTACTTAATTTTATTTTATAATTTACTCCAACTTTATTTTGCTTAACATTTTTCACATTAAATTTTATTTTATGGAGTTTCCTCAAATTAGATGTTAAAATTGATTTTCAAATAAAATAAATTGGCTATATTTTTAATTTGCACCATGGTGTAGATTAGTTGATGATAAACTAGGTTGTTAAGGCATTTCTTATGATGTTATTTGTTTAAACTTTGATTAGCTCAGTGTGCCATGTGTGAGGCAATGTGGGTACACTTGGAGGTGATTATGGTAGTGGATAGAATCGATCCTTAAGTACAAACATGGTATAGTTGTATATTCTCTCATATACAAAAAAATAACAATAATAACAATAATCTTATTTTTTTAATTTTATTGAATTAATTATATATCAAAATTAGATTTTATTAAAAGCACATGATTTTACTGGAAGTAGTTTAGGTGATGGAAATAAAGGAAACTAATTTTCTTTTAAGCATTTTCTAAATTGTATCTCCACTCAAACTCTCTCATAAAAAAAAAGTCTTGACCCCACCCATCAAGCAAGCCACCCAATGTCACCTTGGTGGCCTTCTCTCACTCTTTAGACTACAAGAAGGATATCCTTATCTAGGGGGGAATCCTTAAATATCAAGCTAAGCTAGGTCATTGAGTAATGAAAGGAAGCTCCTTAACGAAGACTAGTGATTTGACACTACTCACTCTCAAAGTAAAAGGTCGGGGATAAGTGTGGAAATAGACAAATAAACCATTAATTACTAACAAATTTTGAATGATTTTAATTACACAACTATGCTTATTCATGCAACTAAATTATACTTGAAAAATGAAAGATAAATCTTGCTCAATTAACCATATAGCATGAGATGCTAGTGAAGCAAATATACAATGGCACAATAAAAATAGAAAATAAATCATAAATTGTCTATACAAGTAAGGCATTAGATCATTCATTCAACGTATTCATGAGCATTGGAGATTGAGTGTTCATTATCATCATCAAGAGACCATTCCACAATTAAGAGATCATACACAAACAATATTAACTATGTTTGGGACAACAAAGAGTTATGTGTTTGCGATGATAAATAAAGTAAATATTTAAACTTCTTGTTTTTACTAAGGACAATGAAGGCAACAAAGTTGAATGTGGACTGCTTACACATTTTTAACATTCAAATGTCGTCCATTTATCATCATGCAAGTTGCATGAAGGAAGCTTGGTAGTGGTACTAAGTGAACATTCTTTGATCAAAGTTCATACCCTCTCCTTAGCACTACCACTTTGCAAGATGAAGAAGAAATGTGAAATATATGTGCAACCAACTAAATAAGTTGGAAAGGTTGTTGCAACATATATAGGTGGTCATGTCGTGTTGCGAAAGGAGGTGTTGGCCCACTCCCCTTTTCAATAATTTGTCAACCTTTCAGTTTGATTCCCTATGAATGTGATCAAATGATATGACCCTAAATATTCTAATACGCTCCATAATTTTAATCATCCTTTGATCCAATAAACAAGTGTACAAGGACGTATAACCTTTCACCTAATCTAAAACAACCTTTGAATCCCCTATGACTTGTAAGTTAAGATTGTTGAAGTGACACAATTAAGATGACTAACATAAACGAATAATTCATATTATTGTAGTGTTTGTTAGGTAGTCGTATTTTTTTCCTAGACTAAATTAGTCATTTATGTTAGTCATTTTTAGTTGGGTCTCTTATACTGCTAATTTTTGGCAGTATTTCACTTGGAAACGTTGTGGTGACTAACTATTTTGGTCACCTATTCACTAATTTCACCATTTTCTACTAGTGATTGGATTCCAGTGATACGACATCACACATCTCTTATGAGGATTTCGGTCTCAGCAACAAAACCATTTGTTGGCTTGATGGGGCCTCACCCAGGTTCAACGTTAAATAGCCAAACAAATCCCTACACTATTGGCCCTTTTCGCATCAGGTTGCAGAGTGCGGACCAAAGTCTCACCTGAGGTGGTATGGGGGGATGTTGGAACCAAGTTTCTAGACCCTAAGATAGTTGTGATGTCATTTGATTCCCTCTATCCCTTCCTTCACGCAGGTTGCTTTGCTCTAGGGCTTGTGAGACGAGCCCTCTATCCCAGCCTTTAGTACCTCCGCGAAAGGGTACGATCGACCTTCGAGTAGCCCTAGCCTATTGCTTATGTACTTTTGTGCTGCTATGCCAGCGTGCTGTACAAATTCCCCAGTTAATCTAAGTGACTTGCCTATCTTAACAAATAACTATAGTTAACACTGTGTAATCAGATATTCGTAATTGCATTCAATTATTCATTGTACTTGTGCTCATTCATGCATCATATAAGCAGAATAAAGGAAATTCATACATAAAATATCAGATGCATCAATAGAAAAAAGATAAGGAAATTATAAAATATCTCTCTTTATTAATATCTTCCAAATGTTTATAGACTCTTTCCACCCTGTGCACATAGCTACAGTGGTCTGCACACTCAGCTGCTGACTTCTACCCTAAGACTCTGCGCACTTAGCTGTACAGCCTTTACCTACGCTACGACCCAAGACTTAGACCTTTTGCTTCAAAGCAATGACTCTCTTACATGTTTCATCCTTTTCTCTGCTTTCAATTACTTAGAGTGTAGCTCTTTTTATACAATCCCATGGTCTGCATACCATGGGTAGATATCTTATAGCCAACTCTACTTTACAAAACTAAGGGCAGACTACTCTTTATGACACATAACACCTTTGTACTCTACGACCACAAAATGTGGAGCCTTTACAATTATATTACAAAAATGACTTAAACATGGGCTTTTAGCACAAAAACTACCCTTGGGGGATCTCGCTCCCAACACTGCTCGACGGACTTTCGGTCCTCTGATAAACAAGGATAATTTTAGGGGCGAATGTTCGCCCTTTGGCGAAATTAAGGGGTTTTAAATTTTTAGTGGGCGAATATTTTGTATCATAGTACATTTTTACAAATCACCTCAAATAGCCCACCTTATTTTAAGGGAGAGGGTAAAAGAGGTAAATTTAGCCCTTGAAATTAGGACTTACAACCTTGCATTCGCCCATTTTCAAGAATAGGTTTTATTTAAGTGAATCCATTCGCCCATTTTCAAGAATAGGTTTTATTTAAGTGAATCCTATGGGCCAAATACCATATTTATAAAAGAGGTATGGTAAATTAATAAAAATATAAATAAATGAGAGGTATGGTAAATAAATAAAACATTTTTTATATTTACTCCATAAGTCACCTTATATACATGTGAGGGTGTAAACAAATAAAAATATAAGTAAAGTGGAGGTATGGTAAATAAATAAAAAGTCTTTTTATACTTACTCAAAAGGTATGGTAAATAAATAAAAATATAAATAAACTAGACGTATTGTAAATAAATAAAACCTCTTTTTATATTTAGTCCATAACCCTCGTTCTATTTATGAAGGCTCAAGAAAGAGGTTTTATTTAAGTGAATCCTATGGGTCAAATACCATATTTGTAAAAGAGGTATGGTAAATTAATAAAAATATAAATAAACGAGAGGTATGGTAAACAAATAAAACATTTTTTTATATTTACTCCATAAGTCACCTTATATTTACGAACACTCAAAAAATGGGTTATATTTAGGTGAAACCTATGGCCAAAATACTATGGGACAAATACCATGGACTAGATTGTTATTAATACCATGCAAAAAACCATTATTAACCCTAATATTAGAATTAATAAAAATAAAAATGGCACATGGTATTGACCCATGGTATTCACCTGGAATGTAGCCTATTTAAATGGGGGAATTAAATGAGCATGTAGCCTATCACTAGGACTTTACAAAGTTTTATTATTTATTGAAAGACTCGCCAAGATCTTACAAGATTTTAGAATTGAGTAAAATATTCGCCATGCCTGGTGAGAGATTCGCCAAAAAATTATATATACATATTATATTATTGATAAAATCGCCTTCCATTTTTCCTATATACCATGGAGATTCGCCCATTTATTATATTTATAAATTTAGGGGGGGTTCTTAAAATTTTCCTTGCTGATAAACATCGCAAGCACTACAATATTCTTTCTAACCCTTGTGCACTGTGGGTCATCGTAGTCCCGCTCTTAAAGTATTTTTCATAGTGGCTTTTCCTGCATAGTGTCCTCCCACTACACCCTGTTGGCCGGACAAATCGATCTTGTGGACAAGGCCGATCTCCCTAGTATCAAAAGATATTTAGCAACAAATAGGACAAGCAAATCTACCTTTCTCTAAACATATTGTGATTCATTAATCAAAACTATAAAGGTGTTTAGACCCTACCTTAAGTCCAACGCTGGTTTGTAGCAGTCATCCTTCAACCATCCGAAAGAGTTTCCTTTTGAGAACCTATAATCACAAACAAGCACACATCAAATAACACCTGCATAGCTAATATCATAAATCATGTTCATTATGGTGATCAAGGAATCCATAAAATAAACCATAAAACACATCTTATTGAGAAAAATAAACTTGTTTGTATTAACTTTAAAAATAGAAGAACTTTACAACCTTTGGTGCCTTGATGTTGTACAAGCTCTTCCCAAGGTCCGAAACAGGAATCTCCTCTACTTTGACAAGCCTCACACTCTTCCAAATGAGAACAAAGAGGTACTTAATCTTTCCTCACAAAATCTCAATTAGGAAGACTAAGTTCCATCAGCATTTCACCTCAAAAATATTCAGCATTCAACCTCCTCAGTAACCAGCCCAATGCTTCATTTTATAGTGCAAAGGAAGGAGGTTACAGGTCCACCTATGAAGGGATAGAGTCCTCCTTCAAAGGGATAAGCTCCTCACATCAAGGGGTTAGCTCCTTAAGGTATGGGATGCATGAACCTTAAAGGATTGAACTTGCCACCTCAAGATTCCTTCTAGAAGCTTCTAGAAATGACTCAAGGCGAGTTTTTAAGAATATAATTGCACCCTTTTTACTTTTACAGGGGTCCGCACCCATTACACAGAGACAGAGCGATCAGGTGCGCAGGATACACGACCTTTAGGTGTGGGACCGCAGGCAATGCTAAGAGAAAGTGTGGAACCAGAGTTCTATAGAATTTTGAGGGATTTCTCTTATTTTCAAGGCTTGATATGAAGAATTGAGGCTTAATACTTGCAAAGGAGGATATTATGAGTGGTAATGGATTCACACGGATTGCAGAATGTCAAGGTGACAATTTTTAGTGCAACAGATTGCCCCCTAAAGTGCGAAGTCTGTAATAAATGAAGATGAAGTCTTCCATGTATGAAGAGTGAAGTACTTTATCATTTCAAGGATCATCCTGTGGACACCACAGTTGGAACCTGTAAAAACATTCAATGCAAAATATATATATGTGAACATATCATCGCTGAGGTAGGCATTCCCATACTCAGATCAAAACTGACTAGAAAACTAACTAAACTGCTCTGATATAGGAATGATTTTGTAATACATCATGAGTATAGACATGTGTAGACATAGTATGGGCACAGCCATATGTTTATGAATAGTCCATTGTATAATGAATACAAAATTCCTCGTAGCCTGGATGGTAGAAACTACATCCAGGGTATTGATTTCTGCTTCCTGAACTAGTATGATTCTATCCATGTGAATGAATTTGTCGAAGTCTAACATGGTAGAAACCACTTGATTACTAGTCAATGATGCAAACTGTTAACAAGTGTGAGAGAAACCACCAGTAATGTCAATGGCTCTAAAGGCACTCAGTACAATCCATGAAATGTGAATAGCTGTGTGGATGTCAAACATGTCATAGAATCCTTTGATCGAAGGTCAATGATGTAACCTGTCGTCGAAGGCGAGAAACTTGCCATTAGGGCATGAAGACTCCAAGGTACTGACGATTTCTAGATCATCTTTCTAGATAATGAGATGAAGTCGATAGAAAGCGATCTGTCGTAGGCAAGCCCACAACATGAAATCATAGATCAAGTTTGAAGAAATATATTTGGCAAGGACTAACTCAGGGATGGTAAAAATGGATGACATATATTTTCTAGATGAATGATTTATTTGAACTGACCTCTTGAACACATAATGACACTGCAGATGGTTTGGTGAAAATTGACCCAAAGCTAATACCCAGAAACTGGCTGAAGACTTTCAATATGGTTTGATTAACTATTAGGCAAAGGATTTCCCAACCCAGGTGAACAAAAAGTGTCGTGTTCAAGAGTGGTTGACTGCCTTTGTAAAACACAAAGTATAACAAACTAGTTCTTTTTTCTCTCTTTTCCCCCACCATTTCTGGCAAGTACCTCTTTATTTTTGACAAGCTTGAGGAGGTTAACATTTGCTTGGTTAGCTCATCCATCGGATGAGTCCCACTTAGTTTAAAATTCTAACCCTAAGAAGGAGTGGTTCATTCCTGTTTAAAATTGAATAGGTCCTTTACTGTTAAATTCTAATGAGTCCAGTATAGGAAAAACTCAGTTTTTTTCAATTTTAGGGAGTCAGAAGAAAAACATAAGAAAACTCCATGGGTGTCCTTTTTCGTAAATTTGTGTCCCTCAAGCTCGAAAAAGTATAAAATAATACTTGAGAGAACCGCTTGACCATTACGATCAAGGAGTACTTTTCATAATTAGTGGCTCCAATCTAAAAAAGTAAAAAAGTGATCGAAGACACGTCGTTTTATAACCAATATCGAACTTGAAACGACAAAAGTTCAGCGATCTTTTCATGTTTATACGGTCAGAAAAGAGCTGTAAGTGGACCGCCTTTTTAATTATGTTTAACGAGTTAAAAAGGGAAAAACTCAGCAATCTTTTCATATTTTACGAGTCAGAAAAGAGCTTAAAGAGGACTCGTCCTAGAGGAATGAGTGGTATAAAGGGTAGCAACTGGTTCCGGCAACGGAGGAACCACTCAAAACATGTAATGGTTAAGAGGCTGGCTAATAAAACCACTCATAGCTGCGGTCCCTCAAGAAAGGAAAAACAACCAAGTGAAAGCATATGATTAACCAAAGAGATGGTGGCGATGGAATGAAAGCAACCAAGGCTCACCTAACAGAATTTACCAGATAAAGACAGCAATCACGAGACATAAATCGGGTATAGGTTCATTTTTACACAAGCTTGAGCCATAGAGAACTCTGCTTGGATTCAGATTCATGTTTATGCAAGCTTGAAATGAAAAACTATGCTTGTTATAAGTTCGCATACCCCCAGCATAATAACTCAAAACGAGGTACATGCCCCCCAAGCTTCATTGCATTCAACGAGGTGGATGGAATGAAGGTTCACTATCGAGATCTTGGAAAGACTCGACTTGGAAAGGGAGTTGTTTCATTTTTTAATGAGGTTGACACAGGAAAAGAACTATCCTCAAAACCCTTGATTCATTTTTTAATGAGCTTGACACAAGACAAGGAACTATGCTCAAGACTCCTTGTTTCATTTTTTAAATGAGATTGACACAAGTCCAGGAACTGTGCTCGAGACTTCTAGTTTCATTTTTTAGCGAGGTTGATACAGGAAGAAACTATCCTCGCTGACTCCTTGTTTCATTTTTTAACGAGCTTGACACAAGAGCAGGAACTATGCTCATGACTCCTTTCTTCATTTTTTAACGAGGTTGAGACAGGAACAAACTATCCTCGCGATAGGTCAGGAATCAGAAAACAACTTTACTACCTGATATGCAATTTCAAAGGGATTCAAAGGCATCGTGCCATCAAATGAATCCACCTCAGAAGTGGAAGGTATGATCCAAGGATCATCAAAAGCAATAGTGTTCGATGAAATCATATGAATAGTTGCAATAGAAGGTGATACGTTAGGAGGAGGGAAGGAAAAAGTTCCTAATAAACCAGAATATTTAATCAATCCTACCCCAACATCCTTGTAAGGGATAGTCATTTTACCGATGTGCTAAACGTTATCAATAGAGGCTGGGTGAGATGAGAAATAACTCAGCTGGTCTATCATAACGATATTTCCATTATGAGGAAACTTAAGAAGCCGAAAGATTGATGAAACAATAGCAGTCATAACATAAAACCAACTGCGACCCAGAAGAAGGTTGTAATCTAGAGGTGCATAAACCACATCCACATCTAGATTTAGAGTTTTTCCTTCGACCCATATAGGTAAATCTTCCAAAATACCAACAGGATTGAACCCTTGGCCATCAAAAGCCTTTAGAATTGCCAGAGACTGATTGAGTGTAGGAGAACCAAGAGATCTCCAACACTGGAACGACATAATACACGTAGAAGCTCCCTCATCAATCATAGTCCTTAAGCAAGGTCTATTCTTGACTAACACTGGAATCTGGAAAGCCATTTGATGAGGAAGGCGGGGTGTACTATTCTCTAAATCGAAGATTATTAGGTTTGAATCCTGAATATCAATAGCTCCTATAGCAGATAATAGTAATTTACGTTGTGCTGGGCATGACATTATAATTTACCCCAGCTCTATTTTTCTTAATATTTTTGACATTAAATTTTATTTTACGGAGTTTCCTCAAATTAGATGTTAAAATTGATTTTCAAATAAAATAAATTGGCTATATTTTTTATTTTCCCCATGGTGTAGATTAGTTGATGATAAACTGGGTTGTTAAGGAATTTCTTATGATGTTATTGGTTTAAACTTCGATTAGCTCAGTGTGCCATGTGTGAGGCAATGTGGGTACAGTTGGAGGTGATTGTGGTAGTGGATAGAATCGATCCTTAAGTACAAACATGCTATAGTTGTATATTCTCTCATATACAAAAAATAACAATAATAATAATAATCTTATTTTTTTAATTTTATTGAATTAATTATTTATCAAAATTAGATTTTATTAAATGCACATGATTTTATTGGAAGTAGTTTAGGTGATGGAAATAAAGGAAACTAATTTTCTAAATTGTATCTCCACTCAAACTCTCTCATAAGAAAAAAAATCCTTGACCCCACCCATCAAGCAAGCCACCCAATGTCACGTTGGTGGCCTTCTCTCACTCTTTAGACTACAAGAAGGATATCCTTATCTAGGGGGAATCCTTAAATATCGAGCTAAGCTAGGTCATTGAGTAATGAAAGGAAGTTCCTTAACGAAGACTAGTGATTTGACACTACTCACTCTCAAAGTAAAAGGTCAGGGATAAGTGTGCAAATAGTCAAACAAACCATTAATTACTAACAAATTTTGAATGATTTTAATTACACAACTATGCTTATTCATGCAACCAAATTATACTTGAAAAATGAAAGATAAATCTTGCTCAATTAACCATATAGCATGAGATGCTAGTGAAGCATATATACAATGGCACAATAAAAATAGAAAATGAATCATAAATTGTCTATACAAGTAAGGCATTAGATCATTCATTCAACGTATTCATCAGAATTGGAGATTGAGAGTTCGTTATCATCATCAAGAGACCATTCCACAATTAAGAGATCATACACAAACAATATTAACTATGTTTGGTACAACAAAGAGTTATGTGTTTGCGATGATAAATAAAGGAAATATTCAAACTTCTTGTTGTTACTAAGGACAATGAAGACAAAAAAATTGAATGTGGACTACTTACACATTTGTAACATTCAAATGTCGTCCATTTATCATCATACAAGTTGCATGAAGGAATATATGTGCAACCAACTAAATAAGTTGGAAAGGTTGTTGCAACATATATAGGTGGTCATGTCGTGTTGCGAAAGGAGGTGTCGGCCCACTCCCCTTCTCAATAATTTGTCAACCTTTCAATTTGATTCCCTATGAATGTGATCAAATGATATGACCCTAAATATTCTAATACGCTCCATAATTTTAATCATCCTTTGATCCAATAAACAAGTGTACAAGGACGTATAACCTTTCACCCAATCTAAAACAACCTTTGAATCCCCTATGACTTGTAAGTTAAGATTGTTGAAGTGACACAATTAAAATGACTAACATAAATGACTAATTCATATTATTGTAGTGTTTGTTAGGTAGTAATATTTTTTTTCCTAGACTAAATTAGTCATTTATGTTAGTCATTTTTAGTAGTATTACTTATTAGCTAGTCGTATATTTTAACTGGTGACTAAAATAGTCATTTATGTTGGTCGTTTTTAGTTGGGTCTCTTATACTGCTAATTTTTGGTAGTATTTCACTTGGAAAAGTTGAGGTGACTAACTATTTTGGTCACCTATTCACTAATTTCACCATTTTCTACTAGTGATTGGATTCCAGTGATACGACATCACACATCTCTTATGAAGATTTCGGTCTCACAATAAAACCATTTTTTGGCTTGATGGGGCCTCACCCAGGTTTAGCATTAAATAGCCAAACAAATCCCTACACTATTGGCCCTTTTCGCATCAGCTCGCAGAGCGCGGACCAAAGTCTCACCTGAGGTGGTATCGGGGGATGCTGGAACCAAGTTTCTACACCCTAAGATAGTTGTGATGTCATTTAATTCCCTCTATCCCTTCCTCCACGCAGGTTGCTTTGCTCTAGGGCCTGCGATACGAGCCCCCTATTCCAGCCTGTAGTACCTCTGCGAAAGGGTACGATCGACCTTTGAGTAGCCCTAGCCTACTACTTAGGTACTTTTGTGCTGCTATGCTAGCGTGCTATACAAATTCCCCAATTAATCTAAGTGACTTGCCTATCTTAACAAATAATTATAGTTAACACCATGTAATCAGATATTCGTAATTGCATTCAATTATTCATTGTAATTGCGCTCATTCATGCATCATATAAGCACAATAAAGGAAGTTCATACATAAAATATCAGATGCATCAATAGAAAAATGATAAGGAAATTACAGAATATCTCTCTTTATTAATTTCTTCCAAATGTTTATAGACTCTTTCCACCTTGTGCACACAGCTGCAGGGGTCTGCACACTCAGTTGCGGACTTCTACCCTAGGCCTCTGCGCACTTAGCTGTACAGCCTCTACCTATGCTACAACCCAAGACTTAGACCTTTTGCTTCAAAGCAATGACTCTCTTACATGTTTCATCCTTTTCTTTCCTTTCAATTACTTAGAGTGTAGCTATTTTTATACAATCCCATGGTCCGCATACCATGGGTAGATCTCTTATAGCCAACTCTACTTTACAAACTAAGGGCGGACTACCCTTTATGACACATAACACCTTTGCACTCTGTGACCACAAAATGTGGATCCTTTATAATTATATTACAAAAATTGACTTAAACATGGGCTTTTAGCCCCAAAACTACCCTTGGGGGATCTCCCTCCCAACACTGCTCGACGGTCTTTCGTCCTCTGATAAACATCGCAAGCACTACAATATTCTTTCTAACCCTTGTGCACTGTGGGTCACCATAGTCCCGCTCTTAAAATATTTTGCACAGTGGCTTTTCCTGCATAGTGTCCTCCCACTACACCATGTTGGCCAGATAAATCAATCTTGCGGACAAGGTCGATCTCCCTAGTATCAAAAGATATCTAGCAATAAACAGGACAAGTAAATCTACCTTTCTCTAAAGATATTGTGATTCATTAATCAAAACTATAAAGGTGTTTAGACCCTACCTTAAATCCAACACTAGTTTGTAGCAGTCATCCTTCAACCGTCCGAAAGAGTTTCCTTTTGAGAACCTGCAATCACAAACAAGCACACATCAAATAACACCTGCATAGCTAATATCATAAATCATGTTCATTATGGTGATCAAGGAATCCAAAAAATAAACCATAAAACACAGCTTATTGAGAAAAATAAACTTGTTTGGATTAACTTTGAAAATAGAAGAACTTTACAACCTTTGGTGCCTTGATGTTGTACAAGCTCTTCCTAGGGTCTGAAACAAGAATCTCCTCTACTTTGACAAGCCTCACACTCTTCCAAATGAGATCAAAGAGGTATGTAATCTTTCCTCACAAAAGCTCAATTAGGAAGACTAAGTTCCAGCAGCATTTCACCTCAAAAATATTCAGCTTTCAACCTCCTCAATAACCAGCCCAATGCTTCATTTTATAGTGCAAAGGAAGGAGGTTACAGGTCCACCTATGAAGGGATAGAGTCCTCCTTCAAAGGGATAAGCTCCTCACATCAATGGGTTAGCTCCTTAAGGTATGGGATGCATGAACCTTAAAGGAACGAACTTGCCACCTCAAGATTCCTTCTAGAAGCTTCTAGAAATGACTCAAAGCAAGTTTTTAAGAATATACTTGCACAATTTTGACTTTTACAGGGGTCTGCACCCATTACATAGAGACAGAGTGGTTAGGTGTGCAGGAGACATGACCTTTAGGTGCGAGACCGCAGGTAATGCTAAGAGAAAGTGCAGAACCCGAGTTCTATAGACTTTTGAGGGCTTTCTCTTATTTTCAAAGCTTGATATGAAAAACTGAGGCTTAATACTTGCAAACGATCAAATTATGAGTGGTAATGGACTCACACAGTTTGCAAAATGTCGAGGTGACAATTTTTAGTGCAACAAATTGCCCCCTAAAGTGCGAAGTCTGTAATAAATGAAGATGAAGTCTTCTATGTATGAAGAGTGAAGTATTTTATCATTTCAAGGATCATCCTGTGGACACCCCAGTTGGAACTTGTAAAAACATTAAATGAAAAATATATATATGTGAACATATCATCGATGAGGTAGGCATTCCCATACTCAAATCAAAACTAACTAGAAAACTAACTAAACTGCTCTGATATAGGAATGATTTTGTAATACATCATGAGTATAGACATATGTAGACACAGTATGGGCACAGCCATATGTTTATGAATAGTCCACTGTATAATGAATAACAAAATTCCTCGCAGCCTGCATGGTAGAAACTAGATCCAGGGTCTTGATTTTTGCTTCCTGAACTAGTACGATTCTATCCATGTGAATGAATGTGTCGAAGTCGAACATGGTAGAAACCACTTGATTACTAGTCAATGATGCGAACTGTTAACAAGTGTTACAGGGAAAAGTGTCTATATAGAACTGCTCTATCCCACTAAGGTGTGACAGCTGCCTTAGAAACAAACAGAGAAAAGCTACTTATGTTTTTCCTTTATGAATTATAGATAGAGAGGAATAGAAGGAACAACCTCTATCTTGCGCTAATCCTTTGATTCGATTCCTCTCTTCTTTGATAGTCCCCAGCTACCTGCTCTCTTGCATGCCCAACTTCACAAAGTACCTGTAAGATCACAGAAGCATAGCACTATACAAAGACATGGATCTATATTCATAAACAATCTAGGATCAGATGTAAATTGACCATACAAATGTAACAAGCATCAATGATACAAAAGCATGGAGGAAAACTCAAATAGATTTTATTGATAAAACAAGAAAAGATCCAGGAGGAGTTACAACCGGTTGTTCTGAACCAGCATCAACCTCCCAGCAAAGAAGCCCCTCTTCACCTCAAACAAAGCTTAGATCACCCAACAATCTGATGTTTGTCTCTAGAAACGAACAACAATTCCTTACAATATGCAAAATTCCAGCCTCTGGATCTCTAGGATGAGGGATCCATATATAGATATCTGTAAGGGGGATGAGTCAGCTTGTGATTTGATTAGTGTCTTCTCTCTGACAGTTCTAGCTTCCACTTGGAGACTGAGGGTCTCTTACTCATCCTTAGTCGAATTCAGTGAGGCAAGTGTCACAGGAGAAGATTCTGGAAGCTTCCATTGCCTCTCCACCTCGGGGAATGACACTGCCATTTGTCATTTCTCACCCATCGCACCCCACAGAAGGGACTTTTGAAATGCAACGCACCCTCACAGTGCATTTGGGTGAGATGCAACGCACCTAGCCAGTGGAGCAGCTGCAATGATCCTATTTTGACCAATTCTGAGTAGTTTTTCATGGAGAACTTATGGGAGAAGCTGTAATCTGTTGACCTTGTTCCTTTAGGGGTTAGAACAACACTTTTAGGGACTTAGGAGCCCTTGGTTTATGGACATTTCATGCTTGGGGTTGTAGGGCACAAAAATGTCTATAACAGTTGCCCCCTAAAGTATGAGGCGGTTAACCTTTTGGTGTCGGGTGAAATTCTTTATTATGAGGATCCGAAGTTCTTTCAATGCTGGGAGGAGACTTGTAATAAGATACAATACAATACATTATCTTCATAATATTTTCATGATCTAGCTAAGGCAGGCATTCCCATGTTCAGCTTTATAAATTCATTTTCATGTACATAGGAGAGACAATCGTCTGAGTGTAGACTGATGATTCTGGTAGAGCCATCATCCTTTTGGTAGGATGATTATCTGTGCTGCAATGATGTACATTTAATGTCTTTATTTCCCTGAATATATATCGCAGCCCAGATGGATGAAACTAGATCCGGGGTCTTCAATCTCATCTGATCTTCACTCGAAGTACAAGTCGATCCATGTGAGAAATGTTCTGAAGTCGAACATGGAAAGACATCGCTTGATTACCAGTCAATGATGTAAACTGTTAACAAGCGCGAGAGGAATCACCGATAATGATAATGACCCTCAAGGTACTACATTACAATTCACATGGTGTGAATAAAGGACTTGGCATCAAACACTACGTAAAATCTTTCGGTCGAAGGCCATTGATGTAAACCTGTCGCCGGAAGTGAGAAACTTGCCATTGAGGTATGCAAGCTTCAAAGTACTGAATGGGGTGTTCCTAGATCAACTTCTTGGATAATGAGCTGATGTTGACAAGAAGTGATCCGTCACATGAGGGCCTTAATGAATCCCACATCAATGACACAGAATGGAGCAAATGATTTTAATGGAGGTGAGGACGATCTGGTGATATAAGGTTCAGTGTGGCGGTCATGAAATAATGGAGTATAATGTATGGTAGTGGGTGAGACACAGGTGAATTCTCTGAATGACTTCTCTTGAACATATCGGCGACATTGATGTGATGGATTGGTAGCATTAACCCCAAATGCGGATGGTATGGCGTGACCATGGTGATGTGACCGGTGAATGAAACAACTCAACCCGACTCGGACGCGGAGCGGAAGTGTCATGTTCAAGAGCGACTTGCTACCAACAAAGTTTCTTTGAGTTTTCTTCCCAATTTTTCCCCAGTCATTTCTGACCAGTACCTCTTTATTTTTGTCAAGCTTGAGGAGGATAACATATGCTTGTTCTATAATTTGCCCTTCGGGCAAACCCATCGCTATGTTTTAACGAGCCTAGCGATAGTGAAACTCGTTCTCGTCTATAGACAAGTTTGTCGCTATTAATCATTTTAACGAGTTTAACGACAAAGATAACTCGGTCCTTTTCAATTTTAGAGAGTCTGAAAAGGAACGTAAAGGTAACTCCAAAATTCCTTTTTCGTCATCTAATCCCTTAAGTTCGAAAAAGTATAAAACAATACAGAAGGGATGGATTTTCGATACTTTAACGAGCCGAACAAAACAAGCGCTTGATCTTTTTGTGTAATAATCCCTCAGGTCCAAAAAGATTAAAATCTAGAGGAGGGATAGCACTTCCTGTCCCTTTAACGAGCTGGAGAGGCCAATGGCTCGGCAATCTTTTCATATTTTACGAGTCAGTTGAAAAGAGCTTAAAGGAGACTCGTCTTTTGAGGAACGAGTGATAAAACGGGTAGCAGCTGATTCCAAGTAAGGTTTGGAATTTTCCAATCACGGCAGTGTCACAAGGATGGCTAGTGAAATCACTCTTCGCAGCTATTCCTCAAAATGGGTAAACAATCAAATGGAGGTGAATGATCGGCCAATGAAAAAGTGGAGGTGACAGTGCAAACACGACCAAGGCTTTAATAGCTGAAGTACTACATTCACAATGGTTATTTACCAGGGAATAGTTCATTTTTTAACGAGCTTAAACATGGGTGGAAACATTTGCTCATGTCTTATGTTTATTTTTTAACGAGCTTGAACTATGTGCTAAAACTACTCGATGCGGGTTTATTTTTTAACGAGCTTGAACCTTGCGGTAACACTACTTGATTAATCTAGTCATGTGATAAGAATGTCTCATATAAAACGACAACTTTTAGAGTTTTTCCCCACATCCTTTCTTTATGCAAGTTAGGAAACGACCAATCCAAAAAACAGATAAATGATCATTCTTTGCTTGCACTCCAAAAGGTTTGCATGCCCCCAGGTATAAAACAGAGTTTCAAGGTTACCTCTTCTTTATTCCGTTAAAACATTTGTTTTACCGAGAGAGGCCTACCTCTTACAGGTTACCCAAAGATTGTTCTATCCACAACGCAAACAAAAAACTTCTCCGGCGATGTCTACTGAGATAAACAAAGGTGAGCAGCGATGCCCGCCAACTCACATAACTTTGACAAGAGAATCTTGTTCCAGTCCAACTCCCTCTTCCAATCACGGACGGGAGTATGAAGGTCATATTCTCTCGCGGAAACCTACCCTATACCTGAAGTTTTCCTGGCGAAGCAGACCAGGGTGCATGCCTCCCGGGTTTCAGTCATATCCCTCCGAATCACTCGTGCTCATCGGGAGGACGGACTAGAGATTGAGACATTTCTTGCGTGAAAAGACCATTCAGGGATGGTATATGACTATTTGCTATGCGTGATCCGGGAAATGAAAGCTGGTCTACGAGCTTGACCACTCTTCCTTCGTGCGGAAAACACATCACTCTAAAGAGTGATGAGACAATGGCTCTCATGCAATAAATATAGTCTCGTCCAAGGAGTAGATTGTAATCCAGGGGTCCTTGAACTACCATCACGTTCATGTGAACGGTTTTCCCTCTCAACGTTATGGGAACATTGGGAAGGATCCCTAATGGTTGACTGGTTCCTTTATCAAAGCCTGTTAGGTTTCTCATCTCAGGCAAAAGCGATGGTGAACCAAGCGCTTTCCAAGCAGTTGAGGAAAGGATACTGACAGAAGCCCCCTCATCTATGATGGTACCAGCCATAACCATTCTATATATTTGAACAATAATCCGGAATGGTATACTGGCCGGTAAATGGGGTCTGCCTAGTTGATTCTTGTCGAAGGAGACAACTAGGTTGCTTGGAGGTGGGACCGAATAGACGGCCGGGTACGACTCTGACGAACTTCCTTCCTGCGGTAAAGGAATGGGTAAATTTCCCCCATGTTCGTTAGAGTCTGTGCTTATGAAAATAATTTGGACGGTGTCATCCTTGTTCTCTTTAGTGACTGTATCATCTGAAGATGGAACCTCTGAAGGCAAGACCGGGTCAACTGCCGCCTTGACCTTTTGACTTTCGTCTGGTATGGATTCAAATGGTTTATCTTCAATGATAGGTGCTTCGGTCGACCACCTGAGCGGGCCAGCCAGATTTTCAACTAGTGATGGACTCGGCAAGAGTTTTTTATATCCAGGAGGAAGTCGTAACAGTGAAACTGGACGATCGTCCAAAACTCTTTTAGCTTCGTCTAAGAAGGGACAACGGTGGATGGCATGATCGCCTTCGCACAGTTTACAAGGAAATCTATATTTTCCTTTTTGTCCTAGGGCTTCACTTTCATTAGTTGACGGTGTGTTTTCAACATGATCATCAGAGGTTGACGACACCGGGTTGTGCAAACGAGGAGACCAGTCCCTTAAGATCCGAGGGATGCAAGGACAATCTCTGTGATAGTGGTCTCCTTTGCAAATGACACATGGCGATTTAGGCCTGGTCGGTGCAGTGTGTGGATTTTCGCTAGACGACACTCGTTTGCCCCCATTCGCTTTTGGCTGCTTCTTCTTCTTCTCTTTCTTCTTCTTTTCCTTCTTCTCCTTAGGTACTTGACTTTTGGCTTTACCAGCCCCATCAAGCAAAGAGGAAGGAGGAGAGGAAGAATTAGAGGAAGTAGAAGGTTGGTGGGTAACTCTGGACTCGTCTAATTGCTGATTCGATTGTTCAGGAATTGTGGTGTTCTGAACGACAGAGGTCGAGAAGAACCATACAGGTAAACCAATTGTCAGTCCTAGAAGCGACAATGTGGCCATATGGGGTGCACCAACATCTCCCCAAGAGGAGAAAGGACTAGGATTTCCTCCAAGGGGAATACCTTGGTTGGTGGATTCCATTTTCTCAACCCAAGATCAATGTAGGAAAGGGGTAATGAATATTCTGTTTAAAATAAATTTTAGACGCTTTGACACAACTTGTTTTTTCAGTTTTTAAGAGTCGAGAAAAAACAAAAGATGACTCTAGTCGCCTTTGATTTTTAATGAGCCTGAAGTGACAAGTGCTCAGATGGACCTTTTCCATTAAGGAGTCTGAAAAGGAACGAAAGGGACTGCTCTGGAAATCTAGGTAGAGGGAGTACCAAACCAATCACAAAACTGCAGAATACTTTTTACGGTACGACAGTCAATCTTCTCGAATGCTATGTTCAGTGCATTTCAATCGATAGGGCGGCAGACACGGCTTCCTATGGATAAAGGATTTAAGCCTATAGGGGTCTCCCAAAATATACTTGACGGTACGTGGGAGCATAAGTCTGTACTGGCACTTATCGTCTCAAAGTGAAGGAATCACCCAACCATCAGTGAGAACAATAGTTACCAGGCTTTACGACGCCGGAATACATCTCTAGCCTAGACCTCTAAATGTTGTGCGTTAAGTTCCAAAGCGTTTTTAGATTCATTGAATTTATTTTAAGTTGATCTTGCTTATGAATTTTGCCTTTCGGGTTCACCACGAGATGTAGATGTAATTCCTAAAATGCAATCTAAAGATGATAAACAAACTTTTTATCTCTTTTGTGCAATGAAAATCGTAGCTATTAGGGAAAAGAAAGACAAAATCTTTTCACAAAGAGCAAAGAGCACACTGTAAATGCACTTTCCTAAATCAAGCCAAACAGACTGTCTATATGCAAATGCACATGCATGTATTTGTTTTTCAACTTTCTTAGTATATGGATGCTAAAAATAAAGCTGATGCACAAATCTGAATTTCTTTTCAAGCGACAAATATAAACAAGCTTCTTTTCGAAATAAAAAATGGAGATGATTACGACACCTTACGATTTTGAAATGAATACTCGTTCTTGACACTAGAAAATTACAAATTCAGACCAAAAGCAATAGTAACAGGATAATCAACCATCAACAACAATCAAACTCTTTCCTACGATTGAAATCGACACTTGCGACAGTTTCAAATCAAAGGGCGACAGTACGATTATGTTACTTTTGCAAAGGAGAACTGTAAACGACTCAACAAACACACAAAAAAATCTACAGTTCTTTTGTACAAAGGAGGCAGAATAACAGCAAGGAAAAGGGGTTTCAATCAGACATACACTGATCATAGGCAGCAAAAATCAGGAATAGAACTAGAAAGAATGATCCACAAAAACCACAACTGCACAGAGCTAGTCTGATCAGCGCACCTGTAACACAGAGAATCTGAAATGCAACGCAGGTTGTCCACTCGGGAAGTGTGCTGAAATTCAGAATCTCTGAACAGTACCTGCGCTAGGCCAGAAACGAGACTCTGTTCGGTCTTCGAGTCATAGTTTGTAGTTCAGTTCTTGGTTTTTGGCCGAGTAAAAAGCAATCAGTAATGCAACAATCAGGGGTAGATCTAAGGAGGATCTAAGAGCTATCACAAGGGTAATCAGATAGTTTGTAAATCAGTTGTTTAAATCATAAACAGATCCAGTGGATGGATTGAAACAGCAGCTATCTACTTTGCATTTGATATGGCAAATGCAGTTCGAATGCTACTTGTAAGTTTATGAAATAGACAACAAAGAATGATAAACAAACAAACTAATTATCTCCCCAACGGAGTCGCCATTTTGTTACAGGGAAAAGTGTCTATATAGAACTTCTCTATCCCACTAAAGTGTGACAGTTGCCTTAGAAACAAACAGAGAAAAGCTACTTATGATTTTCCTTTATGAATTATAGATAGAGAGGAATAGAAGGACCAACCTCTGTCTTGCGCTAATCCTTTGATTCGATCCCTCTCTTCTTTGATAGTCCCCAGCTACCTACTCTCTTGCACGCCCAGCTTCACAAAGTACCTGTAAGATCACAGAAGCATAGCACTATACAAAGACATGGATCTATATTCATAAACAATCTAGGATCAGATGTAAATTGACCATACAAATGTAACAAGCATCAATGATAAAAAAGCATGGAGGAAAACTCAAATAGCTTTTATTGATAAAACAAGAAAAGATCCAAGAGGAGTTATAACCGGTTGTTCTGACCCAGCATCAACCTCCCAGCAAAGAAGCCCCTCTTCACCTCAAACAAAGCTTAGATCACCCAACAATCTGATGTTTGTCTCTAGAAACGAACAACAATTCCTTACAATATGCAAAATTCCAGCCTCTGGATCTCTGGGATGAGGGATCCATATATAGATATCTATAAGGGGGATGAGTCAGCTTGTGATTTGATTAGTGTCTTCTCTCTGACAGTTCTGGCTTCCACTTGGAGACTGAGGGTCTCTTACTCATCCTTGGTCGAATTCATTGAGGCAAGTGTCATAGGAGAAGATTCTGGAAGCTTCCATTGCCTCTCCACCTCGTGGAATGACACTGCCATTTGTCATTTCTCGCCCATTGCACCCCACAGAAGGGACTTTTGAAATGCAACGCACCCTCACAGTGCATTTGGGTGAGATGCAACGCACCTAGCCAGTTGAGCAGCTGCAATGATCCTGTTTTGACCAATTCTGAGTAGTTTTTCATGGAGAACTTCTGGGAGAAGCTGTAATCTGTTGACCTTGTTCCTTTAGGGGTTAGAACAACACTTTTAGGGACTTAGGAGCCCTTGGTTTATGGACATTTCATGCTTGGGGTTGCAGGGCACAAAAATGTCTATAACAACAAGTGTGAGAGAAACCACCAGTAATGTCAATGGCTCTCAAAGTACTCAGTACAATCCATGAAATGTGAATAGATGAGCTGATGTCAAACATGTCATAGAATCCTTTGATCGAAGGTCAATGATGCAACCTGTCGTCGAAGGTGAGAAACCTACCATTAGGGCATGAAGATTCCAAGGTACTGATGATTTCTAGATCATCTTTCTAGATAATGAGATGAAGTCGATAGAAAGCGATCTGTCGTAGGCAAGCCCACAACATGAAATCATAGATCAAGTTTGAAGAAATATATTTGGCAAGGACTAACCCAAGAATGGTCAAAATGGACGACAGATATTTTGCAAATGAATGGTTTATTTGAACTGACCTCTTGAACACATAACGACACTGCAGATGGTTTGGTGACAATTGACCCAAAGCTAATACCCAGAAATCGGCTGAAGACTTTCAATATGGTTTGATTAACTGTTAGGCAAAGGATTTCCCAACCCAGGTGAACAAAAAGTGTCGTGTTCAAGAGTGGTTGACTTCTTTTCTAAAACACAAAGTATAACAAACAGGTTCATTTTTCTATCTTTTCCCCCACCATTTTTGGCAAGTACCTCTTTATTTTTGACAAGCTTGAGGAGGATAACATTTGCTTGGCTATAAGCCCATCCTTCGGATGAGTCCAACTTATTTTAAAATTCCAACCCTATGAAGGAGTGGTTTGTTCTTGTTTAAAATTGAACAGATCCTTTACTGTTAAATTTTAACGAGTCCAATATAGGAAAAACTCAGTGTTTTTCAATTTTAGGGAGTCAGAAGAAAAACTTAAGAAAACTCCATGGGTGTCCTTTTTCATAAATTTGTGTCCCTCAAGGTCGAAAAATTATAAAATAATATTTGAGAGAACCGCTTGAACATTACGATCAAGGAGTAATTTTCATAATTAGTGGCTCCGATCTGAAAAAGTAAAAAAGTGATCAAAGACACGTCTTTTTATAACCAATATCGAACTTGAAACAACGAAAATTCGGTGACATTTTCATGTTTATATGGCCAGAAAAGAGCTGTAAGTGGACCGCCTTTTTAATTCTATTTAACGAGTTAAAAAGGGAAAAACTCAGCAATCTTTTCATATTTTACGAGTTAGAAAAGAGCTTAAATAGGACTCGTCCTAGAGGTGTGAGTGGTATAAAGGGTAGCAACTAGTTCCGGGAATGGAGGAACTACTCAAAACATATTGTTACACAAAAATATTGTCACCATGACTATTTGCAGTCAGTATGGGTCTATCATCATTCTTTTTGTCCTCTTAAGCAAGTCTCAAACCTTAGCTCTTCATGTCAAGCTTTGAAAATGAGAGAAAGGCCTTTGAAAATCAATAAAGTTCTGGTTCTGGACTTTCTCTCACTGTTGCCTGTGGTCCCGTACCCCCTGTTCATATTACCTGCGGACCTGCCCGCTTTGTCTCTAAAGGAGTGGGTGCGGACCCCTGTGAAAGTAAAAAAGGCACAAGTTTATTCTAAAAAACTCACTTTGGGTTAATTCTAGATGATTCTAGAAGGAATTTTGACGTGGATGGTTCGCTCTTAGGTGGTTCATGCATCCCAAAAGAGAAGGAGATAATCCCTTGATGAGAGGAGCTATCCCTTTGAAGGAGGGATTTATCCCTTTGAAGGAGGACCTAGTAACTTCCCTCCATTGCACTATAAATTAAGGCATTGGGCTGGTTGCTAGAGAGGTTAGAAGCTGAACATTTTTTAGGGTAAATGCTGGTGGAATTGAGACTTCCTAGTTAAGCTTGAGAGGAGAGATCACATACCTTTTGGCTTCATTAGGAAGAGAGTGAAACTTGTCAAAGTAGAGGAGACTTCTTGTTGGACCTTGGGAGGAGCTTGTACAACATCAAGGCACAAGTTGTAAAGTTCTTCTTTGATTTGAATTAATACAATCGGATTCATTTTTCTCAACAAATCGTCTTATGTCATTTATTTCATGAATTCCTTGATCATAATGATAAGTATGCTTTATGATATTGGCTTTTCAGGTGCTATTTAATTTGTGTGCTTGTTTGTGTTTGCAGATTCACTACAAGGGAGCTCATTTGGATCAAAGGAGCGAGGCTTCCACAAACTTGCATTGGACCCAGGGTAGGCCTAAAACACTTGTTTGCCTTTGTTTATAAATTGCATATTTAGAGAAAGATAGGATTTGATTGGCTTGCTTGTCACTAGATATCTTTAGGTACTAGGGAGGTCGATCTTGTCCGCAAGAATGACTCATTCCGTGTGACAAAATGGCAACTCCGTTGGGGACTTGATTTTTTCCTTATTTTTACTTTGTCCTGAGAAACTGGGTTTTTGTTTCTGTTTTTGGCTTGTTGTGTGTGGAATTGGGTAGATTTAGTAGATCTTTGATTATTTTTTGTTTTTCATAACTTTGGGAGAGGACCGCACCCTCGGCTTCCAACACAATGCGGACCTATCAACGCTTTTGCTTTTCGCACAGAGCGGTACCGCACCTGTGTGAACTGTGGGCCTGCGAACCCTATCAAAATTTTGGAAAACTTAAGATTTTCTCTTTCAGTCAGCTTAGCTTTTGTTTAGGTGTTGTTATCCCCTGCCCAGACCTACATGTGACTTGTTAGGAAATTTTCTTAGGTTAATTCCATTGGTATTAGGGTTTTAGGTGAAATTCCTAGAAGTTTTGGTTACTGGGCTTGATTTTCATTTTGGTCTTATAGTAGCTCAGAGCTTAGAAGCCTTAGAAGCCTCAGATCACCTTGGTTTTTACTGGCCTTCTTATGAGTCTGACCATTTGCAAAATCTACCTTTGTTGAGGAATCCATCTTGTGTTTTCTCTTTGTGAAACTTCGAAAAGGCTTGTGTTAAAAGTTTGGATTTCATTTTTGGAAAAGAAAACAAAAATTGGTTGTTTTTTGACTGATTTGTGATTCTAGATAGATTAGTCCTTAGTTTGCTTATAGCTAAGTAAAACATCCTTGAAAAAGACATCTTGTAAGCTTTTACTTCAAATAGTTCTTAGAATTATAGATCTCAAGATTAGATTTTTCCATAGTTTTGAGTGTTTTATAAAAATAAAAAAAATCTCTTTTGGAAAAAGTTTGTTTTTGTAGTGTTTGAGTGTTTGAAAGAAAAAGGAAATTTTTGTAAACATAATTAGTTGTCTCATTTTGAGTGCATTGGAAAAGACAAAAAGCTCTTCTTTTGATTTGTTTGTTAAGAAAGATTTGTGTTTTCAAGCATTTGCATTCTCAAACTCTTTCCTAGCTAGAAATTCATTGAAGGGAAAAGATTGCTTATCATCTTAAGTGCATTTTTTAGTGATTTCGAGTCGAGTCTTCACACCATAAGTTTCATTTCCGCACCTCTTGACTTAAAGAAAAACCAATAAAAATAACACTTAAAGTAAAATATATCTAGTAATATTTTTATTTCTAGGGCTCTACTACACCAACATAGCTAGCTTAGGCTAGTATCTTGGAGTAGGGAGTAATTAACTCTCCAAGATAGTAAAACAAACAAGTAGCTGTATCTTGCGGTAGGAGATAAAATCCAATTGTTACATATATGATCTAGGAAAGCTCCTCTTAAAGGAGAAGCACGAGATCGTGTCCGAACCAGTGTGGGAATCAATCCTTCCTGATTGGGAACGATGCCAAATATTCACATATTAAAAATGGTAAACCTCGGATTAACCATTATCGAGGAGCCTGGGGTCACTTGTTGGTAAACCTTGGATTATGTCAAGGATCCTTCAAGGGGATTGAGCTTGTTACTCTGCCCTTGCGTGCGTATTGGATCATAGACTGTTCCCCCAGGTATATTTGTTTCTGTTGGTAACCATAGTGACCATATTCTATAGGATTCTTCCTAAGGTGACGGTGGAGGGAAGATCCCACTGTACCTGGAGCAGACGTCGGCTAGACTCACTTGGATTTTCTGGGGGGTTCTCTTCACTCGAGACAGTATAGCGGAGAAACTTGTGCCAGTCTATTCATTAAGCAGGTTGCCGGGGTAACTGTTCAAACTGCCATTTCTGTATTGAACTCTGCGATGTTGGATTTCATCACCAACTAGTGTTTTCATTACGAAAAGTTACTGTTTGTGTGTGGTTTGATCTCCTAGATTCTTTAGGCGTGTAATTCAAAAAATTGTTTGGTTCTTTAGAGGCTTTAGGTGGTTTTCATTGAGATTTTTCTTTGTTTGCGTGTGAAGTAGTTAAAATATTTAACTGTGGTTGAATTACCGAGGAAGTCCTGTAGACTTCGGGGCCAACCTCTTGAGTTTTCACCCAGCCAGCCTGAAGGGTTAAGAGCCCTTGTAACTCCTAGAGACAATAGAGTTGGGTCACCTGAAGAAGGAGAATCTTCTTTAGTGGTACATCCTGATTATCAAGCTCTAGTAGCAGATTATAATCCACAATCTGTGTCTGTTTCCGAAGTTACTGGTAGTTTTTCATCTACTAGTGACTTAGGTGAGGAACCTGAAATATCTGAACCTGAAACTAAATTTGCTACTACTCCAACATCGGGGTTTACCTCTCCAACTTCTAGTGGTCCTGGTTCACCCAGGGTAGAAAGAATAATTACCCAAAATCTTCCTTCTGGACTAATAGCTATTGAAGAACTTGCTACTCTGGAAGAAGAAAAAGGCATCCCTATCCCTGAAAATCAACCTGTTATAGAACTTAGGGAGCGTGAATCAATCTTTTACAGTCCACCTAGGAGCAGTGCTTGGTATCTTTCATTGACCAATTTTTTGGAAAACCCGGGACTAAGTTTTTCACCACCTCGTATTCCTTTTCACCCAACACCTAGGGGTTACTATCCTCTATTAAATATGTCAAGATAGTCATCCATGTTTTCTCAATCTCCAGAAACCTTTTGGTACGACGGTCCTTTTGTTCCCTCTGGGTATCAGTCACTCACTGGTACTTTTTCGGGAGCATCTCCTCAACCTATTGAACAAGGGTTATTAACTCGAAATAATGGAACTAAGCCATTGAGTGTAGAAGATATTCTCATGATGTTAGGTACTATTCCTAATCCTCAACCTCAAGGTGGCCAGTTACCGCTTGGGGGGCAACCTCAAGGTACCCAAATTCCGCCTGGGGGTCAACCTCAAGGACAGTACATACCTGCATTTGATCTCTGCTACTGATGTTGCACTTCTGTACTCTTAGTAGATGTTAAAACAGGTAGAGATAAATCATTTTTTCTTGAAGATTGTGAGTAGGATTAGTCATAAATCGTACTTTTATCTCTTGACTAATTTCTGCTTATATTCTTAAAGTGATATACAGTTTTCAGTTGTTTATATGTTAATGCATGAATGTGTGGGTTACCATTTGGCACTTCTGTACGGTGGAGTCATTTATTTGTGTTTGATATATGAATAAATTATTATGCGATATGCTGTTCACAACTGTTTTGCTTAACTTTTTATGCAGAGTGGTTTATCTTAATTGATTTCTATTCTTATGATAGCTGAATGATCTTTATTACCAGTTATTGTTCGAAATCTCTTTAGAGTGCATAATAGAAGAAATACACCTTGAGTTAGCGTAGATCAGATGTGTTGTTTCTCATTAGATTACAATAGCATAGAGTTAGTTTAGAAGTTTGACTTAAATTAGCTTTAAGTACTCTTAGATTAGCATCATCCAGCTCTACACACACACACACCCCTTAGATTGTGAAACTGGTCCCATTATCCCCAGTCGGACCCGCTATACCAAACGGATAAGGATCTGCCAACCAAGGTCCAAACCGGGTGGGTATCCCCCTTGTTGTCGACCCGATTTTCGGGGCTTCAACATATTTTGCGCTAGAAGGAGGGCCTGAACATAGTGTCTGTTGGAATGATTTTCAATCGTAAAATTTGAATCAGGATCGCTGCTCATAAAATTCCTATTTGGAGTTGCATCCATGTTCCTACCTCTTCCAACACTCCACCAGAAGTGATAAGACTCTTGTCTCAGGTAAAATTCAATGGTAAGAATAATTCTTCTGCTTTTAATCATGCTCTTCAATTTATCCAAAAAGTTTCAAGTTCTGATATTCAAAGAATTGATGAAGGCGTTTTATGCATAATTTTTACTCTTACATTCACGGCGGAAGCTAGAAAATGGTGCAGAACCCTCCCAGTTGCATCAATTCACAGCTGGGACCAATTCGTCAAGACTTTCATTTTTGAATTTGATTGTTATGACTATGACCAGGTATACGATGAAATTGATTATCTACGGAAACAAGATGAATTTGTTAGGGATTTTAATATGCGATTTCATCTTAATTTTCTAAAGTATGATCTTGAAAGTGAACTCATGGATGAAGAATCTTCAGATGATGCTGAGTATTCCCTGCCTCCTATGTCTGATCAAGCAGAAATTAGTTCAAGCTTTGTCTCATTTTCTTCTAATGTGAATGAGGATTCCAAGTTGAATATACAAATCAGCCATGATGAAGAAAGTCCCCAAAGCCTAGGAGTCATGCATGCTCTAATGCAAGAAGACAAAAGCGAGAATGCTGGAGGAAAGCCTACCTTGGAACCAGAAGATGACTTTGATACAAGGTCAGATAATATCATTGCAAATCAACAAATGTAGATGCCAAGGTTAGAACAACAAACTATTTCTCTTTCAAAAAGTATCAGTACACAAAGGTATGATCTAAAGCCTGATGTCTATGATGAATCTGATGAACAACGATTTTTCCATGATGATATTTTCAAATGCATTGTTCCAGAATCGCATTTTTCTCTTTATCCTGATGTTTTTAGTGATGATAATTTTTCCCCTCTCAATATTAAAGATATCTCAAAAAGTACAGAGGATTATTCAAATGAATCATCATTAGGTTTTCAAGATAATAAGACAGCTATAGAACATCCTTTGATCATTTTCAAACAAGAACCACTTGACCTTCCTTGTCTGAAAATATATGACGAAAAAGAGAAATCTAGGGAAACCTGTAAAATCATTTATGATAGCTACTTTGACAACGATGATGTTGTTGATTTATCCCAAGTAACTCAACAAAGCTCAGATAATGAGAGATATTCTAATGCAGAAATCATATCAGACAATCCTCATTTCAAAGTAAAAGATCATTTGCATGATTTTACTATCCAAGACAATACCCCGATCTATGATTCATATCATGAGAAAACCCCCATGCCTGTCCACAATCACAACTTGTCTTCTGATTCACAAGACAGAATTCGAAATTGCTCGGATCCCATAATTCTGGCTAGTTCTTATGAGAAGCAAGATATTCGAAGTCAATCCCAGTTGTGCTGTAACACTATTTGTACAGATAATCAGTTCTTTCTTTCTCACTTGCACTCATTTTGTACAAAATCGGATTGTGTTTTAAATTTTCACACTTTTGATAGATTACTGTGGCATGTTGAGCATCTTATCAAGGAACATTCGAAAGATGTGATACCATTTTGGAGAGCCAAACTGTGTCAAGAAAGTATAGAACCTTTTCAATTTCAAGATCAATCAATATCAGACTTTCTTAAAAAACTTCTTTGGCACCCAAAACATCATCAACGAAAGAAAGTACCTTTCGAAACTTGTTGGCAATTTGCGCCAATTGATAAGAATCTTTCCAGGAATTTCCATCTATTCTGCATTGATTTATTTAGTGATTTATATATGGAAACTTTCCTTTTATACGAAATCGCTAAAAGCTCAACTTTAACAAACAGTAGGTTACAAGCCATTGAAACTAAAAAATCATATTCACAACCTGGCTTGTCATCTTTCCTATTACGAGATCATCAATCCATAACAGAAACTCATCCTGATTTTTATGATCCAATAGGTTCCCAGTTGGAAAGAAGTTTTCATGAGAAAGAAAGTTCAGATAGAATTCCAACTGAAGTTACACATTCTTATTCCACATCCAACATTAACAGTCCAAGGAAAATTTTGTTCTTAACACTGATGTTTGAAAGTTACATACGTGTAGGAATAAAAATGAAAAGGTGGCTCCACTGGAAATATCATTTCACCTAGTTAATTTTCTGTATATAGTTAGAATAGGAGTAGGAGTAATTTAGCTAGGTTATTAGGTTTACTTTTAATAGTTGGTAGGCAAAATAAGAGAAGAGATTATCCCTATTCTGTACATAACCCTAGAGAATGTCTACCTCTCATTTCGTTAAATATTTTTCTCCATAATAAAATTTGCTATGGTTAACAACATTTGACATTTACTAAAGACACCTTTTCTCTATCAAAGATTTTGAACTTCTGCTTCTATGAACAGCAAATCTTTTGGAAACTTGATCTTTATTATCAATAGAACTTTAACCCAGATATGATACTAGTTTCAACTCTAAGAAATTTGAAGAAAGCTATCTTAGTGAAGAAATTGTTTTATGTCAGTACAGGTATCAATACTAAAATAAAGATTCTCTGTAGAAATAGCCATTTCCAAAAACTCTATCGTTGTCGTCCAGAACTTTCTTAAGGAAATAAAATTTGACTTCCTCCCTGCTAAAGGAAATCGCAGCATTCAGAGGAACAATCCGAAAAAACACTATATCTCAAAGAATAAGAGGTCTCATCACGAGCCGACTTATCATGATCACATATATTATAACTTGCTGACTTTGCCAATACTGTCCACCAAAACAGGGCAACGACTCAAGATTGTTGCAATCAAAAGACAAGGGGTCTCATCACGAGCCAGCTTGTTCAGCAAAAGTGTAAATCAAGTGAATGACTGTGTCATAATTTGGCCACCAAACCAAGACATTGTTCTTTAGAGAATAAAAAGGAAAAAAGTGTCAAAATGGGTTTTTCTCTGAAAAGTTGTAAATAGCCTTAAGCAGGATAAAGGATCATTATTGGGTAATAGGTAACCCTGTCGAGGCTATGGACGCCTGCTGGCAGCAGAGGCTCTACCTGCGACAAAGGAGCATATTTAAAAGGCTGCTACACAGGGGAAACTTTATTTTATGTTTTAAAAGACCAAGTAATGTCTGGTGTGAATACAAGGATGAAGCCTGAGGAAACAAACAATTGGAATATGAAAAGGTTGAGACAAAATGTCATTGATAGGATAAGGCATAATGTACTCTATCTGTCCATAACAAAATTTA
Organism: Pinus tabuliformis; assembly: GCA_031772625.1. Taxonomy (NCBI): domain Eukaryota; kingdom Viridiplantae; phylum Streptophyta; class Pinopsida; order Pinales; family Pinaceae; genus Pinus; species Pinus tabuliformis. The sequence continues at coordinate 491,311,171 of CM062807.1, read as the reverse complement.
GACGTATGAAAATTTTTCTGCTTTTGAAGTTAAAATTCAATATAAAAGCGGAGATAACTGGTTCTTCACAGTGAATCGCTATTGTTGTGGCTACCAACAACCCCCCTCTTTGTTTGGTATTAGCGATAACACCAAGCAAATGGGGACCCTTAATAAAAATCCAAAAAAAAAAATTTATCAAAATTTTTTGTATTTTAACTCCCTAAAGCTGTATCGCATCGCGAAAAGAGAGTGAAACGTTTTCCTATGCGCATAATAAGCTGCGAAGAAGCGACGCGAAATTCATCGCATCGCTTATATTATGAAGCACTCTTAAATGAAAAAGCTTAAGGAATCTCCGACGGTCGATATGCGACGTCGCATATCGCAATATCGCATAAGCAGCACATAATGATTGGATGACTATTCACGATCTGCGATATTGCGATCTGCGATATTGCGATCTGCGATGTTGCGATCTGCGATGTTGCGATCTGCGATGAATGCGATCATCAATTCTTGCGATGACACATCTTGACGACGCAATCCTTGATACTGCGATGCGAGTCGTAGAAATCACCCATCGCAAAATTTCCTCGACACAGTATTCAAGGAAAGCTGTCTGTAGACCAAAATTGGGCACGCGCCTTAAAAGAAATTAATGATTGTACGCCAAAGTATCTGAGAAGGATTGTGTTGTGTTTTTCGAAGAGTCAGTTTATTATGGGTGTCATGATTATGCATTCATTAGAGCTTAAAACTTTCATGTCAATCTTTTCATCATTACTCTTTTCCTTTGCGTAAACTGTAAGACAGCAAATAACATAAAGCAATGTGCAGGAAACATATAAGGAAAAGGGGAAAGCGTCAATGCTCGGAGAACAGAGAAGAGATGCCTTCACAAACGGATGCCGCATGCAACAGGACCACAGATTCCAGAGTATCACTCAACAGATACTGATGTCAATAGGCCATCCAAAACTTAGAATCAAAGGCGCACAAAAGCAGCATGTTTGTAAAAGATCCTGAAGCTTATGCCCGATAAAGCAAAAAGAAAAAGGCGCTAAAGAGGGAAAGCGCACCAGAAAAGCCCGGAACAAAGAACGGAGGCAGTTTCCAATACAGAAAATTGTTCAGAGAGAAAAGTCCCTAACTTATTCAGTCATTCGCAAGGCTGGAAACCGAAATAGCAAAAGCAGAACCAGTTTGAGAGAAATTTGGGTTATTACCAAGTATACACACAGTGAATACACCAAGCCAGAGGAAGATTTTCGAAAATATCTTCTAGTTTACCAGAAAGTGGTGCCAGCGCTTGTTATTTCTATTTTCGTAGCTCAAACGAAAGGAGAAGACGACCAGCCGACTCTTCCCAAGCGAATGTTGCATGCTTACAGCACTAAGGAGCAAATACAGAAACGGTTAGGAATTAGATTCATTTTTTAGAAATAATTTTGCTTTAGTAGAAGGGCGGTCATTTAAAACCGTGTCCTAAATTTATGTAATTAAGATTAATTAGTTAGCAGTATTTAAACCCTTCTCAGGCATTTGGAGAAGGGTCCAGAAATTTGTCAAAAACTTGTCCTCGGGACGTGCACTTCTGCACCCTCAGAGGAGGTTTTGATGAATGGATGGATCGAGATTTATTAATGTTTGCATTTGATGTCTACTACTGATGTTGCACTTTTGTACTCTTAGTAGATGTTAAAACAAGTAGAGATAAATCGATTTTGCTTGAAGCTTGTGAGTAGGATTAGTCATAAATGGTACTTTTATCTCTTGACTAATTTCTGCTTATATTCTTAAAGTGATATATAGTTTTCAGTTGTTTATATGTTAATGCATGAATGTGTGGGTTACCATTTGGCACTTCTGTACGGTGGAGTCATTTATTTGTGTTTGATATATGAATAACTTATTATGCGATATGATGTTGACAACTGTTTTGCTTAACTTTTTATGCAGAGTGGTTTATCTTAATTGATTTCTATTCTTATGATAGCTGAATGATCTTTATTACCAGTTATTGTTCGAAATCTCTTTAGGTCACATAATAGAAGAAATACACCCCGGGTTAGCGTAGATCAGATGTGTTGTTTCTCATTAGATTACAATAGCATAGAGTTAGTTTAGAAGTTTGACTTAAATTAGCTTTAAGTACTCTTAGATTAGAATCATCCAGCTCTACACACACACACCCCTTAGATTGGGAAACTGGTCCCATTATCCCCAGTCAGACCCGCTATACCAAACGGATAAGGAGCTGCCAACCAAGGTCCGTACCGGGTGGGTATCCCCCTTGTTGTCGACCCGATTTTCGGGGCTTCAACAGTTCCCTCATAATGGAAAGATCGTAACTATAGACCAGCTGACTTACTTTTCATCCGACCTAGCCTCTTCTGAAAGTATTCAGCATGTCGGCAAAACAACTATCCCGTATAAGGATGTTGGAGTAGGACTAGTTAATGATTCTGATTTACTAGGAACTTTTCCTTTTCCTTCTATCAGCGCATCATCTTCTACTGCAACCATTCATATGATTTTGTCAGACACTATTGTTTATGATGATCCTTGGACCGTACCGTCCGAATCTGAGATAGACTCATTTGGTGATGTTATGCCTTTGAGTCCGCATGAAATTGCGTATCAGGCCGTGTAGTCATTTTCCGACCCATCTTCAACTAAAATTGACTTAATGAATGTGGTGCATGAGGAATCACTTTCAACATCAAACTCGGATTCAACAACGTTTTCCGAACTTGTTCACACTGATGAGAAAATCCGTGAAATCCTATGTGTCGATGATTTACCATGGGAAGATCTTCATCATAGATCTTCGTTTTTACCCGAGATTGATCATTTTGAAAATGATTTTTCATCTATTTTTGTGACTGAATATGTCAAGGAACCTCAGAATCCCAAGAAAAATCCTGATTCTGAGTTAAATTTGGGAAACATTTTTCGAACTGTTCCTATTGATATTTCGGTTAAGCCTGGAATTGTTGAAAACATTCATATAGGTGCCTCTTATACGGAAGATGAAATTCAAATATATAAGGCCCTATTTCAAGAATTCCGCGACGTGTTTTCCTGGTCATATGATGAAATTCCAGGAATTGACCCAGCAATTGTTGTTCATGAAATCAAAATTTACCTGGATGCTAAACCTGTCCGGCAATGTTTGCATCAGATCCACCCACGAAAAGTTGCTGCTATTAAAGCAGAAGTTGAAAAATTACTCAAAGCAGGTTTCATTTATCTGATTCCGTTAACGGATTGGGTATCGAATATTGTTCCTGTTAACAAAAAGCAAGGGACAATAAGAATATGTATCGATTATAGGGACATTAATTGAGCCTGTCCAAAAGACAGTTACCCAACTCCCTATATCGATCAAATCATTGATGATTGTGCTAGTAGTGAAATATTCTCCTTCATGGATGGTTTTTCCTGGTACAATCAAATCAATATTCTACCTGCTGATCAACCAAAAACGGCTTTCATTTGTCCATGGGGGACATTTGCTTATTTCAAATTACATCTTGGGCTCAAGAACGTCGGGGAAACTTTTCAAAGGGCCATGTCTTATGTGTTTCATGACATCAAGCACATTGTGCAACCCTATCTTGATGATTTGCCTACTCATTCATTACATCGAGCTGATCATCTCATCCATTTACGAGCAATATTTATGAGGTGTAGGCATTATCGGATTAGGTTGAATCCACACAAGTGTGTTTTCTGTATAGAAACGGGTCGGTTACTGGGGTTCATTGTTTCAAAAGTCGGCATTCGCGTCGATCCCTCGAAGGTTGAAGCTATTGTCAAATTGCCTCCTCCTTCGATTCTTCGCCAACTCCAAAGTTTGCAAGGGAAAGCAAACTTTTTAGATCAATTCATTCCTAACTATGCCGAGATCACAAAGGGTTTTACCCAGTTGTTGAAACAGAATACTCCATTCTATTGGGATGAGATAGCTGATAAATCTTTTGATGCACTAAAACACGCGTTGACCCATGCACCGTTATTGCATCCTCCCAACTACAACCAGGACTACTTCTTGTATATCGCCGCTTCCCATTCCACCATCAGAATGGTGTTAGTTCAGGAAGATGAATTCGGTACTGAACATGTGATATATTATCTTAGTCGAACTTTAAATCCAACTGTGCTAAAATACTCACATGTGGAGAAATTGGCATTGGCAACTGTTCAAGCTGTCCAACGTTTTCGTCATTACATTTTACTACGTAAAACTACAGTAATTTCTAATTGCAACCCTATGATCTATATTTTAACCAAACAAATGATAGGGGGCAAGTACTCCAAATGGATTGTGATCCTGCAGGAGTTCGACTTGGAATTTGAAAAGTCTAAGTCAAAGAAATCTTTAGTTTTTGCGGAGTTAATGTGTGACTTCTCGCGTGCTGACACGGAAACTGTGGTGGAGGAGCCCATTGCGGATGAATAATTGTTTCTAATCAGCACTTTAGATCCATGGTATAGGGATATCATCGTTTATCTCCAGACCCAATCCTTTCGGCCATAAATTTCAAGGTCATAATGTCGAAAAATACGATTCCAATCCAAACAATTCAGAATTATTGGAGATACACTTTATCGTCGTGGGGCAGACTCTGTTTTTCGACGTTGTTTAAATCATGAGGAAGCTGAAAGGGTTCTAAATGTTTGTCACTTTGGAGCGTGTGGCGGTCATATGTCTGGGTTTGCCACAGCCCAAAAGATATTGCACATTGGCTACTTCTGGCCGTCTATGTTTAAATATTCTATTAACGCGGACTGAAAATGCCACAACTGCCAAATTTTTGATCAAAAGATGCGCACTCCACCTGCTCCTCTCCACCCTATAATTTCCATCGGTTATTTTGCGAAATGGGGTATCGATTTTATTACATGTAACCCTCACTCCACTGGGGGGCATGCGTATATCATCCTTGCGGTAGATTATTTTACCAAGTGGGCCGAGGCGATGCCTACATTTGAGGCAGACGGCAAAACAGCTGTGATTTTCGTGTTCAATCATATAATTGCTAGGTTTGGTGTTCCACAAGCGATTATCACTGATCATGGGTGTCATTTTCGAAACGTTATGATGACTAAACTTACAGGCTATCTTGGCTTGCATCACGATAGTTCAACTCCATATTATCCACAAGCTAATGGTCTGGTTGAAGCCATCAACAAAGTTCTAGTCATCATGATCCGACGAATCATTGGGATTCATAGGTCGAATTGGCATAACATGCTATTTTCAGTGCTTTGGGCGTATCGAACCTCAGTAAAAACGTCAACAGGGTTCACTCCTTTCCAACTAGTTTATGGTTTGGAAGCTGTGTTACCCATTGAATGTGAAATCCTGTCATTGCAAATGGCCATCGAATTACTTCCAGCCACTTCCGAAGAGGAAAAACATTTGTTATACTTGGCTCAGCTAGATGAGAATCAACGTGATGCTACATTAGCAATCGAAGCTCATGCCAAACGTATTAAATCTCAGTGTGATCGGAATGTTACCCCTCGAAATTTTTCGGAAGGAGACCTCGTCTTATTGTACGATCAAGAAAATGATAAATTAGGCGTTGGAAAATTCGTACCTATGTGGCATGGTCCTTATGTTGTCAAGCGAAAGCTGGCAAAAGGGACCTATGAATTGGTAGACTTTGATGGGGTCTCTTTAGGTAAACCCAGAAATGCTCTTTACCTGAAGAGGTATTATACTTAAAATGGGTGTGGAGATTTTTTAGTTAGGTTAGTGTTTTCTTTCTAGCTGGTGTGTTTTAGATTAAAAAGTGTGCTTAGCTTAGAGAGTTTTTTTCGTCATTATTCCTGCTTATCTTGGTTTTACTCTTGATATTGTAGATTTCGATGCCTCTCCAAACATACATTGGTTTTGTTGATGGTGCTTGTCGTAATACATGGAACATTTCTTCCGCAGCTTGGTTTATCTATTCGCCATCTGACGAGTTGGTATCTATGCATGGGGTAAGCCTCGGTCAAACAATGAACAACATTTCCGAGTATAGTGCAGTGATTGAGTTATTATCTGAATCTATTTCATTTGGGATTCGGAGTTTGATAGTGAGGTTAGATTCTGAACTTGTTGTATTACAGCTTAATAGAGGATATGCCATTAGAAATCCAGTGTTATTGAGATTATTTTTGAGAGTGCGTCTCTTGGAACGTGAATTTGATTATATTGAATATCAGCATATTCCAAGATATTTAAATACATTAGCAGATGCAATTGCTTCTCGAATGTTAAGTAGATATTTTCAAATAATCATACATGTAAATTTAAAAGCATTCCATAACATGTTTTACAAGATAAGCCGGTAATAGTGATATAGTATAATATAGGAGTGTGTCAAAATATACATCATCTTCAATCATAGGTTGAAAAACACCTTATGATCGGCAAAAATGATAAGTACAAAAAGCAAAAAATGTCATATGTGTCTACAATAGGCGATCATCCTATCACTGGTGATGATCTCGATAAGAAACCACTATATGGGCCACCTTACAAAGGAACCTCCTGAAAGGTCTTGGGACCCCAATCACATAGCGATGTAGTCGAAGAGGAATGTCATCTATGTCGCTCTCTAGAATGTCTCTTGTCAAACGCTCTAGGTGGCTCTCCAATTCGGCCAAGGTCTCTGTTGATTCGTTCTGTGGGGTTGGTGCCACTGCAACTGGTTGTTTCCTCTAGTAAGGCTGGAGAGCGGCTGGGCGCCATGGACCTACATCTGCATTTGAAACTTTTACTGTCAATTTTGGGATGAGATAAAAAAAAAAAAAAATTAAATTAGAAAAATGTTGAAAATGATTTTACCTGAGTCATCCCATTGCTCTCCTGATGGAAGATCCATGTCTGGGTCACCGCGAAAATCTACCCCAGCGTAAGGAAAGTCCTAAATAGCAAAAACCTGGATTTCCAACCAATGGAAATACTCAGGAGGGAATCGAACGACCTTTGTCCCCTCCTCAGGATGACGGGCCATAACTGCAACCCATCACATCAGTTTGGGCTCTCGAGGAAGTCCAGCTCCAATAGTGAGGTGCTATGGGACCAACATTGGGACCCTCTCCAAACCAAAGCTCATGACTAAAGCAGCATATCCAAAGGTCTTCAGTTGTCCATTCTTGGCTCTAGTCAGTTGGCCTTTTATATTAGCCAACACAGCATCACACCAGTTGAGGATGGTGCCTCGAAAGCAGTCAACTACCATCCGCATCTGGGATCCAGTGGCTACATGTAGTGCTGCACTCCCACAGAGCCTGGTAACAGTAAACACTATTACCTTGAGTTCAGGAAGGGATATGGTTTTGATATCTATCCCTTTGTCTCTAGTCTGGTTGTTACAAAACTCTAGCCGGAGGCTATTGACAGACTGGCCACCTGGCCTAGTCCCGAATAGAGTCAAGTGTTCACCTCTCTTAGGCAAACCAGTCAAAAATTATATTTCTGCCGGCTCCATTTCGAGCTGGTGACCACCAATGAAGAAGCACTGGTCCTGTATACTCCACCTGTCTACGAGCCACTGCAGGAAGTCCACCTTGGCCCTCATGCCAAGTATAGCCCAGAATTTGTATAAGCCGCATGCCTTCAATGCATCGATCAAAGGTTGATGATTTATCGCAGCGAGATCTACATCCTCGTGCTCCCATTCTCACCAATCAAGCATGATGTATACCTTACATTCAGTAAAAAGGTGAATTAGAATATGTAAAATTGAAATTTTTGGGTGAATTTTGAGAAATTTAGGGTTAAAAACCCTTGCTGCGGGGACCGCACCCTCTCTGTTAGAGACAGTGAGTGGGTCCGCACCTTGCCTTCATGATAGGTGTGGACCCCTGACTTTTTTCCCATTGCAAAAAATTTGGGGTCCGAGGCTACCTGTGTTGTGCCTGCGGGCCCCTGGGCGCGAGTTTCTAGCCTAAAAGCTCCTAAAAAATGAAATTAAAACCTAAAAACAACTTTGAAACGAATGAAATTAAAGAGTACGATGATCTAGATTACCTGGAGGAGACGGCGCACGATTCCAACGGATGGATTTTCCGCAATCTTCACGAGAAGTTTATGACCAAAAGCTCTATTTTCTCACCCAAAACTCAAATGGTAAAAATGAATTTACGAAAGCCCTTTTTATAAGTTTCTTGAATAAATGAGTTGTTAATTTGTTTATGTTTCACTTTAGCAAGGTAACTTTTGCAGCATTTTTATCCATTTTAAACAGGTATGAGTAATGTTTGAGTTTTTGTTCAGGATAATGGATTTTTCAGGCGAAATCGGTCATTTTCGACGAAAAAACATTAGAGTAAGCTTTAAGCTCTTTTCTGACTCCTAAAACATGAAAAGATCGCCGAGTTTTTCTTTTGAAACTCTTTAAAACGGAACTAAAAATACGGTCCACTTACAACTCTTTTCTGACCGTAAAAACACGAAAAGATTGCCAGATTTTTGTCATTTCAAATTCGATATTGGTCATAAAACGATGTGTCATTGATCTCTTTTTTACTTTTTCGGATTAGAGGCACTAATTAGGAAAAGTACTCCTTGGTCGTAATGATCAGGCAGTTCTCTCAAGTATTATTTTATACTTTTTCCGGCTTGGGAGACACAAATTTACGAAAAATGTCAACCATGGCGTCTTCTTAAGTTTTTTCAGACACTCTAAAATTGAAAAACGTCGAGTTTCTCCTATACTGGACTCGTTAAAATTTAACAGTAAAGGACCTGTTCAATTACAAACAGGAATGGACCACACCTTCTTAGAGTTCGAATTTAAACTAAGTTGGACTCATCCGAAGGATGAGCATATAATCATGCAAATGTTATCCTCCTCAAGCTTGTCAAAAATAAAGAGGTACTTGGCAGAAATGGTGGGGGAAAGAGAGAAAAGTGAGCCTTTTTGTCATACTTTGTAACCACTCTTGAACACGACACTTTTTCACCTGGGTTGGGAAATCCTTTTCCCAACAGTTGATTAAACCACATTGAAAGTCTTTAGCCAGTTTCTGGGTATTAACTTTGGGTCAATTGTCACCAAACCATCTGTTGTGTCGTTATGTGTTCAAGAGGTCAACGCAAATAAGCCATTCATCTGCAAAATATCTATCATCCATCTTGACCATCCCTGTGTTAGTCTTTGCAACTAAATTTCTTCAAACTTGATCTATGATTTCGTGTTGTGGGCTTGCATACGACGGATCGCTTTCTATCGACTTCAACTCATTATCTAGAAAGATGATTTAGAAATCGTTAGTACCTTGGGATCTGCATGCCTCAATGGCAGGTTTCTCGCCTTTGATGATAGGTTGCATCATTGACCTTCGATCAAAGGATTCCGTGACATGTTCGACATCAACACATCTATTCACATCTCATGGATTGTACTGAGTACTTTGAGAGCCATTGACATTACTGGTGGTTTCTCTCACACTTGTTAACAGTTTACATCATTGACTGGTAATCAAGTGGTTTCTACCATGTTCGACTTCAACACATTCATTCGCATGGATAGAATCATACTATTTCGGGAAGTAGAAATGAAGACCCTGGATCTAGTTTCCACCATCCAGGCTGCGAGGAATTTTGTATTCATTATACTATGGACTATTCATAAACAGATGGCTACGTCCATACTATGTCTACATGTGTCTATACTTGTGATGTATTACAAGATCATTCCTATATCAGAGCAGTAGTTAGTTTTCTAGTCAGTTTTGATCTGAGTATGGGAATGCCTACCTCAGCGATGATATGATCTCATATATATTTTGCATTGAGTGTTTTTTACAGGTTCCAACCGGGCTCTCCACAAGATGATCCTCGAAATGATAAAGTACTTCACTCTTCCTAAATGATAAATGGAATCCTCATCTACTACAGACTTCGCACTTTAGGGGGCAATCTGTTACACAAAAATATTGCCACCATGACTATTTGCAGTCAGTATGGGTCTATCATCATTCATACTGTCCTCCTAAGCAAGTCTCAATCCTCAGCTCTTCATGTCAAGCTTTGAAAATGAGAGAAATACCTTTGAAAATCAATAAAGTTTTGGTTCTGCACTTTCTCTCACTGTTGCCTATGGTCTCGCACCCCCTGTTCATATTACCTGTGGACCTGCCCGCTCTGTCTCTAAAGGAGTGGGTGCAGACCCCTGTGAAAGTCAAAAAGGCGCAATTTTATTCTAAAAAATTCACTTTGGGTTAATTCTAGATGATTCTAGAAGGAATTTTGACGTGGATGGTTCGCTCTTAGGTGGTTCATGCATCCCAAAAGAGAAGGAGCTAATCCCTTGATGAGAGGAGCTATCCCTTTGAAGGAGGGCTTTATCCCTTTGAAGGAGGACCTAGTAACTTCCTTCCATTGCACTATAAATTAAGGCATTGGGTTGGTTGCTAGAGAGGTTAGAAGCTGAACATTTTTTTGGGTAAATGTTGGTGGAATTGAGACTTCCTAGTTAAGCTTGAGAGGAGAGATCACATACCTTTTGGCTTCATTAGGAAGAGAGTGAAACTTGTCAAAGTAGAGGAGACTTCTTGTTGGACCCTAGGAGGAGCTTGTACAACATCAAGGCACAGGTTGTAAAGTTCTTCTTTGATTTGAATTAATACAATCAGATTCATTTTTCTCAACAAATTGTCTTATGTCATTTGTTTTATGAATTCTTTGATCATCATGATAAGTATGCTTTATGATATTGGCTTTTCAGGTGCTATTTAATTTGTGTGCTTGTTTGTGTTTGTAGATTCGCTACAAGGGAGCTCATTTGGATCAAAGGAGTGAGGCTTCCACAAACTTGCATTGGACCCAAGGTAGGCCTAAAACACTTGTTTGCCTTTGTTTATAAATTTCATATTTAGAGAAAGATAGGATTTGATTGGCTTGCTTGTCACTAGATATCTTTAGATACTAGGGAGGTCGATCTTGTCCGCAAGAACGACTCATTCCGTGTGACACATATAATGGTTAAGAGGCTAGCTAATAAAACCAATCATAGCTGCAGTCCCTTAGGAAAGGAAAAACAACCAAGTGAAAGCATATGATCAGCTAAAGAGATGGTGGCGATGGAATGAAAACAACCAAGGCTCATCTAACAGAATTTAGCGGATAAAGACGGAAATCACGAGATGTAAATCGGGTATAGGTTCATTTTTACACAAGCTTGAACCATAGAGAACTCTGCTTGGATTCGGTCTCATGTTTACACAAGCTTGAAATGAAAAACTATGCTTGTTATAAGTTCACATACCCCCAGCATAATAACTCAAAATGAGGTACATGCTCCCCAAGCTTCATTGCATTCAACGAGGTGGATGGAATGAAGGTTCACTTTCGAGATCTTGGAAAGACTCGACTTGGAAAGGGAGTTGTTTCATTTTTTAATGAGGTTGACACAGGAAAAGAACTATCCTCAAAACCCTTGATTCGTTTTTTAATGAGCTTGACACAAGATAAGGAACTATGCTCAAGACTCCTTGTTTCATTATTTAAACGAGCTTGACACAAGTCCAGGAACTATGCTCGAGACTTCTAGTTTCATTTTTTAGCGAGATTGATATAGGAAGAAACTATCCTCGCTGACTCCTTGTTTCATTTTTTAACGAGCTTGACACAAGACCCAGAACTATGCTCATGACTCCTTGCTTCATTTTTTAATGAGGTTGAGACAAGAACAAACTATCCTCGTGATATGTCAGGAATCAGAAAACAACTATACCACCTGATATGCAATTTCAAAGGGAATCAAAGGCATCACACCATCAAATGAATCCACCTCAGAAGTGGAAGGTACGATCCAAGGATCATCAAAAGCAATAGTGTTCGATGAAATCATATGAATAGTTGCAATAGAAGGCGATACAATAGGAGGAGGGAAGGAAAAAGTTCCTAATAAACCAGAATCTTTCATCAATCCTACCCGAACATCCTTGTAAGGGATAGTCATTTTACCGACGTGTTGAACACTATCAGTATAGGCCGAGTCAGATGAGAAATAACTCAGCAAGTCTATCGTAACAATCTTTCCATTATGAGGAAACTTAACAAGCCGAAAGACCGATGAAACAATAGCAGTCATAGCATGAGACCAACTGTGATCCAGAAGAAGGTTGTAATCTAGAGGGGCATCAACCACTTCCACATCTAGATTTAGAGTTTTGCCTTCGACCCCTATAGGTAAATCTTCCAAAATACCAATAGGATGGAACCCTCGGCCATCAAAAGCCTTTAGAATTGTCGGAGACTAATTGAGTGTAGGAGAACCAAGACATCTCCAACACTGGATAAACATAATACACGTAGAAGCTCCCTCATCAATCACAGTCCTTAAGCAAGCTTTGTTCTTGACTAACACTGGAATCTGGAAAGCCATTTGATGAGGAAGGCCAGGTGTACTATTCTCTAAATCGAATATTATTAGGTTCGAATCCTAAATATCAACAGCTCCTATAGCAGATAATAGTAATTTACGTTGTGTTGGGCATGACATTATAATTTACCCCAGCTTTATTGTGCTTAACATTTTTCACATTAAATTTTATTTTACGGAGTTTCCTCAAATTAGATGTTAAAATTGATTTTTCAAATAAACTAAATTGGCTATATTTTTAATTTTCCCCATGGTGTAGATTAGTTGATGATAAACTGGGTTGTTAAGGCATTTCTTATGATGTTATTGGTTTAAACTTCGATTAGCTCAGTGTGCCATGTGTGAGGCAATGTGGGTACACTTGGAGGTGATTGTGGTAGTGGATAGAATCGATCCTTAAGTACAAACATGATATAGTTGTATATTCTCTCATATACAAAAAAATAACAATAATAATAATAATCTTATTTTTTTAATTTTATTGAATTAATTATTTATCAAAATTAGATTTTATTAAAAGCACATGATTTTGTTGGAAGTAGTTTAGATGATGGAAATAAATGAAACTAATTTTCTTGTAAGCATTTTCTAAATTGTATCTCCACTCAAAATCTCTCATAAAAAAGAAAGTCTTGACCCCACCCATCAAGCAAGCCGCCCAATGTCACCTTGGTGGCCTTCTCTCACTCTTTAGACTACAAGAAGGATATCCTTATGTAGGGGCGAATCCTTAAATATCAAGCTAAGCTAGGTCATTGAGTAATGAAAGGAAGTTCCTTAATGAAGACTAGTGATTTGACACTACTCACTCTCAAAGTAAAAGGTCAGGGATAAGTGTGCAAATAGTCAAACAAACCATTAATTACTAACAAATTTTGAATGATTTTAATTACACAACTATGCTTATTCATTCAACCAAATTATACTTGAAAAATGAAAGATAAATCTTGCTCAATTAACCATATAGCATGAGATGCTAGTGAAGCATATATAAAATGGCACAATAAAAATAGAAAATGAATCATAAATTGTCTATACAAGTAAGGCATTAGATCGTTCATTCAACATATTCATGAGCATTGGAGATTGAGAGTTCGTTATCATCATCAAGAGACCATTCCACAATTAATAGATCATACACAAACCATATTAACTATGTTTGAGACAACAAAGAGTTATGTGTTTGCAATGATAAATAAAGGAAATATTCAAACTTCTTGTTGTTACTAAGGACAATGAAGACAACAAAGTTGAATGTGGACTACTTACACATTTGTAACATTCAAATGTCATCCATTTATCATCATGCAAGTTGCATGAAGGAAACTTGGTAGTGGTACTAACTGAACATTCTTTGATCAAAGTTCATACCCTCTCCTTAGCACTACCACTTTGCAAGATGAAGAAGAAATGTGAAATATATGTGCAACCAACTAAATAAGTTGGAAAGGTTGTTGCAACGTATATAGGTGGTCATGTCATGTTGCAAAAGGAGGTGTTGGCCCACTCCCCTTTTCAATAACTTGTTAACCTTTCAATTTGATTCCCTATGAATGTGATCAAATGATATGACCCTAAATATTCTAATACGCTCCATAATTTTAATCATCCTTTGATCCAATAAACAAGTGTACAAGGATGTATAACCTTTCACCCAATCTAAAACAACCTTTGAATCCCCTATGACTTGTAAGTTAAGATTGTTGAAGTGACACAATTAAAATGACTAACATTAATGACTAATTCATATTATTGTAGCATTTGTTAGGTAGTCATATTTTTTTTCCTAGACTAAATTAGTCGTTTATGTTAGTCATTTTTAGTAGTATTACTTATTAGCTAGTCATATATTTTAACTGGTGACTAAAATAGTCATTTATGTTAGTCGTTTTCAGTTGGGTCTCTTATATTGCTAATTTTTGGTAGTATTTCACTTGGAAAAGTTGTGGTGACTAACTATTTTGGTCACCTATTCACTAATTTCACCATTTTCTACTAGTGATTGGATTCTAGTGATACGACATCACACATATCTTATGAAGATTTTGGTCTCAGCAACAAAACCATTTGTTGGCTTGATGGGGCCTCACCCAGGTTCAGCGTTAAATAGCCAAACAAATCCCTACACTATTGGCCCTTTTGGCATAAGCTTGCAGAGCACGGACCAAAGTCTCACTTGAGGCGATATGGGGGGATGTTGGAACCAAGTTTCTACACCCTAAGATAGTTTTGATGTCATTTAATTCCCTCTATCACTTCCTTCACGCAGGTTGCTTTGCTCTAGGGCCTGCAAGACGAGCCCTCTATTCCAGCCTTCAATACCTTCGTGAAAGGGTACGATCGACCTTCGAGTAGCCCTAGCCTACTGCTTAGGTACTTTCATGCTGCTATGCCAATGTGCTGTACAAATTCCCTAATTAATCTAAGTGACTTGCCTATCTTAACAAATAATTATAGTTAACACCATGTAATCAGATATTCATAATTGCATTCAATTATTCATTGTAATTGCACTCATTCATGCATCATATAAGCACAATAAAGGAAATTCATACATAAAATATCAGATGCATCAATAGAAAAAAGACAAGGAAATTACATAATATCTCTCTTTATTAATATCTTCCAAATTTTTATAGACTCTTTCCACCTTATGCATACAGCTGTAGGGGTCTCGACACTCAGCTGCGGACTTCTACTCGAGGCCTCCGCGAACTTAGCTGTAGAGCCTCTACCTACGCTATGACCCCAGACTTAGACCTTTTGCTTCAAAACAATGACTCTCTTACATGTTTCATCCTTTTCTCTCCTTTCAATTACTTAGAGCGTAGCTCTTTTTATAGAATGCCATGGTCTGCATACCATGGGTAGATCTCTTATAGCCAACTCTACTTTACAAAACTAAGGGTGGACTACCCTTTATGAAACATAACACCTTTGCACTCCGTGAACACAAAATGTGGAGCCTTTACAATTATATTACAAAAATTGACTTAAACATGGGCTTTTAGCCCCAAAAATACCCTTGGGGGATCTCTCTCCCAACACTGCTCGACGGTGTTTCAGTCCTCTGATAAACATCGCAAGCACTACAATATTCTTTCTAACCCTTGTGCAATGTGGGTCACTGTAGTCCTGCTCTTAAAATATTTTGCGCAGTGCCTTTTCCTGCATAGTGTCCTCCCACTACACCATGTTGGCTGGATAAATCAATCTTGTGGACAAGGCCGATCTCCCTAGTATCAAAAGATATCTAGCAACAAACAAGACAAGTAAATCTACCTTTCTCTAAACATATTGTGATTCATTAATAAAAACTATAGAGGTGTTTAGACCCTACCTTAAGTCCAACGCTAGTTTGTAGCAGTCATCCTTCAACCGTCCGAAAGATTTTCCTCTTGAGAACCTGCAATCACAAACAAGCACACATCAAATAACACCTGCATAGCTAATATCATAAATCATGTTCATTATGGTGATCAAGGAATCCATAAAATAAAACATAAAACACAGCTTATTGAGAAAGATAAACTTGTTTGTATTAACTTTGAAAATAGAATAACTTTACAACCTTTGGTGCCTTGATGTTGTACAAGCTCTTCCCAGGGTCCAAAACGGCAATCTCCTCTACTTTGACAAGCCTCACACTCTTCCAAATGAGATCAAACAGGTATGTAATCTTTCCTCACAAAAGCTCAATTAGGAAGACTAAGTTCCAGCAGCATTTCACCTCAAAAATATTTAGCTTTCAACCTCCTCAGTAACCAGCCCAATGCTTTATTTTATAGTGCAAAGGAAGGAGGTTATAGGTCCACCTTTGAAGGGATAAAGTCCTCCTTCAAAGGGATAAGCTCCTCACATCAAGGGGTTAGCTCCTTAAGGTATGGTATGCATGAACCTTAAAGGAGCGAACTTGCCACCTCAAGATTCCTTCCAGAAACTTCTAGAAATGACTCAAAGTGAGTTTTAGAGAATATACTTGTGCCTTTTCAACTTGTACAGGTGTCCACACCCATTACACAGAGAAAGAGCAGTCAGGTGCGTAGGAGACATGACCTTTAGGTGCGAGACCGCAGGTAATGCTAAGAGAAAGTGTAGAACCAGAGTTCTATGGACTTTTGAGGGATTTCTCTTATTTTCAAGGCTTGATATTAAGAACTGAGGCTTAATACTTGCAAAGAAAGAAATTATGAGTGGTAATGGACTCACACAGATTGTAGAATGTCAAGGTGACAATTTTTAGTGCAACAGATTTCCCCCTAAAGTGCGAAGTCTGTAATAAATGAAGATGAAGTCTTCCATGTATGAAGAGTGAAGTACTTTATCATTTCGAGGATCATCCTGTGGACACCCCAATCGGAACCTGTAGAAACATTCAATAAAAAATATATATATGTGAACATATCATCGCTGAGGTAGGTATTCCCATACTCAGATTAAAACTGACTAGAAAACTAACTAAACTGCTCTGATACAGGAATGATTTTGTAATACATCATGAGTATAGACATGTGTAGACATAGTATGGGCACAGACATATGTTTATGAATAGTCCACTGTATAATGAATAACAAAATCCTGCGCAGCCTGGATGGTAGAAACTAGTACGATTCTCTCCATGTCAATGAATGTGTCAAAGTCAAACATGGTAGAAACCACTTGATTACTAGTCAATGATGCGAACTGTTAACAAGTGTGAGAGAAACCACCAATAATGTCAATGGCTCTCAAAGTACTCAGTACAGTCCATGAAATGTGAATAGATGAGCTGATGTCGAACATGTCATAGAATCCTTTGATCGAAGGTCAATGATGCAACCTGTTGTCAAAGGCGAGAAACCTGCCATTAGGGCATGAAGATTCCAAGGTACTGACAATTTCTAGATCATCTTTCTAGATAATGAGATGAAGTTGATAGAAATCGATCTGTCATAGGTAAGCCCACAACATGAAATCGTAGATCAAGTTTGAAGAAATATATTTGGCAAGGACTAACTCAGGGATGGTCAAAATGGATGACATATATTTTGCAGATGAATGGTTTATTTGAACTGACCTCTTGAACACATAACGACACTGCAGATGGTTTGGTGACAATTGACCCAAAGTTAATACCCAGAAACTGGCTGACTTTCAATATGGTTTGATTAACTGTTAGGCAAAGGATTTCCCAACCCAGGTGAACAAAAAGTGTCGTGTTCAAGAGTGGTTGACTAATTTTCTAAAAAACAAAGTATAACAAATAGGTTCATTTTTCTCTCTTTTCCCCCACCATTTCTGGCAAGTACCTCTTTATTTTTGACAAGCTTGAGGAGGATAACATTTTCTTGGTTATAAGTTATTCCTTCGGATGAGTCCAACTTAGTTTAAAATTCTAACCCTAAGAAGGAGTTTTTTGTTCCTATTTAAAATTGAACAGGTCCTTTATTGTTAAATTTTAACGAGTCCAGTATAGGAAAAACTCGGTGTTTTTCAATTTTAAGGAGTCAGAAGAAAAACTTAAGAAAACTCCATGGGTGTCCTTTTTCGTAAATTTTTGTCCCTCAAGCCCAAAAAAGTATAAAATAATACTTGAGAGAATTGCTTGACCATTACGATCAAGGAGTACTTTTCATACTTAGTGGCTCCGATCTAAAAAAGTAAAAAAGTGATCGAAGACACGTTGTTTTATAACCAATATCGAACTTGAAACAACAAAAGTTCGGCGATCTTTTCGTGTTTATACGGTCAGAAAAGAGTTGTAATTAGACTGCCTTTTTAATTCAGTTTAACGAGTTAAAAAGGGAAAATCTCAACAATCTTTTCATATTTTACGAGTCAGAAAAGAGATTAAAGAGGACTCGTCCTAGAGGAATGAGTGGTATAAAGGGTAGCAACTGGTTCTGGCAATGGAGGAACTGCTCAAAACATGTAATGGTTAAGAGGCTGGCTAATAAAACCACTCATAGTGCGGTCCCTCAGGAAAGGAAAAACAACCAAGTGAAAGCATATGATTAGCCGAAGAGATGGTGGTGATGGAATGAAAGCAACCAAGGCTCATCTAACAGAATTTAGCGGATAAAGACGACAATCATAAGATGTAAATCGGGTATAGGTTCATTTTTACACTTGCTTGAACCATAGAGAATTTTGCTTGGATTCAGTTTCATGTTTACGCAAGCTTGAAATGAAAAACTATGCTTGTTATAAGTTCGCATACCCCCTGCATAATAACTCAAAACGAGGTACATGCCCCCCAAGCTTCATTGCATTCAATGAGGTGGATGGAATGAAGGTTCACTATCGAGATCTTGGAAAGACTCGACTTGGAAAGGGAGTTGTTTCATTTTTTAATGAGGTTGACACAGGAAAAGAACTATCCTCAAACCCTTGATTCGTTTTTTAATGAGCTTAACACAAGACAAGGAACTATGCTCAAGACTCCTTGTTTTTTTTTTAAATGATCTTGACACAAGTATAGGAACTATGCTTGAGACTTCTAGTTTCATTTTATAACGAGGTTGATACAGGAAGAAACTATCCTAGCTAACTCCTTGTTTCATTTTTTAACGAGCTTGACACAAGACTAGGAACTATGCTCATGAGTCCTTGCTTCAATCTTTAACGAGGTTGAGACAGGAGCAAACTATCCTCGTGATAGGTTAGGAATCAGAAAACAACTATACCTCCTGATATGCAATTTCAAAGGGATTCAAAGGCATCGTGCCATCAAATGAATCCACCTCAGAATCGGATGGTATGATCCAAGGATCATCAAAAGAAATAGTGTTCGATGAAATCATATGAATAGTTGCAATAGAAGGCGATACATTAGGAGGAGGGAAGGAAAAAGTTCCTAATAAACCAGAATCTTTAATCAATCATACCCCAACATCCTTGTAAGGGATAGTCATTTTACCGAGGTGCTGAACGCTATCAGTAGAGGCCGGGTCGGATGAGAAATAACTCAACTGGTCTATCGTAATGATTTTTCCATTATGAGGAAACTTAACAAGCCGAAATACCGATGAAACAATAGCAGTCATAGCATAAGACCAATTGCGATCTAGAAGAAGGTTGTAATCTAGAGGGGCATCAACCACTTCCACATCTAGATTTATAGTTTTGCCTTCGACCCCTATAGGTAAATCTTCCAAAATACCAATAGGGTGGAACCCTTGGCCATCAAAAGCCTTTATAATTGTCGGAGACTGATTGAGTGTAGGAGAACCAAGAGATTTCCAACACTGGATCGACATAATACATGTAGAAGCTCCCTCATCAATCACAGTCCTTAAGCAAGGTCTGTTTTTTACTAACACTGGAATCTGGAAAGCCATTTGATGAGGAATGCAAGGTGTACTATTCTGTAAATCGAAGATTATTAGGTTCGAATCCTGAATATCAATAGCTTCTATAGTAGATAATAGTAATTTACGCTGTGCTGGGCATGATTGCAGTACTTCCAAAGTTGACATTGTTGAAAGGGCAATGACTAAGTCTTCAAAAATGTTATAATTTTGACCAGCTCTCGCATGTGGATTGAAAGCTTATTTCTAAAATATACTGTTAGTAGGTGGTTTGGTTACTAAATCTAGATTAGGTTTCTCAATTTGTAGTGGAGCAGACCGAGGAGGAGGTGTAGTTGATGGGTTTGAACTAGAAGATTCTGCTTCTTTACCATCAACAGGATTGTTACTACCATAATCTTGTGATCGTGTCGCAATCCTGACATGAGACATCATCATAATGAGTTCTTCCAAGGTATTTGAGGAAGAAGCAACCACTTTAGTATCTCGAGTAGGAGAAGGATCCTTCACGACGATAGGCATTTGAGAACCTTTAACGAATTTTGAAAACTCTGCTCGATATGGGGATTCTTTAGTAAAATGATCCTCGTCACAGATGAAACAAGGATAGCGAGTTTTTCATTTTTCGTTAATAGATTCATTTTTATTTGTTTTATCTTTTGAATTTTGATTGTTTTTGTTCTTCCCCTTCTCTTTACTACCAGATTTGGTCGTCGATGAATCTATGACATGGACCTCAGCAGAAACTTCAGTGGAAGAATCTCCTTTCGTGGAATCAGGTAAAGTTATTGTAGGAGAAGAATTCTTTGAAGATTTCTTCTTGCTCTTAATACTAACTGAACCAACCATACCATCAGCGGCATGAGACCCTGAAGGAGCTGTAGTTTTTGGAAGATTATGGAATTTTTTGTGTAAAGTGCCTAACTACGTATAGACGAGGTCAGGGTACTGAGCCTGAGAAATTACTTGCTCTTCAGTGACAACTCCTGCCTTAGCTACATCTTCAGTGATTTTAGGTAACAATGATTTAGCAAACCATTCTGCTAAAATTTGATCTGGAATAAAAATTTTCATTAAACGTCGTCTACATCTCCATTCATGAATATGATCTAAAATATATGTGGACGTGGATTTCTTTAATGAAGTTAATAATTCTGTTCCATTGTCGTATCTGACAAGCAACTGAAAATGAGTTAAGAAACTAGTGGCTAACTGACTTGAATTATAAAAAGAGCCTCGTGGTAACTCATTGTACCATTTGGCAGCAATACCAATAAGAGTTCTTTGAAAAGGATGCAATAAAATTAAATCATCAATGATGGAATTAGATGCACACTAGAGGTGATAAGTCATAACATGATTTGACAGATCCTCGCCTGACTTACCCTCGAATTTTGGGATATATCTGGGCAACTTATTAGGCATTAGAGGCCAGTACGGAAGATAATAAATCAGATCATTCGTAAGGCGCGACAAATCAGGTAAATCCAAAGTTGCAATAAATGGTAACTGACGGTTAGGTTCGTGAAAACCTTGTGTAATGAGACCAGCTCTAGGAGGAGGATATCTAGGATAACCTAGAATCGGATTTGCATTAGGAATGTTATAACCTCCCGGGAAACTAGGATTAACCAGACCAAACTGGGGTTGTTGAGGCTGTTGATAAGTATAGCCAGGGTATGGTTGATACTGATAGACTGGATTTTGTACAGTAGGACCAGATTGATACTGTCCCTAGTACGGTTGACTCATGGTAATTGTACTTAGACCAGCTTATCCTGTAGGCATATGGACCGAAGTCTGAACTGTAGGTCCTGACTGGGGCACAAAGACTTGAAGAGTTTGCACTAATGCAGGGATAGTAGAAACCAGAGCTACAGATACTCCAGAAACAGGTGTGGTAGATTAAACAGAAAATGCAGCAGTTGCAGTAGTAGTTCGAGGCATTATTTGAGGTGAGATAGGCCCAGGCTGCTGAACTAAATCAGGTGCAGAGGTTTGAACCATAGGTTGGACAGGTTGTTGGGTTGAACCAAAAACCAAAGGATGTCTAGCTTGATAAGGTAACTGCACATTAGGTTGCAAACTCTGTTGAGTTTGAGACGAATCCCACATCATATTCATTCCTATACCCATAAAAGGTTGTACGTATGGAGGACCATAACCTGGTTGAACGCAGGTCTAATAATTAGGAGGTACATTTCCAGCTCCTTGTAAAAATGACTGACCAGAAGGCGGTTGGAAACCTTGAGTTGGGTACTAACCTTGAGGTTGATAGCCCTAAGGCATGTACTAATTCTGGGGTTGATAAGCATCCTGAGGAATATGGGGTTGACCTTGGGGTATGTACTGTCCTGAAGGTTGAAAACCTTGAGGTAGCCCTCCAAGTGGAAACTGACTACCTTGGGGTTGCCCCCCAAGTGATAACTGACTACCTTGAGGTTACCCCCCAGGTGGTAACTGACTACCTTGCCCCCGAGGCGGTAACTGACTACCTTGAGGTTGAGGATTTGGAATACTACCAGACATCATAAAGATCTATGCTACGTTCAATGTTTTAGTTCCATTATTACCAAGTGATAACTAATGTTCAGTTAGTCGAGGAGTTGTTCCTGAAAAAGTACCAGAAAGTGACTGGTACCCCAAAGGAATAGTAGGAACGCCATATAAAAATGTTTCCGGTGATTGGGAAAACATAGATGACTTTCTCGACATGATCGATCAAGAATAATAATCTCTAGGTGTAGGATGAAAATAATCACACACAAACAAAGAAAATTTCAGTAAAAGCACCTAAAGTCTCTAAAGAAACAAACAAGTGAATTGCATGCCTAAAAAATATAAGAGTTCAAACCATACACAAACAATGACTTCCCATACTAAAAACACTAGTTGGTGATGAAATCCAATGTCGTAGAATTTAATACAGAAAGGGCGGTTGGAACAGTTACCCCGACAACCTGCTTAATGGAACAGACTGGCACAAATTTCTTCACATAACCATCTCAAGTGAAGAGAACCCCCCAAAGAGTCCAAGTGATTCTAGTCGACATCTTCTCCAGGTGCAGTGAGACCCATCCTTCACCGTCACCTTAGGAAATAATATTAAGTATATGGACACTAAGGTTACCAACAACAACAAATACAACTAGGGGAACAGTCTACAATCCGATGTACGTGCAACGGCAGAGTAACAAAGCTCAATCCCCTTGAAGACTCCTTGACATGATCAATCTGAGGTCTACCAACAAGTGACCCCAGGCTCCTTGACAATGGTTAATCTGAGGTTTACCATTTTTAATACGCACAAATATTCTATCTTTCCTAATGAGACAGACTTGATTGTCTCAAAGGTTTAGACATGATCTCATGATTGACTCCTTTAAGAGGAGCTTCCTAGATTATATCAATTACAACTGGATTTATTTCCTACTGTGATATATATCTATTTGTTTGTTTTAACTATCTTGGAGAGTTAATTACTCCCTACTCCAAGATACTAGCCTAAGCTATATTGGTGATAAGAGCCCCAGAAATAAAAAAGATTGCTAGATCAATCTTAATTAAGCGTTACTTTTATGGGTTGTTTCTTAAGTCAATATGTATGGAAATGAAACTTTGATGGTGTGAAGACTCGAATCCAAAAAACTAAAAAAATGCACCTAAAATGATAAGCAATTCTTTTTTCTTTCAATGAATTTATAGCTAAAAGAAAGAGTTCGAAAATGCAATTCTTTAAGAAAAAAATCCTTCTTTCAACATAGAACTAAAAAGAAAATCCTTTTTCATTTTTCAATAAGAACTCAAAACGAGACTACTAATTAAATCTCACAAAAAACCCCTTTTCTTTTTCAAAATTCGAAACTACAAAAAACAATTTTCTTCAAAAGAGATTCTACAAGTTCTAGAAAACACTCAAAACTACAAAAACTAATTTTGAGATCTAAAAGCTTGAAAAAACCTAATGTATAAAAGCTTCAATTCTTTTTGAGGACGTTTTACTTAGTTATTCAGGAAACTAAGGATTCATTCATTCAGAAAAACAAATTAATCAAAAAACATCCAAATGTGTTTTCTTTTATAAAAATGAAATTCAAAACTTATAACCAAGTTCGTTCAAAGATTTGCAAAGAGAAAAGTAAAGCTACTTCTCACAAAGGACAGATTTCACAAATAGGTCAGACTCATCAAGAAGACAAAAAGACACCAGGGTAATCTAAGGTTTCTCAGGCTTCTAATCTTTGAGTCACTACAGAGACCAAGTGAAAACCACTCCAGGCATGCAAAACTTCTAGAAAATCATCTAAAACAAAAATACCAATGGAACTTACTTGCAAGAGATTTTTGACAGAACACATGTAGATCTGGGTAGACACTAAAAGCCATAAATAAAACCTAAACTTAACTGGAAGAAAATTTTTTAGGTTTTTCAAAAATTTGACAAGGTCCATAGGCTTCCAGAAGAAACAGGCACGGTACCGCTTTGTGTACTAAAGGAAAAGTGCGGAGATGCCCGCACTGTCTGTAAAAAGAAAGTGCAGTCCTCTAAAAACTTCGAAAAAACAGAAAAAAATCTAGGTCCTAGAAACTACCCAATCCCACACACATCAAGCAAAAACCAAAAACAAGAACAAGTTTCTCAAGTCAAAGACAAAGGCAAACTAAAAACCAAATTTAGTTCCCCAGTGGAGTCACCAATTTGTTGGTCGGATAAATTGATCTTGCGGACAAGGCCGATCTCCCTAGTATCAAAAGATATCTAGCAACAAACAAAACAAGCAAATCTACATTTCTCTAAACATATTGTGATTCATTAACAAAAACTATAGAGGTGTTTAGACCCTACCTTAAGTCCAACGCTAGTTTGTAGCAGTCATCCTTCAACCGTCCAAAAGAGTTTCCTTTTGAGAACTTGAAATCACAAACAAGCACACATCAAATAACACCTGCATAGCTAATATCATAAATCATGTTCATTATGGTGATCAAGGAATCCATAAAATAAACCATAAAACATAGCTTATTGAGAAAAATAAACTTGTTTGTATTAACTTTGAAAATAGAAGAACTTTACAACCTTTGGTGCCTTAATGTCGTACAAGCTCTTCCTAGGGTCTGAAATAGGAATCTCCTCTACTTTGACAAGCCTCACACTCTTCCAGATGAGATCAAAGAGGTATGTAATCTTTCCTCACAAAAGCTACATTAGGAAGACTAAGTTCCAGCAGCATTTCACCTCAAACATATTTAGCGTTCAACCTCCTTAGTAACCAGCCCAATGCTTCATTTTATAGTGCAAAGGAAGGAGGTTATAGGTCCACCTATGAAGGGATAGAGTCATCCTTCAAAGGGATAAGATCCTCACATCAAGGGGTTAGCTCCTTAAGGTATGCGATGCAAGAACCTTAAAGGAGAAAACTTTCTACCTCAAGATTCCTTCCAGAAGCTTCTAGAAATGACTCAAACTGAGTTTTTAAGAATATACTTGCGCCTTTTTGACTTTTACAGGGGTCTGCACCCATTACACAGAGACAGAGTGGTCAGGTGTGCATGAGACATGACCTTTAGGTGAGGGACCGCAGGTAATGCTAAGGGAAAGTGCAGAACTAGAGTTTTATAGACTTTTGAGGGCTTTATCTTATTTTCAAGGCTTAATATGAAGAACTGAGGCTTAAGACTTGCAAAGGAGGAAATTATGAGTGGTAATGGACTCACATAGATTGCAGAATTTCAAGGTGACAATTTTTAGTGCAACACACCATCATGTGCTTCTACCAAAATATTATGTCTTTCATGCTCAGGGACATATCTGTGCAATATCTCGTCGAGACCCATTTTATACAAATGTCCAGAAACTAGAGAAACATATGCAGCTCTGCATATGATTTTTTTCTTGATTTGTTGAGTTGTATAATCCTCAGGGGCTACTTTGGTAGACAAAAAGTAGATGATATCAGAAAAACATTCATTAGCAACCTGTACTGCAAAAATATACGCATTGGTCATTCCTTCTTCAATGTTTGTTGGTTCTTCGCCATTCTCAATTCTAGATAAGTGATCTGGTCCAACGTTCAATCATCCTAGACTAACTATTGTCTCAAAATCGTACTCTTAGAACAACAATAGCCACCTGTAGATATTTCCCCCCAACACAGGCTTGTTCACCAAGTACTTTAGTGCGAAATGGTCTGTGAACATCCTGAAGTGGGCACCTAATAAGTAATGCCTAAATTTTTACAGCGCGTGCACCATATCTAAGCCCTCTCGTTCCATTGTGGAATAATTTCTTTCCGCCTTATATAACTTTTGAATTGCAAATGTGATGGGGTGATCAAGATCCCCTTCTCTTGGCTGTGGTAAGGCAACCCCCAAATCTATGCACGACGCATCTACATAGACGTGAAATTCCTTCTTCCAATCCGGGAACATTAGAGTCGGTGTAGTGACCATTTTTTCCTTTAAGATGTCGAGGCTCTTCTGACATTCATCGTCCCAGCCAAAGGTGACATCTTTCATTAGTAAGTTTTCCATCAATGCAGTGATATGCGTGTAGACCTTTGTGAACTTCCGATAGTAACCAGTATGCCTTAGAGTTACGCGTAGTTACTTTACATTCCTTGGCATATCCAAATTATTAATAACAATAATTTCTACAGGGTCCACTATCAACCCTTGCTTACAAACAACTTGTCCCAATAATATTCCAAATGGTACACAAAAAGTGCAATTCTTTAGATTCAACTAAATTTGATATTTTCCGCAGGTATCTAACATCAAGCATAGACTCAAAACATGCTTCTTTACTAGTCCAAATATTGTCCAGTCATCAAAGTAAACCTCCAGAAATTTGTGGATGAATTCGTTAAATGTTGCGACAACAACCTTGGAGAATATCATTGGTGCATTTTTCAATCCAAACGGCATGACTGTATACTGAAGTGATCCCCATTCATTTGAAAAAGTGGTCTTACTCCTATCCTTCAATGCTATCTTGATCTGATGGTTCCCAAAAAACCCATATGTGAAGGAGTAGGCCTCCTATACTCCAACATTCTCTAAAACTTCGTCAGTGAATAGTGTTGGAAATAGATCATTTACACATGCATCATTCAAATTTCTTAAATCAACACAAATTCTTATTTCTCCCTTAGTATTTTTCTCCTGCACTACCTTCGGACTCATCCATTGAGATTCTTCCAGAAGGTCAATTATTTCAACTATGAGCATCTTATCAAGCTCATGCTTCACCTTTTCCTTGTATTATTGATTTAGTCTATACCGTCGTTGCTTTATTGGCTTCAAAATGATCTTCAGTATGGCCAGATAACCTACAATTCCTTTCATCTCAGAAAAATTCATCGGAAATAGATCCTCGTACTCATAAAGTAATTCAACGACCTTACCTACTGTGTCCTCATCCCTGTAATCACTGATGTGCAAAAACTTGGGCTCCACTTCTCAACCTATAATTGATTCGTCTTCACAAGCTGCGATATGTTAGGTATCTCAATTTTTTGTCTCACAACCTTGCATTTTTCTTCTGATTCAGGGATGTTGATGTTGCATGGATCCTCCTCGCCTTCTTCCATGGTTATATTATAGCATTATAGAGCATGTTTCAACTGCACGTTCCATTCAGGCTTTACGCAAGTCGTAGGCTCTTTTGGTGTTTGAAGAATTGTTTCTTTGATCTCCTGAAGTGCATAATCTATACACTGAAACCCATCTTCGAAACTAAAAGTCAGTAGGAAACTTTATTCCATATCATACCAGTCAGTGGTGCCATGGTGCAACTCTGTTTCTAGATACCAATTCATTGGTATTACATCCAAAGTATGATGAAATATGTGTACCCACTTTGGTTAAGGTTCTTCACCTCATGCTTTAGCCCAAAGAGACAAATGTTCTCAATGATCATCCTTACCATTGTACTTCTCTACGAGCCTTGTGTTTGCATAAATAAACCCGAGCTTCATCAATTGCTAATACGCCCTCCAATATTCGATACTATCTTTATGTGTGTCCCACCATCACGCAGGCATGGCCCTCAAAGCTATGTACAAGGCCTGGAATCACTGTTATTCTAG
Source organism: Pinus tabuliformis (assembly GCA_031772625.1). NCBI lineage: Eukaryota > Viridiplantae > Streptophyta > Pinopsida > Pinales > Pinaceae > Pinus > Pinus tabuliformis. The sequence goes on along the minus strand of CM062807.1, from coordinate 491,283,418 downwards.
TATGTCCCTTTCAAAATTATTAAGAAATATGTTGATATCACCTATCCCATCATAATATGCAAAATTACATACCTCGGTTGATATGCAATGAGGAGATTTTGTCAGTCTATTACAATGCAGAAGTTTGGTGTACAAAGGGTAAAGTGGAGGGTCACTATAAGGACCAGTGGCCTATTTATCACAATTATGTGGCTGTTGTTGGTCCCAATTCTTTGAAATCGGAGCATATGTGAGTATATTGTACCAGCAAAGCTTAGATACCCAACACGGGGAAACTTACGAGGTCTAGACATAGTAGGGATAGATAGATTGAGAGCTCTTTCTTGATTCTATGAGTGGTGGTGCACGACCATTCTTAGTTGGTGGAGGTGGAGTGGGTGGATGGGGAATCCCATAAGTGCCTTGATTTTTTGACTGCGACACACTTCTAGGTGTGCTAGGCTTACTCCTTCTTCTTCGCTTTCAGATTCACCCAATAAAGGACTGTACTAACCCTCAAAGAATTTATCACGGTCATTTATGAAGCTTTTTATTCTTCATATAGATCTAGTCTGGCTTCTTTTAAACATCAATTCATAGGCAATACACCCTTTTCACATAACAACATCTTAATCCAGAGCTTTAAAGAATTCAAATACTTACCTCGTGGACCTTTGAAAAATCGGCGCTTAGATTCACTATAGGATATTGATGTGTCAATCATGAATTTAGTAATAAAGCATCCGAGAATACTATCGATCCAAGAGTAAAAATCTCTTGCGACCTTATTTTTAGTCTCCTTAAGTCGCTTAAGAAGGTCTAGGGTCCACAGAGCAAGATCATTGTGTTTCCAACAGGGCTCATTTATGGCTAGTTTTGAAATCCACTCGTGTAGCTCATTAGCAAATGGTGCGAAAATTATCTTTTGTTATTCTGTATAGATATACCTCTATAACCACCTTTCTATCAACTGGCATGGATTTCTATTTTCCTCTACTGCAAATTCATGCAACTTCAGATCTACGCAATATTGGATATCTTTTCTAATCAGTCACCACATCACACATCCCTGAGATAGATCCCAGTCCCAACAACAAAATCATTTGTTGGCTTGAGGAGTTCAAACCTAGGTTCAGAGTTAGCTGCACTAACCAACAAAATGCTATATTACTGGCCCTTTTGGTAATGATTAACGTAGCATAGACTGCAGTCTCACCCATGGCAATATTGGGGGACGCTAGAACCATATTTATACATACAGAGGGGCTATGTAGTGTGGTTGTAGGTTTTCTTTCATTTTAGGGCTTAATCCCACCTTCTCGAATTGTTAAACTTACTGTTATAGTATTAGATCATTTTCCTACTTAAAAAAATTATGAGCTGTGCCTAATGAGTCTAACATGCATTGTTAATCATATATAGCAATATTTGAACCTTCAAAATGAAATTATAGAAGAAATATACAAAAGAGAACCTTAATTATGCAAAAATACAGAAACTATGTGAACATATAAAAATACATAGATCCATTCCAAATTCTTCTTTATTATCTCAGATCTTCACAGATACAATCATTCTGATCCTACGCACACAACTGCAAGGGCCTGTGCACATAGTCATAGACTTACCAAGGTCTCCGCACACACAGCTACAAGAGCCTTCCCCTTCACTTGAATATGGAAATATATATCATAATTACGGACTAAAAATTGTATCATCCCATGAATTAATGCCTTTGACTTACTAAGACATACCTTTATATATCTTTTACGCTTATAATATCATGGTCCGCAAACCATGGGCGGAGCTCAAAATAGCTGAATTGATCCCATCCCTTTACAATGTAAGGAGAATTGACCTACCGTAAAGCCACTTTGACTCCTAGAACTCTACGTGAATCATTCTCCATTCCTAAACATGCGAATACTTTACATGACTTAGACAAGCTCCTCAAAATGTGGAGACTTTACATGACGTACTGTCAAGCGGAAAGAGTCGATTGTGCGGACACAACCAACCTCCCTAGGAGCCTAAAACTCTCTAGTGACAAACAAGACAAACAAGAGCAATCCTTCTCTAAACATGCATTTACTATATGGGAAATCAAGTGTTTAGATCCTACCTGTAGTCCAACGCTGTTGTAGCAGTCCAGCTCCGCTGATCTGGATGAGCTCCTCCTTCACTTTGAAACCTGCATACACTAACAATCAAACGATTAAATAGCACTTGATAATCTCATAGAATAAAACATATTTAACACATAGACCAAGGAGTACATGAAACAACTCATAAATAACAAGTTATTGAGAAGAATGGACTCATTTGCATTAATAGGTAACAAAAGGAACAAATACAACCTGAGCCTTGGTGTTGTGCAAGTCCCTCCCAGGGTCCATCAAGAGTTCTCCTTTACTTTGACAAAGCTCACCCACTTCCAAATAGAACAAGCAAAGATGGCAATCTCTCCTCACAAGCTTCTAAATGGGAGTCCTAATTCCTGCAACATTTACCCTTAGAAATGTATAGCTTCCAACCCCTCCTCCTTCTGGCCCAATGCCTGTATTTATAGTGCTCAAGAGGAAGTTAATCAGGTCCACCATCAATGGGATAATCCCCTCTTTGGATGGGATAGCTCCCTTATTGATGGGATAAGTTCCTCTTTGGTAGGAGTGCATGAACCATCTGGAGGCACTCAATACACGTCGAACAACCTTCTAGAATGCTCTAGAAATGACCACAAGTAACTTTTTAAAGATGAAACTTGCGCATTTTAACCTTTACAGGGGGACGCACCTGCCCCTTTACATACAGAGCGTCCAAAGACGCAGCTTTTGTGAACATTGGGTGCGTCCCCGCAGGTAAGGGTGAGAGAACCTGCGTCCCCAGAGATAAATACATTTATAAAGACTTTCTCTCTTTTTGGAGTTTGACATGGAGAGCAGAGGTATAAGACTTGCCTAAGAGGATAGCATGACTGTTGATAGAGCCATACTAACTGTAAATAGTCATGGTGACATTTTTTAGTGTAACAGATTGCCCCCTAAAGTGCGAAGCCTGTAATAGATTAGGGTTTTGTATTATCTAGGAAGGGTGAAGCGCTTTATCATTTCAAGGATTATCTCGTGGAGAGCCTGGTCAGAACCTGCAATTTTCAACACAAAATACATGTATAAGATTATATCATCACTGAGGTAGGCATTCCCATACTCAGATTAAAACTTTAACTAACAGACTAACTACTCTGATACAGGAATGATTTTGCAGTACATCATAATCATAGACTTTTGTAGACATAGTATGGGCGCAGCCATCTGTTTATGATTAGTCTACTTAGATAATGAATACAAAACTCCTCGGAGCCTGGATGGTGGAAACTAGATCCAGGGTCTTCATTTCTACTTCCCGAATTGGTACGATTATTCAAACATGGTAGAAACCACTTGATTACCAGTCGATGATGTAAACTGTTAACAAGTGTGAGAGAGACTACCAGTAATGTCAATGGTTCTCAAAGTACCCAGTACAATCCATGAGATGTGAATGAATGAGTTGATGTCGAACGTTTCACGGAATCCTTCGATCGAAAGTCAATGATGTAAACTGATGTCAAAGGCGAGAAACCTGCCATTGATGCATGTAGACTTCAAGGCACTGACGATTTCTAAGTCATCTCTCTAGATAATGTGCTGATGTCGATAGAAAGCGACCCGTTGCAGGCAAGCCCGCAACACGAAATCATTGTTCAAGTTGAAGAAATGTTGCTGTGAGGACTGACTCAGGGATGGTCAAATGGATGACAAGTATTTTGCAGATGAAAGTTTTGCTTGCAGACCTCTTGAGCACATAACGACACGACAGATGGCTTGGTGATGAATAACTCAAAGTTAATCCCCAGAACCCAGCTGAAGACTTTCAAAGTGGTTTGATCAACTATGAGGTAAAGGATTTCCCAACCCAGGTGAATGAAAAGTGTCGTGTTCAAGAGTGGTAATAAAGTTTCTTCTGAGACAAAAGGTAACAAATAGGCTCATTCTTCTCTCTTTTCCTCCACCATTTCTGGCAAGTACCTCTTTATTTTTAACAAGCTTGAGGAGGATAACATATGCTTGATTATAAGCTCATCCTTCGGATGAGTCCAACCTAGTTTTGATTCGAACCCTAGGAAGGAGTGTTTCGTTCCTGTTTGTAATTGAACAGGTCCTTTACTGTGAAATGTTTAACGAGCCCAGTATAGGAGAAACTCGGCATTTTTCAATTTTAGAGAGTCTGAAAAACTTAAGAAGACTCCAAGTTGAACTTTTTCGTAGATTTGTGTCCCTCAAGCCCGAAAAAGTATAAAATAATACCTGGGGGAACCGCTTGATCTTGCGACCAAGGAGTACTTTCATAATTAGTGCCACTGACCTGAAAAGTAAAAAGTGATCAAGGACACGTCGTTTTATTTCCGTATCGAGTTTGAAACGACAAAAACCCGGCAATCTTTTCCTGATTTTACGGTCAGAAAAGAGCTATAAGGGGACCGTCTTTTAATTCCGTTTTAACGAGTGTAAAAGAAACGCTCGGCAATCTTTTCATTTTTTAGGAGTCAGAAAAGGGCTTAAAAGATGACTCTGATATTTTGGTTCGTGAAAAATGACAATTTTCCCTCTAAATCCCTTTGTCCTGCATAAAAACGACACATTACTCATACCTGTTTAAGATAGGTAAAAATACATCGAAAAACATCCTTCCATGGTGAAAAATGAACAAATTCATCCAAAAAACCTATAAAAAGACTTTTTACCATGTCATTTTTACCATTTTACTGTTGAGGTTGAAAAAAGAGCTTTTGGCAAGAAACTTCCCGTGGTCGCTGCGGAAAATCCGACCGTCAGAATCGAACGCCGTCTCTTCCAGGTATTTTAAAACATCCTACTCTTCAATTTCATCCGATTAAAATTGTGTTTTAGGTTTTAGTTTTGATTTTTGGGGGGTTTTGGGTTTCAAAGTGCGCTCTGCGGGGGACGCAGGTGCCCTTCGGGTGACCTGCGTCCCCCGACTTTTTCCTGTACAGGAAAAAGGTCGGGGGACGCAGCCCACCTTCAGGCCAGATGCGTCCCGACGCCCTGTGTTCTAAACGCGGGGTGCGTCCCCCGTGAAAGGCGGAATTTGAAACCCCAAACTCCACAATCAACCATTTAAAATTTCCCAAATCAATTCTAATCTCTGTTTCTTGGTGTGTAGGGTACTCACCATGTTGGATTGGAGAGAAAGAGAGCACGAAGACGTTGATTTAGCCGCAATTGAACATCAACCTTCCATTGATGCCCTAAAAGCATGCGGGCTATATAAATACTGGGCCATACCTGGCATGAGGGCTCAGGTGAGATTCTTGGAATGGCTGGTTGAGAGATGGAACGTTCAAGAGCAATGGTTTTACATCGGAGGGCACCAGCTCGAGATAGAGCCCTCTGACATATACTTTCTCACTGGCTTGCCGAATAGAGGCGAGCAACTCAATCTAGCTGGGACTAGGCCGAGTGGCCAATCCCTTGCTAGTCTCCGGGCAGATTGGTGCACACCCAATGCACACCATGCGAAAGGCGTGGAAATCAAACACATCTCTCTGCGTGAACTTAAAGTTATAGCTTTCATGGTTACCAGAATTTGCGGCGCAGCCGCTTTACATATTGCCTCCGGGTCCCAAATGTGGATGGCGATTGACTGTTACCAAGGCACCATTTCCAACTGGTGTGATGCTGTGTCGGCTAATATGAAGAGCCAACTGACTAGGGCAAAGAACGGACGACTGAAGACCTTTGGATATGGGCCTCTAGTTGTGAGCTTTGCCTTAGAGAGAGTTCCGATGCTGATCCCTCAGCAACTCACTGTTGATATCTTGGGTCCTCGGGAGCCAAAGCTGATACGATGGGTTACGGTGATGGCCCGGCATCCTGACGAGGGTACGGCGATTGTTCGATTCTCTGATAGTTATTTTCACTGGTTAGAGGACCAGGTTTTTTCGATCCAGGACTTTCCGTATGCCGGAGTAGATTTTCGAGGTGATCCGGACATGGTTCTTCCACAGGGAGAACAATGGGATGACAGAGGTACTTTATTTTTCACAAGTTTTCAAATTATGTATTTTTTTTTTTGTTTTTTATATATATCGTCTCAAAACTGACAGTAAAAATTTTCAAAATGCAGATGTTGGTCCACAGCGCCCAGCCAACCTCCGGCCTTTTGAGAGGAGACATCCAGTTGCACCGGTCCCGGCCCCACAGGACGCGGCTGCAGAGTCACTAGCTGAGTTGGAGCAGGATCTAGAGCGTCTGACGGTGGATATGCCTGAGACTACCATAGATGATATTCCTATCGGACTTCAGCGCTATGTAGTCGCAGTCCCTGGACCGTTTAGGAGATTTTTGTGTAAGGTAGCCTGTGCAGTGGTGTCGTATAGGGAGCACCACCAGTGATTGGCTAGTCACTTTGTAGACACATGTGACATTTTTGACTTTTTGTACTTTATCATTTTTGCCGATCATAAGGTGTTTTTCAACCTATGATCGAAGACGATGTATATTTTTTGACACACTCCTATCTATATATATATCACTATTACCGGCTTATCTTGTTTAACATATGTGATGAAATGTTTTTAAATTTACTTGCATGATTATTGTAAATGTCTGTCCAACATTCGAGAAGCAATTGCATCTGCTAATGTATTTAAAGACCTTGGAATATGCTGATATTCAATGTAATCAAATTCACGTTCCAAGAGACGCACTCTCAAAAACAACCTTAATAACACAGGATTTCTAATGGCATAAACTCTATTAAGCTGTAATACAACAAGTTCAGAATCTAACCTCACTATCAAACGTCAAATTCCAAATGAAATAGATTCGGATAATAATTCAACCACTGCACTGTATTCTGCAATGTTGTTCGTTGTTTGACCGAGGCTTACCCCATGCATAGAAACTAACTCGTCAGAGGGTGAATAGATAACCCAAGCTGCGGAAGAGATATTCCATGTACTACGACAAGCACCATCAGCAAATCCAATGTATGTTTGGAGAGGCGTCGACATCTGCAATATCAAGAGTAAAACCAAGATAAGCCAGAATAATGACGAAAAACACACTCTCTAAGCTAAGCACACTGACTAACTAACAAACATACTAGCTAGAAAGAAAACCTAACCTAACTAAAAATTCTCCATACCCACCATTTAAGCATAATACCTCTTTAGGTAAAGTCCATTTCTGGGTTTACCCAAAGAGTCCCCATCAAAATCTACCAGCTCATAAGCCCCTTTTGCTAGCTTTCGCTTTACAATGTAGGGTCCATGCCACATAGGAACGAATTTTCCAGCACCTAGCTTATCGTTAGCTTGATCATATAATAGCACTAGGTCTCCCTCCGAAAAACTTCGAGGGGTCACATTTCTATCATACTGAGCTTTCATTCGCTTCGCGTGAGTCTCGATTGCCAATGCAGCGTCACGTCGAGTCTCATCTAATTTAGCTAAGTACAATAAACGTTTCTCCTCTTCGGAAGTAGCTGGAAGTAATTCGACAGCCATTTGAAGTGATGGGATTTCGCATTCAATGGGTAACACAGCTTCCAAGCCATAAACTAGCTGGAAAGGAGTGAACCCTGTTGAAGTTTTCACTGAGGTTCGGTATGCCCATAGCGCTGAAAATAACATGTTGTGCCAATTCGACCGATGAATACCAATGGTTCGTCGGATCATGATAACCAGAACTTTGTTGATAGACTCAACCAAACCGTTGGCTTGCGGATAATAAGGAGTAGAGCTATCGTGGCGCAAACCAAGCTGGCTTGTAAGCTCAGTCATCATGATGTTTCGAAAATGGCTCCCATGGTCAGTAATGATTGCTTGTGGGACACCAAACCTAGTTATAATATGATTGAATACGAAAACTGCAGCTGTTTTGCCGCTTGCGTCGAATGTAGGCATCGCCTCGGCCCATTTAGTGAAATAATCAACCGCGAGGGTTACAAGTAATAAAGTCGATACCCCATTTGGCGAATGGACCAATGGCAATTATAGGGTGGAGAGGAGCAGGTGGTGCGCGCATCTTGCGATCAAACACTTGACAGTTGTGGCACTTCCGGACTGCAATGATACAATCTTTAAACATAGACGGCCAGAAATAGCCAGCGCGCAACACCTTCTGAGCTGTGGCATACCCAGACATATGACCGCCACATGCTCCAGAGTGACAATCATTCAAAACCCTCTCAGCCTCTTCGTGAGTTAAACAACGTCGAAAAACTAAGTCTGCCCCCCGGCGATAAAGTGTATCTCCAATAATTTTGTATTGCTGGGATTGAAACCGAATTTTTCGACGTTCCGCCTTGGAAGCTTCAGGCCGAAAGGTTTGGGTTTGGAGATAGATGATTATATCCCCGTACCACGGATCTAAAGTACTGATAAGAAACAAAGATTCGTCCGCAATGGACTCCTCTGCCACAGTCTCTGTGTCAGCACGAGGGAAATCACACATCAATTCCGCAAAAACTAAGGATTTCTTAGACTTGGACTTCTCAAACTCCAAGTCGAACTCTTGCAGGATAACGATCCATTTAGAGTACTTGCCCCCTAGCAGTTGTTTTGTCAAAATATAAATCATAGGGTTGCAATCCGAAATAACTGTAGTTTTACAGAGAAGAATGTAGTGACGAAAACGCTGGACAGCTTGAACGGCTGCCAGGGCCAATTTCTCCACATGCGAATATTTTAGCTCAGTGGGATTTAAGGTCCTACTAAGATAATATATCACATGTTCCGCTCCGAATTCATCTTCTTGAACTAACACCATTCCAATGGTGGAATGCGAAGCTGCGAGGTATAAGAAGTAGTCCTGGTTGTAGTTGGGAGGATGCAACAACGGTGCATGGGTCAACGCGTGTTTAAGTGCATCAAAAGATTGTTGGGCAATCTCGTCCCAAAAGAATTGAGCGTTCTGTTTCAACAACCGTGTAAAACCTTTAGTGACCTCGGCGTAGTTTGGGATGAATCGGCGTAAAAAATTCGCTTTCCCTTGCAAACTTTGGAGTTGGCGCAAACTCGAAGGAGGAGGCAATTTGATGATAGCTTCGACCTTCGAGGGATCGACGCGAATGCCGGCTTTTGAAACAACAAATCCCAGCAATCGACCTGTTTCTATACAGAAAACACACTTGTGGGGATTCAACCGAATTCGATAATGCCTACACCTCATAAAGATTGCTCGTAAGTGGACAAGGTGATCAGCTCGATGTAAAGAATGAGCAGGAAAATCATCGAGATACGGTTGCACAATGTGCTTGATGTCATGAAATGCATAAGACATCGCCCGTTGAAAAGTGGCCCCGGCATTCTTAAGCCCAAAAGGTAATTTGCAATAAGCAAATGTCCCCCATGGACAAATGAATGCCGTTTTTGGTTGGTCGGCAGGTAGAATATTGATTTGATTATAGCCCGAAAAACCATCCATAAAGGAAAACATTTCACTTCCGGCACAATCATCAATAATTTGATCGATATAAGGCGTAGGATAGTTGTCTTTTGGACAAGCTCGATTTATATCCCTATAGTCGATACAGATTCTTATTGTTCCTTGTTTCTTGTTGATCGGAACAATATTCGATACCCAATCCGTTAACGGGATCAGATAAATGAAACCTGCTTTCAACAGCTTTTCGACTTCTGCTTTAATCGCAGCCGCTTTTCGAGGGTGAATCTGACGCAACCGTTGCCGGACGGGTTTAGCATCCGGGTAGGTCTTTATTTCATGAACAACAATGGCAGGATCGATTCCCGGCATTTCCTCGTAAGACCAGGCAAACACATCGCGGAATTCTTGGAATAGGGCCTTGTAAGTTTGGATTTCATCTTCTGTACATGCGGCACCTATATGAATGTTCTCCTCAATTCCGGGCTTCACTGAAATATCAATGGGAATAGTACGAGAAATATTCCCTAAATTCAACTCTGAATCAGAATGTTTCGTTGGATCCTGAGCGTCTTTGACATATTCAGCGGTAAAAATAGATGAAAAATCATTTTCAAATGCATCATCCTTAGGTAAAAACGAAGATCTGTGATGGAGATCTTCCCATGGTAGATCGTCTACACTTAGGATTTCGCGAAGTTGTTCGTCAGATGACACGACTTCGGGAAACGCTATCCGTTCTAAGGTTGAGGTGAAAAGTGATTCTTCACTGACCACATTCATTTGGTCGATTTGGGTTGAACACGAGTCGGTAAAAGACATGACAGCTTCATAAGCAATTTCATATGGACTCAAAGGCATAGCATCACCGAATGAGTCTATCTCAGAGTCAGATGGGACAATCCAAGGATCATCATAAATAATGTTTTCTGATGTAATCATATGAATTGTTGCAAATGAAGGATCTACGTTGAGTGGAGGGAGAGGAAAAGTTCCCAGTAAACCGGAATCTTTAACTAAACCTACGCCAACGTCCCTATAAGGGATTGTCGTCTTACCGACATGCTGGATACTCTCTGAAGAGGCTGGGTCGGATGAAAAGTATGTCAGCTGATCAATAGTCACGATCTTACCGTTATGTGGAAACTTAATTACTCTGAAGACCGATGAAACGACCGCTGTCATAGCATATGACCAACTTCGACCCAAAAGAAGGTTGTAGTCTAGAGGGGCATCAACCACTTCCACATCCAGACTAACGGTTTTACCTTCTACCCCTATAGGCAATTCCTGTAGAATACCAAACGGACGGAACCCACGGCCATCAAAGGCCTTAAGGATGGTGGGGGATTGGTTCAACGAAGGAGAACCAAGAGATCTCCAACATTGAATCGACATAATACACGTAGAAGCTCCCTCATCAATCACAGTCCGATGAATAGGCCTGTTTTTTACTATCACTGGAATTTGGAAAGCCATTTGATGGGGGAGACGCGGTGTACTATTTTCTAGATCGAAGATTATTAGATTCGGGTCCTGAACATCAACAGCTCCGATAGCCGACAAAAGTAATTTTCGTTGTGCTGGGCATGATTGCAGCACTTCTAACGCCGACATTGCTGAGGGTGAAACAGCTAAGTCCTCAACAATGTTGTAATTCTGGGCTGCTCTCGCATGTGGATTGAAAGCAGACCTTCGAAGTACACCCTTGGCGGGTGGTTTGATTACTAAGTCCGGGTTAGGTTTCTCGATCTGTAGTGGATCGGAACCAGGAGCTGAGGTTGATGGGTTAGAGTGAGAAGATTCTGCTTCCTTACCATCAACAGGATTCTTACTACCATAATCTTGCGATCGAGTCGCAATCCTCACATGAGACATCATCAAAATGGGTTCTTCACTGGCATTCGAGGAAGAACCTATCATCTTATTCTCCTGCTCCGGAAATGGATTTTTTAACACAGCAGGAGTGGGAGAACCTTTGACTATTTTCACAACCTCGGCCCGATGAGGGCAATCTCTCGTAAAATGATCCTCTTCACAAATAAGACAAGGATATCGAGGTTTGCGCTTTTCATCATTGGTTTCCGACTTTTCCGTTTTCTCCTTCGGAGCCTTGTCTGCTTTAGCCTTCTTCTTTCCTTTCTTCTTTCCACCGTTTTTTGATTTGGCCGTAGATGTCTCTACAGCGTGAATATCGGCAGTAAGTTCAGGAGAAGACTCCCCTGTCGGGGAATCAGGTAAAGTGATAATAGGAGTAGTTGAAGCCTTGGAAGACTTCTTCTTGCTCTTTGTATTCACGATACCAATCATACCATCAGCGGCATGAGATCCCGAAGGAGTAGCAGCGATTTGATTCGATTTTGGAAGATTCGGAATCTTCTCGTGTAACGTACCCGACTGAGTGTAAACTAAGTCAAGGTATTGCGCCTGAGCAATGACTTGCTCCTCAGTAACTACTCCGGCCTTAGCTACATCTTCAGTAATCTTCGGTAATAATGATTTAACAAACCATTCAGCTAAGATTTGGTCCGGGATAAAAACTTTCACTAGCCTTCTTCAACATCTCCACTCATGAATGTATACGTGGACGTTGATTGTTTTAGTGAAGTTAGTAACTCCGTGCCATTATCATATCTGACCGGCAACTGAAAGTGAGTTAAGAACGAGGTAGCTAACTCGCTAAAATTGTAAAAAGAGGCCCGTGGTAACTCAATGTACCACTTGGCCGCAAGACCAATGAGTGTACGCTGGAAAAGACGTAAGCGGATCGAATCATCCGAGATAGAATTTGAAGCACACCAGAGGTGGTAAGTCATCACGTGATTGGACGGATCCTCTCCAGACTTACCTTCGAACTTGGGTATATCACTGGGCAACTTATTTGGCATTGGCGGCCAGAACTGAATATATTGAATTGGATCGTTCGTTAGGCGTGTCAAGTCTGGTAAATCCAAAGTTGCTATAAACGGTAACTGCCAGTTAGGATCTCTAAAACTCTGGGTCACAAGACCAGTCCCAGGAGGAGGATATCCAGGATAACTAGGAACAGGAGTTGCATTTGGGATATTATATCCTCCTGGAAAACCAGGATTAACCGGACCGTACTGGGGTTGTTGAGGTTGTTGATAAGTGTACCCAGGATACGGTTGATACTGGTAAACCGGTTGTTGGACAGCTTGCCCAGGTTGGTACTGTCCCTAGTACAGTTGGTGAACAAATTGAGGTTGAGTAGTGACAACCGTACTTATACCAGGCTGACCTGCAGGCATCTGGACCGTGGTTTGAATCGTAGATCCAGACAACGGTAAAGATGTCTGAGGAGTGGTTACAGAGACAGTAGAAACCGGAGCCGTCGATACTCCAGAAGTAAGTATGGTAGATGTGGTGGTAGTTGCAACAGCCGTTTGAGATGGAGTACTAGGTGCGATTGGCGGCTGAGTAACTACCGAAGTTACAGAAGTTTGAACATTTGACTGGACAGGTTGCGGTTGCTGGGGTGGACCAGAAACTACGGGTTGTCCAGCTTGAGGAACCAACTGTAGACTTGGCTGCAACACCTGTTGACCCTGTGATGGATCCCATACTAACATTCCGGGGTATTGATCCGTAACAGGTTGAGGATACTGAGATCCATAACCGGATTGAGGATAGGATTGATAATTGTAAGGTGCAGTTCCCATACTTGGAATATATGACTGACCTTGAGGCAGTTGATAACCTTGACTTGAGTATTGACCTTGAGGTTGATAACCTTGAGGTAAATACGGATACTGGGGTTGACCTTGACCTTGAGGTTGGTACCCTTGAGGTTGGTACCCTTGGGGTTGATACCCTTGGGGTTGCCATCCTTGAGGTTGCCATCCTTGAGGTTGATATTGATACTGAGGTTGACCCTGGGGTACAAATTGAGGCTGGGGTTGACCTTGAGGCATGTATTGTACCATAGGTGCATACTGACCTTGAGGTTGCCCCCCAGACACGATTTGTGTACCTTGAGGTTGCCCCCCAGGTGTTAACTGAGGCTGCCCCCCAGGCGGTAATTGGCCACCTTGAGGTTGGGAAACGGGAACTGAACCTGACATCATGTAAATGTCTCCTACACCCAATGGTATATTACCACTGTTTCCAGCTAATAACCCATGATCAACGGGTTGAGGAGATGCCCCCGCAAAGGTACCAGAAAGTGATTGATACCCAGTGGGAACAGAAGGACCGCCATGTAAAAAAGATTCAGGACTTTGAGTAAACACGGACGACTGACCAGACATATTTACAGGAGTATAAATACCTCCAGGTGGAAATGGAGTACGAGGTGTAGAAAAACCTACCCCTGAGTTGTCTAACAAATTGGTTAACGAAAGGTACCAAGTAGTACTTCTAGGAGGACTGTAAAAGATAGATTCACGCTCCCTTAGATCAATGGTAAGTTGATCTTCAAGGTTAGAGACGCCTATTTCTTCCTCTGGAGCAAGTTCTTCGATAGCAATCAAACCAGTAGGAAGATTTTCGGTGATAATTCTTTCTATTCTCGGTGAATCTGGAACACTAGAAGTTGGAGTAACAGGTTCAGATATTTCAGGTTCTTTGCCTGTATCACTAGCAGACGAAAAACTACCAACAAGCTCAGAAACTGTAACAGCTTCGGGATTATAACCTGTCTCTAGACTTTGGTAATCTGGATGGACTACCAAGGAAGATTCTCCTTCTTCAGGTGAACCTACTCTACTGCCACTAGGAGGAGTTACAAGGACCTTCAACCCTTCGTATTGACCCGGAACGTCTTCAGGAGACCCACCCCACGATCTACGGAGTTTTCTTTACAAATCTTTTCCGGTAACAATCTCAGGTGACTTGCCCCGAAGTCTACGGGACTGTCTCGGTAATTCCGCCACAGCTAAAAACTTTTAACTACTACACACGAAAACAAAGTAAAAATTCAAATCAAACCACCTAAAGTCTCTAAAGAACCAAACAAATTTGAATCACACGCCTAAAGAATCTAGGGCGTCAAACCAAGCACAAACAGTAGCCTTCCAGACCGAAAGCGCTAGTTGGTGATGAAGCCCAACATCGCTGGATTCAGTACAGAAGTGGCGGGTGGAAGAGTTACCCCGGCAACCTGCTTAATGAATAGACTGGACCAAGTTCCTCCACTTTAACCGTCTCGAGTGAATTGAACCCCCCAGAAAATCCAAGTGAGTCTAGCCGACGTCTGCTCCAGGTACAGTGGGATCTTCCCTCCACCGTCACCTCGGTAGAATCCTAAAGATAATGGTCACTAAGGTTACCAACCGCAACAAATGCACCTGGGGGAACAGTCTAAACTCCGACAGCACGCAAGGGCAGAGTATCAAGCTCAATCCCCTTGCCGGCTCCTTGACAATAATCCAAGGTTTACCAACAAGTGACCCCTGGCTCCTCGACAATGGTTAATCCGAGGTTTACCGTTTGTAATACGTGCGTGTCTGGCGTCGTTCCCAACGAGGGGGGATTGATCCCCACACTGGTTCGGACACGAGCTCGTGCTTCTCCTTTAAGAGGAGCTTTCCCAGAGTACAAATGAGACAATTGGATTTATTGTATCACAAGATAAGCTACTTGTTTGGTTTTGTTGTCTTGGAGAGTTAATTACTCACCTACTCCAAGACACTAGCCTGATCTAAATTGGTGTTTCAGAGCCCTAGTAAATAAAAGTTACTACGTCGATTTTACTTTAAGCGTTAATTTTATGGTTTTTCTTAAAGACAAAAGGTAGCGGAAGTGAAACCAATGGTGTGTAGACTCGACTCAAACCACTACAAAGATGCACCTAAGATGATTTACGCTACTTTCCTTTTTCAATGAAATTCTTAACTAAGAGAGTTGAGAGATGCAAATTTTATAGAAAACAACTTTCTTAGTAAAGACAATCAAAGAAACAATTCTCTTTATCTTTTCAAGCATACAAACATGACCACTCCTTACGTGCACGAAAAACTCTTTTTCTTTCAAAACTTTTCAAAGCTACTTGAAACAAAACTTTTCAAAGGAGATGTTTTTGTATTTTCTCTTTTTAATAAAGCATATAAATGTATCTTAACGAAAATCAATCTCAAAAGCTATAAAATCTATGAAAACTTGACTCACAAGCAAATCAAAAGGGAAATTACTCTAAGCAAACCTAACAAGGCAAAAGCTCACAAAGATGATTCTAGGGTGTTTTAGTTGACCAAAATCAAATCAAGGACCAGCTAATGCAGAATCAAAAGACTAGTCAAAACAAAACTCAAATCTTTTTGTTCTTTTTGTAAAATGGATTTCAAGACTCAATCAACAAGCACTTCGAAATTTTCCCAAAGAGACAACTCAATGGTAAGTTGCTCTCACAGGTAGACTTTATGACAGGTCTGACTTCTAAGAATGCTGACAAAACCAGAGATATCTAAGGCTTAACAACTTCTACCGCCAAAGTCACTACAAGACCTACTCAAAAATCAAACCCTAGGGCTTAAATTTCTATGAAATCCACTAAAACACTCAATGCTATCGAAACAAGTTCAGGTGAATATCTTTGACAAGAGACTAATGAATCTGGGCAGTAAAAACTGAGAAAAAGCAAAATCTAAGAGAAAAAATGCAAAAAATGGAATTTTCTCAAATTTTAGCAGGGGACGCAGGCGACCCGTTAAGACAGGTGCGGGCCCGCTCTGTGCACACAGCGACAGTCCGTCCAGGGACGCACTGTGCAATACTCAGAGGGTGCGTCCTACTGGAAAATTCAAGAAAAACTCAAATGAATCTAACCCTAAGCAAACCCACCCAAAGACAAAGTCACAGAGCCAAAAACCAGAAAAATAAACCAATTTTCTCAGAGCAAAGTTCATACAAAGGAAAAGACTTTCACATCAATGGAGTCCCCAGCGGAGTCGCCAATTTGTCAGGCGGAAAGAGTCAATTGTGCGGACACAACCAACCTCCCTAGGAGCCTAAGACTCTCTAGTGACAAACAAGACAAACAAGAGCAATCCTTCTCTAAACATGCATTTACTATATGGGAAATCAAGTGTTTAGATCCTACCTGTAGTCCAACGCTGTTGTAGCAGTCCAGCTCCGCTGATCCGGATGAGCTCCTCCTTCACTTTGAAACCTGCATACACTAACAATCAAACGATTAAATAGCACTTGATAATCTCATAGAATAAAACATATTTAACACATAGACCAAGGAGTACATGAAACAACTCATAAATAACAAGTTATTGAGAAGAATGGACTCATTTGCATTAATAGGTAACAAAAGGAACAAATACAACCTGAGCCTTGGTGTTGTGCAAGTCCCTCCCAGGGTCCATCAAGAGTTCTCCTTTACTTTGACAAAGCTCACCCACTTCCAAATAGAACAAGCAAAGATGGCAATCTCTCCTCACAAGCTTCTAAATGGGAGTCCTAATTCCTGCAGCATTTACCCTTAGAAATGTATAGCTTCCAACCTCTCCTCCTTCTGGCCCAATGCCTGTATTTATAGTGCTCAAGAGGAAGTTAATCAGGTCCACCATCAATGGGATAATCCCCTCTTTGGATGGGATAGCTCCCTTATTGATGGGATAAGTTCCTCTTTGGTAGGAGTGCATGAACCATCTGGAGGCGCTCAATACACGTCGAACAACCTTCTAGAATGCTCTAGAAATGACCACAAGTAACTTTTTAAAGATGAAACTTGCGCATTTTAACCTTTACAGGGGGACGCACCTGCCCCTTTACATACAGAGCGTCCAAAGACGCAGCTTTTGTGAACATTGGGTGCGTCCCCGCAGGTAAGGTTGAGAGAACCTGCGTCCCCAGAGATAAATACATTTATAAAGACTTTCTCTCTTTTTGGAGTTTGACATGGAGAGCAGAGGCATAAGACTTGCCTAAGAGGATAGCATGACTGTTGATAGAGCCATACTAACTGTAAATAGTCATGGTGACATTTTTTAGTGTAACACGTACAAAAAAGTTGGACCTAGGGGACCCCTACCCAGCAGAAGGGAATATTGTACATGTAAGCGGGTTGATGTTTAAAGGACCCAATACGGGATCTACGTGGAGCAGAAAGAGATTAAAAATAGACTGCCATAATTTCATTGAAGCCATTTACAATTCGTTATTGTGTGAATGTGAAAGCGAGAAGAAAGGATAAACCCTAGCACGCCTAGAGGTGCATTGTAGTCAGATAATCAAGGAACTTTTGGGATTCCCCATCTAACCACTCCACCTCCACTGTATACACCTAAATCTCCACCTCCACTTCCCCCATTTAATATGGCTAACACAATAAATATGTCTATTTTTAAGCGTCAGGAATCAGAGGATCTCGAGCAATTTTGTTTTGTCATAGAAGATGAATGGAAAGCACAACAAATAAATGATGAAGATATAAGGAAATCTCATCTGATCACAGTGTTGTAGGACAAAGCACTGTCATGGTATATTAAGTATAGCACAACAAACCCAACTGCTTCGCTATCTGATACCAGGAAAGAACTGAACACAAAGTTCAAGAAACCAAAGTCGCAGTCGTAGTGCATTACATAGATCAAAGAGATTAAGAAAGTAGTCAGCAAGACTACCTAGGAATTATATCATACATTAAAATGTTTTTTGGGACAATTCAACTTTCAGATCTCTGATGAGCATCCCAAATAGTGGTATATAGCTGTGTTATTACCACATCTCAGATTACCGCTATTGTAGCAAAAGATCTCATCACAAACTGAGGCATTAGAAATTGCATGAAGCTATAAGCTGCACCAATATAGGATACTCATGTAGGATTTCAGTAGATACAAACCCAGTTAGCAATCTTACATATGGAGATACAATATTTGAAGAAGGGAAAAAAAGTGCTGCCTAATATGTGCTCATAAGTTTGGTGCATAAAGAGTAAAGAGGAAGGTCACTATAAGGACTAGTGTCCTGTCTATCATGATTATTTGGCTGCTAGAGGTCATAATCCTTTAAAACCAAAGCCTAGTGCTAGAACAAGTACCAAATCAATTGTTTGGTGTAGTATTTTCTGAATTGCAGGCGAGCACTCGACTGACCACTGTTATTTGTTACAGAAGTATGTGCAGTCGCCAAAGTAGTTATTTTGTAACTTATGCCAGTCAATAGGACATGACAAATGACATTGTCGTAGTTATGATTTGATGATAAGGAAAACTGCAACGTACAACATGCAAGTTGAAGGTTGCATGTAGGAAGATCATGGTTCACCTACAGAGTGCAGAGGATTTTAGGGCCGAGGACGCAGTCGAGGAGGGGGTGCTAGATGAGGTCGGGGTCAAATTATATGTTATAACTACAGTGAAGCTGTACATTTTTCATAGGATTGTCAAAACCCCACGACCCCTTCCTATAAGTATTGTAGACAGTTCAACCATGTAATAGAGGATTGTCCTATTTTGATGGATAAAATGTAGGAAAAGAAGAATTAGCAGCCTGGGCAAAACTTGCAAATGACGAGGGCTGAACCACGCAAATATGATCCAAGTGTTAATGTAGTGACACAATGTGGTGCAGCTACAAGAGGAGATAAAATAGAGGGAAGAAAAGAAGAGTTTCATGGACCCAGGAGCTTCGACATCGAAGATGCAAATGCAACTATTACCATGGAAGAATAATCCTGAAGTGGTTATTGCAATGGAGAACCCTGATCCAACCATTCTAAAGTCCTTTATGTAGACATGTATGGAGTTTCTAAGGGGTCAAAAATTAGTGGAAGTATTGAATAACTAATCGATAACTGAAATGGTAAAGAGAATCCATAACCTGAACAATAAGAAGTAAACAAAGTATACACAAATAATAAAAGAACCAGCTGAGAGATGTGATTAACTATGCAGATCGGCGAATTTGAAATGGATCAAGTAATTCTTGACTTGGTATCAGATGCGAATGTATTACCGAATCAGACCTAGGAGCGAATGGGGCAACCAAAGCTAAAATGGTCACCAATTCAGCTATGCATGGCCAATCAACAGAAAATCATCTTGATGGGTCGATTGCATGAGGTTGTTGTGGACATTGAAGGAGTAAGCGTGTTGGCGGACTTTGAATTCATTGAGATTGTGGATGACAACAATCCATATCTGCCTTTACTTGGACTCGATTAGGCTTTCTATATGGATGTTATAATCAATCTGAAAGAAGGAGTATGGTATTCGAGAAGCATGGTACTAGGGTCATTGTTTCTTTGGACCTATCTGAAGGAGCATGGTATACAGAACTTGTCCACGACGAATATGGCATTGAAGATATTGACAATATCTATAATTTAGTGATGTGTGACGAGGATTGGATCAAACCCACTGCATATGGAAGGATAAGATGGGAAAATTATAGTTCATGTGTCTCAGACTCTAATGATGAACTAGAGAACTGGAAGAACTAGTTGCATGAATTTTCTACTCTACCTTGTAAAAGACTTACAAAATATCTTCATTGCATCTCAATAGAGGTACCTAATTTAGCTTACTATGAGGGGATAGATGATGTCAGCTTATTTCTTGATGAGTTTGAAAGGGATGTATCAGAAGAATGGTGATTACAGGCCTTTGATATAGCTTTGCGGTCTACACCTGCACGATGGTGGGGTGCACATAAAGACAATATAGGAGATTGGAAGGAGTATCATCAATTGATGAGGCTCGGTTTCAGTCATGCAAACATAAGCCTTGCAGAGAAGTATAATGGTAAGGATGATCCTCGAGAATAGTTTGTTGCATTGGACTACGACATGGGGTGAATAACCTCAACCAGAATGGGTACACATATTTGTCCACACTTTGGATGTGATACCGATGAATTGGTATCTCAAAATGGAGTTGCACCATGGCAACGCCGAATAGTATGATATGAAGGAAGTTTTTATATTGACCTTTAGATTCAAACATGGTTTTTAGTGTTTTTGTCTTGTTGGGGCCTGACCTAGGTTTGGAGTTAATTAGCCAAACAAATCCCTGTACTACTGGCCCTTTCGGCAACAGTCCATGGAACACGGACTAAGGTCTCACCCGAAGTAGTATGGGGGGATGCTGGAACCAGGTTTCTACACCCTTGAGATGTCTGAAGGGTTGATTTATTCCAACTATGAATACCTTCGCGCAGGTTACTTTGTGTGCTTCCCTGGCCTAAAAGGCCTTCGTGCCCTGATATATTCGCCTTCACACAACCCTAACCAGGGGTTGTGGGGTTTTCACGCTGTTGGAGCAACGATCTGCACTATTTCCCTAAGTCACACTAGGGATCTTACTTATCTTCTTATAACAATTAGTTATCTTCACATAAATAGATACCTTGTATTATATTCACTTACTTAGGACATTTATATAATCTCACGTAGTAAATAAATAATAAACTTGCAATTCATACACAATAATACATAAAACAGGAAAAGATACACATAAATATGGTAAAACTTCTCTTTATTAATGCTTTCCATGGTTACAGACTTGACCTGCCTTGCACACTCAGCTGCATGGGTCCGCGCACTCAGTTACGGACTACTAGGCCTCTTTACACTCAGCTGCAGAGCCTTCTCCTAATCTATGACCCAAAGACACAATTCTACAATTCAGATACTCTACTATGCTTCTATTCCATGATCATCAATCCATCAGATTGTCTTTTACACTTAGAGCTTCGCTCTATTTATACAATCCCATAGTCCGTGGACCATGGGTAGTTCTCTCAAACTGACACTACATTACAAAAATATGGGCGGACAACCCTATGACTCTATTACAACTTCGCGCTCCGTGCCCACAAATCATGGAGTATTTATAATAGACTTAGTCAAAAATTGGGCTTTAAGCCACAAAACTTGTCTTGGGGGGATCCTGTTGTACCTTAAGAAACCAATTTCCTGGCTGTGTAGAAATTGTGCTTAAGACATTAATGTTTATAATTATTGTCACTTGCTTGTTACTTAATTGTATATTCTATTCTCAAATGAAGGACCTGAAAGACTTGGTTTTAAGCCCTCAATATTTAGGTGACATGAAAATCTCATAATGCCATTTGATTTCTGGATATAAATGATGAACAAAGAAAGCTTGAAGAAATCATAGACAATATGCTGTTTTAAACAGAATCTACTATCTCTAACACTTTGAGAAGTTAAAGATAATATGTTTGTTGGCATTATGATGCATGTGTTGTACTTGATGGAAACCCACTCATAAAAGAACATCTCTCTTATTTATATCTAGATGAATCTACGGAAGAGATATCAGATGACAATTCTCAGTATGACAAGTCCAAAGGGGGAGATTGTTGGCATTATGAGACAAGTGTTGTCCTTGATGGAAAATCACACAAATGATAAATTATAGTCCAGCGAATTTATTTGATAAATTATAGTGCAACAAAGTTTCCTTCATGCAGAGAAAAGTTCACGCACTTTTATGCAGAGAAAAGTTTATTCCATGTAGAGAAAAGTTCACGCACTTTTATGCAGAGAAAAGTTTACTCCATGTAGAGAAACGTTCACACACTTTTATGCAGAGAAAAGTTTATTCCATGTAGAGAAATGTTCACGCACTTCTATGCATAGAAAAGTTTACTCCATGTAGAGAAAAGTTCACGCACTTTTATGCAGAGAAACGTTTATTTCATGTAGAGAAAAGTTCATGCACGTTTATGCAGAGAAGAGTTTATTTCATGTAGAGAAATGTTCATGCACTTTTATGCAGAGAAAAGTTTATTTCATGTAGAGAAAAGTTTACGCACTTTCATGCAGAGAAAAGTTCCCTTCATGCAAGAGAAAAGTTCACGCACTTTCATGGTTGGTTCATGGTATTAGTCCGACAGTTTTTGATCCTATGGTTTTGGTCCGTGGTATTGCATCCAAAAGTGTTGATCTCACGCACTTTCATGGTTGGTTCATGGTATTAGTCCAACAGTGTTTTGATCCTATGGTTTTGGACCGTGGTATTGAGAAAGGACTAAGGCTATAAAAGAGGAAGGAGATCATTTGGCAAAGCATCATCTGAATTATTGAATATCTGATAAAGTGCTAGATCTGGAATACTGTGATTGGGTTATGGTGCAGATCTGGATATGAGCTAAAGAGGGATCTCACCGGTTGATGGAGAACAAGATCTAAGGATAGATCGGGATCAAATGGTTTGAAATGAACTATCTTTATATATTTGATTATGCTTATTCTAGATCTGTATATTGAAAAATGATCTGAACTGGGTATAAGTTAAGTTTGAAATCGCTGCAAGTCATGTTTGAATATTTATAGATCTGTACGTGGGTTGGCTTTGGTGTAAGCACGTATATATGCAGGTTTGGTTCATTGTAGTAGCGTATACAATTTGAGCTATGATATTTGAAGTCACAGGTGGTTCTGGTTGTTGATGGGTTTTGATGACAGTTTAAAGGTGTCAGTATTCTGCATATCCTGTTTGGTTGATTGTGTTTAGCTTCAGTATTGATGGATGAGAACTAATATTGGATCAGGATCATAATGACTCATATTTATGTGATCTGATGGACTAGATCTGGGTGCTAACACATATATTATCCTTGTATATGTATTGATCTAGTGTTTGGGTGATTTAGAAGATTGATTGATTATGTGATTCAATGATATTAATGGGTCCAGTATGAAAATTGGATGAAACGTGGCCTTTCAGATTATGTGTTGTGCTTCAGGAATATCCAGTATGAAAATGTATGAAAAGTGGTCCCTGGAAGAAAGAGAAGGTTGTAGCCTTCGGTAGGCCAACACCTACGTACCAGTATCTTGGCTAGTACAAGAGCTAAGGGGGTTGTAGCTCCCTTCCAGGAGAAGCTGGAGAATGAGAGAGGGTTGTAGCTCTCTGCAGGTTGGAGCCTGCGTACTGGTAAAGGACTGCACCAGTACAAAATCATTGTAAAAAGAGTTTCTAATTGAAAGAAGATAGAGACATATTGCAGCAGGTGGTTTTCTCCCACATTGGGTTTCCACGTTATATCATGGTGTTCATGTGTGTGGCTTATGTGTGATGATCTGTTCTATTTTACTGCACCTGTTTACTGTTAATATGGTTGATAATGTTCTAATGCACTCATTAAGGATCAACTAACTGAATCATAAGAAGTTGTGGAAGTAGCATATATGAATCTGAATATGGAAATGAAAAAGTTTTATTGATGTGATAATACTGATTCACCCCCCCCCCCCTCTCAGTATTATTTCCAACAATTGGTATCAGAGCAGGTCCTTTGGTAGAAGCTTGATCACTTGAAGGAGATACGTGGAACTATGGGAATGAAGCTTAAGAAGAAAGCACCTAAGAAGAATAAGACATTTCAAAAGAACTATGACATTGGGAGAATCGATTGGGGATTAGGTATAAGAAGCTCTTCAGATTCAAAATCAGATTCAGAATCATTTCAGAATGAAGATGAACTATCAGGTATGAATTTGCTATCCTCTGATGTTCCAGCTATCTATCCATTTGGAAAGGAAGGAAGTGATAATGAAACAATTGAATGTGCTCTTATGGGTGAGGAAGAAGGATATCAAATAGAGACAGTATTTAGAAGGCTTACAGACAAAATTAAAGATCAACAAGATCTATTGAACAAAAGGGAATGTGCTTTCAAAGAAGAAGTTACCAAACTAAAAGCTCAATCAAAGGAAGGGAACAAGGTAAGAAAGTTACTCAAGGACAAGGAAAATCAATGTCAAAAGTTGCAGGGTGAAGTGACATCATTAAGAGATGAAGTCAATGAAAGAAGCACAACCATCAAGAAACTCAGAGATAGATCCAGTTACTATGAAAGTCTTGAAGCCACGATCCACTCGCTAAAGGAAGATCTTGAAGAATCAAAGAAGCAGAATAAAGATCTACTCCAAGCTATTGAAAAACAGGTAAACGAAGTTATCAGCTTAAAATCTCAACTGGAATGTGCCTTTAGAATTCGTCAAATGCAGCAGGATCTGAATGAAGAACAAGAAAAGGAGATTCTCAAACTAAGGCATCAGTTTGAAGAAGGAAGGAAAGCTGAAGAAGACATGAAGAAGCAATGTCTAGAAAAGGAGGAACAACTTCAAGTTGAGGTAAATATCTTGAAAGGTAAATTAGAAGAAAAGGATAAACTGTTGAAATTTCAAGATAATACTAAAGCCTTGGATGATATTCTTAGTAGTCAAAGGTCTCCTGTTATCAAGACTGGTCTTGGTTTTCATGAATTTGTTGAAGGTGAATCTAGTTCACAAGGTGAGGCAAGGAACTCTAAAGAGAAATCTAAAATGATCAACATGGAGATGAAAGGTAAACCCCATCAACAATCAAGGAAAGAGACTCCTCAAAGAAAATCTTTTACTCCTCCTATGAATAATGTTGAATGTTATGTATGTCATAATCTTGGACATGTTGCAGCTAGATGTGGAAGAAGAAGGGTTCAAGACCATCATGCAGAAACATCATCACATTCAAGGTACTTTAATGGATATTGCTTTGCTTGCAATATGTTTGGTCACAAAGCTGCTGATTGCTACAGGAGAAATATGAAACATGTAAGATGTTATGCATGTAACAAGCTTGGACATATAGCAAAGGAATGCAGGAACAAAGCACGGACATCACACCAAAAGGAGAAAACAACATCACACTTGAAGATATGGAAGAAGAAGGAAGTACAGTCAGAAAGATGTGGCACAACACAATGTACTCAGACACAGCACAACACAGACATAACAGACTCAGAGGGAGCTGAAAGCATAAAACTTCAGTGTCCTGAATCTTATACGCAGGTTCCATAAAGGGAAGTCGCGTATATACGCGAGTTGGATACTGCACAGTAGCGTATATGATTATCTGAAGAAATGCAGTAGGGACAGGTTCAGGAAAAGGATTTGTTATGATTCAGTCCATTATTTTCTCTGTTTGATAATGTTTACAGTCTGCTGAGGATGTGTGGAAATGTCTTGATACTTGTAAAGATGTTTAGAAGGATCCTAACTTGATGATGATGATGTCTTGATGCTGATATATGCATGTTCAGATCTAACAGTGAACAGATGGCACAGGTTGAGGGGGAGCATATGCCTTTAATAATGCATTGTTGGCATTATGGTTAATAGTCCTTGATGATGATGTTTATATGGCTAAATGATATATCTTGCTATGATGTGGTTATGAGTTGTCCATGATAAAATCTCATATGATTCTTGGGGTTACATAGTTGATGTTCAGATTGTATTTGTGAATTGATTCTTAGATGGTGCATATATGATGCTTACATGGTGATCTTCAGAAGTACAAAGCTTGAATTCACATCTTCTTTACTTGATGATGAGTCACTCATATGTCGTTGCCGTCATATGCATAAAGATCATATATTACAGTTATGATGCAAGATTCCTATTGTTCTTGGCACATATATGGATGAGGATTGTTGGCTGGATACATGGATGATTATTCAAAGTTGCATTGTTGGAGACATGATGATGATGAGTTCTTACCTATATGATGATAGAATTCTATTCAAAGGGATGAATTGATGCAGACATACCTTGTTATAGGTTGATGACTTACAGGACATTTACAGGTTGGTGATCTGGAATTGGCTGTACGCGAGTTTCATAAGGAGTATCCGCGTATATACGCAAGTTTCTGTGGATACAGTCGCGTATATGTTGGTTTGAATAAAATCAGTAGGCCAGACTCTGGGTGAGAAGAGTCTGATATGGGTCTGAGAGAGACCATCTGGCACAGGTTCAGGGGGAGCAGATTAACTTCTAATAATGCATTGTTGGCATTACCTTAGAAGCTCTTGGTTCGTGTACACAAGCTGTTTTGGTTAAAACAGGTGCAGAAGGAGAACAGAAGGAGATCATGGTTGCTGATCTGAAAAGTGTTTGACAGATGCTGCTCCTATCAGTTATTGGTGACTTTCATAAGTCTTGCTCTAGATATTTTGTCTCTATGTCATGTATCTCTTTTATGGTGTCAAGGTCATGTAACGGCCTATATTGGTTTCCCCACTATGCCTGGGATGAAGATGTAATGTTCTTGTTTTATCTTTTGATGTATCCCCACTTGGTTGGGTGGATGAGTCAATTCTAGTATATCCCCACTTGGTTGGGAAATGGATGTATGTATGAGTCCTTGGTGATAGGAAAGTCATTTATGATAGAGTCATGTCCTTGTAAAACATCTTTTTGCAGACCTTGCTTATAGACAGGGGGAGCATGAACAACACACTTCAGCAAAGCCGAGACTCAGCATGTACTCAGGGGGAGCATGGACAGATAGGTATACCTTGGTGTATACAAAGGGGGAGCTCATTCAGAAATTTCAGCAGGCACTCAGGCGAGTATGGACAGCGGAATGTTCAGTAAAGGAAGAGAATATCTTGGTCCGCCCTTTGCCCTTGATGTCAAAGGGGGAGAGTGATTTGGTGTTGTTGCCATCAAGTCCAAAAGGGGAGATTGTTGGCATTATGATGCATGTGTTGTACTTGATGGCAACCCACTCATAAATGAACATCTCTCTTATTTATATCTAGATGAATCTACGGAAGATATATCAGATGACAATTCTCAGTATGACAAGTCCAAAGGGGGAGATTGTTGGCATTATGAGAAAAGTGTTGTCCTTGATGGCAAATCACACAAATGATAAATTATAGTGCAGCAAATTTATTTGATAAATTATAGTGCAACAAAGTTTCCTTCATGTAGAGAAAAGTTCACGCACTTTTATGCAGAGAAAAGTTTATTACATGTAGAGAAAATTTCACGCACTTTTATGCAGAGAAAAGTTTATTCCATGTAGAGAAAAGTTCACGCACTTTTATGCAGAGAAAATTTTACTCCATGTAGAGAAAAGTTCACGCACTTTTATGCAGAGAAAAATTTATTCCATGTAGAGAAAAGTTCACGCACTTTTATGCAGAGAAAAGTTTACTCCATGTAGAGAAAAGTTTATTTCATGTAGAGGAAAGTTCACACACTTTTATGCAGAGAAGAGTTTATTTCATGTAGAGAAATGTTCACGCACTTTTATGCAGAGAAAAGTTTATTTCATGTAGAGAAAAGTTTACGCACTTTCATGCAGATAAAAGTTCCCTTCATGCAAGAGAAAAGTTCACACACTTTCATGGGTGGTTCATGGTATTAGTACGATAGTTTTTGATCCTATGGTTTTGGTCCATGGTATTGCATCCAAAAGTGTTGATCTCACGCACTTTCATGGTTGGTTCATGGTATTAGTCCAACAGTTTTTTGATCCTATGGTTTTGGACCGTGGTATTGAGAAAGGACTAAGGCTATAAAAGAGGAAGGAGATCATTTGGCAAAGCATCATCTGAATTATTGAATATATGATAAAGTGCTAGATCGGGAATACTGTGATTGGGTTATGGTGCAGATCTGGATCTGAGCTAAAGAGGGATCTCACCAGTTGATGGAGAACAAGATCTAAGGATAGATCGGGATCAAATGGTTTGAAATGAACTATCTCTATATATTTGATTATGCTTATTCTAGATCTGTATATTGAAAAATGATCTGAACTGGGTATAACTTAAGTTTGAAATCGCTGCAAGTCATGTTTGAATATTTATAGATCTATACATGGGTTGGCTTTGGTGTAAGCGCGTATATATGCAGGTTTGGTTCATTGTAGTAGCGTATACAATTTGAGCTATGATATTTGAAGTCACAGGTGGTTCTGGTTGTTGATGGGTTCTGGTGACAGTTTAAAGGTGTCAGTATTCTGCATATCCTGTTTGGTTGATTGTGTTTAGCTTCAGTATTGATGGATGAGAACTAATATTGGATCAAGATCATAATGACTCATATTTATGTGATCTGATGGACTAGATCTGGGTGCTAACACATATATTATCCTTGTATATGTATTGATCTATTGTTTGGGTGATTCAGAAGATTGATTGATTATGTGCTTCAATGATATTAATGGGTCCATTATGAAAATTGGATGAAACGTGGCCTTTCAGATTATGTGTTGTGCTTCAGGAATATCCAGTATGAAAATGTATGAAACGTGGTCCCTGGAAGAAAGAGAAGGTTGTAGCCTTCAGTAGGCCAGCACCTACGTACTAGTATCTTGGCTAGTACAAGAGCTAAGGAGGTTGTAGCTCCCTTCCAGGAGAAGCTGGAGAACGAGAGAGGGTTGTAGCTCTCTGCAGGTTGGAGCCTGCGTACTGGTAAAGGACTGCACCAGTACAAAATCATTGTAAAAAGAGTTTCTAATTGAAAGAAGATAGAGACATATTGCAGCAGGTGGTTTTCTCCCACATTGGGTTTCCATGTTATATCATGGTGTTCATGTGTGTGGCTTATGTGTGATGATCTGTTCTATTTTACTGCACCTGTTTACTGTTAATATGGTTGATAATGTTCTAATGCACTCATTAAGGATCAACTAACTGAATCATAAGAAGTTGTGGAAGTAGCATATATGAATCTGAATATGGAAATGAAAAAGTTTTATTGATGTGATAATACTGATTCACCCCCCCCCTCTCAGTATTATTTCCAACAATGTTGTCTTACACAAAAACTACTATCTATAACTTAGAAGAATTATAGAGGTGGGAACTTCAAGTATAGGATTCGTAGACAATATGTTGTTTTACACAGAAACTACTATCTGTAAATTAGGAGAATTGCAGAGGTGGGAACTTCAAGTATAGGAGCGCTCGTTTAAGGGATGTTAACTTCATTTACATAAGCAAATAAAGACCTACATCTTGATTACCATACTTAAAGGAAGAAACCATTTATGACACATAAGAGAGAAGTCATAAAATCATACCCAAAAATGTATGGAAAACTTCTGATTCTTTCATTAATCAATAGTTGTATCAGGAATACAGTGGCCTAGTCTCCAGGTTCCCCAAAATTTTAACCCCTTCTCTGTAAACTCTCCTCTTTTTATACATTATGAGACAGTTGGTAATCACCAAAATTGTCAAAATACCTAACTATCCTCTAACTGTCTAAAGTAAAAATTATTATAGAATATTACATAGAGGGTAAAAGTCACCTCATTCTCAAGAAAATAAAATAACAAGAACTAACAGAAATTAGAAGGTGATGGCCGTTCGTTGTTCGAATCTGTTGCTTGAGCCTGTGGTTCTACTGATGTATCTTTATATTGCTATCATCCATTAATGAAGTAGTGAAGGAAGTGTTGGGGTATGGTGAGTGACGTGGGAAATTAATAGATGAAAGTGGTGGAAGATGTGGAATGAGCGACGTGGGGCGGAAAGATTTGGGAGCTCACCTCGGGGGTAAAGAATGTATGGGAGCTTCAACGAGGTTGAACCTCCACAGTGATTTCAGGCCACACATCACGGTCAACCATGATAATGTCATGGTTAACTGTAGGGGTTGATCTTTAATTAATCTTCGTGCTCATTTCTTCCCTGCAGCACACCTCAACGTACTTATCAAGCGATACCTCTTGAACCTGCATGACCTTTAGCATATGGCAAACCTTCGATTACCATGGAACTCAAAAGAATTAACACTTTGGCTCATAAACATGTCGTTTCCACCTTTTTAGTGCCCCTTTGACTCCCATATAGACCCGATAGGAAATAAAAACTGCCAGTTAATGATTTATTGGGTCCGATTTTAAAGATAGAACCCGATTACTTTCCGACCCAATATTTGGCCCAGACTTCGGCGAATTAAACTTTATTTGATACACCATCATGTCCAATCTCTGAGATAAACCCCATTCTATTTAACTACGTGATTACAGTCGGATTTGTGGCTTGTTGATTGGAGGACCCAGATCTTCTCGCGGGTTTATCACTGTCAAAATCCATTAGTATTTGGTTTTTCTTTCATATTTTTTATTTTTCTTTCATTTTGTGATAAAAATGAAAATAAAACTTAAATAACAAATGATGCTACAACATATGCCTCCACCTGGGGATAGTGCTTTTGCCACAGAAGCACTAAGAACCACAGATTAGTGCCTTCACCTCGGGCATGGAGTCATATACTGCTTAACCAATTCAAATTATATGGCATTTGTAAACTGAATTCATTACAGTATCTACAATGATAGGATGCTTGTGCTTTGATAGAAAAGTGCTGAGAATCATAGATTAGTAGTCTTAGTTGGGCATGGAGTCCAAAATTCTGAAAACCCTGAAATTCGAAAGACTAAAACCTGACATTCTTGAAATCTGAAACCTGTGCAAACTGGTTTCCAACTGGAACAGTCACCCTTATTTATCAGCAAAGATTAAACTAAAGAACTGCAACTGGAAACCAAATTCTCAACACCTGAGCTTATTTATGTACAGGTTCCTACCTATCTATATGACTAACCCCAATCAGGTGAAGTCAATCTTCCAATGGTACCAGGTTAGCATTTGAGTGCTTGATCTAGAACCATTCTGCCAGTGAGTTTTGAAAATACAATTCATCCTGAATGGAAAATAAACTATGCATAAGGGCAGATCACAACAAAAATTAGGAATATATCCAAAAAATGATATGTGTAGGCTGCTAATTTCTCCATGTAATCTACCACAGGATCTTCAAAAGTATAAGAAAAATATGGTCCTAATCAGCCCCAAAAGAAAAAATCTCTATGTATGAAGGTTCTTGCTCGAATAAACCTTTTATTGGGATAATATGCTCAATAGAATAATTAGAAACATCTTTAAGAAAATGATCTATGCCATTTTTATGTCTCCACTTTTCATCTTTGAGCTTTGATTGAAAATAATTTGTAATTATGACCTCAGGAAATAAGAGAAAATTTTTCACATCACTATATGACATATGGTCAAATTCAAATAGATTGTTTACCTCCAATCCATGGGCATCATTGTGTTCAATTGCAATGATAAACAATCTCTTTATCAACTTTCTTTTTACATAAGATAGCTTCTTTCGCTATGATAAATGGCTCAAAATATTATTGTCCAACATTTCCCACTTGCTGGTTTCCTTCTCTATGTCCAACACGCAACTAATGAACCTGAAGAGCTTCATCCTATTCCTCATTTGAACCATTTTTGTTATAAATAGGAGGACCATCAAATTTAACAAAATAAGATCTCTGGGGATTTATTTGAAACTTGATTATTTCTCCCTCTTCTCGATTGCTGGATAGAAATTCTTGATGCATGTTTAAACTTTTCTCCATTTTAATGCTCTCTTGATTTGCTTGGAATAGGGTCAACAAATTCTCTGCTTGTGAGATTATTGAAGAAGAGTTTTTTTTAACTTTTCCGCATCATTTTGAGAAAATTATAGTTCTTTGCTTTCAGAGACTTTCTCATAATTAATTTTGCTATAACCTCTCTGAATGCTTGATATATTATCATCATGATCATTAGTTTCTTCAGCAGGATTATCATGAGCTTTTAAAGTTTCTTTAGAATCATAATATTCACAACAACCTTCAAAAAGAAGCTTGTGTGCATAATAAGTTATACAAAAAGAATTGAACACTGAATGGAATTATTTCAAAGATGAAATGCTTGAACAAGGCAGAGACCTGTACCAAACCCTAGCTTCTTGGTCCAAAGAAAACATAAACAACTTCATCTTCACATCTTCATGAATGATACTCTGCTGCTCCATGCATTCCTGAAACTCTTGGAGGTGCTGAACCGTATCTTCATATTCATTTCCACTGAATCTTGGAAGATATTGATTCCACTCATGAAATGTAGGCATATGATGAGGATAGTTAATGATCCCAGTAAAATCTAGTGGGTCAAATTTATTGGCTAAGAATGCAGGGATAGCCATTAAATCCCAGAAAATAAAACTCCAAAGTGAAGATCACAGGTGTGAATGTACAACCAACTACTGAAACTTGTCACCCTCAAGAATTAGCTTCAAACTTAATAAACCCAAGGAAAAGTGTTCTTGTCTTCTCTCCCTGGAAACGACACCAATTAATGTTGTACCTTAAGAAACCATTTCCTTGTTGTGTATAAATTGTGCTTAAGGCATTAATGTTTATAGTTATTTTCACTTGCTTGTCACTTAATTGTATGTTGTATTCTCAAATGAAGGACCTGAAAGACTTGGTTTTAACCCCTCAATACTTAGGTGACATGAAAATCTCAGAATTCCATTTGATTTCTAGATATAATGATGAATGAAGAAAGCTTGAAGAAGTCATAGACAATATGTTGTTTTACAAAGAATCTACTATATGTGACCATTTGAGAAGTTAAAGATAATATGTTGTATTGCACAGAAACTACTCTCTATAACTTAGAAGAATTTCAGAGGTCAGAACTTCAAGTATGGGAGTCATAGACAATATATTATTTTACATAGAAACTACTATCTGTAACTTAGGATAATTGCAGAGGTGGGAACTTCAAGTATAGGAGCACTCTTTTAAGGGATCTTAACTTCATTTACATAGGCAAATAAATACCTGCAGCTTCATTACCATAAAGGAAGAAAACATTTGATGACACATAACAGAGAAGTCACAAAATCATACCCAACAATGTATAGGAAACTTCTGATTCTTTCATTAATCAATAGTTGTATCAGGAATATAGTGGCCTAGTCTCCAGGTTCCCCAAAAGTCGAACCCCTTCTCTGTAAACTTTCCTCTTTTTATACATTATGAG
This sequence comes from Pinus tabuliformis, assembly GCA_031772625.1. Taxonomy (NCBI): domain Eukaryota; kingdom Viridiplantae; phylum Streptophyta; class Pinopsida; order Pinales; family Pinaceae; genus Pinus; species Pinus tabuliformis. Next base: position 491,250,368 of record CM062807.1, on the reverse strand, counting down.
ATAGTTGGTAATAACCAAAATTGTCAAACTACCTAACTATCCTCTAACTGTCTAAAGTGAAAATTACTATAGAATATTACATAGAGGGTAAAAGAAACCTCATTCTCAAGAAAAAAAAATAACAGGAAGTAACGGAAATTAGAAGGTGATGGTCGTTCATTGTTCGAATCTATAGCTTGAGCCTGTGGTTCTGCTGATGTATCTTTATGTTGCTCTATCATCCATTAATGGAGTAGTGAAGGAAGTGGTAGGGTATGGTTAGAGACATGGGTAGTTGACAGATGAAAGCAGTGGAAGATGTCGAATGAGCGACGTGTGGTGGAAAGTTTTGGGAGCACACCGTGTGGGTAAAGAATGTACGGGAGCTTCAATGAGGTTGAACCCCTGCAGTGATTTCAGGCCACACATCGCGGTCAACCATGCTAACATCATGGTCAACTGCAAGGGTTGAGCTTTAATTAATCTTCATGCTCATTGCTTCCCCACAGCATACCTCAATGTACTTATCAAGCTATCGCTTGATCGCGCCTCTTGAACCTGCATGACCTTTAGCATATGGTAAACCTTCGATTACCATAGAACTCAAAATAATTAACACTCTGGTTCATAAACTTGTCACGTCCGCCTTTTCAACACCCCTTTGACTCCCATACGAATCCGATAGGAAATAAAAACTGCCAGTTAACGATTTATCGGGTCCGATTTTAAAGATAGAACCTGATTACTTTATGACTTGATATTTGGCTTGGAATTCACCGAATTAAACTGTATTTGATACACCATCATTTTCGATCTTCAGAATAAACCCCATTCTAGTTAAGTACTTGATTGTTGTCGGATCTATGGCCTATTGATTGGATGGCCCAAATATTCTCATGGGTTTATCACTTTCAAAAGCCATTAATATATGGTTTTTCTTTCATATTTTTTTTTTATTTTTCTTTCATTTTGTGATAAAACTAAAAATAAAATTAAATAACAAAGGATGCTACAACAGATCCCATGCCCAACAGACCCCCAACACAAACATCATGACTTATCCTCAAGTCACTCTATTGGTGCAGAGACCTGCGTACGAAGACCTCCTAGCTCTGCTCAGACTGTTGCATGGTCGGAAACGCACTAAGTGGCTATCTTCTAAATCTCCTGTACGCGTTGTTCGGAGACCGCGGTGTTGGAACTGCTCTCCTGCATCTATTCTTGCATCCCCTACAATTGTTGTTGTGATTACGAAGGCCTCATCGATCCAAGGCTAAACATGCACCTTCAAAACTGCTTCTTTATGTCATGCTATGTCCACTGCCTCTTTAAGAGCTTTGGCCTGTTGCATTCTCGCGAGCCTTTGAGTGAGGGCCACCATCTGCGTTGTCCCTTTGATGTTGTCATACTGCAGCTGTATCTCACGTGCCTCTGTTTCTAAGCATTGTATGTTCGGGTCCTCCTGCATATTTCTGAGGACCTCGAATGATTCTTCCAACATTCTAGTGGAGTCCCTTACTACACTACTGACATCTTCCATCCCTGATGTAATCGCATTGGCGCAATGTTATCTTACCTCTGGAGGAGTTGAAGGCCGGGCCTTCAACCACAGCTCTGCAATCTGAAGGTTCAACTCTAGCTAAACCTTAGCCATTTCTTTGTTGGGTTGTGTTATATTCTTTCCACGACTAACCTACATTAGGTTGGGTGGACCTACCTATGGTTTTCAGTCGATGGTATTGGATGCTTCGGCATGTATAAATATGTATTGTAAGATTGAAAGGAACATAATGAAAAATCAAGCTGGTAGTCTCGGTTTTGGGATCCAGGGGAAATGTCTGTGTATATGTGTTTTATGTGATATGCTCTCACATTTTTTATTTTCTATGTTTTAGAATTCATATGCAGGTAATTTCTGTATGGGGTTAAAACCTACATTTGGTATCAGAGTTGTTTTGGTTTTAAGGGGATGCCTTTGTTGCTGAGGGGTTTTGCTCGAGCCTGTGGTAGACCCTGTTCAGTGGGAGATCTGCGAGATTGATTTTGGTGGTGAAGGAAGATGGTAAGTAGTGGAAAGATAGAGATCGATAAATTTAATGGTCAGAGTTTTGAGTTATGGAAACTCAAGATGGAGGATCTATTGGTGGATAAAGATCAGCGGATCGTAGTAGATCCAAGTACTAAACCAACGGGAGTGTCCGATGAAGAATGGAAGAAGTTGGATCAGAAGGAAAAGAGCACAATACGATTGTGTGTCTTAGATTCAGTATTGTTGAATGTATCAGGGGAATCTACAGCAAAGGCTTTGTGGGACAAGTTAGGGAATTTGTACCAATCTAAGTCTCTGGTGAATAAACGTTTCCTACAGAAAAAGTTGTATAACCTGAGGATGAAAGATGGAGACTCGGTGACAAAGCATTTGAACACATTTAATACTGTGGTAATTTAGTTATTATTTGTTGATATTAAAATTTCAGATGAAGATAAGTGCATCAGTTTGTTGTGTTCTCTACCAGATTAGTGGGATAGTCTAGTTATTGCAGTAGGTAGTAATGCAACTACCTTGCAGTTTGATGAAATAGTCTCATCCTTGCTAATGGAGGAGATGAGATGGAAAAATATGGAGAGCCAGAATGGTGATGCCTTGTTTGTACGAGGATAGCCCCAGAATAGAAACAAAAATAAGTCATCGAGTGGGAGATCTAAATCTAGAGGGAGATCTAAATATCCAGGAAAACCTGTAAAGGTGGTGTGCTAGAAATGCAGAAAGGAAGGGCACTACAAAAGGGGTTGTAAATATAAAGCTCCTGAGAAAGGAAAGGGATCTGATGATGCTTCTTCTGCAGAGGCGAAAACCACCTTAGATGAAGGAGGGGATGTGTACTTGGATTTTTCAAGTACAAATGTAGATCATGACGCATGGTTGATTGACACAGGTGCATCCTTTGACTTCACTCCCCATAGAGAGTGGTTCTGCGAGTATGATAAACACGATGGTGGTGATGTCTTATTAGGGGATGATAGGAAGGGTAGAATCGTTGGTCTCAGAAAAGTAAAGTTGAAGTTGTAAGGTGGAAGGGTTAGAACACTTCTAGGTGTTCTGCATATTCCTGTATTATCCAGAAATATGATTTCTGTAAGCAAGCTGGATGATGCAGGTGTAAAAACAATGTTCAAGAAGGATGCCTACAAGATGGTTCGAGGAGCACTGGTATTGATGAGGGAGTTTGGGTTGGAACTCTGTACAAGCTGCAAGGTAGCACTATTGTTTATGGGTGCAACAGTTCTGTGGTTCCTGAAAGTGGAGCAAAGAATCTAGTGGTCTTTGGAGAAAAAACCATGTTGTGGCATCAAAGGCTTGGACATATTGGAGAGAAGGGCCTTCAAATACTTCATGATAAAGGTATGGCAGAAGGTATGAGTAATAGCTCTTTGGATTTTGATTTCTGTGAAAATTGCGTATATGGGAAGCAGAATCGGGTGAGTTTCCCCTCTGGTGATAAGAGGGGAAAATAGATATGTGTTTGGACCTGTGAATATTCCATCACTGGGTAAGTCTGTATACTATGTACCATTTATAGATGACTTCTCAGGGAATACATGGATATATTTCCTTAAGAAGAAACCTGAAGTCTTTGACGGGTTTAAAGAATTTAAGGCTCTGGTGGAAAACCGGAGAGAGAAGAAGATAAAGGTGTTGAGGACAGATAACGGTGGAGAGTTTTGCAGTAAGGAATTTGAAGAATTTTCTAAGAAGTGTGATATAGCACGACAAAAGACTACTCCATATACACCTCAGAAAAATGGAGTTGCAAAAAGAATGAACAAGACGTTGATGGAAAGGGCAAGAAGCATGCTAAGTGTTGTCATGCTAGGACATGAATTCTGGGTAGAGGTGGTGGAGACAGCATGTTACCTGGTCAACAGATCACCTTCATCGGCGTTGGAGGATAAGACTCCCCAAGAGGTATGGACTGGTAAGAAACCCTCTCTTTCACATTTGAGGGTATTTGGATGTGATGCATATGTACATGTTCCAAAGGAGAAATGAACCATGTTGGATAGTAAATCTCAAAAGTGCATCTTTATTGGGTATAAGGATGGTTGTTATAGACATTTTTGGGCACTACAACCCCAAGCATAAATGTCCATAAACCAAGGGCTCCTAAGTCGCTAAAGGTGTTGCTCCAACCCCTAAAAGAACAAGGTCAACTGATTACAGCATCTCCCAGAAGTTCTCCATGAAAAACTACTCAGAACTGGTCAAAACTGGACCATTTCACCTGCTCCATAGGCAAAGTGCATTGCATCCCCCCTGAATACACACAGTAGGTGTGATGCGTGTCAAACAACCCTTCTATGGGGTGCAATGGGCGAGAAGGGACAAATGGCAGGGTCAATCCGCAAGGTGGAGGAGCATGGAATCTTCCAGAAACCTCTCCTGTGACACTTGCCTCTCTGAATTCGACCAGGGATGAGTAAGAGATCATCAATCTTTAAGTGGAATCAAGAACTATCAGAGAGAAGGCACTAATCAAATCTCAAAATCCGACTCACCTCCCTTGCAGACATCTATATATGGATCCCTCATCCCAGAGATCTAGGGGCTGGAATTTTGTATCTTGTAAGGAAGTGCTGTTGGTTTCTTGGTGCAATATCATAGTGTTGGGTGATCTAAGCTTTTCATGAGGTGAAGAAGGGCTTTCTTGCTGAGAGAATGATGCTGGGTCAAAACAATTGGTTGTAATCCTCTTTGCTCTTTCTTGATTATCAATAAAGCTATTCAAGTTTTCCTCCACATTCTTGTATGATTGATGATTTATGCATTTGTGTGGTCAATGTACATCTGATCCTATATTGTTTATGATAATAGATCTATGTTCTTGGATAGTGTTATGCTGCTTTGATTCTACAGGTACTCTTTGAAGCTGGGTAGACAAGGAAGCGAGTGGCAAAGACCTACCAGAAGAGAGAGGAATCGAGCAAGGAACCAAGCGCAAGATAGAGGTTGCTCTCCTTATTCTTCTCTTATCTATTTCTCATAAAGGAAAACGAAAGTAGTTTTTAGTGTGTTTGTTTCTAAGGTAGCTACTAGCGTTAGTGGGACTAGCAGCTCTGTATAGACACTAGTTTTCCCGATAACAAAATGGTGACTCCGCTGGGGAGCGAATAGATTGTTTGTTCATCTACATTTGTTTACTTTATAAACTTACACACGGAGCCTGAAGTCACACCAACTAGCCTTCGAACTGCATTTGCTATGCAAGTGCAAAGTATATCAACGCTGCTTCAGTCTATCTCCAGGTTTTGTTTATGAATTAAACGATTGATTTATAAGCTCTCTAATTTCCCTTGTGGTGGATCTAGTAACCTCCTTAGATCTACCCCTGTGATTGATTTACTGATTACCACTTGCTCGGCCTAAATACCTGAATTGAACTGCAAACTGTGACCTAGAATCCAATCAAAGTCTCGTCCCTGGTCCAGTGCACTGTCTGTTATGTGAACTTCAAATGCATCGCACTTCCCGAGTGTAGTAGGTGCATTGCATTTCAGTTTCACTGTGTTACAGGTGCGCTGATCAGACAAGGCCTTGTTCCTAAATTTTGGTTTCTGTGCTCACTCTTTTCAGCTCTATTCAGGAGTTTTGTTGCCTGTAGTCAGTACACCTCTATTGAAACCCCTTTCCCTGCTATTATTCCACCTCCATTGTGCAAAGAACTGTAAATGTTTTTATGTATTTTTGAGTCATTTTCAGTTCTCCTTTACAAAGAAGTAGCGTAATTGTACTGTCGTTTCTTGATTTGAAAGTGTCACAAGTGTCGTTTTCAGTCATAAAAGAGAATCTGATTGTTCTTGATAGTCGATTACATTGTTACTCTTGTATTTGATTTGAGTTAGTATTTTTTCAAGTGTCGAAAGCAAGTTTTCAATTCAAAATAACAAAGTGTCGTCATTGTCCTCATTTTGTTTTGAAAAGAAACTTGTTAGTAATTGTCGCTTTGGAAAATAATTTAGATTTGCGCTTAGCTTTATTTTTATCATTCACACATTAAGAAGGCTGAAAACAAATACATGCATGTGCATTTTCATTTAGACTGTTTGTTGGTTTGATTTATGAAAGTTCATATAGTGTGTGTTCTCTGCTCTTTGTTGAAAGAATACCATCTTTCTTTCCTTAGTAGCTAGGATTTTCGTTGCAAAAAGAAGATTAAACGATTGTTTATCATCTTAGATTGCATTTTAGGAATTGTACATCTACATCATGTGGTGAACCTGAAAGGAAAATTTCTTAAGCAAGATCAACCATAAAATAAATTTAATGAATCTAAAAACGCTTTGGAACCTAACGCACAACATCTAGAAGTCTAGGCTAGAGACGTATTCCGGCATCGTAAAGCCTGGTAACTGTTGTTTTCACTGTTGGTTGGGTGATTCCTCCACTTTGAGACGATAAGTGTCAGTACGAACTTGTGATCCCATGTACCATCGAGTATATTTTGGGAGACCACAATAGGCTTTATCCTTTATCCATAGGAAGCTGTGTCTGCCGCCCTATCGATCGCAATGCACTGAACACAGCATTCGAGAAGATTGACTACCGTACCATAAAAAGTATTTTGTAGTTTTGCAATTGGTTTGTTAATCCCTCTGTCTAGATTTCCAGAGCAGTCCCTTTCATTCCTTTTCAGACTCCTTAACAGAAAAGGTCCATCTGAGCACTTGTCACTTCAAGCTCATTAAAAATCGAAGGCGACTAGAGTCATCTTTTGTTTTTTCTCGACTCTTAAAAATTGAAAAAACAAGTTGTGTCAAAGTGTCTAAAATTTATTTTAAACGGAATAATCATCACCTTTCCTACGTTGATCTTAAGTTGAGAAAAATGGAGTCCACCAACCAAGGAGTTCCCCTTGGATGAAATCCTAGTCCCTTCTCCTCTTGGGGAGATGTTGGTGCACCCCATATGGCCACATTATCGCTTCCAGGATTGACAATCGGCTTGCCCATATGGCTCTTCTCAACTTCTGTCGTTCAGAACACCGTGATTCCTGAACAATCAAGTCAGCAACTAAACGATATTAGAGTTACCCCCCAACCCTCTACTTCGTCCAATTCTTCCTCTCCTCCTTCCTCTTCGCTTGATGAAGCTGGTAAAGCCCAAAATCAAGTAACTGAGAAGAAGAAGGAGAAGAAGAAGAAAGAGAAGAAGAAGAAGAAGCCAAAGGCGAAAAGGGGCAACCAAGCATCGTCTAGCGAAAATCCACACACTGCACCGACCAGGCCTAAATTTCCATGTGTCATTTGCAAAGGAGACCACTATCATCGAGATTGTCCTTGCATCCCTCGGATCTTAAGGGACTAGTCTCCTCGTTTGCACAATCCGGTGTCATCAACCTCTGACGATCATGTTGAGCATACACCATCAACTAGTGAAAGTGAATCCCCTAGACAAAAAGGAAAATGTAAATTTCCTTGTAAATTGTGTGAAGGCGATCACGCCGTCCACCATTGTCCCTTCTTAGATGAAGCTAAAAGAGTTTTGGACGACCGTCCAGTTTCACTGTTACGGCTTCCTCCTGGATACAAGAAACTCTTGTCGAGTACGTCACTTGTTGAAAATCTGGCTGACACGCCCTTGTGGTTGGCCGAAGCATCTATCATTGAAGATAAACCATCTGAACCCATACCATACGAAATTCAAAAGGTCGAGGCGGCAGTTTGCCTGGTCTTGCCTTCAGAAGGTCCATCTTCAGATGATACAGTCACTGAAGAGAACAAGAACGACACCGTTCAAATTCTCTTCGTAAGCACAGACTTCGATGAACATGGGGGCAGTCTACCCATTCCTTTACCACAGGAAGGAAGTTCGTCAGAGTCGTATCCGGCCATCTATTCAGTCCCACCTCCAAGCAACCTGGTTGTTTCCTTTGACTGGAATCTACTAGGCAGACCTCGTTTACCGGCTAGTGTACCATTCTGAATCATTGCTCAAATATATAGAATGGTCATGGAGTGGTACCATCATAGATGAAGGGGCTTCTGTGAGTATCCTTTCCTCAACTGCTTGGAAAGCGCTTGGTTTGCCATCGCTTTTGCCTGAGATGAGAAATCTAACAGCCTTTGACAAAGGAACCAGTCGACCATTAGGGATACTTCCCGATGTGCCGATAACATTGAGAAGGAAAACTGTTCACATGAACGTAATGGTAGTCCAAGGACCCCTGGATTATAATCTACTCCTTGAACGAGACTATATTTATTGCATGGGAGCCATTGCCTCCTCACTCTTTAGAGTAATGTGTTTTCCGCACGAAGGAAGAGTGGTCAAGCTCGTAGACCAGCTTTCATTCCCCGGTTCACACATAGCAAATAGTCATATACCAAACCTAAATGGTCTTTTCACACAAGGAATGTCTCATCAATCCCCAGTCCGTCCTCCTGATGAGCGCGAGTGATTCGGAGGGCATGACTGAAACCCAGGGGGCATGCACCCTGGCCTATTTCGACAGGAAAACCTTGGGTATAGGGTGTGTTTCCGCAAAGAGTATATGACTGGCCTGACACACCCGTCCATTTTGGAAAATGGGACTAGACCGGAATAAGATACCTCTGTTGAGGTAGGCCTTTCCTGATAAAACAAATGTTTTGTCTGCAAATTGAGGGGTAACTTGAAAAGGTAGGCCTTTCCCGATAAAACAAATATTTTATCTGCAAATTGAGGGGTAACCTGGAAACTCTACTTCGCTATACCTGGGGGCATGCAAACCTTCTTGCGTGCAAGCAAAGAGCGACCATTTATTTTTTAAATTTATAGGTCCTCTAACCCTTTAAACTCGTAGGATTGGTCATTTCCTAACTTGCATAAAGAAAGGATGCGGGGCGAAGCTTTGAAATAATGTCGTTTTTATATATGAGACATCCTTATTATGCGACTGGATTAATTGAGCATTTTTAACGCGGAATTCAAGCTTGTTAAAAAATAAACATAAGCAATGAGCAAGTGTTTCCCCCAGTGTTTAATCTCATTAAAAAATGAACCAATTTCCGGTAAATAACCATCGTGAATGTATTACTTCAGCGTTTGAAGCCTTGGTCATGTTCTCATCATCACCTCCACTCTGTATTGGCTGATCATTCACCTCCACGTGATTGTTTACCCCTTTTGAGGAACAGTTGCAAAGAGTGATCTTGTTAGCCATCCTTGTGACACTGTCGTGATTGGAAAATTCCAAACCTTACCTGGAATCAGCTGCTACCCGAATCTATCACTCGTTCCTCAAAAAACGAGTCTCCTTTAAGCTCTTTTCAACTGACTCGTAAAATATGAAAAGATTGTTGAGCCATTGGCCTCTCTAGCTCGTTAAAGTGAACGGAAGTGCTATCCCTCCTTTAGATTTTAATCTTTTGGACCTGAGGGATTATTGCACAAAAAGATCGAGCGCTTGTTTTGTTCGGTTCGTTAAAATTACTGAAAATTCATACCTTTTGTATTATTTTATACTTCTTTGGACTTAAGGGATTAGATGACGAAAAAGGATTTTTGGAGTTTCCTTTACGTCCCTTTTCAGACTCTCTAAAATTGAAAAGGACTGAGTTATCTTTGTTGTTAAACTCGTTAAAACCTAATACCGACAAACTTGTCCATAACAGACAAGAATGAGTTTCACTATCGCTAGGCTCGTTAAAACATAGCGATGGGTTTGCCCAAAGGGAAAATTATAGAACAAGCATATGTTATCCTCCTCAAGCTTGACAAAAATAAAGAGGTATTGGTCAGCAATGACTAGGGAAAATTTGGGAAGAAAACTTGAAGAAACTTTGTTGGTAGCAAGTCGCTCTTGAACATGACACTTTCACTCCCCATCCGAGTCGGGTTGGGTTGTTCCATTCACTGGTCACATCACCATGGTTACATCACACCATCCACATTTGAGGTTAATGCTACCAATCCATCATGTCAGTTTCGCCAATATGTTCAAGAGAAGTCGCTCAGAGAATTCACCTGTGTCTCACCCACTATAATACATTTTCACTCCATTCTTTCATGACTGCCACCTTGAACCGTATATCACCAGATCGTTTTCACCTCCATTAAAATCATTTTCTCCATTCCGTGTCATTGATGTGGGATTCACTAAGGCCCTCCTATGACAGATCGCTTCTTGTTGACATCAGCTCATTATCCAAGAAGTCGATCTAGGAACAACCCTTTCAGTACTTTGAAGCTTGCATGCCTCATGGCAAGTTTCTCACTTCCGGCAACAGGTTTACATCAATGGCCTTCGACCGAAAGATTTTGCGTGGTGTTTGACGCCAAGTCCCTTATTCACACCATGTGAATTGTACTGCAGTACCTTGAGGGTCATTATCATTATCGGTGATTCCTCTCGCGCCTGTTAACAAATTACATCATTGGCTGGTAATCAGGCAATGTCTTTCCATGTTCGACTCCAGAACATCTCTCACATGGATCAACTTGTACTTTGAGTGAACATCGAACGATATTGAAGACCCCGGATCTAGTTTCATCCATCTGGGCTGCGATATGTATTCAGGAAAATAAAGACGTCAAATGTACATCATTACTGCACAGATAATCATCCAATCTAAGGGATGATGGCTCTACCAGAATCATCAGTCTACACTCAGACGATTGTCTGTCCTATGTACATGAAAATGAATTTATAAAGCTGAGCATGGGAATGCCCGCCTCGGCTAGATCATGAAAATAATATGAAGATAATGTATTGTATTGTATCTTATGACAGGTCGCCTTCCAGCTCGAAAAAACTTCAGATCCTCATGATAAAGCATTTCACCCGACATCAAAAGATTAACGACCTCATGCTTTAGGGGGAAACTGTTATAGAAATTTTTGGGCACTGTAACCCCAAGCATAAATTTCCATAAACCAAGGGCTCCTAAGTCCCTAAAGGTGTTGTTCCAACCCCTAAAAGAACAAGGTCAACTGAATACAACATCTCCCAGAAGATCTCCATGAAAAACTACTCAGAATTGGTCAAAACTGGACCATTTCACCTGCTCCATAGGCAAAGTGCATTGCATCCCACTTGAATACACACAATAGGTGTGATGCATGTCAAAAAACCCTTCTATGGGGTGTGATGGGCGAGAAGGGACAAATGGCAGGGTCAATCCGCAAGGTGGAGGAGCATGGAATCTTCCAGAAACCTCTCTTGTGACACTTGCCTCTCTGAAATCGACCAGGGACGAGTAAGAGATCATCAATCTCCAAGTGGAATCAAGAACTATCAGAGAGAAGAGACTAATCAAATCTCAAAAGTTGACTCACCTCCCTTGCAGACATCTATATATGGATCCCTCATCCCAGAGATCCAGGGGATGGAATTTTGTATCTTGTAAGGAAGTGTTGTTGGTTTCTTGGTGCAATATCATAGTGTTGGGTGATCTAAGCTTTTCATGAGGTGAAGAAGGGTTTTCTTGCTGAGAGGATGATGCTAGGTCAAAACAATTGGTTGTAATCCTCTTAGCTCTTTCTTGATTATCAATAAAGCTATTCAAGTTTTCCTCCACATTCTTGTATGATTGATGATTTATGCATTTGTGTGGTCAATGTACATCTGATCCTATATTGTTTATGATAATAGATCTATGTTCTTGGATAGTGTTATGCTGCTTTGACTCTACAGGTACTCTTTGAAGCTGGGTAGACAAGGAAGTGAGTGGCAAAGACCTACCAGAAGAGAGAGGAATCAAGCAAGGAACCAAGCGCAAGACAGAGGTTGGTCTCCTTATTCTTCTCTTATCTATTTCTCATAAAGGAAAACGAAAGTAGTTTTTAGTGTGTTTGTTTCTAAGGTGGCTACCAGCCTTAGTGGGACTAGCATCTCTGTATAGACACTAGTTTTCCTGATAACAATGGTTTAAAGGGTTATAAGCTTTGGAACCCAACAATAAGGAAGGTTGTGTACAACCGAGATGTGGTGTTCAGAGAGGTGAAAGATGTTATTAAACATGAAGCCCAACCAAAGGAACCTAAGAAGATAGAGTTTGAGCTAAAGGAGGAAGAATCAGACTCTACAGCAGAGGAGGAATCAGAAGATGAAGAGCCACAAAATCCAGGTGTAGGAAGATCAGTTCGAGAAAGAAGGCAGCCATAAAGGTATAGTCTATCTTCTTTATGTGCAAATTTTGTTTTGTCTATTACTGACGATGATCCCAGAACTATGAAGGAAGAAGTAGATTCAGAGGATGGAAAACTCTCGAAAGAAGCCATGGTTGATGAAATGGCATCTTTGCACAAAAATGAGGCTTGGGATTTGGTGGAGTTGTCGGCTTGAAGGAAACCCATTGGCAGCAAATGGGTATTCAAGAAGAAGACAAATGCAAAAGGAAAGGTGGAGAAATACAAAGCTTGGTTGGTAGCAAAAGGTTATTCCCAGGTGCCAGGAATTGATTTTGGTGATATTTTTTCTCCTGTTGCCAAGGTAACTTCTATTAGATTACTTTTATCTGTTGCTGCTGCTTTTGATTTTGAGGTAGAATAGATGGATGCGAAGATAACGTTTCTTCATGGGGATCTGGAAGAGGAGATCTACATGAAGCAACCTAAAGGCTTTGTGGTGAAGGGTAAGAAAGAACTGGTATGCAAGTTAAAGAAGTCTCTGTATGGGTTAAAACAGTCACCAAGGATGTCGTATCAGAAATTTGATACATTTATACTGGGACTTGGCTTCACCAAAAGCAAAGTAGATCACTATGTGTATTTCAAATTAATTGGTGACCGTGTTACTTATTTGGTCTTGTATGTGGATGATATGTTGCTGGTTGGAAATAACAAAGAAATTATCCAGGATTTGAAGACCCATTTGTCCTCCAAATTCGACATGAAAGATCTTGGTGTTGGAAACTATATTTTGGGCATGGAAATTAAAAGAGATCAGGAAAAAAGGAAGCTCTGGTTAAACTAGAGGAAGTATGACGAGACAATACTACAGAGGTTTAATATGCAGGATAGTAAACCGGTGAAGGTTCCTATTCATATAGGTGTAAAGTTATCTACTGAACAGTGTCCCAAGACACAAGAAGAGGAAGAGTATATGTCCCGTGTTCCATATGCAAGTGCAGTCGGTAGCCTGATGTATGCAATGGTCTGTACTAGATCAGACATTGCACATGCAGTGGGAGTATTGATCAGATTTATGTCAAAACCAGGGAAGGAGCATTGGATAGCAGTGAAGCGGGTTTTCAAGTTTTTCCGTGGCACTAGTGATTATGGTTTGTGCTACTGAGGAAGACTAGGATTGGATGGAGTTTTGGATATCTATGGCTTTGTTTGATGAAGACTGGGCTAGAGATTTGCATAAGAAAAGATCTACAAGTGGGTATGTGTTTAACTTATTTGGAGGTGCAATCAGTTGGATGAGTAAGAAACAATTTGTATTGGCACTATCAACTACAGAGGCAGAATACATAGCAGCCACTCATGGAAGCAGGGAAGCAGTTTGGTTACATAGATTGTGTTCAAGTATGGGGTTAGTACAGGGAGCTATAAGGATAGACTGTGATAGCCAAAGTGAACTTTTCTTGGCAAAGAACCTTGCTTATCATTCAAAGACAAAGAAAATTGGTGTTCAATATCACTTCGTGAGGGATATGATAGAAGACAAAAAGGTGTTGCTGGTAAAGGTGGACACCTTGAAGAATACTACAGACGCATTGAGAAAATCTTTGAGCTCTAAGAAGTTCTCCTGGTGTAGAGAAACAATGTGTTTTTCAGGGCTGGAAAAATGACTAAGCTCTCATGTGGCCCCCTGTGGAAAGAAAACAACAAGTGGGAGAATGTTGGGTTGTGTTATATTATTTCCATGACTAACCTACTTAGTTAATTAGGGGGGTAGACGGGGGTCAGAGCCCCCCTTTGTTGCGTCGATTGCGCAGCGGAGGGGTCACAGGGGGTTTTTGAGGGGGGCAGGTAGCCCCCCTCTACAGGGTCCAAGGCAGTGCCCCAGGGAAATTTTTTTGGACCCTATATTAGGTTGGGCAGACCTACCTATGGTTTTCAGTCCATGGTTTTGGACGCGATGGTTTTCGGTCCATGGTATTGGATGCTTCAGCATGTATAAATATGTATTGTAACATTGAAAGGAACATAATGAAAAATCAAGCTGGTAGTCCCCGTTTTGGGATCCAGGGGAAAATCTCTATGTATATGTCTTTTATGTGTTATGCTCTCGCATTGCTTATTTTCTATGTTTTAGAATTTGTATGCAGGTAATTTCTGTACGGAGTTAAAACCTACATTCTTCTCACGCCTCATGCACCCCTGCTACTAATCTTTGGATGCGCACCTCTGCTGGTGCTTTTGCTCGGATGGCCAGCTCAGGGACCATTTGGCAGGCTTCTTCCAGTACCTGCACCATCTACCTGTTCTGAGACACAACCTCATCGTGCTACAAGCTCAACTGCTCCATGTTGATCTTTTGCTCACTCTGCACCTGCAATGTGTGGCTCTCCCTAGCCCGTAGTTCTATAATAATCCCATCCTAGAGAACATAGAGTGTCTCTTACGGGAACATAGCCATGTTGATTCCTATCCCCTTCAATGTACTAACCATAGGCCGATCGGCCTCATTTGTTATAACCAGTGCCCCTTCTAGTAGCACTATTGTGTTGGTTGTACAAGAGCGCAACATTTCCTCGGTTGCAACTATTCCTACTGTGAGGCTGGTCAAGACGGTACCAGCCTGAGGAACATGCAGCTGCAACTCCTGAATCTATGCTCTGAGGACCCCCAACACAATCTGATTCTCCTCCGCAAAGTTTTGGAGGGCCTCTGTGGTGACGTTGCGCACAGTCTCACATATATAATGCAGATCACCCTCAGTAAGGGTGATTGGGTTGATTGATAGCTTAGATGCTTTCACCTTATTGTGTGGCCCCGTCCACTAGCTTGGGCGTTGGTGCTTCAATTATGTTGATGCTATTTGTGGGTCCGCGCCACCCTCCTCTTCCTCTGTTTTCATCGATTTCTCCTGCTCTGACGAAGGCGAATTCTGGCCCTTGAGCGCCTTCTCTGTTGCCTTTTGTGCTACTGCTGCGTCCTTTTTATGTTATGTTGTTATCTACGTAGCATCCTATGCCTCCTGCACTTTTGTTATTGCTGCTTCTTTCTGTCTCTTTTCTGCCAACTGCGCCACACGCAGTTTTGCCTCCTCCTTTTTCTATGTAGCAGACTTTTCCAGTGCATAGATGTCTATAGCATGCCACTCCGGTGGCCACGTCTCCAGTACGTTGAAGATCACATCATCTGTGGCCATATAAGGCAGTTCATTCCACTTCTTTATAATGTCCTTGTGCACCCTGAGGTAGATGCAATGAAAGTCCACTTTAAATTTTGGAAAACTTTGCAGGCTCTTGTAGATAGTGGGTGATAACTGCGGCTTGCGGGTAATCCCCATTCTTATGTTACTCTCCATGAACACCTAGAATATTTTGTTGTTGCGGATTCGGTTTGCATCCTTAGTGGCCCACAACGAAGCGTACTTTGTGGCATCCAGGAGATCCCTTGTAATCATGGGGAACTAGTTGTCCTATGGCAATCCCCAACCACCAACACTATGGATAGTAGAAGCCATGCATAGTGGAAAGTTTTTACTTGCTCCTGTGACTCACGAAAATTCTCTAGGAACTCCTTCCACAAGAATTTGGACCAGTTAAACTGGACCCCTTCTGTGCACTGTTCAGCAAGTGCCACCACTAGCGTGGGTACCTCGTCTGCGTGATATTTTCGCATGACCTTACCCGCCAGTATCTAAGTCGCCACTTTGACTGCTTTGTTGTTGATGCTGGAGATTGCGTAGCCCCTATTTTTCTTCTCCAACTTGTATTTCATTTTCATGACCTCTGTAATGGCCAAATCATTGTTCTTTCCCTCTGAAATGTCTGCGGGGTCCTCTCCTTTATAATGGAGTCAGGTAATGCAATGGGCTAGGTGGTATGTGATGGGGATGGGCTCCTCTAGCCACAAAAACCCACCATGCACCAGGCAGAGCAGCTACCTGATGATGAAGATAGTCATTGGGGTGCTATGGTAATGCAGCACCTAGAGCAGGTTCAACAACCCTGCCTTTTCGACTCCGTGTAACCACTTGCGCAGCTCCAATTCTATAACTTCCACTGCGTGTTTTGCTTCAGCTTCATGAGATGTGCAGTCTCCAAGTGAGGGAATTTATCGTGGTTAGTGAGATCCCAATCTTCGAACTTCAAATTTGGCACCTGTCCCAGGTGTGTGCCTTCAAAAATGATATCGTCCGGGAGGAGCGGAGTCTACAGAGAGCTCTTGCTCTCATCGAGGTCCTTGGGCACCTTTTCCTTCCCTTTCCGCAGGGGGACATATGCGGGTAGCTTTGTTGGAGGGTGTAGTTAGGGTTTCTTCCTCCATACCCTTGTCCTCACCTTCTTCAATTATTAGATCCTCAAGGTCTTCTTCCTCCTCATCGATTTCTAGGTTAACCACTTTCCCATTTTCCTCCATTGTTAATTTGGTTCATAGCGGGTTTCGAGGGGACACACTCACCGAAATCATTGGTTGTTTATCTTTATTCGGTCTTGGCATGGGTGGTGATTTAGGGATTTCCGCCACAATCTTGGTGCTCTTAGGGGCATCTTCTATGGTCATAGCCTACGCGGCTTCTTTGGCAGTCATCTCTATGATTTCCCTGGCTTCTTCAGACGCTGCCATCTTGTTCATCTAGAAATCTCTCAACCGTTCACTCAGGTGCTCAACCAATGCTCTCCACAGGAAAAACAGATCTTAGTTTGGAATACTCGGGGTGCTCGATAACTCAATTCGCAAATGACCAAGTGTTGTTTGCTGGGCAGCCCTTTGTATTTTATAATGCCTTTTGAATTTGAATTTGACCGTTCCCCCCAAATCTGGTCCATTAATGCTCCCTTGGCAGCATATTTTCCCAAATCTTGCCCATAAAGCTCGTCTTAAATGCCTACTGCCCACTCCATTTGGTCTCAAGTCAAGCATCACATTGTGAATAGTGACTACAATGGTCACTTTCAAGCCAACCCACAGGGCAACGCAGCCCCCCTTGCACAGTCGCGTACCTTGTCGCACTTTGCTTCTGCACAGACCCTCGACATTGCGCAGCTCTCTAGCAGAGTTGTTTATAGACCCGCGCCTCCTTTCAACTACTGGGAGCATCAAGACTGTACTTCCCATGTCTAGTCAGGTGGGTGCGCCACCTGTATAGGGTTTCAACCGGTCATCCATCACTTTTCCTGGAGAAAATCTGCCTTTTATTTTCACTATCTGCGTCGCTTACTTTACCATCGGCATTGCGCCACCATGGGTGATCCCTTTAGTAATATGCGGCCCAATCCAAGGCATCAGGCTGATCAACTCTCTATGGTAGTCCTGAAATTTTTCAATGTAATCGTGTGCACCGTGTTTTATCATCCTGGTTTTCTTATCAAGAAAATCCTTCTTTATTTTTTCCTCAAGCTTCTTGACTTTTGCTTCCACCATAGCACTTTTCTCCCTTAACCGCACCCTTTCTTTCATGAGTTCTTGGAGCCTAAGATACCTTGTCGGATTTTATCCTTAGGTCCCAAGTTTTCTTTTTCATTCAGCTGCACTATTTCTTCTTCCAAGGCTTCGTAGATTGTCATATCCACTGGTGCTACTATGCGCGAACTAGGCATATTGTATTCAATTGGAACTACAATGTTTTCTCCATAGGCAAACCTTGTCCTATAAGCCCATAGAACTGCGGGTACACGCAAGTCCCAATCACTCTGCTGCGCATTATATACCCTATTCACTGT
Source organism: Pinus tabuliformis (assembly GCA_031772625.1). Lineage (NCBI taxonomy): Eukaryota > Viridiplantae > Streptophyta > Pinopsida > Pinales > Pinaceae > Pinus > Pinus tabuliformis. Next base: position 491,232,566 of record CM062807.1, on the reverse strand, counting down.
TTCACACACTTTGTTAAAGGCTTCTGCATGGATAGCCTTATGCACACTCGTTCCTTCCATACTTCGTCGTCCCAATTGGAGGGACCGTTCGCACAATTGCCTTGCCAACACCTGCTTATCGATCGTGTTGCTAAATGCGAAGTCCATGTGCATCCGCGTAGGTTGTTTAGCATATTTCTGTACCCATCTGGATAGATGTGCATGTGGATCATTCCATCCATCATGCATTCCCTTTATATGCATCTGAGGCTTCCCAAAATGCATGCACATCATTCTCCAGCATTCGCAGCAGTTCTCAAAGCTTCCTTGGTGCGTACCCCACCACCTTGTGGGTGTACCGCGTAGTACCCATTTCAAAGCCTCGAAACTTGCTATTCTGGCGCCTCTCTTTCAAATTTGTTCAGGAAGGCATCTACCTCGCTTAACCCATCATACATAGGCAGATCCCTTACTTCTGTTGATATGCATCACATCAATCTTGTCATCATGTTGCAGTTCAGTGTGGTTAGCTCATGTAACCGATTCTGCCATCGCTCTATCTCTTCGTCTAAATTTGACGTACATGAGCTTTCACACACCCATGAGATTCGTCCATCCATGGTGGGATTTACCCAGTCTTGCTCTCACGAGGTCATCTTGTAGATGCAGTCTAAATCGTTGTCGCTTTCATAGTCGCGCACTAGATCCATGTAGCATGATCCTTCTGTAGGGACCAAAAGTACGACTAAGCATAGAGACTTTTTCTCAAGAATCATCTTGTTTTGATTCAGATTTATCACCCCATTCATGTCAGTGGTCCAATTTATTCCTAATAGTGCAAGGTAGGGATTGCATTCATCAACAATCTCTATCACTTCAAAATCTGTCAGTGCGCTTGCTCCTTCAATATCCACAGTGATTCCCTGCAATCTTCCCATAGGTAGGATATTTTGTTGGTTCGCCATTCACAGTTGGATAGGAGACCATTGTAGCATAGGCCTTCCCATGCACTCCCATGTCTGCTTCGGAAGAACGGTCACATCTGATCCTAAATCCATAATCACTTGGTCCATCTCATATTCTCCAATCTGCGTAATCAATCTCATTTCTCTTCCCATCCTTATCGCATGCTTTCCAATATTCCAGACTATGTGTGGTTCTCCTGGCGCAGTCTCAGCGTATCTATTTATGAGTTCCTCCAATCCCTTTACAGCCTTGCTGTCACGCAATAGCTTCATGCATGTTTCTAGGAACATCATGAGCATTGATGGGTCCATTTCTAGCATTGGTCTTGTTATAGACATTTTTGTGCCTCACAGCTATAAGCATGAAATGTCCATAATCCAAGGGATCCAAAGTCCCTAAACATGTTGTTCCTACCCCTAGAGGAACAAGGCTAACAAACCACAGCAATTCACAGAAGTTCTCCACCAGAAACTGCTCAAAAATAAGTCAATACAGGATCAATTCAGAAGCTCCACTAGCTGCCTGCGTTGAAATGCAGAGGCTACACTGGCTAGTTGCATTGCAATGCAGGTGGAAGCACTACGAAGGTGCACTGAGCGGGAAATGACAAATGTCAGGGTCTCTTGTGAGAGGTGTCAAGACTGTGGAAGCTTCCAAAATCTTCCTCCATGACACTTGCCTTGCCGAGTTCGACTAAGTGATGAGTAAGAGGCTCTTAGTCTCCAAGTGGAAGTAAGAACTGACAGAGAGAGAGGACACTAGTCAGATCACAAGCTGACTCATCCTCACTCCAAACATCTATATATGGATCTCTTCTCCATGGGATCTAGAGGCTGGAATTTTGTTATTGAAAAGAATTGCTGTTGGTTTGAGATTGGAATCATTGGGTGCTTAATGCTTTGAAGGGAGGTGAAGATAGGAATTTCATTTGCTGGGAAGGAGATGCTGGATTGGAACTCTCTTGGTTGTATCTCCTCCTGAACCTTGTTATTCATCAATAAATCTATCTTCGTTTCTCCTATATGCTGATGTGTCTTTGATGTATGATTGCATTAGTGTATTTAGTTTATTTCTAATCCTGAACTAGTTATGAATATGAATCTATGTCTTTGTGTAGTGTTCCCTTCTTATGATCTTGCAGGAACCTGTTGAAGTTGGGCGAGCGAGAAGGCAAGTAGCTGGGAACTCTCAAAGAGAAGAGAAACCGGATCGAGGGACAAACGGAAGACACCGGTTAGTCTATCCATCTCTCTTCATTCTTAATTCATAAAGGAAGAATACTAGAATAGTTGTTTCTGTTTGTTGCTAAGGCACTGTCACACCTTAGGTGGATAGGATCGTCCTGCATAGGCATTTTTCCCCACAACAAATTGGCGACTCCACTGGGGAGATCCGTTTAGTCATTTTATTTGTGTTTCTATCATTGTTTGTTTCATAGACTCAACAGTAACAATCGAACTGCATCTGCTATTCTCAGATGCAAAGTAGACAGCTGCTGCTTTGATCCAATCACTGGATTTCTCTATGATCTAAACAATGGACTCACAAATGATTTGATGATCCTTTGTGATAGATCTTAGTCCTCCTTCAAAGCATCCCTTTGATTGTACCTTGCTTGTTGCTTTGATTTGGCCTGAAACTGTAGATTAAATAGCAAACCGTGACCCAGAACCCAGTGAGGAACTCTCGTTTCTACTTCAGCGCAGGCTCTGTGAAGAGACTCTGCATTTCAACGCAGTTCTCGTAAAGGCTACCTGCGTTGAAATTCAGTTTCCCTGTTATACAGGTGCGCTGATCCAGTTAGGCCTTGTGCAGCTGGGGTTCTCTGCTCTGTTTTGCCTTGTTTTGATCTTTGATTTTTGCAGCCTGTAACCAGCATAGGTACCTGTCTGATAGCCCCTTTTCTCTTCTTAAATTCCGCCTCCTTTTGTACAAAAGACTGTGAGTGTTTTTATGTGTTTGTGGCATCATTTACAGTTTCCCTTTGCAAGAGTGAAATAGTCATCCTGTAGCCATTGATTCAGATCTGTTGACTGTGATCTTAGGAGAGAGTTCATTGGCTGTTTACAGTTGGTTATACATTCATTTTTGCTTATGGTTTGAGTTTGTCTCTTTTGAGTGTCAAAACAAGTATTCATTTCGAAAATCGTTAAGTGTTGTAATCTCTTCTACCCTTTCTGATTTCGAAAAAGTAAACTTGGTTGTATTTGTCATTTAAAAGAAAATTCAAAGTTGTGCAAAAAGCTTTCTTTTTAGGCATCAATATTAAGAAAGCGGAAAACAAACACTTGCATTGTGCATTTGCATCTTGATAGTTTGTGTTATCACAAAATCACTACTAAGGGCTGCAACCAAGTAAGATTTTATGTAACTCTTTCAACCAGACTTTAGACTAGGAATTAGCCTTCCTAGTCAGAGAGGGCTCTCTCACAGACTTATAATAGAAATCAATCACAACAAAAGATGGCTAACTCTTCACTCATTCATGAAAACAACAGCTGGTTGAACACATATCAAATTGGTCTTCATTGGGCTATGGAGTCTTACACATTTAATAAACAAAAGCACAGTCATTTCATGGAAGTCAAGGCTCTTTGCATTAGATGTTCAAACATATTTCACACAAACCACAGCTTGCCAAACATACAGGAAGTCAGAGCATTAGAAATGAATTCTGAGTGATTATGTTATAACAAGGCTGTACAAGAACATATAAGATAAAACACCACCATCATATTTGAACAAAATAATCCATTGAGAATCTTGAGAAGAAATAACCACTGTTTTACTATTACTGTAACAAGTCTTACAATGGCCCAAATAACTCTGTTTTTGTATAAAATGTCCAACCCTTTCTACATCCAACATTGATCCATATATAGGCAAACAAACTTAACCACCTCGAGCTTCCTCCTCCAGCATGAGGGGAGCCTCGAAGGTGGCTATTGACTATCCTTATCTAGTGCATAACTAATTTATTAATTACATAATGGCTAAACTGAAATTACAAATGGTTTTCATTTAATCAAAATCCAAAATCTTTGCTCCTCGTAGCATGATGCTTTTCTGGCTCTTGACACATGTCCTTTTGCTGCTTGGGTTGAGATGGCTGAGCTACAGATGCAATGAATGCTGACTTTGGATGCTTGAAAGCGCTGATGGCTCATTAATTGACCAAAAGATGTGCTCCTATTTTAACGGTCTTTGTCTCCCAACATTCTCCGAAAGTTCAGCAACATGTCTCAGCTCTTTTAATAACCCCAAGTATGGAATGCTGCCATGTTTTTGATGTGCTGTAAGTGATATTGATAGACAGGTGTTTCTCTTCCTCAACTCCCGCTCACAGTATCACAATAGCTGCTCTGCGCTAAAATCATCACCTACAGCAGTTTCGTAGCGCGCTACGAAACTGCTGTGTGATTTAGAAAACACAGTCTTCTTCCCTGCCTTTAAAAATTCACTATGCCTAATTGATGCTTTGGACAAGGTTATGAGGACAACTTGTAAATAAGCATGATTAATAGCCTCAACCTTTCTGCACAGTGTTTAACACATTTACAGTTAGTGCAAGGGCAGCTGGTGAAGTTTTTTGCTTGATTTGCTCTGTCATGATGATGGTACTGCTTAAAACATTTCACCTGCTACCCTACCTTTAGAGTTCATCTATTCTTCTTTTATGCCTTACGGTAGAATCTAGTGGTTCATTACCACTACCTGAAGCCATTGGATCCTGCATCACCATCTCTTGATGTATATTTTTGAAGGGCATATACATTATCTCTGAATAGATTCTAAATTTACATAACCTTTTGCTCAAGATACTCCTCACATCTGAAGGAGATAGATTTGTCACATACCACAAATAAATTAAGCATTCATAAGAAAATCATGAAGCACACTGTTCTAGCCATGAAGCACACTGTTCTTAGCTATCAACCATGGTGATCTTATGAGAACAATCCAATATCCAGTCAAATTATCTTAGCATAAATCTTTGGAGTCCGAGTGCACAAAACGAGATTGAATATTGCTCAAACCGCGCATCAAACATCCAAGTCGCATCTAGTTAGAAACTAAAGTGTTGAAACTGGAAGGCTGGTTCTGTAAGATCTCAGTTTTGCTTCAACAGATATGAAAACATGCATGAAGTTCAGCCACCCCAACTTTACACTTTTTATCTAGCAGACTATCTCCTCTTTGGCTGGCAATTGGGATTCTGTTGAAACTAAAACCAATTGATATCCTTCTGCTTCGAACCCTCCTATCCTTCAAAACGCTGTCTCGTTCAGCAAAATTTTCATCTTCCACACAAAGCAAGTCTTCTAGCTCTGCCATGGTATAACGATACGGAAAACACTGTTGATCTGGATTGCATTCACAAAGCCATTCTGCATGTTATAGATAGACAAAAGCACCTGGTCGACAGCTGTAGCATTGAGTCTTGCTTGATATTCAATCCTTGAAAGGCCACCTTCGATCCGTGCATCACCATGAAAAAGATAATAATTTTCAGTTATCTGAACATTTCCTCAATGTGAAATTTCTATTTTTCGCACCAGCTCCTTGTCAACTTTAGGAGCACCCATTCGACTGACAGAGTGAGCGCCATGTCATGAATGTTATCTCAAGGGTCACTGAATAGGAATTTAGAGCAAACTTCAAATTTGTGTGAAAGATATATAAGCATAAGGCCCAAGTTAGATCTGAAAACAAAGCAGAGCAAACGATAATATCATCAGTGCAGACAATGACGCAGAAGAAATGGGGAAGCCGAGCAGCAATAGCGGTAGTGGGAGTGGTAATGGTGTTTCTGCCACCGGCACGACAGTAGATTCATATATTGGCAGTCTCATCAGCTTGACATTAAAAAAAACGAAATACGTTATGAGGGCATTCTTTACACCATCGACACCCAAAACTCCGACATTGCTCTGCAAGATGTGCCGATTGCGAACTTCACAATCCCCATGTTTTCTCTGGGAGAAAAATGGATCTGCAGCTGCAACAGAATCCCAAACTTGTGATGCCCCGCATGCAAATAATACGCTCTCATTTCTAAAACCCCTTTTCTGGCAAAGACAAAACAAATATCAACCAAGTGTCGGTGGAGGAACTAACGCATGAACAGTTGGTAATGTTTATCAAACCTCAACATCTCGTTTGCATGGAAAAGAACCCTTGTGGAGCTAAGCCACGAAGACAATGCACTAAATCTCTCTCTGGCACTTCATCAAACACTTGCGCCCAAGACATAAATGTTATTTCATGAATTTGCCACCTGCCAATAATGGGTTTCATGATTCTAAATGCAAAGTGACAAGTGAAACACCTCCCACCAGAATTGTATAATTTATGACTGCTGCCTGAAGTTTTTTCCTTCAACTGGTTTACTCTTTTAGAGAAGGCAAGTATCTCCATTCAGGCAGATTCCTTCCTTATTTTATATGAACAAGGTTGTTTGCATGGACTTGAAAAGGACATCGATCCCCATTTTCTTTTTGTCTTCTTCTGATGTTAACTGAGCAGTTTCTGTAGAGAAAGTTGAACATAAACACTCGCCGGTGTTTTGCTCATGCCTGGCTATACTTGTGTCCTCAACGTCCGTGTTTGATTTGGAAACAACATCATCATTAACAACCTCAGAACCTGAGTCTTCAGATGGGCCCAATGTATTTCTTTCCTGGGATGAAGGATCAGACCGTTGCTTTTTTCGCTTCTAGAAAATAGATGCTGTGGATCAATGACTAAAGCATAATCTTCAGACAAACAGTACGCTGACAGAAGGCCCATATGCTTCAAGCATGCCAGCTGAGAACATAATACTCTCTATGATTTGTGGAATTCAATAGATTTTTTGTCTGGAGGATTCAAAACAAAGACTCTTGCAAGTCTCCCCACATTAGTATGGACATCCTTCACAATCACCCATGAACCAGAATTAAGAGATAACTCCCTTAATGTACTTGATGCCAATCCCACAATAGCTGCATCATCATAAGGTGCCTCCTTGAAAACACTGTCACTGCTCTCATCTGCATTCCTGGAGGGAAGCAAAACTCTGTACAATAGGCATGCTAGGATTTGGACCTTCACTGAAAACTCGAACCAATCCCCAATTTCGTAGCACGCTACGAAACCAGCTAAACAGGTAGCGCTGCGAAAACACCCTGTCTTTAAGCTAGGCTAAAAATTTTTTGACAACAGCATTTTCAGTGATAACAGTGGCTCCACGTGGCTCCACTTGGGATAGTGTGCCCTTGAGGTACACTACGAACATGCAGCTCCAGTGCCTTATCCATTTTGACAAACTAAAATTTGCTTGACAAGCATGACTGTAGGAGAAAGAAAGCTACATCTACTGAAAAAGAAAAATGCTCAGTTAACCTTGAGCTTATTTGCATTTACCTACCTACCTACCCTAACAATTCAAACTTCCCTCAGCTCAATCAATATGAAACTTCCAATGCAGCCAATCATTTGTTTCATCTGATATTTGATTTCTTTGACTGTCCCGGAGTTCAGAGCCAATGTGATAGTGTAATGACCGCTGCCATTGAAATTGTCTCTGATCTTCATAGGAAAACTGAAACACTGGAGAGTAAAACTCTTCAATGTAATCAGCTATAGGATCCCAGAACACATGATCAGCTTGTCTTTCCTTGAAACTTTCCAGCTGTGCAAACTAATCTTCAACCACAGTGTTCAGTTCCTCAATCGTGAAAGAGAAAGGAACCAGCATAGTCTCCTTGCGTTCTGCCATAGAAAATTTCTGAGAATAATGATCATGATCATGAAAACTGTATGCCTGAATTTGTCCCTCTAAACCTTCAATTTCTTTCTCAATGTCTTTGGCAAATTCATCAAAAAATTTCATCTTATCCTCTGACTTGCAGTCAAAGGATTTTAGATATGAGGACAAAGACAAAGAAAAAGACTCATTTGTTTCTTCTCTACTATGATCATTATTCCATTGTTTAAAACCTTCAACTGAGGGAGAGTCTGCCACCATCTCTGTCCTATCTGTCCATTCCTCCAAAAACATAAGCCATAAGTCTTGAAATGACTTAATGGATTTGTCAGGAAAGCTTTCAACCCACTGTTTGCATTTCCCTTTAAGTGAATCATAGAATAACATAATGCAAACATCCTCATGTTTAACTCTAAGAAGCTGTGCAAATTCACAAAAATCTGATATATGCTTCAAGGTTAAACTCAAATCTTCACTGTTAAATTTTGGACCATTCTTTAGAAAATATGCATCCTTGGGAAAATGATTTGGGAAACCATGAATTCCTGAGAAATCTATGCATGCATACCTTGAACAAAGAATGGCAGCCTCTGGGTCCTTCATAACTCCAGTGGAATCACCATGAATGTATAAACCTTGAATTCTTCAACAATGGAGTCGCCAAGGTAGTTTTGCAGCCTTGAAAACCTTCTTTGAACTCCTGCTACCTTCAGAAATCCAATCTTAAAATTACGGGAGAGATTAAGCTTCAGGCTCCCGGCAGACGCACCAAAATGTTATCACAAAATCACTACTAAAGGCTGCAACCAAGTAAGATTTTATGTAACTCTTTCAACCAGACTTTAGACTAGGAATTAGCCTTCCTAGTCAGAGAGGGCTCTCTCACAGACTTATAATAGAAATCAATCACAACAAAAGATGGCTAACTCTTCACTCATTCATGAAAACAACAGCTGGTTGAACACATATCAAATTGGTCTTCATTGGGCTATGGAGTCTTACACATTTAATAAACAAAAGCACAGTCATTTCATGGAAGTCAAGGCTCTTTGCATTAGATGTTCAAACATATTTCACACAAACCATAGCTTGCCAAACATACAGGAAGTCAGAGCATTAGAAATGAATTCTGAGTGATTATGTTATAACAAGGCTGTACAAGAACATATAAGATAAAACACCACCATCATATTTGAACAAAATAATCCATTGAGAATCTTGAGAAGAAATAACCACTGTTTTACTATTACTGTAACAAGTCTTACAATGGCCCAAATAACTCTGTTTTTGTATAAAATGTCCAACCCTTTCTACATCCAACATTGATCCATATATAAGCAAACAAACTTAACCACCTCGAGCTTCCTCCTCCAGCATGAGGGGAGCCTCGAAGGTGGCTATTGACTATCCTTATCTAGTGCATAACTAATTTATTAATTACATAATGGCTAAACTGAAATTACAAATGGTTTTCATTTAATCAAAATCCAAAATCTTTGCTCCTCGTAGCATGATGCTTTTCTGGCTCTTGACACATGTCCTTTTGCTGCTTGGGTTGAGATGGCTGAGCTACAGATGCAATGAATGCTGACTTTGGATGCTTGAAAGCGCTGATGGCTCATTAATTGACCAAAAGATGTGCTCCTATTTTAACGGTCTCTGTCTCCCAACATTCTCCGAAAGTTCAGCAACATGTCTCAGCTCTTTTAATAACCCCAAGTATGGAATGCTGCCATGTTTTTGATGTGCTGTAAGTGATATTGATAGACAGGTGTTTCTCTTCCTCAACTCCCGCTCACAGTATCACAATAGCTGCTCTGCGCTAAAATCATCACCTACAGCAGTTTCGTAGCGCGCTACGAAACTGCTGTGTGATTTAGAAAACACAGTCTTCTTCCCTGCCTTTAAAAATTCACTATGCCTAATTGATGCTTTGGACAAGGTTATGAGGACAGTTTGTAAATAAGCATGATTAATAGCCTCAACCTTTCTGCACAGTGTTTAACACATTTACAGTTAGTGCAAGGGCAACTGGTGAAGTTTTTTGCTTGATTTGCTCTGTCATGATGATGGTACTGCTTAAAACATTTCACCTGCTACCCTACCTTTAGAGTTCATCTATTCTTCTTTTATGCCTTACGGTAGAATCTAGTGGTTCATTACCACTACCTGAAGCCATTGGATCCTGCATCACCATCTCTTGATGTATATTTTTGAAGGGCATATACATTATCTCTGAATAGATTCTAAATTTACATAACCTTTTGCTCAAGATACTCCTCACATCTGAAGGAGATAGATTTGTCACATACCACAAATAAATTAAGCATTCATAAGAAAATCATGAAGCACACTGTTCTAGCCATGAAGCACACTGTTCTTAGCTATCAACCATGGTGATCTTATGAGAACAATCCAATATCCAGTCAAATTATCTTAGCATAAATCTTTGGAGTCCGAGTGCACAAAATGAGATTGAATATTGCTCAAACCGCGCATCAAACATCCAAGTCGCATCTAGTTAGAAACTAAAGTGTTGAAACTGGAAGGCTGGTTCTGTAAGATCTCAGTTTTGCTTCAACAGATATGAAAACATGCATGAAGTTCAGCCACCCCAACTTTACACTTTTTATCTAGCAGACTATCTCCTCTTTGGCTGGAAATTGGGATTCTGTTGAAACTAAAACCAATTGATATCCTTCTGCTTCAAACCCTCCTATCCTTCAAAACGTTGTCTCGTTCAGCAAAATTTTCATCTTCCACACAAAGCAAGTCTTCTAGCTCTGCCATGGTATAACGATACGGAAAACACTGTTGATCTGGATTGCATTCACAAACCCATTCTGCATGTTATAGATAGACAAAAGCACCTGGTCGACAGCTATAGCATTGAGTCTTGCTTGATATTCAATCCTTGAAAGGCCACCTTCGATCCGTGCATCACCATGAAAAAGATAATAATTTTCAGTTATCTGAACATTTCCTCAATGTGAAATTTCTATTTTTCGCACCAGCTCCTTGTCAACTTTAGGAGCACCCATTCGACTGACAGAGTGAGCGCCATGTCATGAATGTTATCTCAAGGGTCACTGAATAGGAATTTAGAGCAAACTTCAAATTTGTGTGAAAGATATATAAGCATAAGGCCCAAGTTAGATCTGAAAACAAAGCAGAGCAAACGATAATATCATCAGTGCAGACAATGACGCAGAAGAAATGGGGAAGCCGAGCAGCAATAGCGGTAGTGGGAGTGGTAATGGTGTTTCTGCCACCGGCACGACAGTAGATTCATATATTGGCAGTCTCATCAGCTTGACATTAAAAAAAACGAAATACGTTATGAGGGCATTCTTTACACCATCGACACCCAAAACTCCGACATTGCTCTGCAAGATGTGCCGATTGCGAACTTCACAATCCCCATGTTTTCTCTGGGAGAAAAATGGATCTGCAGCTGCAACAGAATCCCAAACTTGTGATGCCCCGCATGCAAATAATACGCTCTCATTTCTAAAACCCCTTTTCTGGCAAAGACAAAACAAATATCAACCAAGTGTCGGTGGAGGAACTAACGCATGAACAGTTGGTAATGTTTATCAAACCTCAACATCTCGTTTGCATGGAAAAGAACCCTTGTGGAGCTAAGCCACGAAGACAATGCACTAAATCTCTCTCTGGCACTTCATCAAACACTTGCGCCCAAGATATAAATGTTATTTCATGAATTTGCCACCTGCCAATAATCGGTTTCATGATTCTAAATGCAAAGTGACAAGTGAAACACCTCCCACCAGAATTGTATAATTTATGACTGCTGCCTGAAGTTTTTTCCTTCAACTGGTTTACTCTTTTAGAGAAGGCAAGTATCTCCATTCAGGCAGATTCCTTCCTTATTTTATATGAACAAGTTTGTTTGCATGGACTTGAAAAGGACATCGATCCCCATTTTCTTTTTGTCTTCTTCTGATGTTAACTGAGCAGTTTCTGTAGAGAAAGTTGAACATAAACACTCGCCGGTGTTTTGCTCATGCCTGGCTATACTTGTGTCCTCAACGTCCGTGTTTGATTTGGAAACAACATCATCATTAACAACCTCAGAACCTGAGTCTTCAGATGGGCCCAACGTATTTCTTTCCTGGGATGAAGGATCAGACCGTTGCTTTTTTCGCTTCTAGAAAATAGATGCTGTGGATCAATGACTAAAGCAAAATCTTCAGACAAACAGTACGCTGACAGAAAGCCCATATGCTTCAAGCATGCCAGCTGAGAACATAATACTCTCTATGATTTGTGGAATTCAATAGATTTTTTGTCTGGAGGATTCAAAACAAAGACTCTTGCAAGTCTCCCCACATTAGTATGGACATCCTTCACAATCACCCATGAACCAGAATTCAGAGATAACTCCCTTAATGTACTTGATGCCAATCCCACAATAGCTGCATCATCATAAGGTGCCTCCTTGAAAACACTGTCACTGCTCTCATCTGCATTCCTGGAGGGAAGCAAAACTCTGTACAATAGGCATGCTAGGATTTGGACCTTCACTGAAAACTCGAACCAATCCCCAATTTCGTAGCACGCTACGAAACCAGCTAAACAGGTAGCGCTGCGAAACTGCTAAAAGAATTCTGGCGCTGCGAAAACACCCTGTCTTTAAGCTAGGCTAAAAATTTTTTGACAACAGCATTTTCAGTGATAACAGTGGCTCCACGTGGCTCCACTTGGGATAGTGTGCCCTTGAGGTACACTAAGAACATGCAGCTCCAGTGCCTTATCCATTTTGACAAACTAAAATTTGCTTGACAAGCATGACTGTAGGAGAAAGAAAGCTACATCTACTGAAAAAGAAAAATGCTCAGTTAACCTTGAGCTTATTTGCATTTACCTACCTACCTACCCTAACAATTCAAACTTCCCTCAGCTCAATCAATATGAAACTTCCAATGCAGCCAATCATTTGTTTCATCTGATATTTGATTTCTTTGACTGTCCCGGAGTTCAGAGCCAATGTGATAGTGTAATGACCGCTGCCATTGAAATTGTCTCTGATCTTCATAGGAAAACTGAAACACTGGAGAGTAAAACTCTTCAATGTAATCAGCTATAGGATCCCAGAACACATGATCAGCTTGTCTTTCCTTGAAACTTTCCAGCTGTGCAAACTGATCTTCAACCACAGTGTTCAGTTCCTCAATCGTGAAAGAGAAAGGAACCAACATAGTCTCCTTGCGTTCTGCCATAGAAAATTTCTGAGAATAATGATCATGATCATGAAAACTGTATGCCTGAATTTGTCCCTCTAAACCTTCAATTTCTTTCTCAATGTCTTTGGCAAATTCATCAAAAAATTTCATCTTATCCTCTGACTTGCAGTCAAAGGATTTTAGATATGAGGACAAAGACAAAGAAAAAGACTCATTTGTTTCTTCTCTACTATGATCATTATTCCATTGTTTAAAACTTTCAACTAAGGGAGAGTCTGCCACCATCTCTGTCCTATCTGTCCATTCCTCCAAAAACATAAGCCATAAGTCTTGAAATGACTTAATGGATTTGTCAGGAAAGCTTTCAACCCACTGTTTGCATTTCCCTTTAAGTGAATCATAGAATAACATAATGCAAACATCCTCATGTTTAACTCTAAGAAGCTGTGCAAATTCACAAAAATCTGATATATGCTTCAAGGTTAAACTCAAATCTTCACCGTTAAATTTTGGACCATTCTTTAGAAAATATGCATCCTTGGGAAAATGATTTGGGAAACCATGAATTCCTGAGAAATCTATGCATGCATACCTTGAACAAAGAATGGCAGCCTCTGGGTCGTTCATAACTCCAGTGGAATCACCATGAATGTATAAACCTTGAATTCTTCAACAATGGAGTCGCCAAGGTAGTTTTGCAGCCTTGAAAACCTTCTTTGAACTCCTGCTACCTTCAGAAATCCAATCTTAAAATTACGGGAGAGATTAAGCTTCAGGCTCTCGGCAGACGCACCAAAATGTTATCACAAAATCACTACTAAGGGCTGCAACCAAGTAAGATTTTATGTAACTCTTTCAACCAGACTTTAGACTAGGAATTAGCCTTCCTAGTCAGAGAGGGCTCTCTCACAGACTTATAATAGAAATCAATCACAACAAAAGATGGCTAACTCTTCACTCATTCATGAAAACAACAGCTGGTTGAACACATATCAAATTGGTCTTCATTGGGCTATGGAGTCTTACACATTTAATAAACAAAAGCACAGTCATTTCATGGAAGTCAAGGCTCTTTGCATTAGATGTTCAAACATATTTCACACAAACCACAGCTTGCCAAACATACAGGAAGTCAGAGCATTAGAAATGAATTCTGAGTGATTATGTTATAACAAGGCTGTACAAGAACATATAAGATAAAACACCACCATCATATTTGAACAAAATAATCCATTGAGAATCTTGAGAAGAAATAACCACTGTTTTACTATTACTGTAACAAGTCTTACAATGGCCCAAATAACTCTGTTTTTGTATAAAATGTCCAACCCTTTCTACATCCAACATTGATCCATATATAGGCAAACAAACTTAACCACCTCGAGCTTCCTCCTCCAGCATGAGGGGAGCCTCGAAGGTGGCTATTGACTATCCTTATCTAGTGCATAACTAATTTATTAATTACATAATGGCTAAACTGAAATTACAAATGGTTTTCATTTAATCAAAATCCAAAATCTTTTCTCCTCGTAGCATGATGCTTTTCTGGCTCTTGACACATGTCCTTTTGCTGCTTGGGTTGAGATGGCTGAGCTACAGATGCAATGAATGCTGACTTTGGATGCTTGAAAGCGCTGATGGCTCATTAATTGACCAAAAGATGTGCTCCTATTTTAACGGTCTCTGTCTCCCAACATTCTCCGAAAGTTCAGCAACATGTCTCAGCTCTTTTAATAACCCCAAGTATGGAATGCTGCCATGTTTTTGATGTGCTGTAAGTGATATTGATAGACAGGTGTTTCTCTTCCTCAACTCCCGCTCACAGTATCACAATAGCTGCTCTGCGCTAAAATCATCACCTACAGCAGTTTCGTAGCGCGCTACGAAACTGCTGTGTGATTTAGAAAACACAGTCTTCTTCCCTGCCTTTAAAAATTCACTATGCCTAATTGATGCTTTGGACAAGGTTATGAGGACAACTTGTAAATAAGCATGATTAATAGCCTCAACCTTTCTGCACAGTGTTTAACACATTTACAGTTAGTGCAAGGGCAGCTGGTGAAGTTTTTTGCTTGATTTGCTCTGTCATGATGATGGTACTGCTTAAAACATTTCACCTGCTACCCTACCTTTAGAGTTCATCTATTCTTCTTTTATGCCTTACGGTAGAATCTAGTGGTTCATTACCACTACCTGAAGCCATTGGATCCTGCATCACCATCTCTTGATGTATATTTTTGAAGGGCATATACATTATCTCTGAATAGATTCTAAATTTACATAACCTTTTGCTCAAGATACTCCTCACATCTGAAGGAGATAGATTTGTCACATACCACAAATAAATTAAGCATTCATAAGAAAATCATGAAGCACACTGTTCTAGCCATGAAGCACACTGTTCTTAGCTATCAACCATGGTGATCTTATGAGAACAATCCAATATCCAGTCAAATTATCTTAGCATAAATCTTTGGAGTCCGAGTGCACAAAATGAGATTGAATATTGCTCAAACCGCGCATCAAACATCCAAGTCGCATCTAGTTAGAAACTAAAGTGTTGAAACTGGAAGGCTGGTTCTGTAAGATCTCAGTTTTGCTTCAACAGATATGAAAACATGCATGAAGTTCAGCCACCCCAACTTTACACTTTTTATCTAGCAGACTATCTCCTCTTTGGCTGGCAATTGGGATTCTGTTGAAACTAAAACCAATTGATATCCTTCTGCTTCGAACCCTCCTATCCTTCAAAACGCTGTCTCGTTCAGCAAAATTTTCATCTTCCACACAAAGCAAGTCTTCTAGCTCTGCCATGGTATAACGATACGGAAAACACTGCTGATCTGGATTGCATTCACAAAGCCATTCTGCATGTTATAGATAGACAAAAGCACCTGGTCGACAGCTGTAGCATTGAGTCTTGCTTGATATTCAATCCTTGAAAGGCCACCTTCGATCCGTGCATCACCATGAAAAAGATAATAATTTTCAGTTATCTGAACATTTCCTCAATGTGAAATTTCTATTTTTCGCACCAGCTCCTTGTCAACTTTAGGAGCACCCATTCGACTGACAGAGTGAGCGCCATGTCATGAATGTTATCTCAAGGGTCACTGAATAGGAATTTAGAGCAAACTTCAAATTTGTGTGAAAGATATATAAGCATAAGGCCCAAGTTAGATCTGAAAACAAAGCAGAGCAAACGATAATATCATCAGTGCAGACAATGACGCAGAAGAAATGGGGAAGCCGAGCAGCAATAGCGGTAGTGGGAGTGGTAATGGTGTTTTTGCCACCGGCACGACAGTAGATTCATATATTGGCAGTCTCATCAGCTTGACATTAAAAAAAACGAAATACGTTATGAGGGCATTCTTTACACCATCGACACCCAAAACTCCGACATTGCTCTGCAAGATGTGCCGATTGCGAACTTCACAATCCCCATGTTTTCTCTGGGAGAAAAATGGATCTGCAGCTGCAACAGAATCCCAAACTTGTGATGCCCCGCATGCAAATAATACGCTCTCATTTCTAAAACCCCTTTTCTGGCAAAGACAAAACAAATATCAACCAAGTGTCGGTGGAGGAACTAACGCATGAACAGTTGGTAATGTTTATCAAACCTCAACATCTCGTTTGCATGGAAAAGAACCCTTGTGGAGCTAAGCCACGAAGACAATGCACTAAATCTCTCTCTGGCACTTCATCAAACACTTGCGCCCAAGACATAAATGTTATTTCATGAATTTGCCACCTGCCAATAATCGGTTTCATGATTCTAAATGCAAAGTGACAAGTGAAACACTTCCCACCAGAATTGTATAATTTATGACTGCTGCCTGAAGTTTTTTCCTTCAACTGGTTTACTCTTTTAGAGAAGGCAAGTATCTCCATTCAGGCAGATTCCTTCCTTATTTTATATGAACAAGGTTGTTTGCATGGACTTGAAAAGGACATCGATCCCCATTTTCTTTTTGTCTTCTTCTAATGTTAACTGAGCAGTTTCTGTAGAGAAAGTTGAACATAAACACTCGCCGGTGTTTTGCTCATGCCTGGCTATACTTGTGTCCTCAACGTCCGTGTTTGATTTGGAAACAACATCATCATTAACAACCTCAGAACCTGAGTCTTCAGATGGGCCCAATGTATTTCTTTCCTGGGATGAAGGATCAGACCGTTGCTTTTTTCGCTTCTAGAAAATAGATGCTGTGGATCAATGACTAAAGCAAAATCTTCAGACAAACAGTACGCTGACAGAAAGCCCATATGCTTCAAGCATGCCAGCTGAGAACATAATACTCTCTATGATTTGTGGAATTCAATAGATTTTTTGTCTGGAGGATTCAAAACAAAGACTCTTGCAAGTCTCCCCACATTAGTATGGACATCCTTCACAATCACCCATGAACCAGAATTAAGAGATAACTCCCTTAATGTACTTGATGCCAATCCCACAATAGCTGCATCATCATAAGGTGCCTCCTTGAAAACACTGTCACTTCTCTCATCTACATTCCTGGAGGGAAGCAAAACTCTGTACAATAGGCATGCTAGGATTTGGACCTTCACTGAAAACTCGAACCAATCCCCAATTTCGTAGCACGCTACGAAACCAGCTAAACAGGTAGCGCTGCGAAACTGCTAAAAGAATTCTGGCGCTGCGAAAACACCCTGTCTTTAAGCTAGGCTAAAATTTTTTTGACAACAGCATTTTCAGTGATAACAGTTTGCATGATTGATTTAGGGAAAGTGCATTTAGAGTGTGCTGATTGCTCTCTGAGAAAAGATGTTGTCTTTCTTTTCCCTTTGTAGCTAGGATTTTCATTGTTGAAAAAGAGATAAAATTTGCTTATCATCTTTTAGATTGCATTTAGGAAGTTGTCTATACATCTCGTGGTGAACCTCAAAAGGCAAACTTCTAAGAAAGATCAACATAAAATAAATTGAATGAACTTAATAACGCTTTGTAACATAACGCACAACATAGAGGTCTAGGCTAGAGACGTGTTCCGGCGTCGTAAAGCCTGGTGACTGTCGATCTCGCTGATGGTGGGTGATTCCTCCTGAGGGACGATAGCGCAAGTACGGATTGTGCTCCCACGTACCGTCGCGTATATATTGGGAGACCCCTATAGGCTTAAAACCTTTATCCTTAGGAAGCCGTGTCGACCGCCCTACTGATCGCAATGCACCGAACACAACATTCGGGAAGATTGACTGTCGTACCGTAAAACGTATTCTGCAGTTTTGTGATTGGTTTGGCACACCCTCTACCTAGATCTCCAGAGCAGTTCCTTTTGGCCTTCTTCAGACTCTATAATGGAAAAATTCCATCCGAGCATTTGTCACTTCGGGATCGTTAAAACATCGAAGGCGACTAGAGTCATCTTTTGTTTTTTCTCGGCTCTTTAAAACTGAAAAAACAAGTTGTGTCTAAAGCGTCATTAAAACTTATTTTAAACGGAATAATAAATCACCCTTATTCCCGCGTTGATCTTTCAATTGAGAAAATGGAACCCTCCAACCAAGGAATTCCCCTTGGTGGAAATCCTAGTCCCTTCTCCTCTTGGGGAGATGTTGGAGCACCCCATATGGCCACATTGTCGCTTCCAGGACTGACAATAGGCTTGCCTGTCTGGCTCTTCTCAACTAATGTTGTTCAAAACACCACTACTCCTGAACAATCGAATCAGCAGTTAGACCAGTGCAGAGCTGCCCACCAACCTTCCACTTCCTATAATTCTTCCTCTCCTCCTTCCTCTTCGCATGATGGAGCTGGCCAAGCAAAAAGCCAAGCTCCTAAGGAGAAGAAGGAGAAGAATAAGAAAGAAAAGAAGAAGAAGGAGCCAAAAGCGACTGGGGGCAAGCGAATGGCGTCTAATGAAAATCCACACACTGCACTGACCAGGCCTAAATCGCCATGTGTCATATGCAAGGGAGACCACTTTCACAGAGATTGCCCTTGCATCCCTCGGATACTAAGGGATTGGTCTCCCTGCTTGCACAATTCGGTGGCGTCAACCTCTGATAGCCATGTTGACAGCACACCGTCAACTAGTGAAAGTGAAGCCACAGGACAGAGAGGGAAAGCTAGATTACCCTGCAAACTGTGTGAAGGCGACCATGCCATCCACCGTTGTCCCTTCTTAGATGAGGCTAAAAGAGTTTTGGAAGATCGCCCAGTTTTACCAGTGCAACTTCCTCCTGGATATCAAAAACTCCTGCCAAGTCCTTCACCAGTTGAGAACCCGGCTGGCCCGCTCAGGTGGTCAGCCGAAGCACCTATCATTGAGGATGAACTATCTAAATCCATACCTGACGAAATTCAAAAGGTTGAGGCGGCAGTTGACCCGGTTTTGCCTTCAGAGGCTCTATCTTCGAATGATACCATCACAGAGGAGAATAAAGATGACACCGTCCAAATTCTCTTCATCAACACAGACTCTGACGAACAAGGGGGAAATTTGCCCATTCCTTTATCGCAGGAAGGAACTTCATCAGAGTCATACCCGGCCGTCTATTCGGTCCCACCACCAAGCAACCTAGTTGTATCCTTCGACTGGAACCAGCTAGGCAGACCCCGGTTGCCAGCAAGCATACCATTCAGAATTATCGTTCAAATATACAGAATGGTAATGGCTGGCACCATCATAGATGAGGGGGCATCTGTGAGTATCCTTTCCTCTATTGCTTGGAAAGCACTTGGTTCGCCAGCGCTTTTGCCTGAAATGAGGAATCTGACAGGCTTCGATAAAGGAACCAGTCGACCGTTAGGGATTCTTCCCAATGTGCCAATCATATTGAAAGGGAAGACCATTCAAATGAACGTGATGGTCGTTCAAGGACCCTTGGATTATAACCTACTCCTTGGACGAGACTATATATATTGCATGGGAGCCATCATCTCCTCACTCTTTAGAGTAATGTGTTTTCCGCATGAAGGAAGAATGGTCAAGCTCGTGGACCAACTTTCATTCCCCGTATCACGCATCGCAAATAGTCATATACCATCCCTAAATGGTATCTTCACTCAAGAAATGTTTGAACCCACGGTCCGTCCTCCTGATGAGCGCGAGTAATCCGGGAGGATATGACTGGAACCCAGGGGGCATGTGTCCTGGTCTGCTTCGGCAAGAAAACCTTGGGTATAGGGTAGGTTTCCGTGGGAGAATATGACTAGTCTGTACCCCGTCCGTCTAGGAAGAGGGGTTATTCTAGAATAAGATTCTCTTTTCAAAGCTACGTGTTTGGCACTGAGGTCATTCACCTTTGTCTATCTCGGTAGACATCGCCGAAGAAGTGTTTTGTTGAAAGAATAACAGAACAATCTTTGGGTAACCTGAAAGAGGTAGGCCTCTCCCGATAGAACGAATGTTTTGTCTGCAAATTGAGGGGTAACCTTGAAATCATATTTTATACCTGGGGGCATGCAAACCTTTTGGAGTACAAGCAAGGGGCGGCTATTTATTTTTTAAATTTTTAGGTCCTTCCCTTTAAACCTGTAGGTCTAACCCTTTAAACTCGTAGGATTAGTCGTTTCCGAACTTGCATAAAGAAAGGATGTGGGGAAAAATCTAAATGTTGCCGTTTTACATGAGACATTCTTATCATATGACTGGATAATCGAGCAGTTTTAGCACACAGTTCATGCTCGTTAAAAAATAAACGCAAGATCCGAGCAGTTTTAGCGCATAGTTCATGCTCGTTAAAAAATAAACATAAGATCGAGCAAATGTTTCCACCCGCATTTAAGCTCGTTAAAAAATGAAATATTCTGGTAAATAACCACCGTGAATGTAATATCATCAGTCATTAAAGCCTTGGTCGTGTTTGCCCATCACCTCCACTTTTCCATTGGCTAATAATTCACCTCCATATGATTGTTTACCCATTTTGAGGAACAGCTGCGAAGAGTGATTTCACTAGCCATCCTTGTGACACTGCCGTGATTTGGAAATTCCAATCCTTCCCTAGAATCAGCTACTACCCCTTTTTATCACTCGTTCCTCAAAAGACGAGTCTTCTTTAAGCTCTTTTCATCTGACTCGTAAAATATGAAAAGATTGCCGAGTTTTGGCCTTCCAGCTCGTTAAAGTGACCGGAAGAGCTATCCCTCCTCTAGATTTTAATCTTTTTGGACCTGAGGGATTATTTCACAAAAAGATCGAGCGCTTGTTTTATTCGGCTCGTTAAAACTATCGAAAATTCATCCCTTCTGTATTGTTTTATACTTTTTCGGACTTAAGGGATTAGATGACGAAAAAGGACTTTTGGAGTTAACTTTATGTACCTTTTTAGACTCTCTAAAAATGAAAAGGACCGAGTTATCCTTGTCGTTAGACTCGTTAAATGCATTAAATAGCGACAAACTTGTCTTTAGACGAGAATGAGTTTCCCTATCGCTAGGCTCGTTAAAACATAGCGATGGGCTTGCCCGAAGGGCAAGTTATAGAACAAGCATATGTTATCCTCCTCAAGCTTGAGAAAAATAAAGAGGTACTGGTCAGCAATGACTGGGGAAAAATTGGGAGAAACTCAAGAAAACTTTGATGGTAGCAAGTCGCTCTTGAACATGACACTTTTCCTCCGTACCACAATCGGGTTGGGTTGTTTCATTACCGGTCACATCACCATGGTCTCGCCATACCATCCATACTTGGGGTAATGCTACCAATCCATCGCATCAGTGTCGCCATATGTTCAAGAGAAGTCATTCAGAGAAGTCACCTGTGTCCCATCCACTACCATACATTATACTCTTTCATGACCGCCACCTTGAATCATATGTCATCAGATCGTTTTCACCTCCATCAAAATCATTAGCTCCGTTCCATGTCATCGATGTGGGATGCATTAAGGCCCTCCTTTGACGGATCGCTTCTTGTCGACATCAGCTCATTATCCAAGAAATTGATCTAGGAACACCCCCTTCAGTACTTTGAAGCTTGCATGCCTCAATGGCAAGTTTCTCACTTCCGGCGACAGGTATACATCAATGACCTTTGACCGAAAGATTTTGCATGGTGTTCGACGCCAAGTCCTCTATTCACACCACGTGAATTGTACTGCAGTACCTTGAGGGTCATCATCATTATCAGTGATTCCTCTCGCGCTTGTTAACAGTTTACATCATTGACTGGTAATCAAGCGATGTCTTTCCATGTTCGACTTCAGAGCAATTCTCACATGGATCGACTTGTACTTAGAGTGAAGATTGGACGAGATTGAAGACCTCGGATCTAGTTTCATCCATCCGGGCTGCGATATATATTCAGAAAATAAAGACATGGAAATGTACAGCTTTGCAGCACAGATAATCATCCTACCAAAAGGATGATGGCTCTTTCAGAATCATCAGTCTATCATCAGACGATTGTCTGTTATATGTACATGAAAATGAATTTATAAAGCTGAGCATGGGAATGCCCGCCTCGGCTAGATCATGAAAAAAGTATGAAAATAATGTATTGTATTGTATTGTATTACAGGTCTCCTCCCAGCAATGAAAGAACTTCGGATCCTCCTAATAAAGCATTTCACCTGATAAACGGCCTCATACTTTAGGGGCAACTGTTATAGACATTTTTGTGCCTCACAGCTATAAGCATGAAATGTCCATAATCCAAGGGATCCAAAGTCCCTAAACATGTTGTTCCTACCCCTAGAGGAACAAGGCTAACAAACCACAACAATTCACAGAAGTTCTCCACCAGAAACTGCTCAAAAACAAGTCAATATAGGATCAATTCAGAAGCTCCACTAGCTGCCTGCATTGAAATGCAGAGGCTACACTGGCTAGTTGCATTGCAACGCAGGTGGAAGCACTACCAAGGTGCGCTGAGCGGGAAATGACAAATGTCAGGGTCTCTTGTGAGAGGTGTCAAGACTGTGGAAGCTTCCAGAATCTTCCTCCATGACACTTGCCTTGCTGAGTTCGACTAAGTGATGAGTAAGAGGCTCTTAGTCTCCAAGTGGAAGTAAGAACTGATAGAGAGAGAGGACACTAGTCAGATCACAAGCTGACTCATCCTCACTCCAAACATCTATATATGGATCTCTTCTCCATGAGATCTAGAGGCTGGAATTTTGTTATTGAAAAGAATTGTTGTTGGTTTGAGATTGGAATCATTGGGTGCTTAATGCTTTGAAGGGAGGTGAAGATAGGAATTTCATTTGCTGGGAAGGAGATGCAGGATTGGAACTCTCTTGGTTGTATCTCCTCCTGAACCTTGTTATTCATCAATAAAGCTATCTTGGTTTCTCCTATATGCTGATGTGTCTTTGATTTATGATTGCATTAGTGTATTTAGTTTATTTCCAATCCTGAACTAGTTATGAATATGAATCTATGTCTTTGTGTAGTGTTCCCTTCTTGTGATCTTGCAGGAACCTGTTGAAGCTGGGCGAGCGAGAAGGCAAGTAGCTGGGAACTCTCAAAGAGAAGAGAAACCAGATCGAGTGACAAATGGAAGACATCAGTTAGTCTATCCATCTCTCTTCATTCTTAATTCATAAAGGAAGAATACTAGAATAGCTGTTTCTGTTTGTTGCTAAGGCACTGTCACACCTTAGGTGGATAGGATCGTCCTGCATAGGCATTTTTCCCCACAACAGGTCTGTCTTTGCTTCCTTAAGTAGAGGCATCAACGAAGCTCTTCCTAGCTTCAATGAAGGTTTCCTTAGTGCGCTCCAAATCAAACTCTGGTTCTTTCGTCGAAGCCTTGTGAACCCAAGTACTATCTTCAGGTTGTTGGCCTTTATCATCCCTTGTCGTAATTCCACTTCGAAGCACAATGTTCACGTTAGGGTCTTGCTGCGTGGATCAGACCTCATCATTTACAGGTTCGGAGTCAGGGGAGGTTACAGCACTCCCTTCTCACGTAGCCTCGCTATCAGTGTGGGAAAATCCTCTATCTCATTATCAAAAAATGTACAATACAAGCATGATGGATGCATCGCATTTGTACAATCACAGGCATAATGTGTTGGCCCCCTGCAATTGTAACATATCAGTTTCCCACGACCTCTTCTAGGTCCTCCTCCACCTCAGCCTCGTCCACACCCCTGAAATCTGGTTCACGCCACTCCTACGTTCTGGTCAAGGGGTATCATTTCGGCCTGAACTCTGTAGGTGGGAGTGCTATCCATCATTAGCTCATAACTTCTATAGGTGCGCTCATCGTGTCCTACTGATCTATAGAAATTATAGAACAATTGTTGTGAGTTCTGTGTGTACTTTTGCAACAAATAGCAGTTGTTCATAGCATGTTTTCCTCCTATTTGACAAATCGCACACCACAAAGCACGTGTTACGCTAGGTCCTTCTTGTGCTTATGGTCTCAATGGCATTGGTCCTCTTCCCATGATATAATTCATGAACACTGGGTAGTTGTCCTTGTCATGACCCTGACCCTTACATTTAACACAATATACCTCTTTGCGCACCTCCAAGTGAGTTGTCTTGTCTTGTTTTAGACCCTGCATCTCAAGGCACAAGTTTTTCAACTGTGCGTGGATCTGTTGATCTCCTAGGTTGGGATCTTGTATTGGGGTCTCATGTAGCCTCATCGGGATCTCCAAAGCCTTTGCCTGAGTTCTTAACCTTTGTTGTGACAACACATTCCTCAAATGAAGTGTTAGCGATGCTACAAACCATTCACGGTGTTGTCCATCCATCAAAGTCATGTTAGCTTCACGAATCATGCACTTTAGTCTTTGATCTAATTCCCAGGGGGTCTCTCCTAGTAGCATTGTGATCTCCTTGAACCCAACGATTCACTGTGCCTCTTACTTTGGCCTCCTAAATTCTCTATTCAGCACAGTTTGGATGTTTGCGATCCATGCATTCGGATTATCATTAGAATGCTTAATATAGTAGGTCAGTGTGCGATCCTGCAGAGTGCTGACCAATGTCACTTTCTTTATATTATCATCCTAACTCCCTGCACTTACCGTACATCTTTTATCACGAACCAAAGCTGGTTCAGATCTTAATTTCCTACTCCCTTGAACACCGACATCTTTATAGCACTCACCATATTGACTCGCGGTGGTGGCGGAGGTGGTACGAGCAAAGATGGGGGTGAAGGCGATGAACCTGGTGGTGGTGTGGGTGGGGGTGGTATACGAAAAATCCTTTGTCTTATCAAATTGATCACACTTCTTGGTGAGACCTTCGTGAGCTCTTCCTCATCCCCTCGCGGAGGTGAAATCAAGGGGCTAGTTTCTAGTTCTGCACTGCCTTCATTTCTGTAAATTCTCCCACTTCACGTAGCCCCAAACATCAATGTATTCACATAATCCACTTTTCACACAGTAGCATTTTAATCCAAGTGTTCAGAGACTTAATGTAATTACCTCGTGGTCCTTTAAGGAAGCGTCATACTGCCTCGCTATAGCTGGCTGAAGTATCTACCGCGAACTCAATAATGAATCATCCTATAATTTGATCGATCTAGTGATAAACAATGTTCACTATCTTATCCTATGATGCTTCCAATTTGTGCACCAACTCTGGGGTCCACACAATAGGACTGTCGATCTTATGCCTTCCTTGGCTATCTACTAGCTTTGCAATCCACTCGTACAGCTCAATAGGGAAAGCTGCAAAGAAAATTTCATGGATCCCTATGTATAGGTAGCAATCTAGCCACTCTTCTTTTGATAGTCGTGGATTCCTATTCTCTTGTCCAACCAACCTTCAATTTCTTTCTTAGTTGGATTCCAATGATACGACATCAGACATCTCTATGTAGATTCTGGTCTCAGCAACAAAACCATTTGTTGGCTTGTTGGGGCCTGACCCAAGTTCAGAGTTAATTAGCCAAACAAATCCCTATATTACTGTCCCTTTCAGCAACAGTCCGTGGAACGCAGACTGATGTCTCACCCGAAGTAGTATGGGGGGATGTTGGAACTAGGTTTCCACACCCTTGAGATGTCTGAGGGGTTGATTTAGTCCAACTATGAATACCTTCGCGCACATTACTTTGTGCACTTCCCTGGCCTGTGAGGCCTTCATGCCCTGATATATTCGCCTTCATGCAGCCCTAACTAGGGGCTGTGGGGCTTTCGTGCTACTGGAGCAGTGATCTACACTATTTCCCTAACTCACACCAAGGATCTTACTTATCTTCTTATAACAATTAGTTATCTTCGCATAAACAGATACCTTGTATTATATTCACTTACTCAAGACATTTATATAAGCTCACATAGTAAATAAACAGTAAACTTGAAATTCATACCAAATAATACATAAAATAGGAAAAGATACATAGAAATATGGTAAAACTTCTCTTTATTAATGCTTCCACAGGTACAGACTCAACCTGCCCTCCACACTCAGTTTCAGGGGTCTGCGCACTCAGCTGTGGACTACTAGGCCTCTGTGCACTCAGCTGCAGAGCCTTCTCCTACTCTATGACCCAAAGACACAATTCTACACTTCAGATACTCTATTATGCTTCTATTCCATGATCATCAATCCATCAGATTGTCTTTTACACTTGGTAGATCTCTCAAACCGACACTACATTACAAAAATATGGGTGGACAACCCTATCACTCTATTACAACTTTGCACTCTGCGCCCACAAATAATGGAGTCTTTACAATAGAATTAATCAAAACTTGGGCTTTAAGCCCCAAAAATTGCCTTGGGGGGATCCCATGCCCAACAAGTGTATCAACAATTCCCTTCAGAAAATCAGAGCAGGAATTTTCTAGACACCAAATGATCCAACAAATTAGGTACAATCTGATTGGAACGCCCAATTGCAACACACAATAGAATACTATAATATGACCATGGAAGAGAGAGAGGAATATCTACACAACACTTAAATCCCTGAATTAGAAGGATAGTGTGATGTTGTGGGACTAGAAGTTGAGATACTGACATAACATAGCCTGTTAAGATGAAGCAAGTCAATATAGGCTAAGAGGCGGAGTTCAAATTCACGCGCATCAGAGATTGCTGGGATGGGGATACAGTAGGCAAGAACATTGAATTAATGCATGAGTACCAAGAGATGTTTCTGATGAATTTCACTTAGTTAAAAGGCATTTTAAGTGATCTGGGTGTAATGAGGATCACTTTGAAGCCATATGCGAAACCCATAAAATAACGACCATATAGGCTAAACCCGAAATACAAAGAGAAGGTGAAGGATGAAGTTGAGAAGATGGTCGCAGATGGAATAATTGAACCTATGGAAGAATCTCAATGGGTGAGCCTAATGGTAGTGTAGGAGAAAGCGACTAAGGGAGACATAAGGATTTGTGTCAATTTAAGAAAGTTGAATGACGCATGTGTGCATGACCTGTTCCTAACACCGTTCACTGATGAAGTTTTGGATAATGTGGAAGGATAGGAGGCCTACTCCTTTACAGATGGATTTTTAGGGTACCATCAGTTTATGATCGTGCCAGAAGATAGTAGTAAGACCACTTTTGCTACTGATTGGAATCATTTCAATATAAAGTCATGCCATTTGGGTTGAATAATGCACCTTTGATATTCTCCACATATTTTGTTGCAACGTTTAAATAAATCATCCACAAATTTTTAAAGGTTTACTTTGATGACTCGAGAAGCTTTGGACTATTAAAGAAGTATGTTTCGAGCTTGTGCTTGATGTTGGATACCTACAGGAAATATCAAATCTCGTTGAACTTGAAAAAGTCCATTTTTGTGTACCATATGGAAAATATTACTCGGGAATGTTGTTTGCAAGCAATGGCTGATGGTGGACCCTACAAAAATTGTTGGTATTATCGATATGGATATGCCAAAGAACATGAAGCAGCTATGCACAACTTTAGGGAATACTAGTTATTATCAGAAGTTCATAAAGACCTATGCATAGATCAATGCGCCGCTGAAAAAAATACGGAAGAAAGATGTCACCTTTAGTTGAGAAGATGAATGTCAAAAGAGCCTCGACATCTTAAAGGAAAAAATGGTCACTATGCCAATCCTGGTGTTTTCAGATTGGAAGAAGGAGTTTCACATTCATGTGGATGCATCATGAATAAATTTGGGTGTTATCTTAGAGCAACCAGGAGAAGGGGATCTTGATCACCCCATCGCATTTGGGAGTCAAAATTTATCTAAGTCAGAAAGTAATTATTCCACAATGGAACGAGAGAGCTTGGCTATGGTGTATGCGCTGCATAAATTTAGGCATTACTTATTAGGCATGCACTTCAAGATGTTTACGGACCATTCTATGCTGAATTACTTGGTCAACAAGCCTCTATTGGGGGGGGGGAGATCTACAAGTGTCTATTTCTATTCCAAGAGTACGATTTTGAAGTAATAGTCAAGCCAAGTCGATTGAACGTTGGGTTTGATCATCTATCCAGAATTGAGATCGGTGAAGAGCCAACAAACATTGAAGAAGGATTGCTCAATGTGTAGCTCTTTGTAATAAGGGTTGTTGATGATCATTTCACCAATATCATTTACATTTTTTCTACAGAGTTAGCCCACGGAGCATACGACTAAATAGAAGAAAGAACTCGTAGTTAGAGTTGTGGATTTTTCTTTGATTGTCATACATTTGTATGAAACAGACCCTGACAAAATATTGCTCAGATATGTCCCTAAGCACAAAATACATAGTATTTTAGCAGAAGCACATGGTGGTATCGCGAGAGGACACTATGGAGGAAAATAAACCTTGCAGAAGATTTTAAGAGTGGGACTTTGGTGGCCCAAGGTGCACAAGGATTCCAAAGAATATTGAGGTTCTTTCGATGTCTGCCAGAGGACCAGAACGCTATTGAGAAGGGACGAATTTCTGTTGAATTCGCAAGTCACATTGTAGGCTTTTGAGAAGTGGGTGATTGCCTTTGGTTGACCAATCAATCCACAGTGATAGAAGAATGCTGCATAATACATTATTACCACGATGGATTATCTGACCAGGTGGGCCAAAGAAAAACTAGTAAAGGATTGTAGCACAGACACTCCTACACAATTCATCTTGGAATATATCTTGTTGAGATTTGGGTGTCCAAAGACCTTGATGAGTGACTAAGGGTCGCACTTCCTGCACAACATTATTTAACCATTGACGGAGGAATTTCAGGTACATCATTAGAAAATCATGCCTTATCATCCTTAGGCAAATGGCACGGTTGAGGCTTTCAACAAAATTTTGGAGAACAATCTGATGAGTCTCATCATTGGGTAATTATATGGGCCTTAATTCACCTCCTAGCTTAGTCAAACCAACTATTTTGATAACTTATTGCATGCTTTTGATTATATTTTGTTTATGAGATGAGTTAGAGTTGGATATTTTGCTTTGTGGTCTAATGTGCATTTAATGCGGGATTAAAGGAGAAAATCAAGGAATTTTGGAAAAGACCAAGGTCAAAACTCAAATGGGACAAGGAAGAGGGATTATAGGAGGTAAATCCTCCCCATTTAGTACCCCTCCATTTGAATATTCATCCATCAGCTCGAAGTGAAAACAGCAAAATCATGAGGACTAGAAGGCAGCCAAGCAAGTGAGAGACAAAGAACCAGTTTATCTTGAGTTTGGGAGCCGATCCTCCCTAATTTTAAGGAAGTCATTGGAGACTTCAGATGTATAAGTAGAGAGTCCTAGGACCTTATTATGATTCATATTTTCATCATAAAACTCTACTCTATTTTCGAGCTACAAGACTTCTGACAGTTCTTTTGATGTAATCTATTGTTTTGGTAATAAGAATGAGTTTTGTTTTGAGCCAGCACTGAGTTAACTCATAGGGCTGAAGTTCTTGGATTAGGGCTCAACCCTAGTAGCCAAGGCTCCTCTTTATTGTACATGTATGCTTAGTGTAGATTCATAGCTTAATTGTTAATTTTCTTATTAGATGCATTTTCATTACAAGTAGTGTAGATTAGATTGGTTGTGTGATAGTTTGCTTCCATTTGTGCCTTCTTTCAAGTAGTAGGCTAGCAAGGAGAAAAAGAATCACTACAAGGTTGTCAGCAGGTGTTTCAGCCTCACTTCCTCCCTCTGGGACCATGACTTGAGGAAGGGACCCTTCAGCAATCCCAAAAACACATATTTCTACTTCTTTTATGAGCTTTGGAATTTGTTGTCTTTAATTCAGTATTTGGTTAATGTTGCAAGGAAAATTTCATTGTCATCTTTTTCCATCTCCATTTCTGCAATAAAATTTCACTAATTATTTCATTCCCTTCAGTAACTTTCTTCATGCATAATATAGCCAGTTGATTCATGCTTTCCTAGTTTATGAAAATGTATCTTGTTACATAGTTCTTTTGGAAGACACACATGTTTTATGCAGAGCAAGTGCTTTAGGAGGAGACTAAGATGTCATAAGAAACAACCCCTTCCACTTCATCCAGCTTGGCCATCCCTTGTCTTCACCATCACCCTCACTAGTTTTTCATCATTTTTCATTGAAATTCTCCTATACACATAGAGCAAATCTAGCCATCTCTTATCTTGGATATTGACTCATGAGTGCTCCTAGACCTTCTAACACTCCATTCCACCCATCACATAGCTTTCTTAAGCTTCCCAACGCCCCCAACACCTCACAATTAGCTCTCCATTGTATCTTGTAGGTTTCCTATAATTCCTACAAGATCATCCTCTAGGTTTCTAGTACATCCTGTAGGTTTTCCTGAAACGGCCTGTTTTGAGGCCGAATTGATCAGAAACCTCTAGGAAGTCACAAAAAGATTTCTAGGACCCTTTTGCACCATCCAAGCACTTCATAAACCTTCTAGCCATTATTAAACACCTTCAATCCACCTGTCACATCCATAGGAACAATTAGTTGACATACTTGATTTTTCCTAAAAAGACCAAAAAAATGAAAACAGATTTAGTTTAGTTTCTTTACTTGCACATTAGTATTGTTTGATGCTTTTTACTTCTACAACTTAGATAGTAGCATTTGTTTATTGCTGATTTATCATTTCTTCTTAGCATAGCTTCTTAAATGGTTAATTAGGGTATGGTGTGGTTTAACATTACATGTTGGCTTTTTCCTTTACTGTAGTAGAGTAACTCTCTTAGAGTAGATTTTCCTTTCTTCCATCAAAGAGTCAAGCTTATCTTGACTCTATAGAAGTTTGGTTTGGAACC
This sequence comes from Pinus tabuliformis, assembly GCA_031772625.1. NCBI lineage: Eukaryota > Viridiplantae > Streptophyta > Pinopsida > Pinales > Pinaceae > Pinus > Pinus tabuliformis. The sequence continues at coordinate 491,201,541 of CM062807.1, read as the reverse complement.
CCAGCAATCTCTCACCAGTTGAACAGTGACAATAGGTAGAACCATCACTTTTACTTGTGCATACAACATTGTCACCTCCAAGTTTGTACGAAACTCGAGTTGATAAGTAAAGTTGGTAGCCCAGGAGTTGCAACATCCCTTTTGCAATACTGGTGCTCATCACTCTTTGGCACTATTGCTGGGGAGGTGTCTAAGTAGAATGTGATTACTGCTTTCTTTTCTTCTATTTCTTGTCTTCAATATTGTGCCAATAGTTTATTTCTACAAAAGTAATCTAGATGTTTCATTTCTTTCATTTTGCATTATCTTCTTTCCTTTCCATTCTTCAAGTACAATTTCAATTCACCAAGTATCTTTTTCATTCTGTAACTAATTTTCATTCAATCAACAATTTCAATTCTGTAAGTATTTTCCAAGTTCTAAAAATAATACAAAACAACCGAAAAATATTTCCTTTCATGCCTCGTAGGAATAGGGACAACTTAGGGAATTTTTTGCCAAATACCCCCACTGCATCCAACAGCCAACCTTCTCTCTTCTTCAGTGGCTGTGAACTGGAGGAACCCTTAGGTGAGAAACCTGACATATTTGAAGAACCTATATGGGAAGAAGAAGAAGAGGAACCCATTCCTATTGAACCAATGGCTGAAAACCAGAATGACAGAGGGAATAGAGAGAGAGTTGAGGGTGCATTCCCCATCAGGGAAACCAATGGGGACACTAAGATGAAAAATATAAGCCCCTATACCCTACCCCATTTCCATGACCTGACCACAGAGGATCCTGAGACTTTCCTATTTGATTTTGTTGTTATATGCTGAACCTATGACTATACAGATGATGAGTAAAAGTTAAAACTATTTCTATCTACCCTCAAGGATGCAACATTGCACTGGTTCATGGGTTTACCTGGAGATAGCATCACAACTTGGGCTCAGATGTAGTAGGCCTTTAACAACAAATATCGAGACTACTGTCAATCAAAGGATAGTAAAGAAGAAATTTTCAAGATGACCATAGGCCATGATGAATCCTTAGAAGACTACGAAGGAAGGTTCCAGCTTAGTTGCAAAAGGGCCAGGTGCACACTTGACCCTGAGTCACTAAAGCTAGTCTTGCTTAGGGGAGTAAGAGAAGATCTTCTAGATACCTTACATTTGTTAGTAGGAGGAGATATCTACCAATTACCCTATGAGGATATCAAGATTGTCTTTAGAAACCATTCTAGGGTAGCCAGGAAAAAGGGTAGGGGTAGTCAACCTATGGCCAGTACATCATCTTCCAACTCATCCATCAAGGGTGAAATTGGAAACATGCTAGAATATTTCAAAAGTGAGATGCTGCAAACCCTTGCCTTGTAAATGGACACCATGAACATTAAAAGGAAGCAAGAAGAAGCAGAGAGAGCCTTGGCCATCTTTTGTCCCAGATGCACCAGGAGGCATCTTAGGAATGAATGTCCATTTAACTCTATTGAAATTTGCTCGGTATGTGAAGAAAACCACTCCATAGACAAGTGCCCTTCTTTACCCAGACTCAAAGTTGTATATCAAAGAGCTGAAGGGGTCACTGAGTAGATTTGCTACATTAACCAAAGGAGGCCCCCTAGGCCTAGACCATACCAAGAGGGCATGTAAGGATCATCCCATGCATATTACAACCCCAACCAAACCACAACTATACCTTCTTAGGGACCCCCTACTCATCCTTCCTGGTCTACACCCCCTCCTTGGTCCTATGCATCTCAGTATCACTCCCAGCCAGCTAGCCAGTCATTTCAACCTTATGCTCCACCACAACCTCAGTGGAATAAACCACTCCAGGGGTGGATGCCCCAATACAATAATTCTCTAGCTCTATTGCCTCCACCACCTACCCAACCACAGCTCCTATACTCTGCTCCACCTAAGCAACCCAAATGCCTGCCCAGCCAAATCCTAACCCAAACAATAGGCATGCTCAGCAAGTATACAGTGGAGAGACATCATATCCAGCTTATGTTGTGGAAATATAGGAGATTAAACTGAGATCTGGGAGACTTCTCCTGGATAACCAACCTCCCCCTCCACCTAGGGAGGCTGAGGAAGAAAGAGAGGAAAGCATACTTAAAGTATATCCACCCTTTCCTAAGAGATTAGCCCAACCACTCAAGCCTACCCCAGAAGAGACCAAACTTCTAGGAGAATTGAAAAATCTATGTGTAAAGATCCCCCCTTCTTCAAGAAATAAAAGATGTTCCCATTTACAATATGTTTATTAAGGAGGAATGCTTCAAGCATCTAGGGAGGCAAAAAATGGATGCCCCTACCATTAATGTCAATGGGCAGTTGTTCGACTTAATGCTGGGCAGGTAATATGTCCAAAATATCTGGACCCTCGAAGCCCTGTAGTAGATGTGAATGTCAATGGCCCCATTTTCCCACACACTCTGATCAATCTTGGGGCTGTCATTAATGTGATGACCAAGGACACCATGCTCAATCTCAACCTCAAAGGTTCATTAAGGAAGACCACAATAGTTTTGCAACTTGTAGACCGTTCCACAGTGACCCCTGAGGGAATTGTGGAGGATGTGATGCTCTCCATTGACTCTTGGGAGTACCCTATAGAATTCCTAGTTCTCCAGCCTAAGGCTAATCTTACTGGTTATCCTCTCATCCTTGGGAGGTCATGGTTGGCCACTACCGATGCTTACATTAGCTGCAGAGCTAGGGATATGACCGTCAAGAATGGTAATATTTCCAAGAAGTTAGTCCTATACCCTCCTGCACAACCTTCTCTAGAGCATGACTTAAATTTATGGTTGGAGGAGGAGGAAGAAGATGAAGTTTATTCCACCCAACTTTATGCTTTGGAAGCAACCATAGGAGGAGGACAACAAGATGAGTGTGACTTGATTGAACACATGATCCAAAGTCCAACTCCCGATTCATTACCTTTAGAAGAAGTAGTAAAGGAAACCCAGAACAATCATCCAATTGACTTATGCTTGGCTGATTCCAACCCACTCCATGTCAAAACCATAGAATTCAGCCCAAAGAGAACCTTGAAAATCAATCGATCTCTTTCTACTCTTGAAGAGGAGAAGCTATGCAACATGTTAAAGGAAACTCTAGAAGCCTTCACTTGGAGTTACAAGGAAATGAATGGTGTACACCCCTTAGTGTGTACTCATCACATATACGTCAAAGAAGGTTGCAAGCTAGTTCGACAACCGTAAAGGAGGATGAATCCAACTCTTAAAGATATAGTCAAAGAAGAACTGCAAAAACTTCTAGATGCAGGATTCATTTACCCTATCTACGTTAGTGAGTGGGTCTCTCCTTTGGTGTTAGTTGTCAAGAAAAAATGGTAAGTGGAGGATTTGTGTCGATTACAGGGAGTTAAACAAAGCCACAAAGAAGGATCACTTTCCTCTACCCTTCATTGACCAAGTGCTAGATGGCCTGGCAGGTAAAAGGTTTTTCTCTTTCCTAGATGGATTTAGTGGGTACAACCAAATCTAGATCTGCCTAGAAGACCAATATAAGACCACATTCACCTATCCTTGGGGTACTTTTGCCTATAGGGTCCTTCCTTTTGGCCTATGCAATGCTCCTGCCACTTCCAAAGCGTAGTCTTGAGTATTTTCGCCGAATTAGTCCATGACGCATTGGAGATTTATATGGATGATTTTACACCTTATGGCTGTGATTTTCAAGAATCCTTATCTAACCTAGGAAAAGTACTACAAAAATGCATTGAGATGAACCTGTCTCTCAATCCTGAAAAATGTGAATTATTAATGAGTACAGGGACCATGCTAGGTCATTCAATATCTCAGCAAGGACTGCAAGTGGACCCAAATAAAATAGCTATCATCCAAGGGATCCCACCTCCTCAAAAGCAGAGAGATGTCAGAAGTTTCCTAGGGTTAGCTAGATACTACCGAAGGTTCATAAAGTACTTCGGCAAGTTGGACTCTCCTTTATTTGGTTTGTTGGCCAAAGATTCTAAGTTTATATGGTCAAAAAGCTGTCAAGAGGCCTTAAACATCCTAAACGATAAGTTAACCACTACACCAATTCTCCGAGGCCCAAACTAGGCCCTCCACTTTCATATTCATTCTTATGCCTCACACAAAGCCATAGGAGCCACCCTAGGTCAGATAGATGAAAAACTGCCTTATGCTATCTATTTTATTAGTAAGAACTTATCAGAGATTGAACTAAATTATACAGTGACTGTGTTAGGCCCCTATAATACTAGTGATTCCCCCATTACTATTGTCATTGTATCACTTATTGTCATTATTGTGCCCCTATTGTCCCCATATTGTTATTAGTATGCCCCATAGAAACCCATTATTGTTATTTTTGTGCACTTATGTTATTAATGTTATGTCGGCTTGATTATATTGTGACACCTTAGACTCCTATATATAGAAGGGAGGTTTAGTCATTTGTATCATCCAAGAATTATTCATTTGTGTAATGTAAAGGAGGTTTCCCATTTAAAGAGGCTAAATTCTAAGGCACTGATCTATCTTTTCTATCTTTTTATGAGCTGGTTTCCTAACATTTAGTATCATAGCTTTGGATTCTAGGGTTTCGTTGCTCCAAATAGATCATCATGGCATCTTCGCTATAAAACGTTTTCTGCGATGTTTCAGAAGCTACAAAAGAAATCCATTTGAGTGAAAATTGTTCTAAACTTTGGGTCCAAATTTCAAAGCTTGTCTTGCTATATTTACAGAGATATGATCTGAGGAAGTTAGGGTTTTTGTAGACTCTCCAATTACATTCCAAATAGGTGACCTAGGGAAAATCGTCATAACTTTTGTTTTGAGCATCAGATTGAAATTTCGTAAGACGTTTCAAAAAGAGGACGACCTTTCATTTTCTGTGTATTAGTTTCAGGTACTAAGGTCGAAATAGTGACATGTGGCACATCGTACAAGTTCACTCTACTAAACTAGTCTATAATCAGGTCACTGTGGGATATTTGGCATAACTCTTCCTTGGAGAATTGAATCTTGATCAGACTTGTGGAATTATAAATAGGACTCAAAGGGCTATGGAAGGACGAGATTTCAGATATTCAAGATCCACAGTTATAGAGATACAATAGATTCAATATCGAGCTCTTACAAAGTGAAAAAAAAGGGTGTGTAGATTTTTTAAAATTTTGCATAAGACTAGTTTGAAAAATTAGTTTGAAGGAATTCAAAGGGAATAGTGAAGAATTATTAGCATTAATTATTGCCCCAAAGAAAGAAAATGGAAATACCTAGTAAGAAACCTAAAAGCTCTAGCATGACTCATGAAGAAGAGGAAGAAATAAAGCATGATATATCAAAATTATAAGACCAAGTACAACAAATTTCACTCTCACTAAAGGTAAATGAAGCCAAGATGAATGGCGTTGAAGCTAATATGAATGGCATGCAAGTTAAGATGGATGGTATGGAAGCTAAGATGGATGGTGTTGAAGCCAAGATGGATAGCATGGAAGCTAAGATGAATGGCATGGATGCTAAGATGAATGGCATGGACGATAAGATGGAAGAATTGAAGATAAATTTGAATACGTTGCTACAAGAAATGGTCACTAATGGTGAAAGGGTAGTAAAGGAAACTCATGATGAGAACAAAAGAAATTTTAATCATGATTTCATAGACTCTAATGTTAGATTGAAGACCCACCATGTTCCAAAAATCGGTATGAGGAAGTTTGATGGAAAGGATCCTGGAACATGGATACTACAGATGGAGCAATTTTTCGATCTCCATAAAGTGCAAAACACACAAAAGGTACGTATTTCAACTTTGTATTTGGAACCAAATCAATTTGTATGGAATCGATGGCTTTTCTCTTGTAAACAAATTGTCACTTGGGCCATTTTTACGGAAGAAATGATAGCACATTATGAGGATACAAAAAGCAACACCTTTTTTAGCTAATTGATAAATCTCAAACAAAAGGTTTTAATGATGGAGCACATTGGGGACTTCCAAAAATTGAACATAAGGGTAAAATATATTCCAGAGGAGCATAGGATTGATGTGTTCATAGGGACTTTAAAGGATAATATCCGACATGAGGTTCACCTTTGGGAACCTGATTCATTGGAGAAGGCATTCAGGTTAGCAAGAAAAATGGAAAGCAAAATTATGGCAACCAGGAAGCCTACCACTCACAACTATAAATATGGAAGTGTTGTGGCCCCTAGGCTTCCACAACCTACAAGGTTGAAACCACAAAAATTGGAAGAAAAAAGATCAAAAGGGCTTTGTTACAATTGTGATAGAAAATACACTAAAGGTCATAAGTGTGCCGAGAAGAAATTATTCTACATAGATTGTGAAGAGGAGGAAGAAAAGGAATAAGAAATATCAAAAGAAGATTATATACTCTAGGAACAAACCCTAGATAAACAAGAAATGAATCTAACCATATCTTGTAATGCATTGGCTGGAGTTACCAGTCCTCAAAATATCAAGATAGAAGGACATATCAAGAAGAAAAAGGTAATAGTGTTGATTGATTCAGGAAGTACCCATAATTTTATTCACTGTAAGATAGCAAAGGAATTGAATTTCTTCCTATATCCAGCACCAGAGTGTCAAGTGATGGTTGCAAGTGGAGGAACCATAAATTGCTTGGAAAGTGCCATAATATCAAGTTATCCATGGGATAATATGTATTGAATAGCCCAATGCTTTCCATTCCAATGGGTGGTGTCGATGTTGTAATAGGATTCCAATGGCTACAATCCTTGGGTACAATAGCTTTTAATTTTCAAGAATTGTTCATGAAATTTTGTGTGGAAGGAAAGGAAGATGAATTAAGGGGTATTGCAGGGAAACCGAGAAAGATAATCATCTCTAATGGTATGACAAAACTTCTAAAGAAGGAACAATAAGGTGTAATTGAACAATTATGTTCACTAGTGGTTCCCACATCGAAATCATCTATTTCTCCAGATCTCCAAAAAGTCTTGGACAATAATTCCAAGGTATTTGAGACTCCCAAAGGTCTCCCACCTATTCGTGATCATGATCATGCTATTCATTTGATTCCAAGAAGTGTTCCTCCAAACATCAGTCCGTACAGATATCCCTATGCCCAAAAGAGTGAAATTGAATGTATGGTTGCAGAAATGCTCAAGGCTGGTATAATTCAACCTAGTCAAAGTTCTTTCTTTGCTCTAGCAGTATTGGTGCACAAGAAGGATGGATCATGGTGCCTGTGTCCAGTTTATAGGGAGCTCAACAAGCTCACTATTAAAGATAAATTTCCCATTCATGTCACTGATGAATTATTGGATGAATTGCATGGATCAATTTATTTCACCAAGTTGGATCTTCGTTCAGGATATCATCAAATCAGAATGAAGATGGAAGACATTCCAAAAACAACATTTAGAACTCATGAGGGTCATTATGAATTTTTGGTCATGCCTTTTGGCCTTACCAATGCACTTTCTACATTTCAAGGTTTGATGAATTCCATTTTCAAACCCTTCCTTAGAAAATTTGTGTAAGTATTTTTTGATGACATACTAATCTACAACAAGTCTTGGAAGGATCATGTTGAACATGTTGACAGGGTGATCAAAATATTGGAGGAGAAACAATTATATGAAAAAAGCTCCAAATGTTTCTTTGGAGTACAAGAGGTGGAATATCTGGGTTGTATTGTATCTCATGAAGGTGTTAAGGTAGACCCTAGCAAAATTAAAGCCATTAAGGAATGGAAAAACCCCACATTCATAAAGCATCTGCGATGATTTCTTGGGTTGACAGGGTATTCTCGCAAGTTTGTTAAGAATTATGGGAGAATAGCATCACCTCTAGTAACATTATTGAAGAAAGATGCATTTTCATGGACTCCAGAAGCAACAAAGGCCTTCAAACATCATAAAGAGGCAATGTGCCAAGCACCAGTCTTAGCTATGCCGGACTTCACAAAAACCTTTATTATGGAATGTGATGCTTCAGGAAATGGAATTGGTGTTGTTTTAATGCAAGATGAAAGACCCATTTGTTTCGAAAGTCGTCCAATCAAGGGAAAGTATTTACACAAAGCTATTTATGAGAAGGAAATGTTGGCAATACTACATGCACTTAAGAAATAGCAACCCTACCTAATGGGAAGAAACTTCAAGGTAAAAATGGATCATGATAGTCTTAAATAATTTTTAGGACAAATATTATCCTCAAAAGAGCAACAAAAATGGGTCACAAAGATGGTGGGTTATGACTTTGAAATCATCTACGAAAAAGGGAAGCAAAATGTTGTGGAAGATGCACTCTCAAGAAAGGATGAGGATGTGGAAGCATTATTGTGTGCCATTTCTATTATCCAACCAGATTAGATAAACGAAGCAAGGGAGGAATGGAAGAATGATGAAGAAGTGTGGGCACTCATTCGAAAGATACAATAAGATCCCAGTACATCTGATACATTTGTCTAGAAGACTGATTCATTATGGTATAAAGATCGCTTATTCCTATGTAAGAATTACCAACTCAAAAAAAATATTCTTATGGAAAACACTTCTCCCTTAGGAGGGCACTCGGGATTTTTAAAAACTTACCATAGGGTTAAGAAGGAATTTTTTTAGGATGGACTTAAATTAGATATTCAAAATTTTGTGGCAGAATGTTTGGCTTGCCAAAAAAATAAAGTTGAAACAATTAAGACCTCAGGTCTATTACAATCTTTATCCATTCCAAGCCAACGTTGGGAGGAGGTTTCAATGGATTTTATCACAGGTTTACCCAAGTCCAAAGGAAAGAGTGTCATCATGGTGGTAGTTGACAGACTTACCAAGTATGCATAGTTTTGTGCATTATCACATCCATTTAAATCCAGTACAGTTTCTACTGCATTTATGGAAACAATTCAAAAGCTAGATGGAAACCCAAAGATTATTGTAAGTGACAGAGATCCCATTTTCATTGGAAATTTTTTGACATAATTATTTTCTTGCCTCGGTACTCATTTAGCTCATAGCTCATCTTATCATCCTCAATATGATGGGAAAACTGAGATAGTAAAAAAATGTTTGGAAGGATATCTTTGTTGCTTTGTATTTGATAAATAGACTCAATGGGTCAAATGGTTACCTCTGGTTGAATGGTGGTATAACACTTCCTTCCATACTGCAACAAAAATAACCTTTTTATGGCACTTTATGGATATCATCCACCATCCATCACATCATATTTAAGAGAAAATTCAAAGGTTCAAGTAGTCGAACATCACATCAAGCATCAACAACAAGTTCTCCAACTCTTAAGGGATAACCTCACATTGGCTAGAATAGAATGAAACAACAGGCAGATCAACATCATAGCGAAAGAAGTTTTGATGTAGGTGACTGGGTATTCCCATGGCTACAACCATATAAACAAATGTCCCTCAAGCAAGATAAGAAGGATAATAAAGTTTCACCAAAGTATTATGGTCCGTACAAGGTGTTTCAAAAGATTGGTACTATAGCGTACAAATTGGAGCTTCCTGTAGCTTCTCGAGTGCACCTAGTTGTTGTTGGGAAAAGTATCCGATACGGAATGACCCTATCCCACTCTAAGGGTGATAGTACCTCAGCAACAATCAAAGCAAAGCTATCTAGGATTTCTTCTTTATGAAAGTAAAATAGGGGAGAAAGAAGTCCACTAACCGATGTCTTTCGCTAATGGCTGATCCAATCTTCTCTCCTTGCTGCTTCCTCCCAGCTCCTTGCTCTTTCACTGGCTCAGCTACACCAAGATCCTGCAAAAAGGCAAGAGAGGGAAACTACAAGAAGCATACATTCATAATTGATTCAAGGATTAGAATAAATCAAATACACAAGTATAACAATACACCATTGAAACACATGCATATAGAAGAACCTCAAATGCTTTATTAATGGAAGAAGTAAAGTTCAGGAAGTGATACAACCATAAGAGGCCCAATCCAGCATCACCTTCCCAGCAGAAAGAAATCTCCTCTTCACCTCCTTCAAAGCAAATCACCCAATAGTTCTATACTCAAACCAACAGCACTTCCTTACATTCACAAGATTCCAGCCTCCTTAGACCTCATGAGAGAGATCTATATATAGGAGTTTTGGAGAAAGGATGAGTCAGCTTGAGGCTGGCACGAATCTGACTAGTGTCCTCTCTCACTTCAGTTATTCTTCAGTTCTTGAGTCCACTTGGAGGTTCTTGCTTCCACTTGGAGATCTAGACCCTCTTACTCATCACCAGTCGAATTCCTTGATCCAAGTGTCATTTTGGAAGCTTCCTGGGCATTGACACCTTGAGGAATGACTGTGCCACATGTCCAAACTCGCCCAGCACAGGTAGCCTTCTTTGCAGTTGACATTCAGCGCAGGTAGACAGTGGAGCACTTGACATTCAGCGCAGATGCTCAGTGGAGCAGTTGACATGATCCAGAATTGCCTTGTTTTTGAGTGTTTTCAGGTGGAGAACTGATATTCAGTGCTGTGGTTTGCTAACCTTGTTCCTCTAGGGGTAGGAACAACATTTTTAGGGACTTTGGATCCCTTAGATTATGGACATTTCATGCTTCATGCTGTAAGGCACAAAAATGTCTATAATAGTTGCCCCCTAAAGTATGAGGTCGTTTATCGGGTGAAATGCTTTATCAGGAGGATCCGAAGTTCATTCAATCGCTGAGAGGTGACCTGTAATAAAATACAATACAATACATTATTTTTCATTCTGCTTTCATGATCTAGCTGAGGCGGGCATTCCCATACTCAGCTTTATAAATTCATTTTGCTACATAGAACAGACGATCGTCTGATGGTAGACTGATAATTCTCTGCTGAAATTATCATCCTTTGGGTAGGATGATCATTTGCTGAAATGATGTACATGTCAAATGTCTTTATATTTCCTGAATATTTATCACAGCCCAGATGGATGAAACTAGATCCGGGGTCTTCAAACTCGTTCGATCTTCACTCTAAGTACAAGTCGATCCATGTGAGAATTGCGCTGAAGTCGAACATGGAAAGACATCGCTTGATTACCGGTCAATGATGTAAACCGTTAACAAGCGCGAGAGGAATCACCGATAATGATAATGACCCTCAAGGTACTGCAGTACAATTCACGTGGTGTGAATAAAGGACTTGGCGTCGAACACCATGCAAAATCTTTCGGTCAAAGGTCATTGATGTATACCTGTCGCCGGAAGTGAGAAACTTGCCCTTGAGGCATGCAAGCTTCAAAGTACTGAGGGGGTTGTTCCTCGATCAACTTCTTGGATAATGAGCTGAAGTCGACAAGAAGCGATCCGTCAAAGGAGGGCCTTAATGAATCCAACATCAGTGACACGGAACGGAGCTAATGATTTTAATGGAGGTGAAAACAATCTGTGACATATGATTCAGGGTGGCGATCATGGATGGATGAAGGATAATGTATGGCAGTGGATGGGACACGGTTGACTCTTTCTGAACAACATCTCTTGAACATATAACGACACTGATGGATCGGTAGCATTACCCCAAATGTGGATGGTTTGGCGAGACCATGGTGATGAGACCGGTGAATGAAACAACCCAACCCGATGTGATACGGAGGAAAAGTGTCATGTTCAAGAGCGACTTGCTACCATTACAGCTTTGAGGTTCTCCCAATTTTTCCCCAGTCATTTCTGACCAGTACCTCTTTATTTTTGTCAAGCTTGAGGAGGATAACATATGCTTGTTCTATAACTTGCCCTTCGGGCAAGCCCATCGCTATGTTTTAACGAGCCTAGCGATAGGGAAACTCGTTCTCGTCTAAAGACAAGTTTGTCGCTATTTAATCATTTTAACGAGTCTAACGACAAGGAAAACTCGGTCCTTTTCATTTTTAGAGAGTCTGAAAAAGGTACATAAAGTTAACTCCACAATTCCTTTTTCGTCATCTAATCCCTTAAGTCCGAAAAAGTATAAAACAATACAAAAGGGATGAATTTTCGATAACTTTAACGAGCCGAATAAAACAAGCGCTCGACCTTTTTGTGCAATAATCCCTCAGGTCCAAAAAGATTAAAATCTAGAGGAGGGATAGCTCTTCCGGTCCTTTAACGAGCTGGAAGGCCAAAACTCGGCAAAATTTTCATATTTTACGAGTCAGATGAAAAGAGCTCAAAGAAGACTCGTCTTTTGAGGAACGAGTGATAAACAGGGATAGCAACTGATTCCAGGTACAGGTTGGAATTTTCCAATCACGGCAGTGTCACAAGGATGGCTAGGTGAAATCACTCTTCGCAGCTGTCCCTCAAAATGGGTAAACAATCATATGGAGGTGAACGATTGGCCAAATGAAAGTGGAGGTGGCAGGTGCAAACACGACCAAGTCTTTTTATGGCTGATAAATTTACGATCACAATGGTTATTTACCGAGATAGGTTCATTTTTTAGATAAAAATGAGCTTAAACTCTGGAGGAAACATTTCTCACTGCTTTTATTTATTTTTTAACGAGCATGAAGACCGCGTTAAAACTGCTCGGATATTGCGTTTATTTTTTAACGAGCATGAACTTTATGCTAAAACTGCTCGATATACCAGTCATAAGATAAGAAATGTCCCTTGTGAGATCTCTATTTTTTAAGGAGTTTCATCTTCACTAAGCTTTACTCCATATCCTTTCTTTATGCAAGTTTGGAAACGGCTAATCCTACGAGTTTAAAGGGTTAGACCTACAGGTTTAAAGGGAGGACCTAAAAATTTAAAAAATAAATAGTCGCCCCTTGCTTGCACTCCAAAAGGTTGCATGCCCCCAGGTATAAAACAGTGTTTCAAGGTTACCTCTACTTTTCTGCCATCGAAACTTTCGTTTCACCGGGAGAGGTACCTCTTTCAGGTTACCCAAAGATGGTCTCGTTAATCTTTCAAACAAAACACTTCCTCGGCAATGCCTACCGAAATAGACAAGGGTGAATGACTGGTGCCAAACACGTAACTTTGACAAAAGAATCCTATTCCAGAACAACCCCTCTTCCATCCACGGACGGGGTACGGACCAGTCATATTCTTCCGCGGAAACCTACCTTATACCCAAAGTTCTCTCTGCCCAATGCAGACCAGGATGCATGCTCCCTAGGTTCCAGTCCCATCTTTCCGAATCACTCACACTCATCGGGAAGAAGGACTGGGGGTGGAGACATTTCTTGATTGAATAGACCATTCAGGGTTGGTATGTGATTATTTGCAATGCGTGATCCCGGAAATGAAAGTTGGTCTACGAGCTTGACCATTCTTCCTTCGTGTGGAAAACACATTACTCTAAAGAGTGAGGAGACTACAACTCCCATGCAATATATATAGTCTCGTCCAAGGAGTAGGTTATAATCCAAGGGTCCTTGAACAACCATCACGTTCATTTGAATGGTCTTCCCTTTCAATGTAATAGGCACATTGGGGAGGATCCCTAATGGTCGACTGGTTCCTTTATCGAAACCCGAGAGATTTCTTATCTCAGGCAAAAGCGTCGGGGAACCCAGTGCTTTCCAAGCAATAGAGGAAAGGATACTCACAGATGCCCCTTCATCAATGATAGTTCCAGCCATTACCATTCTGTATATTTGGACCATGATTCTGAATGGTATACTGGCTGGCAACCGGGGTCTGCCTAGTTGGTTCCAATCAAAGGACACAACCAGGTTGCTTGGTGGTGGGACCGAATACACGGCCGGATATGACCCTGACGATGTTCCTTCCTGCGATAAAGGAATGGGCGCATTGCCCTAACACTCGTCAGAGTCTGTGTTGATGAAAAGAATCTGGATGGCGTCATCCTTATTCTCTTCAGTGAGGGTGTCCTTTGAAGATAAATCTTCAGTGACGGTGTCATTTGAAGATGAAACTTCTGAAGGGAGAACCGGGTCAACTGCCGTATCGACCTTTGGACTTTCGTCCGGTCTGGATTCAGTAGGTTCATTTTCAATGACTGACGCTTCAGCTGACCACTTGAGCGGGCCAGCTGTATTCTCAACCAACGAAGGACTTGGCACGAGTTTTTTGTATCCAGGAGGAAGTCTCAACGGTGAAACCGGACGATCTTCCAAAACTCTCTTCGCTTCGTCTAAGAAGGGACAACGGTGGATGGCGTGATCGCCTTCACACAGTCTGCAGGGGGATCTTGCTCCCCCTCTTTGTCTTGAACCTTCACTTTCGCTGGTTGACGGTAAGCATTCAACATGGCTATCAGAGGTTGATGCTCCCGAATTGTGCAAACGAGGGGACCGGTCCCTTAGTATCCGGGGAATACAGGGACAATCTCTATGGAAGTGGTCTCCTCTACATATGACACATGGCGATTTAGGCCCGGTCTGTGCTGTGTGTGGATTTTTTTCAGATGTCTTTTGCTTGCCCCCAGTTGCCTTAGGCTCCTTCTTCTTCTTCTCTCTCTTCTTCTTCTCCTTCTTCTCCATGGGAGCTTGGCTTTTGCCGGCTCTACCTTGCGAAGATGAAGGATTGGAGGAAGAGTTATAGGAAGTAGGAGGCTGGTGGGCAGCTCTAGACTGATCTAACTGTTGACTCGACTGTTCAGGAACCATGGTGTTCTGAACTACATCGGTTGAGAATAGCCAAATTGGCAGGCCAATTGTCAGTCCTGGAAGCGACAATGTGGCCATGTGGGGCGCACCAACTTCTCCCCAAGAGGAGAAAGGACTAGGATTTCCATCATGGGGAATTCCTTGGTTGGGGCGTTCCATGTTCTCAACTCACAGATCAACGCAGGAATAAGAGGTGATTATGTTCCGTTTAAAATAAATTTTATAACGACGCTTTAGACACAACTTGCTTTTTCACTTTTTAAGAGTCGAGAAAAAGCTAAAGATGACTCTAGTCTCCTTCGATGTTTTAACGAGCCCGAAGTGACAAATGCTCGGATGGAATTTTTCAGTTATAGAGTTTGAAAAAGGCCAAAAGAAACTACTCTGGAGTTCTAGGCAGAGGGTGTGCCAAACTTTTCGCAAAACCACAGAATACGTTTTACGGTACGGGTGGTCGATCTTCGTGAATGCTGTGTTCACTACATTGCGATCAGTAGGGCGGCCGACACGACTTCCTATGGATAAAGGCTTTGTTCCTATAGGGGTCTCCCAATATATACGCGACGGTACGTGGGAGCACAAGTCCATATTGATACTTATCGCTTCACCGTGGAGGAATCACCCAACCACTCAACGCTAAGATATCACGTTTAACAACACCGGAACACGTCTCTAGCTTAGACCTCTATGTGTTTGCATTATGTTTCAATGCGTTGTTATGTAAATTCAATTTATTTTAAGGTTGATCTTGTTTAGCAGTTTGCCTTTATGGATCACCACGAGATGTATGGTACAACTCCTAAATGCAGTCTAAGATGATAAGCAAGCTTTTCAATCTTTCAACTTTGAAAATCTTAACTACTGAGGGAAAAGAAAGACATCATCTTTTCACACAGATCATAGAGCACACACTAATGCACTTTTTCCTAAATCAACATGCAAGCTGTCAAAATGCTCATGCACAATGCAGGTATTTCTTTTCTCTTTCTTAATGTTGATGTATTACAAAAAGAAAGCTGTTGTATAACTTTGAATTCAATTTGAAGTGAAAGCAAACAAGCTTTTGTCCAAAATCAAAAGACACCTTAAGATTTACTTGTTTCGACACTAGAAATACATAAATTCAAACCATATGACGAAAGCAAAATCTCAATCAGCTATGAACAGCAAACAAACTAACTCTTAAGATCAGAACGACACTTATCACAGGTCTAGATCTAAGAGGTCACAGCAAGACTAGTTCACTTTCGTTATGGGAAACTGCAAATGATATAAGAAATACACAAAGAACAAACACAGTTTCTTTATACAACCGAGGCAGAATAGTGGCAAAGAAAAGTGGTTTCAGATAGGTACATTGACTGATAACAGGCTGCAAAAGCAGGGATGAAAACAGGGCAACAAACAGCAGGGAACCCCAGTTGCACAAGGCAAAACTGGTTCAGCGCAGGTAGTACACTATCAGTTTGACATTCAGCGCAGGTAGCCCCTTCGGGACCTGCGATGAAATGCAGACTGCCTTCACAGTGCCTGCAATGAACAGAGAAACTCTCGTTTCTCTTGGTTTCCGGGTCACAGATTGCTCAAAAATCCACAGTTTTTGGCCAAATCAAAAGCTATCAATCAAGTACACACTAAAGGGTAATTAGGAGGATGAAAAGCTATCACTAAGAGTTGTTCAGAGTCCTTGTGGATCAGCTCTTGAAATCATAAACATGCCCAGAAACTGAGCTAGAGTAGCTGCTCTCTACTTTGCATTTGAAAGATCCAAATGCAGTTCGATTCGGTACTCTCTGTTTTTAGGAAATGAATAGCAAAAACACAAACAACCAACAAGATACGATCCCCAGCGGAGTCGTCAATTTGTTGTTGGGAAAAGTATCCAATACGGAATGACCCTATCCCACTCTAAGGGTGATAGTACCTCAGCAACAATCAAAGCAAAGCTATCTAGGATTTCTTCTTTATGAAAGTAAAATAGGGGAGAAAGAAGTCCATTAACCGATGTCTTTCGCTAATGGCTGATCCAATCTTCTCTCCTTGCTGCTTTCTCGCAGCTCCTTGCTCTTTCACTGGCTCAGCTACACCAAGATCCTGCAAAAAGGCAAGAGAGGGAAACTACAAGAAGCATACATTCATAATTGATTCAAGGATTAGAATAAATCAAATACACAAGTATAACAATACACCATTGAAACACATGCATATAGAAGAACCTCAAATGCTTTATTAATGGAAGAAGTAAAGTTCAGGAAGTGATACAACCATAAGACGCCCAATCCAGCATCACCTTCCCAGCAGAAAGAAATCTCCTCTTCACCTCCTTCAAAGCAAATCACCCAATAGTTCTATACTCAAACCAACAGCACTTCCTTACATTCACAAGATTCCAGCCTCCTTAGACCTCATGAGAGAGATCTATATATAGGAGTATTGGAGAAAGGATGAGTCAGCTTGAGGCTGGCATGAAGCTGACTAGTGTCCTCTCTCACTTCAGTTATTCTTCAATTCTTGAGTCCACTTGGAGGTTCTTACTTCCACTTGGAGATCTAGACCCTCTTACTCATCACCAGTCGAATTCCTTGATCCAAGTGTCATTTTGGAAGCTTCCTGGGCATTGACACCTTGAGGAATGACTGTGCCACATGTCCAAACTCGCCCAGCGTAGGTAGCCTTCTTTGCAGTTGACATTCAGCGCAGGTAGACAGTGGAGCACTTGACATTCAGCGCAGATGCTCAGTGGAGCAGTTGACATGATCCAGAATTGCCTTGTTTTTGAGTGTTTTCAGGTGGAGAACTGATATTCAGTGCTGTGGTTTGCTGACCTTGTTCCTCTAGGGGTAGGAACAACATGTTTAGGGACTTTGGATCCCTTATATTATGGACATTTCATGCTTCATGCTGTAAGGCACAAAAATGTCTATAACACTAGTTTTCCACGTTTCATGTTTAAAGAAGGTTATAGGTGACAAGCTCCCAGTTCAAACAATATTGCCAGAACTTGTCGAGGAAGGAAAAATCATATTGGAACTAGAATCAGTCATAGAAACAAGAACTCGACAGCCATGAAACCGATCAATTTCGAAGTATCTCATCAGGTGGAGGAACTTATCCGCTGAAGATTCCACATGGGAGGATGAGAATTTTATACAGAAGCATCCAGAACTACTCAAGTATTGAGGACAAGGCTTTTCAAAAGGAGGGGGGCCATGTTAGGCCCCTATAATACTAGTGATTCCCCCATTACTATTGTCATTATGTCCCTTATTGTTATTATTGTGCCCCTATTGTCCCGATATTGTTATTAGTATGCCCCATAGAAACCCACTATTGTTATTTTTGTGCCCTTATGTTATTACTGTTATGTCAGCTTGATTATATTGTGACCCCTTAGACTCCTATATATAGAAGGGAGGTTTAGTCATTTGTATAATCCAAGAATTGTTCAGTTGTGTAATGTAAAGGAGGTTGCCCCCTCGAAGAGGCTAAATTCTAAGGCGTTGATCTATCTTTTCTATCTTTTTGTGATCTTGTTTCCTAACAGGCTGAAAAGGAACTCCTGGTTGTTGTGCATTCATTAAACAAATTCAAGAATTATATTACAAGCTATCAAACATTCGTGCATACTGACCATGATGCAATTGATGAGCCCAAAAAATGGATAATTATTTAGGCTCATTCAACCTCCTAATTCGACTTAATCCACCATTCTCATTAGTTTATTGCATGTTTTTTATTATATTTATGCTAATAGAGTGAATTGGGTTAGTCATTATGCCAACAAGTCTAATGTGTGCTTTGTGTAGCCTTTTTGGTCAATTTGGAGACAATATTGAAGGTTTTAATGAGCACTTGGCAGCCAAATTTGTGGGAGAACAAGGGAGAGGATTTGTAGGAAGGTGCCCCCTTCATTTATGGGCCCTTACCTCGAATTCTCCACCATCAGCTCGGAGTTTAAGGGCCACCAAATCAATTACCACAAGAGCAGCCAAGCAAGTCAAGTAGGACTGTTGTTAACTGCAAGTTTTGGGCAGCCGAGTCCCTAAAGTTTAGGAGGACTGTTGGGGTCCTCAATCTGTATAAATAAGAGGGCTTGGGGCCTCATTTCAGTTAGTCATTTTTTGTTAGCCAGTAGTTAGTCACTTTATAGTCATTTTGTATTCATTTTGTAGTCATTTTGTAGTTCGATTTTTAGGTAGTAGATTAGCTTTGCTTTCAACACATTTTCAAGTTCTCCTTGTGGACAGTTTTTGGAATGTAACATTTATTTTGATAAATAAAGATGAATCCAGATTTGCACCATCTCTAAATCTCTCTTAGGAGGCTATAGCTCTTGGGTTTGGGCCCATCTCAAGCGCCCAATACCTCCTTTGTTTATCTTTATGTGTTTTCGCTGCATTCTTAGAATAAGATCTGGTATTTTAGATTTAAATCTTGCTTTGTTATTTAGATTGATTTTGATGGTTAAAGTAGCTTTTCATGTTCAGATTTAGTTGGTAGGATAATAACAAGAAAAAACTCCAAGAAAAGGGTCAACAACACTCTTAGTTTCACCCCATCCTTATGGGATCAGAGGCTGGAATTGAAGAAACAGTGCTGCCCCAACAAAGACACTAGTTTGCTTGACCATGCAATCCTTAGTGTACTGTTTTCATTTGCAGAAGTTAGTTATGGGTTCAGATCTCTGAAATGTTTCTTTGCATGATTGATGTACATGGTTTTCTTTCCAAATAAAGCTGTTGTTCGTTCGTCTTATTGACAGTTAGATTAGATTAGCTAGGACTTTGATTATTTGGAAGATGTTGTTGATTCGGTTAAATGTACACTGTGCAGGGCATCTCTACCTCTCTCTCATCTACCTAAGCTTCACCAGAGCCAGTTGTTCCATCTCCTAGCTAGGTTCCTCGTCTCACACCTATCCTTTTGCCCACGTAACCCTACCTTCTTGCTCCATCATTGTCTTAGCCTTCTTTAAGCCAACTTAGCTATCTACACCTTCCCACCACTCCATCCACCAGTCCCTGGGCCACTTCAGACCCCTATCCTACCTCCATATCCATTCATGCATCTTCCCTCACTCACCCATCCTCAAAAATCCAATTTTTAAACATCCTGTAGAAATTTCTGAACATCCTGTAGAAATTCCTAAAACATCCTGTAGAACCCCTGTAGACTTCCTATAGAAGCTCACGAATGAGGTTTCTTAATAGCAAAACTCTATGAAACTCTCAGGAAGGGTGCTAGGGACCCCTTAGGACCTCTTCTAACCCTCCCAACATCCTGCAAGCATTTTCTCCCACCGATCCACCTCTGCACAGTCAAAAACAGTTAAAAGCACATGCATGATAATTCTAATAACTTATTCAAAAATACAAAAAGATGTTTTCTTCAGATAGAGGTAGTCTAGACACATGTATTCTACCTTCATAGAAGTAATGGAATCTCTTTCAGTAGTTTGCATTCTCTCCTTTGCATCAATAGGACTAGCTGGTAGAATTAGGGTTTGCTAGGGTTTGCGTTTCTTTTTGGCTTTCAGTTTCTTTCCGCAAGTAGATTAGCTTCCTTTGAGTTAGCTTTCATCCATCAGTTAAAAAGCTTCTTCTAAGAGGTCATAGAAGTTGGCTTAAGCCCCTAGCGGACTTGTGCCAGCTGACCAAGTGACAGCTGCAGTAAGAGCTAGTACTTGTGCATACAACACCGTCACTTCCAAGTTTGTTACGAACTACCGAGTTGATAAAATTAAAGAAGGGAGTTCCAGGAGTTGCAGCATTATTGCTGCAATACTGGGGCCCACCAGCAATCAAATATTTAATGAACAAACTAGATGTGAATGCTCAAATTATAAGATGGCTAATTTTATTACAACAGTTTGATCTAACCATTGTTGATAAGCCTCGTAAGGAAAATGTTGTTGCAGACTTTTTGTCTAGGGTAAATTTTCCTGCAAGTGAAGAAGGAATGGTGGATGACCAGTTACTAGACAAGAACTTATTTTCTATTTTAGTTCTCTCTCCATGGTTTTCTGATATAGAAAACTATTTGGTGTCAGCACAGTTTCCACCAAACTTGTCCTCCAAAGAAAAGAGCAAGATAGTCAGGAAAAACTTCCCCTTCACTTGGATTAGGGGAAATATTTTCAAACTTGGCCCAAATTAGATCTTGAGAAGTTGTGTCAGGGAGGGGTAAGTATTTGACATCCTTCTGACCTATCATGATGGGCCTTGTGGAGGTCACTTTGCAGCAAAGGGGACAACATTCAAAGTGTTACAAACAGGCTATTATTGGCCCACTCTTCATCAGGATGTGAACAAATACACTAGTCAGCATGATTGGTGCCAGAGGATGGGAAGGCCTACCGCAAGAGATGAAATGCCTCTATATCCTCAAGTGACTTTCGAGCCATTTGACAAGTGGGGCATGGACTTCATTAGGCCTATTGACCCTCCTTCAAAGAAAAAATAGTAAATTATTGTGTGCACTGATTATTTGACTAAGTGGGCTAAAGCCAAGGCAATTAAGGTAGAAACACAGGAGAAGGTGGCTGAGTTCCTAAGGGAGAATATATTCTACAAATTTGGGTACCCTAGAGAGATAGTCATAGACCAAGGTAGCTAGTTTATGTCCAACATGATTTAAGACTTGCTCAGCCATCACAAGATCAAGCATAAGACCTCCACTCCCTATCATCCACAAGCTAATGGGCAAATGGAGATGACCAACAGAGCACTGGAGGGCATATTAACCGAGTTGGTGAGTAGCAGCAGGATGTAGGTTTTAATATCGTACAGTAATTACCTGCATCCGAATTATGAAACATAGAAAATAAACAATGCGAGAGAATAAAAAGTAAAACACATATACACAAAGATTTTCCTCTAGATCCCAAAACCGGAACTACCAACCTAATTTTTCATTATATTCCTTTGTATGTTACAATACATATTTATACATGCCGAAGCATCCAATACCATGGACTAAAAACCATCGCATCCAAAACCATGGACTGAAAACCATCGTGTCAAAAACCATGTGCGAAAACCATGCACAAAACCATAGGTAGGTCTGCCCAACCTAATATAGGGTCCAAATTTTTTTTTCCCAGGGCGCTGCCTCAGACCCCATAGAGGGGGGCTACCTACCGCCCTCAAACCCCCCTGTGATCCCCCCGCTGTGCAATCAGTGCAATGAACGGGAGTCTTTGCCCCCACTCTAACCCTCCGATTTACTACGTGGGCTAATCGTGGAAAGAATATAACACAACCCAAAATTCTCCCACTTGTTGTTTTCTTTCCACAGGGGGCCACAGAAGAGCTTAGTCATTTATCTAGCCTTGCAATGCCCATTGTTTCTCTACACCAAGAGAACTTATCAGAGCTCATAGATTTTGCCAATGCATCTGCAGTATTCTTCAAGGTCTCCACCTTTACAAGCAACATCTTTTTGTCTTCTATCATATCCCTCACAAAGTGATACTGAACATTGATATGCTTTGTCTTTGAATGGTAAGCAGGGTTATTTGCCAAGAAAATTGCACTTTGGTTGTCACAGTCTATCCTTATAGCTCTCTATACTAACCCCATACTTGGTGTTGCCTTGGTGGGGCATGACCCAGGTTCAGAAGTGATTTAGCCAAGAAAATCCCGGTACTATTGGCCTTTTCGACAACAGTCTGCGAAGCGCGGACTGAGGTCTCACCTGAAGTAGTATGGGAGGGTGCTAGAACTAGGTTTCCACACCATGAGGATGTCTGATATGAGGTGATTTGTATGTGGTCCAACCTTCGCACTTACTGCGCTACGCGCACCCACGAGCACCCCATGCCCTACGATATTGTCTTCGCGTAGTTCTAGCCACAGCGTGACCCGTGTTATTTACCCAAGTCTTCCTTAATTAGGCTCTGTTAGGTGATTACTTAGATTATTTTCATAGATAAGCATTCATACAAGTATTTATCAATTGCACGTAGTAAATAAATAGAGTCAAAAGTAATGCATAACATCAAAATACGGATTCAAGAACAGATGCACAGAGTAATCTTCTCATTATTAACTTTAAATCCAAGTACAAACCCAACTCTTCCCTTCGCACTCAGCTGCAGACTCTACTAGACCTCTATGCACTCAGCTGCAGAACCTCTTCCTACTACTATAACCCAATACACTTCATATTCAACTCTAACCTCGAACCATGCCTTTCGCTATTCTCTCTATCATTCCTTAGCTATATTTTCACTTAGAGCCTCACTCTATTTATACAATCCCATGGTTCGCTCGCAGATAGCCCTATGACTCATCCTAGCCTTTGCACTCTGTGCCCATAATTTGTGGAGTCTTACAATATACTTGACCAAAACTTGGGCTTTAAGCACAAAAAACATGATGCGGGGGATCCCATGCCCAACAGGACCCCAACACAATCATCGTAACTCATCCTGAGTCACTCTGCTAGTGCGGTGATCTTGGCACAGAGCCCCTCCAACTATGCCTGTGCTGCACAAAGGTCCCCAGTGCACTGTTGTGCCATATGCTAGATCTGTTGTATGTGCTCTTCTGTTGCTTCTACATCATCCATGTCTAACTCATGTCCTTTCTTTGGTATTGGTTTCTAGTGCTTGTGTTTATAGTCCCGCGCCCTTCTCCAGCTCCTCGGATTGCGAAGAATGTGCTTCATTCGGTTAGTCAGATAGCTGGCCCACCCATGTAGGGATTCAGGCAACTACCATTTACGTTTCCTAGGAAGTGTTCTCCATTAAGTTTGACTAGTTGGACTGTGCCTCCGTCTGTGACCTCTTTTACCACATATGGTCCCAACCAGTGCATTTTGAATTTTCCAAGAAATTTTTCGAACTTGCTGTCATACAGTAGTACTAAATAATTTACCTTGAAGGTGCGCAACTTGATATGGTAGTTGTGCCAGGCTTTTTCATGCTGCTTTTGTACCTGCTGGTGAAATCTAGCTAGAAATCATTCTTCCTCAAGTTCTTCTAATTGTGCGAGCCTTTCTTCCAAAGCTTTGCGGTCCGTCATGCATGTGAGTGTTGCTATTCGCAGACTAGGTACAATGTATTCCATTGGCATGACTGCTTCCATACCATAGACCAACCAGAATGGTGTCTGTCTCGTCAATTTCTTGCATGTTGTCCTGTATGCCCATAACACAACGGGTACACACAGGTCCCAGTCATCCCGTTGTGCGTTACATACTTTGGTCAACACAGTTTCCAGTATTTTATTGAATGCTTCTACTCTTCCATTAGCCTGTGGGTGGTATGGTGTATTTTTTTGATGATAAACCCGGAACTCTTCTTTGAGTGCGCTGATAGTTTCATTCAAAAAATGTGTTCTGCGATCAGTCATTAAGATTTTTAGGCAACCAAATTATGTCAACAAATTTTTGAACAAAAACTTTGCAGCCATGGCAGCTGTGCAGTCCTTGACTGGTTGTGCTTCCACCCATCGTGTTAGGTACTCCATCTTGATGATGATGTAGCGTGCACCCGTCTTTCCCTGAAGTTTGATTGGGCCCACAAAGTTGATTGCCCATTTCTCAAATGGTTGTAGTGGCATTTGGGGATTTAGTGGCATCTCGTCCCTTCATGATGGTTTTCCCATCCTTTGACATATATTGCAGGCCTTACAATGCGCTTTTGAATCCTAGTGCAGGGTCAGCCACCATAACCCTGCGCGAAGAATCTTTTGTGTGATCGTGTGTCCTGCATAGTGTCCTCCTGCAGCACCCCCATGTGCTTCCGCAAGGATCTGACCTCATTCAAATCTAGGTATGTATTGTTGCAATATCTCATCATTGCCCATCTTGTAGAGGTGCCCCGCGATGACAGAAAAGTCCATTGCGCGCCACCAATTCCTTCTTCTATTGAATTAAGTACTCCTTCAGCGTAGTCCCTATTGTTATAAAATGGATTATATCTTCGAAGTGTGCGCGCATCAAGTAGTCCCTCCTCCAAATTTGATGGTTCCTTGCCCATCTCAATTCATGACAAGTGGTCTGGTCCTACGTTTAAGCGTCCTGGCTTGGCCATGACCTCAAAATCATATTCTTGAAAGAGTAAAAGCCATCTGCATATGTGCCCCCCCCAACACAGGCTTGTTCACCAAGTATTTCAACGCGGAATGGTCGGTATACATCTTGAAATATTCACCAAGCAAATAGTGTCAGTATTTTTGGAGCATGTACACCATTGCAAACCCCTTGCGTTCGATGGTAGAGTAGTTCTTCTCTGCTTTGGACATTATTTGAATCCCAAATGTGATTGGGTGATCCACACCCTCTACACCCTCCTATGTGAGTACGAATCCCAACGCGATACACGATGCATCAACATGTACATGAAACTCCGCGTCCCATTTCGGGAAGACTAGGATGGGAGCGGATGCTAGTTTCTCCTTGAGTACATCCAAACTCTTCTTGCAATCATCATTCCAACAACATGTAGTATCTTTCTTCAATAGTTTTTCCATCAGTGCTGTTATTTGGGCATAGCTCTTGATAAACTTCTTATAGTAGCCAGTGTGCCCCAAAGTAGCGCGTAATTGTTTGACACTGCGCGGTGCTTCCAGATTCAAAATAACAACAATCTTCATAGGGTTGACCATCAGGCCTTGTTTGCAAACCACATGGTCCAGTAGGTTTCCAAAGGGAATGAGGAAGGCGCACTTTTTAAGGTTCAACGCAATCTGGTGTCGGCGGCAAGTATCCAACATCAAATGTAAGCTCGCTACATGGTATTTAACTAATCCAAAGACAATCCAATCATCCAGATAGACCTCCAAGAACTTGTGTATGTATTCTTTGAACACCGCCACCATTATGCATGAAAATATTGTTGGCACGTTCTTCAGTCCAAAGGGCATTACGGTGTACTGAAAGCAGCCCCATTTTGTTGTGAAGGTTGTTTTGCTCCTATTTTCCTATGCAATCTTGATCTGATGGTACCCTGAGAAGCCATCTGTGAATGAGTAAGCTTCCTAACCACCAACATTATCCAATACTTCATCTGTGAATGGTGTCGGGAATCGATCGTGAACATAGGCATCGTTAAGCTTCCTGAGGTCCATGCATATTCTTATTTCACCTTTCTGTTTTTTCTCCTGTACTACCATAGGACTCACCCAATCGAATTCTTCCACTGGTTCAATAATTCTGGCTGCGAGCATTTTGTCTAATTTTTCGTGGACCTTTTCTTTATACTTTGGTTTCAAGCAATAAGGCCACTGCTTAACTGGTTTCGCGTCCAGTTTTAGAGTGACCTTCATCATCCCTAAGTTGCCAATGATCCCTTTTAAATATGTGATTTTGGTCGAGAACAAGTCTTCGTATTCACGAAGTAACTCCGCAATCTTATCTACCATAGCATCGTCCCAATAGTCCCCAAGCATCGCATACTTCAGCTCCACTTCTATGCCAATGTTTACCTGCTTTGTTTTTAGTGGCGCGGTGATGTCGGGATCCTCAATTGATGGTCCTCGAACCTCGCAACAACCTTCGGTTTCTGGAATATTAATATTTCGGGGGTCATCATCATCCTCTTCTACCTGCATGTTATAACATTCTAGGGCACTGCTTAACTGGGTTGCCCATACTGGTTGAAGCATTTCCAGTGGCTCCTGTGGTATTTTGAAGATGGTGGCTTTTACTGCTTGCAGCACATCGTCAACAGTATCCAACCATTGGTCTTCAAATGTGAATGTTAACAAAAATCCCTCGTGCAAGACATCCCATTCGCCCATACCATGTCGGAGTTCTGTCTCAGTATACTAGTTCATGGGTATGACATCTAGGGTATGGTAGAATAAGTGTACCCATTCAGGCTGTGGTTCTTCCCCGTAGACCTTGGTCCATTTTGCGAGGTGCGTGCATGGGTCATCTCGTCCATCGTATTTATCTTCTAACCGTAGTTGCAGTTTCCCAAATCATAGGTGCATCATCCTTCTGCATCCACACCAGTCCTCAAAATTTCCTTGATGTGTACCCCACCATCGTGTGGGTATTGCACGCAGTGCCCACTTCAACGCATCAAATCGCTGCTATTCCAGTACTGCGCTTTCAAATTTGCTTAAGAATTCATCCACCATTGTCAATCCATCATATATAGGTAGCTCTCTTGTCTCCGTTGTCACGCAAGCAGTGATCTAACCATCATGTTTCAATTCAGCATTGTCACTTCGTTCAATTGATTCTGCCATCGCTCTACTTCTTTGTCTGAATCTGAAGTGCAAGATCTTTCATGCTCCCACGAGATCCTCCCATCTGTAGTCGGATTCACCTAATCCTTGTCTCATGTAGTTATCTTGTAAATAAAATCAAGATCATCGTCGCACACTGATTTAGTGTGGCGCGCTCCTTCGGCAAGGTACAGTTGGACTACTACACGTAGTGACTTCTTCTTGAAGATCATTTTGTGCTTCTTCAGGTTGATGATTCCATTCATATCGATGGCCCAGTCTATTCCTAACAGTGCAGTATAGGAATTGTTGTCATCGACAATCTCTATTACTTCAAAATCCACCTACGCACTCGTGCCTTCAATATCAACTGTTACCCCTTGCAACCTTCCCATGGGAAAAATCTTCTGTTGGTTCAACATTCGTAATTAAATAGGGGAGCATTGTAATATGGGCTTGCCGATGCGCTCCCGTGTTTGCTTCGGTAATACATTCGCATACGAACCTAGATCTAGGATTACCTGATCCATTTCATACTCACCAATCTGTGCAGTCAACCTCATTTCCCTTCCAGTGCACAATGCATGCTTCCCCAATTTCTAGACTACGTGCAGTTCTCCTGACCCCGCACATCTGGTGATCAACTACTATAGTCCTTTAACTGCCTTGCTGTCATGCAACAATTTCATGCATACCTCTAGAAAGGTAGTGAGCATTGAAGGATCCATTCCTGGCTTTGGTTGATCCTTACTACCTGAAGTGGAGGCCTCTGCGAAGCTCCTCTTAGCTTCCATGAATGTCTCCTTTGTCCATTCTAAGTCAAGCTTAGGTTCTTTTACAAGAGCCTTGTGAACCCATGTACTTTCCTCTTGTTGCTTCCACATATCCTCTCTCGCGGCCATACTAATTCTGAGCATCATGTTTACATTCGGGTCCTCTTCACGTAGCTCAGACCTCATCATTTGTATATTCTGAGTCAGGGGAGGATGGAATACCCATTTTTCGTGCATCCTCATGATCAACGTAGGATAGTCTATTGTTTCATGATCAAACTGAGCATAATACAAACAAGATATCCTCGTCGGGTTGGTACAATCACGGGTATATTTCCTTGGTCCTCCGCAATTGTAACAAATTAATTATTCGCGGCCCCTTCCTGGCCCTATTCCACCTCGTCCTCGACCTCACCCTTGAAATCCAGCACGTGTCATCCCCACATCTGGGTCGAGGGCTCACGTTTCGGTCTACATTCTATAGGCAAGGGTCCAATCCATCATTAGCTTGTAGCTGCAGCAAGTGCGCTCATCGTGGCCTACTATCCTGCAGAAATTACAAAACAATTGCTGGGGTGTCTGTGTATACTTCTGCAACAAATGACAATTATCCGTCCTATGTTTCCCTCCTATCTGAAAAATCATGCACCATAAAGTGGGTGCTGCGCTTGGCCCTAACTGTGCCTCCAGTCTCAATGGCATTGGTCCTCCTCCTACCAAGTAGTTCACAAACACTAAGCAGTGATCCTTATCATGGCCCTGGCCTTTGCATTTTATGCACCATACTTCCTCGCGCGCCTCTCGCTATGGTGCCCTATCCTGCTTCAAAATTTTCATTTCCAAACACAGATTCTATAGTTGCATGTGGATTTGTTGAACTCCCAACCCAAGGTCTTGTATCGGGGTCACATGTAGTCTCATTGCCATTTCCAATGCTTCGACCTAGGTGGAAAGTTTCTATTGTGATAGCGTCATCCTTAAGTGCAGTGTCAGAGATGCTACAAACCATGTGCAATGCTATCCATCTGTCAACGTCATATTGGCTTCGCAAATCATACTCTTCAACCATTGATCCATATCCTAGGGAGTCTCACCCGGGAGCATCGCGATTTCTTTAAACCTGATGATTGATTGTGTTTCTGACTTTGGCCTACTAAATTCTCTATTCATCGCATTTTGGATCTCTGCTATCCCTATGTTTGGGTGGTCATTAAAGTGCTTGATATACCATGTTAATGCGCTATCCTACAGTGCGCTCACCAATGTAGCCTTCTTAATATTGTCAGCTATGACACCTTGTGTTTCCCATACTACTCTTACCATGAACCAGAATTGGTCTTGATCTTCATTCCCTACCCCACTGAATAATGGTAGTTTGATTGTGCTCGCCATACTGAACTGTGGAGGTGGTGGAGGTGGAGTGGGTGGAGATGGTGGTGAGGGAGGTGAAGTGGGTGGTGGTGTGGGTGGAGGTGGTAACTGTGGAATTCGCTACCTTCTCCAATTGACCACACTTCTCGGAGAGACCTTAGTGAACTCTTGCTCACTCTCTTGCGAGGGTGAAATTAAGGGACTGTTTTCTAATTCATCACTACTTTTGTAGATCTTTCCACTCTGCATAGTCCCAAACATTAATGTTTTCGCATGACCCTTTCTTCACACAATAGCATATTAATCTAAGTATTCAAAGATTTAATATGATTACCTTGTAGTCCTTTGAGAAAGAATCGCTCTGCCTCGCTGTAGCTCATGGTCGTGTCTACCGCAAACTTAGTGATAAATCCCCCTATTATCCGGTCGAGCCAATGGTCCACAGCTTACACGATCTTATCTTCTAATGCTTCTAGTCTGTGCAGTAATTCTGGAGTCCACACTATTGGTTGGTCGAGCCTACACCTTCCCTGGCTGTCGACTAACCTCGCGATCCACTCATATAGCTCAGAAGGAAAGGATGCAAAAAAATCTTGTAGATTTCTGTATACACGTAGCACTCCAACAACTTTTCCTTAGATACTTGGGGAGTTCTGTTCTCCTATGTCACAAACTCATGAACCTTCTTTTCCAACCACTCTTCAATTTCCTTCTTTGTTGGGTTCGAGTGGCACGACATCAAACATCCCTTATGCAGATCCTGGTCCCAGCAACAGAACCATTTTTGGCTTGGTGGGGCTTGACCCAGGTTCATAAGTGATTTAGCTAAGCAAATCCTTGTACTACTGGCCCTTTTGGCAACTATCCGCAGAGTGCGGACTGAGGTATTACCCGAAGTAGTATGGGAGGGTGTTAGAACCAGGTTTTTGCACCCTGGGGATGTCTAATATGAGGTGATTTGTACGTGGTCCAACCTTCACACTTACTGCGCTACGCACACCCGCGAGCACCCCGCGCCCTGCGATACTGTATTCATGCAATTCTAGCCGCAGCGCAACCCATGTTATTTACCCAAGTCTTCCTTAATTAGGCTCTGTTAGCTAATTACTTAAATTATTTTCATATATAAACATTCATACAAGTATTTATCAATTGCACGTAGTAAATAAACAGAATCAAAAGTGATGCGTAACATCAAAATACAGATTCAAGAACAGATGCATTGAGTAATATTCTCTTTATTAACTTTCAATCCAAGTATAGACCTGACTTCGCCCTATGCACTCAGCTGCAGGGGTCCACGCACTCAGCTGCGGACTCTACTACGCCTCTATGCACTCAGCTGCAGAGCCTCTTCCTACTACTATAACCTAGTACACTTCAGATTCAACTCTAACCTCAAACCATGTCTTTCGCTATTCTCTCTATCATTCCTTAGATAGATTTTCACATAGAGCCTTGCTCTATTTATACAATCCCTTGGTCCATAGACCATGGGTAGGCCGACACAACTTTACATTAAATTACAATATTTTAGGGTAGACAACCCTATGACTCATCCTAGCCTTCGTGCTCTGCGCCCGCAATTCGCAGAGTCTTACAATATACTTGATCAAAAATTGGGATTTGATCCCCAAAAACTTGTTGCAGGGGATCCCATGCCCAACACATGAACACAATCTCTGCAACCAAATTTCTTCCTTGCTTGCATGAGTGGTTGCAATGTATTCTACCTCTGTATTTGATAGTGCCACTACAGATTGTTTCTTACTCATCTAACTGGCTACACCTCCAAATAGGTTAAACACATACCCACTTGTAGATCTTCTCTGATCCAAATCTCCAGCCCAGTCTACATCAACAAAGCCATGAATATCCAACACTCTTTCTAATCCTGGTCTTCCTTGGTAGCACAAACCATAATCACTAGTGCCACACAAATACGTGAAAACCCGCTTCATTGTCGTCCAGTGCTCCTTCCCCGGTTGTGACATAAACCTATTCAATACTCCCACTCCATGCGCAATTTCTGGTCTTGTACAGACCATTACATACATCAGACTACCAACTGCACTTGCATATGGAACTTGGGACATGTCCTCTTCCTCTTCTTGTGTCTTGGGACATTATTCGGCATATAACCTTACACCTACAAGAATAGGAACCTTCACCGGTTTACTATCCTACATATTAAACCTATGCAATATTGTCTCGACATACTTCCTCCGGTTTAACCAGAGCTTCCTCTTTTCCTGTTCTCTTTTAATTTCCATTCCCAAAATATAGTTTGCAACACCAAGATCTTTCATGTTGAATTTGGAGGACAATTGGGTCTTCAAATCCTCGATAATTTCTTTATCATTTCCAACCAGCAACATATCATCCACATACAAGGCCAGATAAATAACACGGTCACCAATTAATTTAAATACACATAGTGATCTTCTTTGCTTCTCGTGAAGCCAAGTCCTCGTATAAATGTATCAAATTTCTAATACCACATCCTTAGTGACTGTTTTAACCCATACAGAGACTTCTTTAACTTGCATACCAGTTCTTTCTTACCCTTCACCACAAAGTCTTCAGGTTGCTTCATGTAGACCTCCTCTTCCAAATCCCCATGAAGAAACGTTGTCTCCACATCCATTCGTTCTACCTCAAAATCAAAAGCAATAAAAATAGATAAGATAATCTAATAGAAGCTACCTTGTCAACAGGAGAAAAAATATCACCAAAATCAATTCCCGACACCTGGGAATAACCTTTTCCTACCAACTGAGCTTTGTATTTCTCCACCTTTCCTTCTGCATGTGTCTTCTTCTTGAATGCCCATTTGCTGATAATGGGTTTCCTTCCAGCCGGCAATTCCATCAGATCCCATGCCTCATTTTTGTGCAAATATTCCATTTCATCAACCATGGCCTCTTTCCAGAGTTTCCCATCCTCTGAATTTACTGTTTCCTTCACAGTTCTGGGATCATCATCAGTAATAGATAAAGAAAAATTTGAACAAAAGCCAGATGGAATATACCTTTCTGGCTACCTTCTTTCTCAAACTAATCTTCTCACACCCGGATTTGTGGCTCTTCATCTTTTGATTCCTCCTCTGCTGTAGAGTCTGATTCTTCCTCCTTAAGCTCAAACTCTATATTCTCAGGTTCCTTTGGTTGGACTTCATGTTTAATAACATATTTCACCTCTCTAAACACCACATATTAGTTGTACACAAACTTCCTTGTTACTGGGTTCCAAAGCTTATGACCCTTTAAACCATCCTTATACCCAATAAAGATGCACTTTTCAGATTTACTATCCAACTTGGCTCGTTTCTCCTTTGGAACATGTACATATGCATCACATCCAAATACCCTCAGATGTGAAAGAGAGGGTTTCTTACCAGTCCATACCTCTTGTGGAGTCTTATCCTCCAACGCTGATGAAGGTGATCTATTAACTAGGTAACATGCTATCTCTACCACCTCTGCCCAAAATTATTGTCCTAACCTGGCACCACTGAGCATGCTTCTTTCCCTTTCCATAAACGTCTTGTTCATTCTTTCTGAAACTCCATTTCTCCGAGGTTTATATGGAGTAGTCTTCTGCCATGCTCTACCACACTTCTTACAGAATTCTTTAAATTCCTTAATACAAAACTTTCCACCGTTATCTTTCCTCACCACCTTTATCTTATTCTCTTTCTGGTTTTCCACCAGAGCCTTAAATTCTTTAAACCTATCAAAGACTTGAGATTTCTTCTTAACGAAATATATCCATGTATTCCTTGAGAAGTCATCTATAAATGATACATAGTACATAGACTTACCCAGTGATGGAAGCTTCACAGGTACAAACACATCATTGTGCACAAGCTCTAATATCTGTTTCGCCCTCTTACCGCCAGAGGAGAAGCTTACCCAATTCTACTTACCATATACACAATTTTCACAAAAATCAAAATCCAGAGAGCTATTACTGATACCTTCTACCATACCTTTACCATGAAGTATTCAAAGGCCCTTCTCTCCAATATGTCCAAGCCTTTGATGCCACAACATGGTCTTCTCTCCAGAGACCACTAGATTTTCTACTCCACTTTCAGGAACCACAAAATTTTTACACCCATCAACAACAATGCTACCTTGTAGCTTGTACAGAGTTCCAATTCGAACTCCCCGCATCAATACTAGTGCTCCTCGAACCATCTTGCAGGTATCCTTCTCAAACACTGCTTTTACACCTGCGTCATCTAGCTTGCTTACAGAAATCATATTTCTGGCCAATCCAGGAATATGCAGAACACCTGGAAGTGTTCTAACCCTTTCGCCTTGCAACATCAACTTTACTTTTCTGTGACCAACGATTCTAGCCTTCCTATCATCCCCTAAGAAGACATCACCACCATCGTATTTCTCATACTTCCAGAACCACTCTCTATTGGGAGTGAAGTGAAAGGATGCGCCCGAGTTAACCAACCATGCCTCATGATCTACATGTGTACTTGAATAAGCCAAGTAGACATCCCCACCTTCATCTGAGGTGGTTTTCGCCTCTGTAGAAGGAGAATCATCAGATCCCTTTACTTTGTCGGGAGCTTTATATTTACAGTCCCTTTTCTAGTGCCCTTCCTTTCCGCACTTCCAGAAAACCACATTTACAGGTCTTCTTGGAGATTTAGATCTCCCTATAGATTTAGATCTCCCACTCAATGACTTATTTTTTTTTTTGTTCTAGGACCGTCCTCGTACAGACAAGGCATCACCATCTGGCTCTCCATATTTTTCCATCTCATCTCCTCCGCGAGCAAGGATGAGACTGTTTCATCAAACTGCAAGGCAGTTGCATTGCTACCTGTTGCAATAACAAGACTATCCTGTAGAAATTTGAATAATATAACACTTATTCACAAAGATTATCCTGATTATACACTATTTGTGGAATGCATGCATAATACATAACCTCCTCTACCATTGATCATCAATTTATGAAATTAAAAAAACAATCGCATGCGCACATTGAAACATCAATCACACATATCGACACAGTATGTAATGGGGAAAGCATACAGCTAAAAACCCCCAACTATTTGTATATTATAATGATAGAGAACACGTAACAATACATAGTACAATACTCCTCACAAGTACTCAGTACTATCTCCACATGCTACACACAAACTAGCTCAGGTCTGAACAAGTCACGGGTTCAAATCTCCTCCACTATTTTCCTGCCTCTACTGCACAATCCAAGTTGAGAATGGATTAGATCCAAGTTTGAATTCCCTTGGCTTGTACTGCGCAATCCTCATTGGAAATCTCAATCAATGATTGTGCAAATCTCATGCACAGCTATAGTCACAACTGATAGTAGCCTCACCCTTTCACCCACCTCTAACACTTGTCTCCATTGAACTGTCCATGCACTGAGCTAACTGATGTATTCTTTAGTTGATTTATGAGTTAATAATTAGTGAATTAATTAATAATTAATTCACATCACTCATCACTAGTGTATTTGGCAGTTAGACTAAATACAACTAGTTCAACTAAGTCAAACTGAACACAACTCCATCAACTCCTCAATCAACTCCACCAAACTCAATCACTTGAGTTCTAACTGAAGTCCATCATGCAATAGCTCAACTAACCCATAGGAAAAGCGTATTTCCTTCTGGCAGTTGCATGTGCCACATCCGTAGCTCGAACTGAAGTGCTGCAAGAGGATAAGATGATGTTTATAGTCCAAATGTTATTAAGAGCTAATAATATTCGATTGTTCTATTTTTTGACTGGCAGTCTAAAAATAGAGTCCGCCCATATGTCAAAAAAAGGGGTCCATCTATTTTTACCAACATGACCAATCGTCCATAAATAGCATCCTGCAACTCATAGACCATGATCCATATGTCTAAAAATAGACATAGTCTAAAAATAGACTTTGCACCAAAAATAGCCTGCGGGCCCACTTAGGGAAGGCGACTTCTTTTCACTAAGCTCCATCATCTTGTTGCATTTTCAACACTCCATCTCAACAAGATATGGATTATCTGCAACCCCTATCCTGCCTCTGTGGTATTCGAATTTGCTCCTGGTGAGCACCTTCGTCAAGATATTAGCATCCTGATCCTCTGTGGGAATGTATGAAAGTAACATGATTCTCCACTACACACAATCTCTGATATGATGGTACCTGATGTCAATGTGCTTGGATCTATCA
This sequence comes from Pinus tabuliformis, assembly GCA_031772625.1. Lineage (NCBI taxonomy): Eukaryota > Viridiplantae > Streptophyta > Pinopsida > Pinales > Pinaceae > Pinus > Pinus tabuliformis. The sequence continues at coordinate 491,166,447 of CM062807.1, read as the reverse complement.
TGAAATACTGAATTAGCCAAGATTTTAATGAAACTCTGGTTATCAAAATAAATCACAGTAGGCTCCAAGTGGGACCCGAACAACCCGACCAGGATCTTCCTCATCCATATAGCCTCGCATGCAGCCAAACTTGCTGCCATATACTCGGCCTCTGCTAAACTGAGTGCCACGGATCTCTGCTTCCTGTTGTACCAAGAAAATGTTGTCGACCTGATACTGAAGATCCCTCCAGATGTGCTCTTTCTGTCCGTTGGGCTCCCTGCCCAATCTGCATCCATGAAGCCACATATCTTCACCTCATCCTCCTGTCTGTACCACAATCCATATCCCAATGTGCCTCTGAGATAATGCAATACATGCTTGCCTGCCTTCCAGAAGAGCTTGGTTGGCTTAACCATAGCTTGTGAAAGCTATTTAACAGCATAGCATATATCGGGTCATGTATTGACCAGATACATAAGCGACCCCACCAACTGTCGATAAACAGTGGCATCCACTACCTCTGCTGAAGTAGCATCCTTCTTGCTCCAACCTCCATGAAGAGGAGTATCAACAGGCTTGCAACCATGCATGTTGAACTTCTCCAGTATCTCCCGAGCATACTTACCCTGAGAAACAAATAGTCCATCGCTGGGCTACCAAATTTCCAATCCCAGGAAATAATGAAGGAGGCCCAAGTCCTTCATCTCAAACTCTCTAGCAAGATCCTCCTTGCATGAAAGTATCAATAGCTCATCTCCCGTCAAAATCAAATCATCTACATAAAGTAAAATGATCAGCAACTTACCCTCCACCACAATCTGGTATAGGTTAGGATCCGCCTCACTCTTGGAGAATCCAAGTCCGATGAAATAACTGCCTATCCGTATGTACCAAGCACGAGGTGCTTGTTTCAACCCATACAGTGCTCTCTTGAGCCTGCACACATGCGACTCGCTGCTGAAGATCTCGAAACCTTTGGACTACTCTATGTACACCTCCTCCTCAATGACTCCGTTGAGGAACACAATCTTCACATCCGTTTGATGGATGTGCCACCCCATCTGTGCTGAGAGAGCAAGAATCGTCCATATGGAAGAATACCTTGCGACAGGTGCAAAGGTCTCCTCATAATCGATCCCCTTTATCTGTGAGAAGCCTCGGGCAACAAATATTCCCTTGTACTTGTCTACACTCCCATCAGCTGCCTGCTTCACTTTGTAGATCTATCTCGAACCCACCACTGATTTCCCCTCCGGTCTTGGGACAATCTCCCATGCACTGTTTCTGACAATCGAATCATACTCTTCCACCATGGCATCTACCCATGCGGGATCCTCCACAGCTTCCTCGAAAGAGGATGGCTCAGTCACAACACATTTGCTCACAAGAGCCATGTATCCAGTGTACCGATCAAGTGACTGTCTCTATCTACATTGTGCTGTAGGTGGTCCTACAACCTTCTCTACATCTTGAGCCAGTCGCTCAGCTTATGTAGTGTGCTTTTGGCCTCTGATGGTTGGCGCTGCATGAGTGGTCTCTTCTACTCCATGAGCTTCATATTGTGGCTGATCCACATCCTAAAGCTCATCCTTAGGAACTAATAGCTCCTCATCTGCATCCAAGTGTGGCTCCCTCTCAAGAGAACACTTCATGGCTTTCTCCTCCTGAAATTTGATATCCCGTCGCACAACAGCCTTGTGACTGTCTAGCAAATAGAAACGATAATTGTGGGGCATATCAATGTACCCCACAAATATCCCAACCTCTGCGGTTGGCTCTAGCTTCTTCCTGGCATCCTTCGTCACATGCATGTAAACAAGAGAACCAAAAATCCTCAAATGGGAAATATCAGGCCTCTTACTAGAATAAGCCTCCTCGAGTGTACTCATGCCAAGTATCTTGTGAGGACAACAGTTCTACACATATACTGCAGTATTGCATACCTCCGCCCACAAGGGGTAGGCCCTACTCATGTAACATCTCCCGTGCAGCACCCACGGTCATTCTGTTCTTCCGCTCAGCAACCCCGTTCTGCTGTGGGTTATGGGGAGCTATGAGCTCTCTTCGAATCCCTTTTGTGCTGTAGAAGTCCTTGAACTCACCAGAGATGAATTCACCACCATTGTCACTCCTAAGAGCCTTCACCTTCTTCGCCGATTCCTTCTCAACCAGTGCTTTGAACTCACAGAACTTTGAGTATGTCCCGCTCTTCTTCTGCATGAAGAAGATCCAGAACTTTCAAGAGAAATCATCAACAAAGATCACATAGTACTTGTGATTTGATGTCGAAGGTACTGAGAAAGACCCACACACGTCTGTGTGAATTCTCTTAAGGATCGTCGTGGCGCAACTATCCTTCTCGTGAAAGGTGGCTTTCACAAATTTTCCCAAAGTACACCCCTTGCACTGATCTGACTGTGCAAGAGTGCCTTTAGGAATCCTAGTAGAAATTTGCTACAGTATCTTCAAGGCTCCATGGTGAAGGTGGCCCAATCTCCGGTGCCACAACTCGCCATCATCCCAGCTCACCAATCCTTCTACCTTGCATGCCATTGCTGCGCAGCTATCTACATGCAATTGATAAAGGTTCTTGACTCGAACCCCTATCTTCCAGGTTTCTCCAGTTGTCTTACTGTGCAGGAAAGCCTTTCCCTCGCTAAAGACAACATCATATCCCTTATCTTCTAACATCGCCACAGAGATAAGATTCTTCCTCAATCCTAGAACATGCATCACTTCCTTCAATACGAAGGGTTTACCAGACTCCCTCTCAAAGGAAATGGTACTGATACCGGTCGCACTGTATCTACCATCATCGCCCATCTCGATGTGAACTCCAAGATATTTCTCATCTAGATCAGAAAGCAAATCTCGATCTGCTGTCATGTGAAAAGATGCACCACTGTCCAAAAACCATAACGATCCCATCACACTTGATACCAAGCATGTGATCAGCAAAAATCCAGCTCAAACTGTGAGGCTAAGGCCTCTCTCACTGCAGATCCAATAGCTTGCTTATTTTTCTTCTTCTGCGGACAATTTGTGGCATAATGTCCGTGCTGGTGACAGTGAAAGCACTTCACCTTGGACATGTTCTGCTTCTTGCCTTTCGCACCGGAATGAGAAGCTTTCTTGTTCTTCGTGAGATACTTGGGCATACTGTCTCCTTTCTCACACTTAATGTTTCTGAGTTTATCCTTGAGCGCCAACTTCCTCTGGTCACTCTTGCTTTGGAATAAATCTGTCAATGCTTTCCACATCAAGTATGGAGAAGCCTTTCCATGCAGGCTAGATACAATGTGATCCTTCACACCCTCCAACAGAATCCTTCGACACTTTGCTGTCTTCTTTTGCCAAGCCTCAACTTGAGCAACATCAGTAGGCTTTGGGACCTCAGCCTCTATGAACTCCTTCAACCCATTGTCATCTAACACCGCCTCCATCCTGTCTTTCCATGCAATATAATTCGAGCTACCTTCAAGGGCATACTCCAATCACAATCCGTTGAAAGACATTTCAACTTCGACACCAAGAAAACACTGTTGCAAATTCGAATTCCACCAGCTCAAAACTCAACCGCTTCTGATATAAAATTCGTGAGAACAAATTATTTCTCGTACAAAGGTTGACTATATGGGCATTTACCAGATATCTCACCTTCCAAAAGAAGGATGAATCCAGAGGCTACCTGGCCCAATTATAGACTCTGCCTGAAGAAATAAAAATGTAATCGCTTTCTGAATAATAGATCTAATGATCAACTTCACTCTGATACCATGTAGAAATTTGAATAATATAACACTTATTCACAGAGATTATCCTGATTATACACTATTTGTGGAATGCATGCATAATACATAACCTCCTCTACCATTGATCATCAATTTGCAGAATTATAAAACAATCGCATGCGCACATTGAAACATCAATCACACATATCAACATAGTATGTAATGGGGAAATCATACAGATGAAAACCCCCAACTATCTATATATTATAATGATAGAGAACATGTAACAATACATAGTACAATCCTCCTCACAAGTACTCAATACTATCTCCACATGCTACACACAAACTAGCTCAGATCTGAACAAGTCACGGGTTGAAATCTCCTCCACTATTTGCCTGCCTCTACTGTGCAATCCAAGTTGAGAATGGATCAGATCCAAGTTCGAATTCCCTTGGCTTGTACTGCGCAATCCTCATTGGCAATCGCAATCAATGATTGTGCAAATCTCATTCATAGCTATAGTCACAATTGCTAGTAGTCTCACCCTTTCACCCACCTCTAACACTTGTCTCCACTGAACTGTCCATGCACTGAGTTAACTGATGTATAATTTAGTTGATTTATGAGTTAATAATTAGTGAATTAACTAATAATTAATTCACATCACTCATCACTAGTGTATTTGACAGTTAGACTAAATACAACTAGTTCAACTAAGTCAAACTAAACACAACTCCATCAACTCCTCAATCAACTCCACCAAACTCAATCACTTGAGTTCTAACTGAAGTCCATCATGCAATAGCTCAACTAACCCATAGGAAAAGCGTATTTCCTTCTGGCAGTTGCATGTGCCACATCCGTAGCTCGAACTGAAGTGTTGCAAGAGGATAAGATAATGTTTATAGCCCAAATATTATTAAGAGCTAATAATATTCGACTATTCTATTTTTTGACTGGCAGTCTAAAAATAGACTCTGCCCATATGTCTAAAAATAGAGGTCCATCTATTTTTACCAACATGACCAATCATCCATATATAGCATCCTGCAACTCATAGACCATGATCCATATGTCTAAAAATAGACATATTCTAAAAATAGACTTTGCGCCAAAAATAGCCTGCGGGCCCACTTAGTGAAGGCGACTTCTTTTCACTAAGCTCCATCATCTTGTTGCATTTTCAACATATCCCATGAATCTGGTAGAGAACACAACAAACTAATGCACATATCTTCATCTGAAATTTTAATATCAAGAGATAATAACTGACTTACCACAGTATTAAATGTGTTCAAATGCTCTGTCACCGAGTCTCCATCTTTCATCCTCAAATTATACAGCTTTTTCCGCAGGAACAATTTATTCACCAGAGACTTAGATTGGTACAAAGTCCCGAACTTGTCCCACAAAGCCTTCGTTGTAGCTTCCCCTGATACATTCAGCAATACTAAATATGAGACACATAATCATATTGTGCTCTTTGCCTTCCGATCCAACTTCTTCCATTCTTCATCAGACACTCCTGTTGGTTTAGTACCTAGATCTACCATGATCCACTGATCTTTATCCACCAATAGATCCTCCATCTTGAGTTTCCACAACTCAAAACTCTGACCATTAAATTTCTCGATCTCTATCTTTCCACTTCTTGCCATCTTCTTTCACCACCAGAATCGATCCTGCAGATCTCCCACTGAACAGGGTCTAGCACAGGCCCAAGCGAAACCCCTAAGCAACAAAGGCATCCCCTTGAAGCCAAAACAACTCCGATACCAAATGTAGTTCTAACCCTGTACATAAATTACCTGCATACAAATTATAAAACACAAAAAATAAACAATGCGAGAGAATAACACATAAAACACATATACACAAAGATTTTCCCCTGGATCCCAAAACAGGGACTACTAGCTTAATTTTTCATTATATTTCTTTCAATGTTACAATACATATTTATACATGCCGAAGCATCCAATACCATGGACCAAAAACAATTGCATCCAAAACCACAGACCGAAAACCATCGCATCCAAAACCATGTGTGAAAACCATGCACAAAACCATAGGTAGGTTTGCCCAACCTAATATAGGGTCCAAAGAATATAACACAACCCAACATAGGAAGGATTGGGTAGAAAGAATAGTTGAGGCCACTTAAGCCTATAATACCACATGGAAGACGACCACTGGATTCACACCCTATGAACTGGTCTATGGGAAAAAGGCCTTGTTGTCCATTGAATTTGAAGATAACACATTAAGGATGGAAGCCCAACTAGATTTGGATCTCACCAGTGTGCAGAAAGAGAGATTGTTCCAATTGAATGGTTTGGATTAATTTAGAATGCTATCCCTCCTACATAAATAGGTAGTTCAACTTCAGAGGAAGATCTGGCATGATAAAAATATCAAGAAGAACCAATTTCAGGAAGGCGATTGGGCATTGTTATATGATTCTAGGTATAAATACTTCAAGGGCAAGTTAAGGACAAGATGGCTCAGACCTTATGTTGTGGAAAGATGCCATGATAATGGTTCAATGCAAATCAGAATCATAGATGAAGAAGCCATTCCTTTTCTTGTTAATGGACACCGATTGAAAATTTACAAGAGACCTTTATCAAAACAAGAGTTCGCTGATGATATCAATAAAATAGTGATGATAGTGGAGCAAGTTCCAGCTCCTCCCTCATCAAATCACTGAGAAAAGGAAAAAAGAATTAGGACTCAGGTGAAAACCTCCATGAGGCACCTAAGTCCCATCATTGGGTTGAAAACCTCTTTAGACAGCCCAGTGATGACAAAAACAAAAAAAACAAAAAAAAAGAGAATAAGAAGATCCCTGGGTGAAAACCTTTCTTGAGGCGTCCAAGGAAAACAGCTAGGGTGAAAACCTCTTTGAGGCAGCCTAGTTATTTTTCAAAAAAAATAAAAAATTAATCATGAAATTTCCATTTGCATGTGGGCAAGAAGGATAGTCAAGGAGCAAAAGAGGATCCCAAGGAGACCCCTGCCACTCACATATTTATTTTGTTTCACTTATTCCCATGCATCAGTCCATTATTTTTGTCATTTTTCCACTCCATTTCTTTAGTTTATAAAAAGACCGTGTTTTCTACCAGATCCCTTGTATTCTTACACGATCCCCTGAAGACCTACAGGATGATCCTGTAGGAATTACAGTGACCCAGAAATCGTACAAGAAGCAATCTGAAGGTAAATGATGGACTTGTTAGGTCCCTAAAATTCACGCTCTTCATGATCTAGAACGTCACCTCATCCAACATCATCATCCTTGCACTCACCATTAAAAAAATATTACTTTCAAGAGTTTTTTTATCCAGTCTTAAAAAAAAAAAGAAAAAGGAAACAAAGAGGAGTAAAGAGCATCACCTGAGTATCCTTTGCTCTCCACACTCCCACTCCTTCTTTCCATCCATGTCACCATCCTCACAGCCCTAGAAAGCAAAATTATTAAAGAGTTCCGAGGGAGACGCGGCTACAAGACATCCTATAGGAGATCCTATAGCAACCTATCCCATAGAATACCAATCACACCAACAACAAGTCTTCACCATGATGATCCAGGAGCTCCAAAGAAGCAGCATCAGATCTTCAACCATAGGTACCTGCAAAAACAGAGAATCCATTAGTAGACAGCAAGAGGAGGAAGAAGAATGGCATGCAGTAGATATACACAACATCACCTCTGGTCTTTGACAGCTGCAACATAATGTTGGGTTGCATTATATTCTTTCCACGACTAGCCCACGTAGTTAACTGAGGGGTTAGAAGGGGGGTGGAGCCCCCACTTCGTTGCATCGATTGTGTAGCGAGGGTGTCACAGGGGGTTTGAGGGGTGCAGGTAACCCCACTCTATGGGGTCCACAGTAGCACCCTGAAAAATTTTGGTTTTGGAACCTATGTTAGTTTGGGCAGACCCACCTATGGTTTTGTGCATGATTTTTGCACATGTTTTTGGACACGATGGTTTTCGGTCGATGGTATTGGATGCTTCGGCATGTATAAATATGCATTATAACATTGAAAGGAATATAATGAAAAATCAAGCTGGTAGTCCTGGTTTTGGGATCCAGGGGAAAATCTTGATTCTTTGTGTATATGTGTTTTATGCGTTATGCTCTCGCATTGTTTATTTTATGTTCTTAGAATTCGTATGCAGGTAATTTTTGTATAGGTTTGAGACCTACACATAGCATTTAAACCATAGGTAAGTATCCCACTCCCTCTCTCATATGCACCATGTAGTAAAAAAATTGTAAGGGTTATGAGATAGTTGGTTTATAAGTGAAAAGGTTGCCAGTTAACTTGGCCACCTTCATTCAATCATCACATGCACAACCGGGTGTCCTCTCACATGTGGCTACAGTCAACTCAAAGACAGAGATGGATTAGGATAAAAGGTGGTTAAAATATAGATCTACAAGGTGGGAGCTGATTACAAGGAGTGGGAAATGATGAGGTGGCAGTGGGGACCAACGGTCCAAAAATGGCAACATACCTTTGTTGCTAGCACACCACCTCACCCTAAATCACCATAAGAGGAAATAAATCACCTCCTTGAAACTCCCTCACTGAAGTCACTCTCATAACCCAGGAAACCCACCGGAAGCAAAGATCCATCGTTCACTACACAGGAATTCGTACAGGATACATAGAGACTATCTATAGGATACACAGAGACTGTCTACAAGATTGGCAGAAAAGAGTTTAGAAGGGATATCATGGGAGTTGGCCACTGCAAATAGCCTAAAGAGGTAGGCTCTGAAATTAGATTCCCCTTTGCAAGTAAATGAACCAAGGATGCTCTAAATTTGAGTGAATTTAGCAACTGTGTGAAGGGAATTAAATACACAGTCATCTATGTTTTGTTCCTGCATTTGAAAAATTGTTTCAACCCTCTCATTTTCTCCTAAAGATTCACCATAAATATGATAAGAGGGTTTAATAGGAGAGATCCCACAAACACTGTGAGAATCCAGCAACACCCGCAAGTGCTTGAAATCTTCTCAAGGCATAATTGTATGGGGTTTTTTGAAAAATTCAGAGGGTATGATGATGAGGTGGCTCAAGAATTTGCTCTCTCCCTCACTCCACACACCAGAATCCATGCCACTATTGTAATAAGGGGCCTCACTATAGATCTCACCCCTGAGCTCATGAGCAGAGTCACCACACTTCTTGTAGGAATACCATGGAGAAAAGAAGACAAAGGAGATATTGAGGTTGCCAAAAAAAAATTATTTTTAGAAGGTGAGGAACCCACTGAGGACAAAAATGGAGTAAGGAGGGAAAGTCTGCCATATCCATGGAATGAGGTAGGCTACCAACTAATCAAATACATCTCATGTGAGGGTAGGTATAGTGTTATATATGGCTATCATTTCAGGATCCTTGAAGAATTAAGATTTGGAGTAGAAACACCCCCTCATCAAAGGCTCAGCATATCATATTTCTTGCTTCAATCACTCATAGACTCAAGCATCAAAGTGAAGGATGAGAATTCCAAACAATTAGCTCACCATGGGAAGATTAGGATCCTCATAGAAGATTCCCTCCAAAACCTCATAACTCCTATATCATGGTTAGTTTTCAGAGACATGCCAACATAGGATGACATCAAAGCTCTCACTTATAATGTTAGTCCTCCTGTTAGTGAAGAGGAAGTAAAACAAGAAGAGGAAGATACAGAAGGAGATGAGGATGAGATGGATGAAGGAGCTGATATAGAGGAACACGATGAAGATGAAGAAGAATATGGAGAAGAGAAGGATGATGATGAAGAAATAGAAGAGGAAATTAAGGAGGAAACCGATAGATATCATGAAGATCTACAAGAAGAAGAAGACAGGAAAGGCAGATATGAAGAAGGCAATAGAACAAAGGGTACAGAAAAAAAAGGAGGATTCACCTATGGTGTCTTCAAAGGCCACTAAGAGAGAGGCAGTAGGTCCCCTCACTTCTCTCAGCACCCCAATCAAGAAAAAAGGAAAAAGGCAGAGGCAAACCCCACTATTTTTCAGTACAAGAAAGGGCACAAGAATAAGACAGGGGAAGCCAAAAGCATCAACCAAAATTCCTATTGTGATTGAAGATTCCCCTAGACAAAAAATAAAAAATACCTTCCCATAAGTCCCCTATCACCTATGTGAAGAGGCTTACTACTAGATCAACTTCCTCAAAGGGTAAGGCAATCCTACAGGATCCACATCAAAATCTACAGGAAGCAAAAAAAACCCTACAAGATACTCTGTTGAATCTATAGGAGGCATAGAAATTGGAAAGGAAGGTAGGGGAGAATCAAGAATCTAAATATGAGGACCCAGAGGAAAAAGAACCAAGCCCCCAACCTAACCTGGACTCCAATTACTAGTTTATTAAAGGAGGCAGGGTCATACCTCAAAAAATTTCCATCCCACTATTCTTCGAGCTTGAGAAGGAGAGGGCCAGAACTCACCGATGGATGCAGATCACTAAATCAAAAGGGGTGGAAGACATTGGTCACATGGAAGAGAAACTCAAAGAAATGGGCAGACAGCTAAGTGGCTTGAGCGACAAAGAAGCTATAATGAGAAATCAACTAGAGACAAAAAATGCATGGCTGTGGGGACAGCTGCAAGAAAGAGAGAATCAATTGGCATGTATGGCCAACCTCTCCTTGGAGGAAATATAGTGTAGGATGCCAACTAAATCCTATGCTCTCTACCTCAAAGAACAATGGCTGCAGTTTCAAACTAAGACACTGGAATAGAGGGGAACCATGTCATTTCAGGACTACAGGAATTTTAGTGATCTTTGTGAACAAATTACACTAGAGTATAGGGCCAAAATGGCTGAGTTTTATTTGCACAACATGGCCCTCACATACATGAATGTATGGGACCCTAATTCCAAGATAGGAGATCTACAATTAATGGCTTTGGCATCATGGATGAACCATGAGGAGTCAAGAGCTACAGAGATGAAAAGGATATTGGAAAGAGAGCAAACTAAACCTCTTTTGATCAAAGATGAAGAATCAAATCCCATGGCCCTCATCAGTACCCATAATTTGATTGCAAGTGATCCTTAGCTGGCACCTAGATATCTTGCTGCCCAAGAGAAATTTCACATTTTGAAGACATGTTTAGGCTGCTAGGAGATGACAATATACATGGTTTCCTGAGGAGATGGAACACCCTACCATACGGCTTAAAGATAAGAGAATATCACTCCCCTCAAAGGTTGAGAGAGGAACTCAACATGACACCTATGTATAAGAAATCTATGCAAAGGTTGAAGGTCAATTGGATAGCCCTAAAACTCAGTCCACCACTACTCTTAGGGATGCTGGAAGGGAGAAAAGAAGAAGAAGAAAAGAGGAAGTGGGTAGAGGTAGAAAAGAAAGTAGGCTTCTAGGAACAAGAAGAGGAGACCACAACAGAGGAATGGGATGTTAGAGAGGCTACGAGAGCAATGAAGGATATGGATATTGACTAAGTTGCTCAGAGGATGAGCAACACTTTCAGTAGGGGGGTGATGATGAGCCTCATCATTGGGTAATTATTGTTATAGACATATTTGGGCACTGCAACCCCAATCACATATGTCAATAAACCAAGGGCTCTTAAACCCTAAAAGTGTTGTTTCAAACCCTAAAGGATCATGGTCAACTGATTACATCATTTCCCAGAAGTTCTCCCTGAAAAACCACTCAGAACTGGTCAAAACTGGACCATACAGACTGCTCAGTGCTAAGGGTGCGATGCATACTAGCTATTACACTGGCCAGGTGTGATGCATACTGAAAGAGCCTTCTGTAGGGTACGATTGGCAAGAGTAGACAAATGGCAGAGATAGTTTGCTAAGTAGAAACCCAGAGAATCTTCTAGAAACTTCTCATATGACACTTGCCTCTCTGAATTCGCCCAGGGATGAGTAAGATATCATGAAATATCCAAGTGGAATCAAGAACTATCAGTGAAATGACACTAATCAAAAACCTAGAAACTGACTCACCCCCCTGCAAATATCTATATATGGATCCCTCATCCTAGAGATCTAGAGGCTGGAATTTTGTAATTTGTAAGGAAGTGTTGTTGGTTTCTCTTTGAAGACATTGCATTGTTGGGTGATCTTGCTTTTCATGAGGTGAAGAGGGCTTTCATGCTGGGAGGATGATGCTAGATTAGATAGCTGGGTTGTAAACCTCTCTTCTACTTCTACTATTAATAAATTTATTTGAGTTTTCCTCCATATACTTGTGTATTTGTGAATCTTGTATTTGTGTATGCAATTGTATGGTTAATGTACTTCTAATTCTACATTGTTTATGGTATTATAGATCTCTATGCTTTGATGGTGTTCTATTGCTTTGCTTCTACAGGTCTTCTTTGAAGTGGGACAAGTGAGAAAGGAGTGGCAAGCTCTATCAAAGGAGAGAGGAAGCAAGAAAGGAGCCAAGCGAAAGATTAAGGTTGGTGCTCTCTGCTTCTCTCTTATCTATCATACATAAAGGAAAACACAAGTTACTTTGAATTGTTTGTTTCTAAGATAGCTACCCATCTTAGTGGGACTAGCAGATCGAATAGACACTAGTTTTCCCAGAAACAAAATGGTGACTCTACTGGGGAGCGATTAACTTGTTTGTTTGTTACTATTGTTTGATTTATAAACTACAGACAAAGCCTGAAGTTAAGCCAGCTAGCCTTCAAACTGCTTTTGCTATGCAACTGCAAAGTAGACCAATGCTGCTTCAGTCAATCTTTGGGTTGGTTTATGAACTGAACATCTGACTTGCAAAAATCCTAAGTGCCCTGGTGGTAGCTCATTAACCTCATAAGATCATACCCCTAAGCTTTGTCTTTACTATCCATTATTACTCAACCTAAATCACTGAACTTAGCTGTAAATTTTGAGCAAAAACCAAGCTCAGTTTCACTCCCTGGTCCATCTCACTGTCTGTAACTGTGTAACCTGGATGCATCGCACCTCTCATGTGTTTTAGGTGAGATGCATCCTTGTTTCCCTATGTTGCAGGTGCGATGATTGAGTGATATTGTTTCTATCTCTGGAATTTGGTTTTTTCTTCATTGTTTTCAGCTCTATTTAGTAGTTTTGCTGCATATGATCAGTATATCATTATTGATGCCTTCTTGCTTTACATTATTCAGCCTCCATTGATCAAGAATTGTGATTTTTTTTAATGTATTTTTCATCATTTACAGTCCTCCTTTGCAAAAAGTTGCTTAATTGAACTGTCATCTTTTGATTCGAAAGTGTCATAACTGTCGTTTTGAGTCAAGCAGAAGAGTGTCGTAAAGTCTTCCTCTTCTAGATAGTTGATTTTACTATTTTCATTGTATTTGATTTTAGTTATTAGTATTTGAAGTGTTGTTTTGCAGTTTTCAATTCGAAATCAAAAAGTGTCGTCTTAGTCTTTCTTTCATTTTGAAAAGAAATTGTTAGAAATGTCGCTTTGAAAGAAAATAGTTCAGATCTGTACTTAGCTTTCTTTTTTGGAATTCTCACATTAAGGAAATAGAAAAACAAATACATGCATGTGAATTTGCATTTAGACTGCATGCGGAAAATGATTTAGGAAAAGTGCATTTAGTGTGTGCTCTCTGCTTTTTGTTGAAAAAATCATACTCTTCTTTCCTTAGTAGCTAGGATTTTCATTGCTAAAAGAAAAAAAACAATTGTTTATCATTTTAGATTGCTTATTTAGGAATTTTACATCTACATCACATGGTGAACCTTGAAAGACAAACTTCTAAGAAAGATCAACTCTAAAATAAACCTCAATGAACATAAAATACTTTGGAACCTAACGCACAACATATAGAAGTCTAGGCTAGAGATGTGTTCCGGCGTTGTAAAACCTGGTAACTATCATTTTCATCGAAGGTTGGGTGATTCCTCCTCTTTGATACGAAAAGTGCTAGTATGGACTTGTGCTCCCTATACGTTGAGTATATATTGGGAGACCACAATAGGCTGATATCCTTTATTTTTAGGAAGCCATGTCTGCCGCCCTATCGATTGCAATGCACTGAACACAGCATTCGGGAAGATTGACTGCCATACGTAAAGTCCTTCATAATTTCTTTTTAATTTACCACCAAGGTGTATATTGCAGTTTTGTGATTAGTTTGGTAATCCCTCTGTCTAGATTTCTAGAGTAGTCACTTTCGTTCCTTTTCGACTCCCTAAAAGAAAAGGTCCATCTGGGCACTTGTCACTTCAGGCTCATTAAAAATTGAAGGTGACTAGAGTCACCTTTAGCTTTTTCTTGACTCTTAAAAATTGAAAAAGAAGGTTGTGTCAAAGCATCATAAAATTTATGTAATTCGGAATAACATTTTCCCCTTTTAAATTCTGAGTTGATCTAGTAATCCACAATCGTGGAAGAATGTCAATCAAAACCCTGTCGTTCACAGAGGCTAGCAAGTCAACCGTCTTTTACTCTGGAAACGAAACCATTCCAGGTGAAACAGTCTCGTTTAACTAAGTCCACCTCTATTGGTTTATTTGAAACTTGTGTTTCAACATCATCAGAGACTACAGTTACTACGATTATTTCTGGTACCCCTGCCTTTGCAGAAGAAGTTTCGCAGTTACAAGAGGACATTAGAACTGATCCTAGTGTAATGGTAAAGACTTCTATCCCTAAACCAGCTCCATCTAGGGCTGATTCAGAAGGTGTCACCCCTCTTGTGTCTGTTATTGTAGAAGCTATACCTTCTTCGGCTCCAGAAATATTTTATGGACCTGACAGTCTGCCTCTTCCACCTGGACTAATTTCTATAGAATAGATTGTAGAAGATCTTCCATCCAGTGCACCATTGCATTTTGGAACTAGAATCCACCTATATCCTTCTACTACAGAAGTTAGTTCTTTTAATCATCCTTCATCGCAAGTTCTTGTCAAATCGCTAGGAAATATTTTGGATAGACTAAATATGTATGAACAACCATCAACATCTAGAACTGTGTCATCTGATACAGCAGCAATGGAGCCTCCTGCTGTTACTCTGACAATGTTCGCTGGTATACTATCTGTCCCAACTAGTTCTCAACTACTAGACGGAGTCCGCCTAGGGATTATTTCGACAACATGGTCTGTTCCTATTTGTTCATCCAGAATCTTATCTGGAATTTCTTACGTTGAAACTCAGCAAATTGATCCTTCACATCAGTATCAATTTGGGCAGTTCAGTCTCCAAAGACCAATTTATCCATTGAACACTGGATTGTCGCCATATGGGGGGCGGTATGCCTTTTCATTGTTCCCTCTGGGAGAACAACCATATGAGAGTTCACAACAAAATTAAGGTCAAACTGGAATTACATCTGGTGGTTGGATACCAATACTGCCTCAACAACCAAGGGTTGTATATTCAATACAACCAACCCAACCTGTGTCGAATATTACCACTATGCCTGATGTTGTGACTATGTCGCAAGTACAAGCACAACCTGTTGTATGTCAACCTCAAATTTCTCAGGTTGCGGTACAACAACCTCTTGTCTCTATGACTCCGTCACAATCTCAAATTAGTGCTTCCTTAACTGAAACGACTCAAGCTCAAACAGGTGTTATGACTCCACATCTTAGTCAATCATCCAGTATTAGGCAACAACAAATATTTCAAAAACCATGGCTGGTGCAATGTCAACAACCCCAATTCCAGCAAGTTTATCGAGGACCTGAGCAAAAAGGCACCTTAGGTAATGGACAACTGCATTTTCAAAGTGGTTATCAACAACCATACTATAATGGTTATGCCCATCAACCTTATAAAAGTTACCAGCATCAGATACATTATGCTGGTATGCAAAAACCCACTGCTCAGGCAATCCCATCTTATCCTGGGTATGCTTCACCAAACCCGAATCAATAGTTTCCCTTCGTAGCAACTCTGGAATTACCAGATTTGAACCAATTAACGAATGATCCAATTGCTTACTCCCCTTGGTGGCCAGCGATTCCTCATAAACTTCCCTAAGATATTTCTAAATTCAATGGAAATCTGGGTGAAGATCCATCGAATCACGTAATGACTTTTCATTTGTGGTGTTCATCTAACACCCTCAATGATGATTCGATTAGGCTTCGCCTTTTTCAGCGAATGCTAACTGGTCCAGTGACGAAATGGTACATCAAATTGCCTAGAGCTTCATTCAACAATTTTAGCACTCTTGCCACTACCTTTCTAACCCACTTTCAGTTACCCATAAGGTACGAAATCGGAATGGAACTCCTTACCAACTTTAAACAAACAATAGCCACTCACATATCTGATCATATTCATGAGTGGTGACGTCGTCGTCGAATGGTAAAGACATATGTTCCTGATCAGCTTCTAGCTGAGTGGTTTATTAAGTCATTATTACCTTCTATTACAGAAGATGTGGCCAAGGGAGGAGTTGTCACTGAAGAGCAAGTTATTTCTCATGCGCAATATCTAGACTTGATCTATACTTAGTCTGGCATGCTCTATGACAAAATTCCTGACGCCCCTAGACCAGAATTTTCTGTTCCTCCTCCTCCTAAATCAAACAGGGACTCTCATGCCGGCGATGGAATGATTGGCACCTCAAGTACGCAAACCATAAAGGCTTCATCTAGTAAATCCCTTGCAGTTTCTAGTAAAAAAGCAAATGACAAACTTCTTGCCTCGGAGGTTAATACCGTGTCACCCGACAAAGGGAAAGAACCGAAGCAACTAGGGGGAAAGAAGAAAGAAAAAAACAAGAAGAAGAAACAGGAAGATAAACCTCCTGAAAAATCTTCTGAAAACCCTACTGGGTGAAAGAAACTAGGTCAACCATGTTTCATATGTAATGAAGAAGATTGGACGAAAGATTTTCTGCATCGAGCTGAGGTCAAGAAATTTTTAAAATCTTCGAGCACCTCAGCAGTGTTTACTGATCCATTTCCAAACCTAGAAACTAATCTGGTTGCTATCAATAATGCTTCCCCATCCCAAGTGCTTATGTTGTCCATATCGAAACAACAAAATGATGCATTGATATTGACAAGGAACAAAGATTACGGGAATCCATAGATGTCAAACAACAAGGCTACAGATCAACCTAGTAGTTCGACAACAACATATTCAGAAGTTGTGCCACCCATCATTCCTGAATTGACAATAAAGCCGCCAAAGGGAGCAGTACATAAATCGACATTTAATCCTCATGCTCAAGTAGCACATAATTATAATATAGCAGAGGATTTGGCCCAATCGCCATCCGCTATGTCGACACTTGAAGTACTACATAATTTCCCCTCCCAAAAGCAAGCTTTATTATCAGCAATAGGTGGGACTGACCCAATGGATTCCAATCTTGTGGACTTTAACCACAAAGGATATGAACCTCAGTTACTAGCATAGCTCGCTTTCCTCATACAGGTAAAAGCCCTCAACAAAACTGTTCATAGAACAATCATCGATGAGGGGGCATCTACCTGTATTATGTCAATGAGTTGCTGGAAAACTTTAGGCTCACCACCCTTGTCGCGATCATCAACGACATTAAAATTTTTCAATGGAAGAACATACATGCCATATGGGATATTAAGTAACTTGCAAGTTGAACTAGGGGGCAAGACAGTAGAAATTGAAGTCGAAGTTATCAATGGAAACCTTGATTACAATATCCTACTAGGAAGGTAGTGGATTTATGCTATGGCTGCTGTTGTGTCAACATATTTCAAAAAGATTGCATTTCCCTTCCAAGGAGGAATTACAATCGTTGACCAACTAACCTTTCTCCCAAATAGTTCACAAGCTACGGGAAGCATTTCAATGATCCATGGAAGCTCTCAATCGCTTCAAAATGTTGGATTAGGCCTCCTAAAAGACCCTGCCTTAATGGGTACTTTTCCCTCCCGCTTCCAAGTAATCTGGTGGAAGTGGCCACAGTGGAAACTTGTAATATGGTATCTTCTACATCAGAAAAAATTAAGAAGATTTCCGAACATTTTGTTAGCATGGATCATCGCCAGGTATTGCCTCCAAGCTCCATAGAAATTTTGTAGCAATCAATTTTCTTGGCCTGGGTGGCAAACCCAAATCAACACTCATCAAGTGTTTGGATAGATAGGTCTCAAGAATATGGCACCTCTTCAGATCCTTGGTCACATGTATATTCTACAGACAAAGGAACCATTCAGTCAATGATGATAAGAAAGGCACCATGGGAAGATTACCACCATCGTTCCCATCTTCAATATAACGACGAAGATTATTCCAGCGACCTTAATCATCCTTCAGTTTTTTATTTTCTATCAAATACTGTAAATATGGTGGACTTCGAGTGAAATTTGTCCAATATTGAAGAAACTATCACCATAAATATCTTGACCAAACCTAATGTTGTAGAGAATATTCATGTCGGAAAATCTTGCTCTTCTTCAGAACTGGAAATATACTCCGCTCTCTTTCGTGAATTCAGATATGTCTTTGCATGGTCATATCAAGAAATGCTAGGCATTGACTCGAGCATCGTTGAACATGGAATCAAGATGTATCCAGATGTCAAACCAGTACAACAACGGCTTCGACAGGTTCACCTGAAGAAAGCTTCTGCCATCAAGGCAGAAGTTGAAAAACTTTTACATGCTAGTTTCATTTACCCTGTGCTCCTAACTAATTGGGTATCAAATATTGTTCCTGTCATGAAAAAGAAAGGAAAAATTAGAGTGTGCATTGATTGCAGGGATGTAAATCAAGTTTGTCCAAAGGACAACTACCCTACACCCTTCATCGACCAGATAATTGATGAATGCGTCAGATGCAAAATCATTTCATTCATGGATGGATTTTTAGGATATAATCAAATAAACATCTGCCCATAGGACCAGTCGAAGAATGAATTTATATGTCCGTGGGGCACATTCACGTACCGTAAACTACCTTTCAATTTAAAGAATGCAAGGGAAACTTTTTAGAGGGAAATGAACTGTGCCTTCCATGACATCAAGCACATCATTCAACCATATCTCGATGATCTACCAGCTCATTCGTAAAAGCGGACTGATCATCCGCAGCATCTGAGAGCTAGATTTCTATGTTTCCGACACTATAAGATACGAATCAATCCGCACAGGTGTGTGTTTTTTGTCGGTTCTGGTTGTTTACTTGGTTTCGTAGTTTCTAAGGACGGGATTCGACTCGACGCATGTAAGGTTCAGGTGATCATCGACATGCCTCCACCTTCAAATTTTCTTCAGATTCAGAAACTCCAAGGGAAAGCAAACTTTCTAAGGAGGTTCATTCTAAATTACGCCGAACTTGCTAAAGGTTATACATGTCTTTTGAAAAATAAGTGCCCTTCAACTGGGATTAGGTTGCGCAAGATTCCTTTGACACTTTAAAGGATTCCCTAATAAAAGCATCATTAATGTATGCTCTTGACTATCAAAAGGACTTTTACCTATATCTTGTTGTAGCAGATACAACCATCGCAATGGTTTTAGTACAAGAAGACGACATAATTGAACATCCAGTCTATTATTTAAGCTGAAACTTAAATGATACAGAAAGAAAGTACTCCTATGTTGAAAAGTTGGCTCTAGCAGTTGTTCAAGCAGTCTAGAGATTTTGACACTATATTCTCTTTCGCAAAACTACCATTTTGTCAGATTTCAACCCTATGAATTACATTCTATCACGTCAATTACTAAGGGGAAAATATTCAAAATGGATAGCCATTTTGCAATAGTTTGATCTGGAATTCACAAAATCCAAATCAAAGAAATCTCTAGTTTTCGCGGAGTTACTACGTGACCTCCCATTGTCATCCAACGATTCAACATCTAAAGCATCAATCATGGATGGATCTCTATTTCTGATATCGTGAAGCGATCCATGGTATGGAGATATACTGATCTATCTCCAAACCCAAACATATAGGCCTAATACCTCTCACTCCGAACAACGATGTACTTGATACCAAGCCAAAGACTACATGATCGTCGGTGATACACTTTACTGTCGTGGTATTGATATAGTTCTGCGAAGGTGCCTCACGCATGAGGAGGCCAAAAAAGTCTTGAATGATTGTCATTCAGGGGCATGTGGGGGGCATCAATCTGGTTATGCTACGGAACAAAATATTTTACAAGCAGGTTACTTCTGGCCTACTATATTCAAACATTGCATAATCGTAGTCAGAAGTTGCCATGCTTGTCAAATCTTTGACCGCAAAACCAGACTACCACCCACACCGCTGCATCCAGTAGTTGCTCTTGGGCCATTCACAAAATGGGGAATGGATTTCATGACATGTAACCCCACCTCGGTCGGGGGGCATGGGTATATCATAGTCGCAGTTGACTATTTTACGAAATGGGCCAAGGTAATGCCTATATTAAACAACAGCGGTGAAACGACTACTCTTTTCTTTTTCAATCATGTAGTCTCTAGATTCAGTGTTCCACAAGCTATAGTCACAGATCATGGATCGCATTTTCACAATCACATGATGGTTGAATTGGCTGCCAAATTAGGACTGTCCCACGACAATTCTACTCTATATTATCCGCAAGCTAACGGACAAGTTGAGGCCATCAACAAAGTCCTGAAGCACATGCTGCAAAGGATGATTGGAGTCCACAAATGGAATTGGCACTTAATCCTGTACTCAGCCTTGTGGGCATATAGGACATTAGTGAGAAATGCAACCAGATTTACACCCTTTCAGCTGGTGTATGGCCTGGAAGCGGTCTTACCGATTTAGTGTGAAATTTCATCTCTCAAGCTCGCAGTCAATCTACTTCTTGAAACTTCGAAGGATGAGGCTCGTTTCTTGGAACTAATCCAATTGGATGAAACCCATCGTGATGCCACTTTGGCTAATGAAGCTCATAAGAAACGTGTCAAGGAGTAATTTGAAAAAAATGTCAAACCCCGTGTCTTCTTAGAAGGTGACCTGGACTTGCTATACGATCAGGAATCTGATAAATTGGGAGCAGGTAAGTTCCAAACATTGTGGATGGGCCCCTACATTGTTAAACAGATATTAGCAAAAGGAGCCTACAAGCTAGTAGATTACGATGGGATTCCATTGTCACAACCCTGGAAGGGGGTGTACCTTAAGCGTTACTATGCTTGATTAAGTGTAGTAATCTCTTTATATGCTTTTGTTACGTTTTTGTTTTCGTCAAGAGTGATCATTTTGGTTAGGTAATCCACTTTTCATTTGTTGCATATGTCGGACCTATTGGAATCATTCATTGGATACACCGACGGAGCTAGCCATAGTACGCAGAATCTATCTTCTATAGCCTGTGACATTTTTTATCCAAGCGACAAGTTAGTGAGTTTCAGAGGGATATGTATTGGTCGATCAATGAAAAACATCGCTGAATACAGTGTGTTGATGGAGCTTCTCTTTGATGCCATCGCACATTGTATATGCCAACTTGTTGTCAGGCTAGATTCACAACTCGTCATCCTACAGCTTACTAGCATATATTCCGTTCAGAATCCAGCTATCTATCGTATGTTCCTAAGGGTCAAGATTTTGGAAAGGCAGTTTGATTCTATTCAATATCAACACATTTCTAGAAACTTAAACACATTAACTGATTCATTAGCAAATTATGTGTTAGATAGACATTTGCAGCATTTATAAAGGAAAAAGCATTTCAATCAACATTTGCATCAGGATCGCATAACTTAACCGAAATAAAACTCCAAAAATCAAAAATATATAATTGTTTATAGTTTTTTTTTAAATGTTCTGTTTCAAGGACAAAATCGGTCATACGACCCAAAAACTGAAAAATGCAGAAAAGTGCCCTAGACTAATGGTGCTGGTGATAGCAAGTCACCACCTATGCAATCATACGTAAGAGCCTAGTCCATTGAATTGGCACACTGGTGGTATGGCACTATAATCTCAGAGGTAACTCGTCAGTCCTCACATCCTGAATACCAAGGGTGAGACCCTCGATCTAATCCTGCAACACTGCAAGGGTCTCTACTATGTCCAAATTGCGAAGGACAACCCTCCCTATAGCCTCTTCTGCTGGAACGGAAGTTGCTACCCTTGGCCGTGCTGCTAGTCACACTGGTCCAATATCTGCACACATATATGAGTTTAATTAGTCTTGATAACCTTTAAAAAACAAAAAAACAAAAAACACAAGAACATTATAAAAGAAATAAACATAGATATGGTCAGATCTTTTTACCTATAATAGCCCACTAC
The DNA here is from genome assembly GCA_031772625.1 of Pinus tabuliformis. Classification (NCBI taxonomy): domain Eukaryota; kingdom Viridiplantae; phylum Streptophyta; class Pinopsida; order Pinales; family Pinaceae; genus Pinus; species Pinus tabuliformis. Next base: position 491,144,500 of record CM062807.1, on the reverse strand, counting down.
TCACCAGCCAGTAGCACCAAATCCAGGTCGCCTCAGAAATCCATCCCAACGTATGAATACTTGGCGAAGACCATCTCCTGACGGTCAAACCACTCAAAGAAGGCATCAGAGAATGAAATTTGTGACTGGCTAGCATGTCTGGCCATGAGGTCAACCCATCTCTCCATCCAAGGTTCCCTTGGTGCTGGCAATCCCAGTGAAATGTACTGTGGCTGCATCAGTGGAATCCTCTCCAAGGCGAAAGTAGTCAAACTAGAACCGTAACCAAAGTTATTGGATCACCCATTCTTCACCTTGGAAAGTTGTTCTTTTATAACCAGAAGTACTGCATCACACCAGTTGACTACCTTTGGTTCAAGGCATTCTAGGGCGTACTACATATAAGACCTGTTGGCCAAATGAAGAGCCGCGCTACTAGCCAATCTAGCAAAGGTGAATAAAATAGTCCTCAAGTACCGATCAGTGACATCTCAAATACTGATGTTTCCATCCCTGCTTGACTGAGATCCATCTCTACAAAACTGGGGAATATAATCCCTCACAGATTCACCCCCACGGGCGGATCCTGATAGTGAGAGAGGGGCACCATGCCTCGATAAACTAGTCAAAAAGTAGATATCCTCAACTATCGAAGGGATGGATTTACCTCTAATCTAGAACACCTGGTTGGTCAGATCCCCTGCATCGAGAAGATATTGCAACAAATTGATTTGTTGCCTCATGTTGGATATGCAGAAGAATTTTAGCAAGCCACAGTTTCGCAATGCAGTAACCGTACCCGGATCATGTAAGGCAATCATGTCCTCTTCTTCATGCTCATGTTCATGCCATGTAATGACCATCTTGAACTGATGAATCTCTAAAACAAAAAAAAGAGATGAATTAAGATCCTGATTTGGGCAAAAACAGGCAAAAATTTCATGAGAAAGCACTGCATAAACTTTCCCTCTTGCACCCATCACACCCTGGTTGTGTACAGGGTGAGATGCATACTGACTGGCCAATGGCCAGCTCAGTATGCATCGCACTTTTCGATGCATACTAGGTGCGATGGGGAGAGAACGAATTGTTCAAACCCTTTGGGCCCAGAAGAATAGGAAAAGTTGCTTAGAATAAAAAAAGGAAGGAATGCAATTGAAGAGCTCAGGGTTAGCTCCTACCTAGTCCAAACGACACGGAAAATAGTCCACTAGATCTCTCAGAATCAACTGATGAAATTCGAGGGGGAAAACACCTCCAGAGCTCCAACAATCCCAAATTTGAATGAAATGGTAAAAATGAGAGGTAAAACTGCTTTTATGTTACTATTCACGTAATTTAAGTAAGATGTTGGTTTTTAAATCATTTTTCAAGCATGTATTTGCATTTCTAATCAATTTGATAGAGTAATTGAACAGGTAGTATGACTGTCAAAAGAATATAATGTTAATGGTAAATTGAACATCTCTGACTATTATCACGATCAGTGTTACCGTAGGGTTCAAGCTCGTTAAAAAATAAACCCGCCACTGAGGATAGTTTCTAAAGATTCAAGCTCATTAAAAAACAAATCCACCCTCGGTAAATAACCTTTGTGATTGCATTGCTATTAGCCTTTTGAGCCTTGGTCATGTTCTTACTGTCACCTCCACTCTTTTAGCCGATCATATGCCTCCACTTGATTGTTTACCCTTTTGAGGAACAACTGCGACGAGTGATTCTATTAGCCACCCTCATTACATTGCCATGTTTGAGAAGTTCCAAACTTACCTGGAACTAGTTGCTACCTAGATACATCACTCGTTCCTCAAAAACGAGTCTCTTTTAAGCTCTTTTTAGACTCATAAAATATGAAAAGATTGCCGAGCTATTGGCCTTTCCAGCTCGTTAAAGTAAGGGGAAGTGCCATCCCTCCTCTACATTTTAATCTTTTTGGACTTGAGGGATCATTACACAAAAAGATTGAGCGCTTGTCTTTTTCGGCTCGCTAAAACTATCGAAAAGTCATCCCTTTCATATTATTTTATACTTTTTCGAACTTAAAGGATTATGCCACAAAAAAGGACTACTGGAGTTTCTTTTCCATCTCTTTTCAGACTCTCTATATATGAAAAGAACTAAGTTATATTTGTCATTAAACTTGTTAAAACAATAGCAACAAACTTGTCCATCCGGACAAGAGCGAATTTCACTGTCGCTAGGCTCGCTAAAACATAGTGACAAGTTTGCCTGAAGGGCAAATTATAGAATAATCATATGTTATCCTCCTCAATCTTGACAAAAATAAAGAGGTAATGGTCAGCAATGATTTGGGAAAAAGGAAAGAAAATTTGAAGAACTTCATTGGTATCAGGTCGCTCTTGAACATGACACTTTCACTCCATCAACATGATTGAGTCGGGTTGGGTTATTCCATTCACCGGTCACATCACCATTGGTCCTCCATACCATCCATTTTTTGGGTTAACACTACCAATCCATCTCAGTGTTGCCGATATGTTCAAGAGAAGTCGTTCAGAGAATTCACCAACCCAACTAACGCATCATCCACTGCAATGCCTTCACTCTCCATTTTTGATGATTGCCATTCCTGAACCTTGTATCATCAGATCGTTTTCCCCTCCACAAAATCATTTGCTTCATTTCGTGTCATAGATGTGGGGTTCATTAAGGCCCTCCTACGATGGGTCACTTCTTGTCGACATTAGCTCATTATCCAAGAAGTTGATTTAGGAAAAACCCTTTTAGTACTTTGAAGCTTGAGTGCCTCAATGTCAAGTTTCTCACTTCCGGCAACAGGTTTACATCAATGGCCTTCGACCAAAATATTTTTCATGGTGTTTGACATCGACTCATATATACACACCACATGAATTGTACTGTAGTACCTTGAGGGTCATTATCATTATCGGTGATTCCTCTCGCGTCTGTTAACAGCTTACATCATTGGCTGGTAATTAGGCAATGTCTTTCCATGTTCAACTTCAGAACATCTTTTCACATGGATCAACTTGTACATCGAGCAAAGATTGAATGTGTTTGAAGACCCTGGATCTAGTTTCATCCATCCGGGCTACGATATATTTAGGATAATAAAGACATCAAATGTACTCCATATCTGCACAAATGATCATCTAAGCTAAAGGATGATGGCTCTACAAGAATCACCAATCTGGAACAGCGGACGATTATCTGTCCTATGTACATGAAAATGAATTTATAAATCTAAGCATGCGAAAGCCCGCCTCAGCTAGATCATGAAAATAACTTGAAGATAATGTATTGTATTGTATTTTATACAGGTCACCTTCCAATTCGAGAGACCTCGGATCCTCATGATAAAGCATTTCACCCAACATCAGAAGATTTACGACCTCATGCTTTAGGGGGCAACTGTTATAGACATATTTGGGCACTGCAACCCCAATCACATATGCCGATAAACCAAGGGCTCTTAAACCCCTAAAAGTGTTGTTTCAAACCCTAAAGGATCATGGTCAACTGATTACATCCTTTCCCAGAAGTTCTCCCTTAAAAACCACTCAAAACTGGTCAAAACTGGACCATACAGACTGCTTAGAGATAAGGGTGCAATGCATACTCGCTGTTACAGCCTCTCCTACTGGAACAGCAGCTACTACCCTCTAGTGCGTTGCTGGTCGTACTGGTCCAATATCTGCACACATATATGAGTTTAATTAGTCTTGATAACCCTTAAAAAACAAAAACAAAAAAAACACAAGAAAATTATAAAAGCAATAAACAAAGATATGGTTAGATCTTTTTACCTATAACACCCTACTGCTCACCAGCTGGTAGCACCAAATCTAGGCCGCCTCAGAAATCCATCCCAACATATGGACACTCGGCAAACACCATCTCCTGATGGTCGAACCACTCAAAGAAGGAATCAGAGAATGAAATCTATGATTGGCCAGCATGTCTAGCCATGAGGTCAACCCATCTCTACATTCGTGGTTCCCTCGGTACTGGAAATCTGAGTGAAATGTACTGTGGCTGCATCAGTTGAATCCTCTCCAAGGAGAAAGTAGTCAAAATAGAATCGTAACCAAAGTTCTTGGATCGTCCATTCTTCACCTTGGAAAGTTGTTCTTTTACAATCGGAAGTACTGCATCACACCAGTTGACTACCTTTGGTTCAAGGCATTCCAAGGCGTATTGCATATAAGACCTGTTGGCCAAATGAAGAGCCGCGTTACTAGCCAATCTAGCAAAGGTGAATAAAATAGTCCTCAAGGACCGATCAGTGACTTCTTGAATACTGATCTTGCCATCCCTGCTTGTCTGAGATCCATCTCTACAAAACTGGAAAATATAATCCCTCACGGATTCACCCCCACAGGCGGATCCTAATAGTGAGAGAGGGGCACCACGCCTCGATAAACCAGTCAAAAAGTAGATATCCTCAACTGTCAAAGGGATGGATTTACCTCTAATCTGGAACACCTGGTTGGTCGGATCCCATGCATCGAGAAGATATTGCAACAAATTGATTTGTTGCCTCATGCTGGGTATGCGGAAGAATTTGAGCAAGCCACAGTTTTGCAATGCAGTAACCACAATTGGATCATGTAAGGAAATCATGTCCTCTTCTTCATGCTCACATTCATGCCATGTAACGACCATCTTGATCTGATAAATCTCTAAAACACAAACAAGAGATGAATTAAGATCCTGATTTGGGAAAAACCAGGCAAAAATTTCATTAGAAAACACTGCATAAACTTTCCCTCCTACGCCCATCACACCCTGGCTATGTACAGGGTGAGATGCATACTGACTGGCCAATGCCCAGTTCAATATGCATCGCACTTTTCGATGCATACTAGGTGCAATGGGGAGAGAACGAATTGTTAAAACCCTTGGGGCCCAGAAGAATATGAAATGTTGCTCAGAATCAGAAAAGGAAGGAATGCAATTGAAGATGTTAGGGTTAGCTCCTACCTGGTCCAAACGGCGCAGAAAATAGTCCACTGGATCTCTCAGAATCAACTAATGAAATTCGAGGGGGAAAACACCTCCAGAGCTCCAACAATCCCAAATTTGAATGAAATGGTAAAAATGAGAGGTAAAACTACTTTTATGTTACTATTCATGTAATTTAAGTAAGATGTTGGTTTTTAACTCATTTTTCAAGCATGTATTTGCATTTCTAATCAATTTGATGGAGTAATTGAACAGGTAGTATGACCATCAAAAGAATATAGTGTTAATGGTAAATTGAACATCTCTGCCTATTATCACGAGCAACATTACCACAGGGTTCAAGCTCATTAAAAAATAAACCTGCCACTGAGCATAGTTTCTAAAGATTCAAGCTCATTAAAAAATGAATCCACCCTCGGTAAATAACCTTTGTGATTGCATTGCTATCAGCATTTTGAGCCTTTGCCATGTTCTTACCGTCACCTCCACTATTTTAGCCGATCATATGCCTCCACTTGATTGTTTACCCTTTTGAGGAACAGCTGCGACAAGTGATTCTATTAGCCACCCTCATTACATTGTCGTGTTTGATAAGTTCCAAACTTACCTGGAACCAGTTGCTACCCGGATACATCACTCGTTCCTAAAAAATGAGTCTCTTTTAAGCTCTTTTTAGACTCCTAAAATATGAAAAGATTACCGAGCTATTGGCCTTTCCAGCTCGTTAAAGTAAGGGGAAGCGCCATCCCTCCTCTACATTTTAATCTTTTTGGACTTGAGGGATCATTACACAAAAATATCGAGCGCTTGTCCTTTTCAGCTCGCTAAAACTATCGAAAAGTCATCCCTTTCGTATTATTTTATACTTTTTTAGACTTAAGGGATTATGCCACAAAAAATGACCACTGGAGTTTCCTTTCCATATCTTTTCAAACTCTCTAAATATGAAAAGGACCAAGTTATCTTTGTTGTTAAACTTGTTAAAACAATAGCGACAAACTTTTCCATCTGAACAAGAGTGAGTTTCATTGTCGCTAGGCTCGCTAAAACATAGCGACAGGTTTGCCTGAAGGGAAAATTATAGAACAAGCATATGTTATCCTCCTCAAGCTTGACAAAAATAAAGAGGTACTGGTCAGCAATGACTGGGGAAAAAGGGAGGAAAACTTGAAGAACTTCATTGGTAGAAGGTCTCTCTTGAACATGACACTTTCACTCCATCACCATGATTGAGTCGGGATGGGTTATTCTGTTCACCAGTCACATCACCATTGGTCCTCTGTACCATCCATTTTTTGGGTTAACGCTACCAATCCATCTCAGTGTCGTCGATATGTTCAAGAGAAGTCATTCAGAGAATTCGCCAACCCAGCTAAAACCTCATCCACTACAATGCCTTCACTCTCAATTTTTCATGACCGACATTCCTCAACCTTGTATCATCAGATCGTTTTCACCTCCACAAAATCAATTTCTTCATTTCATGTCGTAGATGTGGGATTCATTAAGGCCCTCCTACGATGGGTCAATTCTTGTCGACATTAACTCATTATCTAAGAAGTTGACTTAGGAACAACCCTTTCAGTACTTTGAAGCTTGCATGCCTCAATGGCAAGTTTCTCATTTCCGGCGACAGGTTTACATCAATGGCCTTCGACCAAAATATTTTGCGTGGTGTTTAACATCGACTCATATATTCACACCACATGAATTGTACTATAGTACCTTGAGGGTCATTATAATTATTGGTGATTCCTTTCGCGCCTGTTAATAGCTTACATCATTGGCTGGTAATCAGGCGATGTCTTTCCATGTTCGACTTCAGAACATCTTTTCACATAGATTGACTTGTACATCAGGCAAAGATTGAACGAGTTTGAAGACCCTGGATCTAGTTTCATCCATCCGGGCTGCGATATATTCAGGATAATAAAGACATCAAATGTACTCCATAGCTGCACAGATGATCATCCAAGCTAAAGGATGATGGCTCTACAAGAATCACCAATCTACAATAACGGACGATTATCTGTCCTATGTACATGAAAATGAATTTATAAAGTTGAGCATGGGAATGCCCGCCTCAGCTAGATCATGAAAATAACATGAAGATAATGTATTGTATTGTATTTTATACAGTTCACCTTCTAGTTCGAGAGACCTAGGATCCTCATGATAAAGCATTTCACCCAACATCAGAAGATTTATGACCTCATGCTTTAGGGGGCAACTGCTATAGACATATTTGGGCACTGCAACCCCAATCACATATGTCGATAAACCAAGGGCTCTTAAACCCATAAAAGTGTTATTTCAAACCCTAAAGCATCATGGTCAACTGATTACATCATTTCCAAGAAGTTCTCCCTGAAAACCAACTCAGAACTGTTCAAAACTGGACCATACAGACTGCTCAATGCTAAGGGTACGATGCATACTGGCTGTTACACTGGCCAGGTGCGATGCATACTAAAAGAGCCTTCTATAGGGTGCAATGGGCGAGAGTAGACAAATGGCAGAGACAGTTTGCTAAGTGGAAACCCAGAGAATGTTCTAGAAACTTCTCATATGACACTTGCCTCTTTGAATTCACCCAAGGATGAGTAAGAGATCATGAAATCTCCAAGTGGAACCAAGAACTATCAGTGAAATGACACTAATCAAAAACCCAGAAGCTGACTCACCCCCCTGCAAATATCTATATATGGATCCCTCATCCTAGAGATCCAGAGGCTAGAATTTTGTAATTTGTAAGGAAGTGTTGTTGGTTTCTCTTTGAAGACATTGCATTGTTGGGTGATCTTTCTTTTCATGTGGTGAAGAGGGCTTTCATGCTAGGAGGATGATGCTGGATCAAACAACTGGGTTGTAATCCTCTCTTCTACTTCTACTATCAATAAAGTTATTTGAGTTTTCCTCCATATAATTGTGTATTTGTGAATCTTGTATTTGTGTATGCAATTGTATGGTTAATGTACTTCTGATTCTACATTTTTTATGGTATTATATATCTCTATGCTTTGATGGTGTTCTATTACTTTGTCTCTACAAGTGTTCTTTGAAGCGGGACAAGTGAGAAAGGAGTGGCAAGCTCTATCAAAGGAGAGAGGAAACAAGCAAGGAGCCAAGCAAAAGATTAAGGTTGGTGCTCTCTGCTTCTCTCTTATCTATCATACATAAAGGAGAACACAAGTTACTTTGAATTGTTTGTTTCTAAGATAGCTACCTGTCTTAGTGGGACTCGCAGATCGAATAGGCACTAGTTTTCCCGGAAAAAATTATATGGGTCTTAATTAACCTCCTAGCTTAGTCAAACCAACTATTCTCATAACTTATTACATGCTTTTTATTATATTTTTTTTATGAGATGATTTAGAGTTGGATATTTTGCTTTGTGGTCTAATGTGTATTTAATGCAGGATTAAAGGAGAAAATCAAGGAATTTTGGCAAAGACCGAGGTCAAAATTCGAATGGGACAAGGGAGTGGGATTAGAGGAGGTAAATACTCCTCATTTACTACCCCTCCATTCGAATGTTCCCACATCATCTCGGAGTGTAAACAGCCAAATCATCAGTACTAGAAGGCAGTCGAGCAAGTGAGAGACAAAGCACCAGTTTATCTCGAGTTTGGGAGCTAAGACTCCCTAATTTTAAGGAATTCGTAGGAGACTTCAAACGTATAAGTAGAGAGGCCTAGGGCCTCAATAGGATTCCGATCTTCATTGTAAAACTCTACTCTATTTTCGAGCTGCAAGACTTGTGACAGTTCTTTTGATGTAATCTGTTGTTTTGGTAATAAGAATGGGTTTTGTTTTGAGCCAGCACTGAGTTAAATCAGAGGGCTAAAGCTCTTGGGCTAGGTCCCAATCATAGGAGCCAAGTATCCTCCTTATTATACATGTATGCTTAGTGTAGATTCATAGCTTAATTGTTAATTCGCTTATTAGATGCATTTCCATTACAGGTAGTGTAGATTAAATTGGTTGTGTGATAGTTTGCTTCCATTTGTGCCTTCTTTCAAGTAGCAGGTTAGCAAGGAGAAAAAGAATCACCAGAAGGTTGTCAGCATGTGTCTCGGACTTAATTCCTCACTCTGGGACCATGACTTGAGGAAGGGACCCTTCAACAGCCCCAAAAACACAATTTTCTAGTTCTTTTATGAGCTTTGGAGTTTGTTGTCTTTAATTCAGTATTTGGTTAATGTTGCAAGGTAAATTTCATTGTCATCTTTTTCCATCTCCATTTCTGCAACAAAATCTCACTCATGCTTTCATTCCCTTCAGCAACTTTCTTCATGCATAATATAGGCAGTTGATTCATGCTTTCCTAGTTTATGAAAATGTATCTTGTTGCATACTTCTTTTGGAAGACACACATGTTTTATGTAGAGCAGGTGCTTCAGGAGGAGACCAAGACTTCATAGCTAGTAGCCCCTTCCACTTCATCCACCTTAGCTATCCCTTGTCTTCACCATCACCCTCACTAGTTTTTCATCATTTTTCATTGAAATTCTCCTACACACATTGAGCAAATCTAGCCATCTCTTATCTTGGATATTGACTCCTGAGTGCTACTATACCTTCTAACACTCCATTCCACCCATCACACACCTTTCCTAAGTTTCCCAACACCTCCAACACCTCACAATTAGCTCTTAGTTGTATCCTGTAGGTTTCGTATAATTCCTACAGGATCATCCTGCAGGTTTCTAGTACATCATGTAGGTTTTCCTGGAATGACCTGTTTTGAGGCTGAATTGATGGGAAAACTATAGGAAGTCACAAAAATCCTCCTAGGACCCCTCCACACCATCCATCTACTTCATAAACCTTATAGCCATCCTCAAACACCTTCAATCCTCCTGTCGCATCCACAGGAACAATTAGTTGGCATACTTGATTTTGCCTAAAAAGACCAAAAAAGTGAAAACAGATTTAGTTTAGTTTCTTTACTTGCACATTAGTATTGTTTGATGCTTTTTACTTCTACAACTTCTATAGTAGCATTTGTTTATTGTTGATCTATCATTTCTTCTTAGCATAGCTTCTTAAATGGTTAATTAGGGTATGGCGTGGTTTAGCATTACATGTTGGTTTTTCCCATTACTGCAGTAGAGTAACCCTCTTAGAGTATATTTGCCTTTCTTCCATCAAAGAATCAAGCTTCTTTTGACTCTATAGATGATCTGAAAATGGAATGTACTTGAAAAAGGGTGCAAGGTATCCATTTTCATTTATGTAAATGAGTGTAAAAATACTCCAAGTTTAAATATGAAAATGTGAGAACTTCTTATTTCTAATACAAAGATAGACTATAGGGGCATTTACAAGGAATGTCACCTCTAAAGAGAGGATGAGATCCAGAAGCTACCTGGCTCTCTACAAACTCCACCTAAAGAAATAATAGAAGCGAACACTAAGATTTAATTAAAAATCTTGCTTGAACTTGACGTTATGCGGAAATTTAGCTTGAAAGAGGTGTATGTCTTTTCTTCTGTTTATGTGTTTTAAGTTTATCTGTTTTTTCTGAAACTTAACATATATATCAGCAACACAATTCAGTCATAGAATATCAAAACACAACAGCAATATAATATAGGAGTTCACCCCAACTCTTGGGCTACATCTCCTTTGAGCTTAGTCAACATGACTAGACTCTTTGGGATTAAGGTAATTAAATTCTTTTACAAGCTACACACTTAACCACAATTAATCCAAAAATGATTCAAAAGGCTGATAATACCATTTTAAATCCCTTTAATGGTTGTGCAATTCCTGAAAATAGATTAAGGCTTCCATTTATACACATCCTTCTATCGGTGCACTAAGCTTCTCTGAGCTTGTAAATGTTACAAACTCCCTCAGTTTTTTGTTTCTGTCACTAAAACCGCTACTCCTATATCCAATAATGATCAGACACCAAATACCAACTGATTAATTTCTTACATCAAGCACAACATCCCCAAAAATGGCTCTCCTCCACGGTTTGCCCAGGGCTGCCCACGACTTCACATCAACTTCTTGAGCTGTAGAAGTACTCAAAATGATATGAAACCACTTCCATTGGTTCCAAAATGACTGAAATAGTCAATATAGAGTTTTTTTTCATCAGAAACGGCCTCCGGCTGCTCCGGTTTTGCCTACACACACTGTTGGCACCCCCTAGCACTAGGTCAAGGAAAACTTCTCTGCTGAGTTTTCAACCTCTAAAAGTATTTAATACTTGCTGAAACCTCTGTAAATGGATTCAAAATGATGTTTTCAGTCAAGAATGACCACTGGTTCACTGCAAATGTCCTCTAGCTCCCCTAGCTAGGCCCTGCACTGCTGCTGGAAAAATCGGCAAAAATGGCCTCTAGAACTTAAATGAAGCTTTTCGGCTTTCTAATGTTCTTAACAGGCTCTGCAAACCATCTAAAAAGATTCAAAAGGTATGAAATAGCTAAGAATTCCTGTTCATTTACCTTAAACAGAGAAACACAGTCCAATACATAGCCTTCTCCTTCAAGGCCCTAATGGCTCCTTCATCTTCTTCGTAGCTTAAACCTTTGAAGATGACCTCTGTTAGACTTCAGACCTACTCTATTGAGTCTAGAAGGTCTAAGAGACCCAAAATCAAAAAAAAAATCACATCAAAGGCCCTCTCCTAGCCAAATTTATGGCTAACTAAAGATTTCTCCAGTTTGGCCTAAGAAAACTCCACTAAATGAGGAGCAACTGTAGTTAAGCCCGAAAAATATGGCAAGTCCGCCAATTTTGGCAACCTTCACCAAATAAATTGCTATTTTAGCCCTTAACTGCTAGTGGGAAACACGCATGTGACTGGGAATAGAGTTGTTTGGTTAACTAACCGTTAGGCTTTAGGGTGTGGTTCTGTGCAGGTGGTCATATGGAGGAGGGTTTGCCTCCTTTTCTGCCCAACTCAACATTACCTAAACCTTAAGTATAAGCCGTGACCTACGGTGGTTAAGAACCAATGTGTAGCCCGGGTGGTCAGGCCTGTGGGCTGCTTGGTAGGAGGTCTTGCAATCGATTCCTGTGAAGTGCCAAAATATTTTGCCGACCACAATTGCAGACTTGGGGCCACGTGGCGGCCTCCGGGTAGGCCATGTGGCGCTCATTGATTGGCCACCCAAAGAGAATATTTTGAGGAATATTTTAGAAAATATTCCTTGGAATAGTCCTTGGAATATTTCTTGGAATATTCTTTTTTTAATTTTTTCCAAAAATGCAATTTTTGCAAGTTATTGGGAAAATTTCAAAATGCAATAACTTCTCCATACGGTGTCGAATTTTCGAACCATTCATGGCTCCAGAATCAAGAAGACGAGACCTATCCGGTCATTCAGGTTTCAACCCAATCTAAGCACTTGCAAATTTGAGCATTTTTCGACACTTGGACTTGAGCTCTTGATCAATAGAAGTCTGGCTAGGAACCCCAGTGGTATCTCGCCAACTAAATAGTGACAATAGGCAGAACCATCACTTTTACTTGTGCATATAGCACTATCACCTCCAAGTTTGTATGAACCTCGGGTTGATAAGTAAAGTTGGTAGCCTAGGAGTTGCAACATCCTTGTTGCAATACTGCCGCTCATCACACTCTGACTGAATTATGTAATGCCAACAGAAAATATTGGGATGTGCACATACCAACAATTTTATGGGCATACAGGATGACCTACAAGAAGTTGATTCAATAGACTACGTTTAGATTGGTTTATGGATAGGAAGTCTTAAAGCCTATGGAATACATAATACCGAGTTTTAGAATCACCGCAGTCACAGACACTACAAACAGCGACATTATGGATGAGAGATTGGAACAACTTCTCACACTTGAGGAAGATCACTTTATTGCGGGATTTCACCAACAAGTGTAGAAAGTTGTGGAAAAGGTCTGGCATGAACGACATATTAAGCGGAAAACTCTCAGGAATGGAGACGTGGTTCTGTTATATGACAGTAAGTTCGCAAGGTTCCGAGGAAAATTCAAAATGCATTGGTTAGGACCATACATTGTCAGGGATATATAATATGGTGGTGCAGTTCAACTCACAAAGCTAAATGGAGAATTATTTCCTAGGCAATTAAATGGTAGTAGGTTTAAAATCTACAGGGATGATTCCATCCTTGGGACCGTGCAATGACTATATGAACAAAAAAAAGTCTTAGTGTTATAGATAGTTGGAAGGAAGCACAAGATTTTAAGCTACTCTTCCAAATAAGGACTTTATTGAGGAGAAAGTGTTGTACAGTATTCAGGAGGATGGCATAGATGGAGGAAGTTGTGATGAAGGATTAATCACATTGCAGGGAAGGGTCTGATGGAGTTCATCCAGTTATGACTGATGGGTTTGATACATTTTATTTGATAGGGAAATTTCTATTAAAGGAAATGGGGTGAACGCATTTAATGGGCATTTATAGGAAAATATAGTGCTAGATTCACATTTATGAGGTGGATCTAGAGGAGATCATGGAGTTTGAAATACAAAAAGTTTATAAATATGGTAACCCGCTCCACATTCGAACACATTTCTCACTGATATTTTGATTGGTGATTTTTCGCTTAAGTGTGGGTTGAGCGTTCTATTGCATGTCTGGTAAGAATTAGGAGGGGACTGAACAAGAATTTCTTATCCAACATCTATGATTCATCATGACTACTACATCATCACTACATGTCACTGGGCTAAGATCCCCAAGGAAGAAAACTATTGGCGCAAGCACACAGAAGAAGAAGTGGCCACAGGAGCCTCCAATTAGGAAATCACCAAGAAAAATCATTTAGGATCAGAGAACTAAGGAGAGGCTGGACAACCAAAATCAGCCGATGGAGCCCCAAGATTTAGATGACAAAGAAGTGGTCAACAGAGTAGAAGATATTGCTATAGAAGATGTGGAACCAATGTCCTAGTTTCCACACTATATGACGCCATGAAATCTGACCCCAAAGGTTGTCAGGGACCCAGATGCTATCAAATTCAAAGTATCTACACCATTGTTACCGAAGGAGGTGCCGACTGAGGGAGAGTTATTGGAAAAGGTGCCAAAACTATGCATGGAGGACTAGGATCTTAATGATCAGAGCAAGTATCCCCATTTCTATCCCAACAAGTACCTACAATCAATTTACTATGAAGAATATGGAGTAACAAAGGTTGAATTGATGAAGTGAGAAGAAGGAATTCAACAAGTTAGGCTATTGAATATGATATATATTCCACACTTGAGGCATAGCAATATCAACACAATCTGTGTGCACCAGCTATTAAAGTTGGTGCATTATGGATTTCTGTGGTTGGGGACTGTCACACGGAATCTGTCAAGGGTGCGGACACGACTGACCTTCCTAGAAGTCTAAGACATTCTAATGACAAACAAGACAAAAAGGAGTGATCTTTCTCTAAATACACCTTTTACAACATGAAAACTACAAGTGTTTAGGCTTACCTTATTCCAAAACGCTGTTGTTGAAGTCCGTTCTTGACGATCCGGATGAGCTCCTCCTTCAAGTCAATTCCTGCAACCACAAACAATCAAACAATTACCAAGCACTTGCATTTCATATAATAAAACATATATCCAACATGCAGACCAAGGAACACATGAAATAACTCATTAACACAAGCTATTGAGAAAAATAAACCAGTTTGTATTAATAACGAAACAAAGAAACTCTTACAACCTGGCCTTGGTGTTGTGCAAGTTTCTCCCAGGGTCCATCAAGGGTTTTCCTCTACTTTGACAAAGCTCACCCTCTCCCAAGTAGAATCAAGTGAAGACAATCTCTCCTCACAAAGGCTCTAATGGAAGACCTAAATCCTGCAGCATTTACCCAAAGAAAATGTATAGCTCCAACCTCTTCTCCTTCTGGCTCAATGCCTTTATTTATAGTGCTGTAAAGAGGTTATTCAGGTCCACTATCAATGGGATCATCCCCCTCTATGGGTGGGATAGCTCCCTTATTGATGGGATAAGCTCCCCCTTAATAGAGATACATGAACCGACTGGAGGCGCATCCATTTCATCAAACCGACCTCTAGAATGTTCTAGAAGTAACCACAAGTAACTTTTTCAAGATAAAACTCGCGCATTTTGCCTTTTACAGAGGGACGCACCTGTCCCTTAACATACAGAGCGTCCATGGACGCAGATTTTGTGAACAAGGTCCGCGTCCCCGCAGGTAAGACTAGAGAGAACCTGCGACCCCAGAGATAAACATAATTTTTACAAGACTTTCTCTCTTCTTTGAGTTTGAGATGGATAACAGAGGCATGAGACTTGCCTAAGAGGGTAGCATGACTGTTGATTTGAGCCATACTAACTGTAAGTAGTCAAGGTGACATTTTTTAGTGTAACAGATTGCCCCCTAAAGTGCGAAGCCTGGAATAGAATAGGGTTTTGTAATTCTAGGAAGGGTGAAGCGCTTTATCATTTCAAGGATTGCCTTGTGGATGGCCTGGTTGGAACCTGCAATTTTCAACACAAAATACATGGATAAGATTATATCATCACTGAGGTAGGCATTCCCATACTCAGATTCAAAACTTTAACTAATGGACTAACTATTCTGATACAGGAATGATCTTGCAGTACATCATTTTATAGACTTTTGTAGACACAGTATGGACGCAGCCATCTGTTTATGATTAGTCTACATAGATAATGAATACAAAACTCCTCGCAGCCTGGATGGTAGAAACTAGATCCAGGGTCTTCACTTCTACTTCTCGAATTGGTACGATTCTAGCCATGTGATTAAATGATTCGATGTCGAACATGGTAGAAACCACTTGATTACCAGTCAATGATGTAAACTGTTAACAAGCGTGAGAGAAACCACCAGTAATGTCAATGGTCCCAAAGTACCAAGCACAACCCGTGAAATGTGAATAGATGTTTTGATGTCGAACACTTCACGGAATCCTCTGATCGAAAGTCAATGATGTAAACTGACGTCAAAGGCGAGAAACCTGCCATTGATGCATGCAGACTTCAAGGTACTGTCGATTCCTAAGTCATCTTTCTAGATAATGTGTCGATGTCGATAGAAAGCGACCCGTTGCAGGCAAGCCCGCAACACGAAATCATTGTTCAAGTTGAAGAAATGTTGCTGTAAGGACTGACTCAGGGATGGTCAAATGGATGACAAGTATTTTGCAGATGAAAGTTTTTGCTTGCAGACCTCTTGAACACATAACGACACAACAGATGGCTTGGTGACGAATAACTCAAAGTTAATCCCCGAAACCCGGTTAAAGACTTTCAAAGTGACTTGGTCAACTGTGAGGTAAAAGATTTCCCAACCCAGGTGAATGAAAAGTGTCGTGTTCAAGAGCGGTAATAAAGTTTCTTCTGAGACAAAAGGTGACAAATAGGTTCATTCTTCTCTTTTTTCCCCCACCATTTCTGGCAAGTACCTCTTTATTTTTAACAAGCTTGAGGAGGATAACATATGCTTGATTATAAGCTCATCCTTCGGACGAGTCCAACCTAGTTTAAATTCGAACCCTAGGAAGGAGTGGTTCGTTCCTGTTTGTAATTGAACAGGTCCTCTACTGTAAAAATTTAACGAGCCCAGTATAGGAGAAACTCGGCGTTTTTCATTTTTAGAGAGTCTGAAAAAACTAAAGGAGACTCCACGTTGAACTTTTTCGTATATTTGTGTCCCTCAAGCCCGAAAAAGTATAAAATAATACCTGGGGGAACCGCTTGATCTTGCGACCAAGGAGTACTTTCATAATAGTGTCGTTAACCTGAAAAGTAAAAAGCGATCAAGGACACGTCGTTTTATTTCCTTATCGAGTTCGAAACGACAAAAACCCGGCAATCTTTTCCTGATTTTGCGGTCAGAAAAGAGCTAAAAGGGGACCGTCTTTTAATTCCGTTTTAACGAGTGAAAAAGAAACACTCGGCGATCTTTTCATGTTTTAGGAGTCAGAAAAGGGCTTAAAAGATGACTCTGAAATTTTGTTTGTGAAAAATTACAATTTCCCTCGAAATCCCTTTGTCCTGCACAAAAGCGACACATTACTCATACCTGTTTAAAATAGGCAAAAATACATTCAAAAACATCTTTTCATGGTAAAAAATGAACTAATTCATCCAAAAAACCTATAAAAAGACCTTTTACCATGTCATTTTTACCGTTTCACTGTTGAGGTTGAAAAAAGAGCTTTTGACAAGAAACTTCCCGTGGTCGCTGCGGAAAATCTGACCGTGGAATCGAACGCCGTCTCATCCAGGTATTTTACACATCCCACTCTGCATTTCTATCCGTTTAGAATCAATTTTTAGGTTTTAGTTTCATTTTTTGGGGGGGTTTTGGTTTTGGAATGCGCCTCTCGGCGGACGCAGGTGCCCTTTGGGTGACCTGCGTCCCCCGACTTTTTCTCATACGGGAAAACGGTCGGAAGACGCAGCCCGCCTTCAGGCCAGCTGCGTCCGGGCGCCCTGTGCTACAAAGCCGGGGTGCGTCCTCCGAGAAACGCGCATTTCAAAACCCCAACTCTCTCAAAAAACCACCAAAAATTCCCAAATTAATTTCTAATGCTATTTTTGATATGCAGGGCATTAATCATGTTAGACTGGAGAGAAAGAGAGCATGTAGAGGAAGATGAAGCTGCAATAAATCATCAACCTTCCCTGGATGCCCTAAGAGCATGCGGATTATACAAATATTGGACCATACCGGGCATGAGGGGCCAGGTAAGATTCTTGGAATGGCTGGTTGAGCGATGGAACGTACAAGAACAATGCTTTTACATAGGAGGGCACCAGCTCGAGATAGAGCCCTCGGATGTATACTTTCTCACTGGCTTGCCAAACAGAGGTGAGCAACTCAGTCTTGCGGGGACTAGGCCGGGTGGCCAATCCCTTGATAGTCTCCGCGAGACTTGGTGCACACCTGGGGCTCACCATTCAAAAGGCATAGAGATAAAACACATCACTCTGCCGGAACTCAAAGTCATAGCGTTCACGGTTACCAGAATTTGCGGCGCGGCCGCTTTACACATTGCTTCCGGATCCCAAATGCGGATGGCAATTGACTGTTACCAAGGCACCATTTTCAACTGGTGTGAAGCTGTGTCGGCTCATATGAAGAGCCAACTGACCAAGGCAAGGAACGGACGACTAAAGACTTTTGGATATGGGCCTATAGTCGTGAGCTTTGCCTTGGAGAGAATTCCAATGCTGATCCCTCAGCAACTCACTGTTGATATCTTGGGTCCCCAGCAGCCAAAGCTGATACGATGGGTTGCGGTGATGGCCCGGCATCCTGACGAGGGCGCGACAGTAGTTCGATTCTCAGATAGTTATTTTGACTGGTTAGAGGGCCAGCTTTTTGTGATACAGGACTTTCCGTATGCCGGAATGGATTTCAGAGGTGATCCGGACATGGTTCTTCCACAGGGAGAACAATGGGACGACAGAGGTACTTTTTATTTTCACAAGTTTTCTAGTTATGTATTTTTTGTATTTTTTATATATATCGTCTCAAAACTAATAGTAAATCTTTCAAAATGCAGATGTTGGCCCACAGCGTCCAGCCAACCTCCGGCCTTATGATAGACTACATCCAGCTGCACCGGTACCGGCCCCACAGGATGCGACAGCAGAAGTACTAGCTGGGTTGGAGCATGATCTAGAGCGTCTCACGGCAGATATACCTGAGACTACTATGGACGATATTCCTATGAGGCTTCAGCGCTTCGTAGTCGCGGTCCCTGGACCGTTTAGGAGATTTTTGCGTAAGGTAGCCCGCGCAGTGGTGTCGTACAGAGAGCACCACCAGTGATTGACTAGTCACTTTTGTAGTCACATGTGACATTTTGACTTTTTGTACTATCATTTTGCCGATCATAAGGTGTTTTAAACCTATGATCGAAGACGATGTATATATTTTTTGACACACTTCTATCTATATATATCACTATTACCGGCTTATCTTGTTTAACATATGTGATGAAATGTTTTTAAATTTACTTGCATGATTATCGTAAATGTCTGTCCAACATTCGAGAAGCAATTGCATCTGCTAATGTATTCAAAGACCTTGGAATATGTTGATATTCAATGTAATCAAATTCACGTTCCAAGAGACGCACTCTCAAAAACAACCTTAATAACACAGGATTTCTAATGGCATAAACTCTATTAAGCTGTAATACAACAAGTTCAGAATCTAACCTCACTATCAAACGTCGAATTCCAAATGAAATAGATTCGGATAATAATTCAACCACTGCACTGTATTCTGCAATGTTATTCGTTGTTTGACCGAGGCTTACCCCATGCATAGAAACTAACTCGTCAGAGGGCGAATAGATAACCCAAGCTGCGGAAGAGATATTCCGTGTACTACGACAAGCACCATCAGCAAATCCAATGTATGTTTGGAGAGGCGTCGACATCTACAATATCAAGAGTAAAACCAAGATGAGCCAAAATAATGACGAAAAACCACACTTGCTAAGCTAAGCACACTGACTAAACTAACACACTTGCTAGCTAGAAAGAAATCTAACCTATCTAAAAATTTCTCCATACCCATCATTTTAAGCATAATACCTCTTTAGGTAAAGTCCATTTCTGGGTTTACCCAAAGAGTCCCCATCAAAATCAACTAACTCATAAGCCCCTTTTGCTAGCTTTCGCTTTACAATGTAGGGCCCATGCCACATGGGAACGAATTTTCCGGCACCTAGCTTATCGTTAGCTTGATCATATAATAGTACTAGGTCTCCTTCCGAAAAACTTCGAGGGGTTACATTTTTATCGTACTGAGCTTTCATTCGTTTCGCGTGAGTCTCGATAGCTAAAGTAGCGTCACGTCGAGTCTCATCTAATTTAGCCAAGTATAATAACCGTTTCTCCTCTTCGGAAGTAGCTGGAAGTAATTCGACAGCCATTTGAAGTGATGGGATTTCGCATTCAATAGGTAACACAGCTTCTAAGCCATAAACTAGCTGGAAAGGGGTGAAACCTGTTGAATTTTTCACTGAAGTTCGATATGCCCATAGCGCCGAAAATAACATGTTATGCCAATTCGTTCGATGGATACCAATGATCCGTCGAATCATGATGACTAGAACTTTGTTGATTGACTCAACCAAACCGTTGGCTTGCGGATAATAAGGAGTAGAGCTATCGTGGCGCAAACCAAGCTGGCTTGTAAGCTCAGTCATCATGACGTTTCGAAAATGGCTCCCATGGTCAGTAATGATTGCTTGTGGGACACCAAACCTAGTTATGATATGATTGAATACGAAAACTGCAGCTGTCTTGCCGCTTGCGTCGAATGTAGGCATCGCCTCGGCCCATTTTGTAAAATAATCAACCGCGAGGATGATATACGCATGCCCCCCGGCCGAGTGAGGGTTACAAGTAATAAAGTCAATGCCCCATTTGGCGAATGGACCAGCGGCAATTATAGGGTGGAGAGGAGCAGGTGGAGCGCGCATCTTTCGATCAAACACTTGACAGTTGTGGCATGTTCTGACAGCAAGGATACAATCTTTAAACATAGACGGCCAGAAATAGCCAGCGCGCAACACCTTCTGAGCTGTGGCATACCCAGACATATGACCGCCACATGCTCCAGAGTGACAATCATTCAAAACTCTCTCAGCCTCTTCGTGAGTTAAACAACGTCGAAAAACTAAGTCTGCCCCCCGGCGATAAAGTGTATCTCCAATAATTCTGTATTGCTGGGATCGAAACCGAATTTTTCGACGGTCTTCCTTGGAAGCTTCAGGCCGAAAGGTTTGGGTTTGGAGATAGATGATTATATCCCCATACCACGGATCTAAAGTGCTAATAAGAAACAAAGATTCGTCCACAATGGACTCCTCTGCCACAGTCTCTGTGTCAGCACTCGGGAAATCACACATCAATTCCGCAAAAACTAAAGATTTCTTAGACTTGGACTTCTCGAACTCCAAGTCGAACTCTTGCAGGATAACAATCCATTTAGAGTACTTGCCCCCTAGCAGTTGTTTTGTCAAAATATAAATCATAGGGTTGCAATCCGAAATAACTGTAGTCTTGCGGAGAAGAATGTAGTGACGAAAACGCTGGACAGCTTGAACGGCTGCCAGGGCCAATTTCTCCACATGCGAATATTTTAACTCAGTGGGATTTAAGGTTCTACTAAGATAATATATCACATGCTCTGCTTTGAATTCATCTTCTTGAACTAACACCATTCCAATGGTGGAATGCGAAGCTGCGAGGTATAAGAAGTAGTCCTGGTTGTAGTTGGGAGGATGCAATAACGGTGCATGGGTCAACGCGTGTTTTAGTGCATCAAAAGATTGTTGGGCAATCTCGTCCCAAAAGAATTGTACGTTCTGTTTCAACAACCGTGTAAAACCTTTAGTGACCTCGGCGTAGTTTGGGATGAATCGGCGTAAAAAGTTCGCTTTCCCTTGCAAACTTTGGAGTTGGCGCAAACTCGAAGGAGGAGGCAATTTGATGATAGCCTCGACTTTCGAGGGATCGACGCGAATGCCGGTTTTTGAAACAACAAATCCCAGCAATCGACCTGTTTCTATACAGAAAACACACTTGTGGGGATTCAACCGAATTCGATAATGCCTACACCTCATAAAGATTGCTCGTAGGTGGACAAGGTGATCAGCTCGTTGTAAAGAATGAGCAGGCAAATCATCGAGATAGGGTTGCACAATGTGCTTGATGTCATGAAATGCATAAGACATCGCCCGTTGAAAAGTGGCCCCGGCATTCTTAAGTCCAAAAGGTAATTTGCAATAAGCAAATGTCCCCCATGGACAAATGAATGCCGTTTTTGGTTGATCGGCAGGTAGAATATTGATTTGATTATAGCCTGAGAAACCATCCATGAAGGAAAACATCTCACTTCCGGCACAATCATCAATGATTTGATCGATATAAGGCGTAGGATAGTTGTCTTTTGGACAAGCTCGATTGATATCCCTATAGTCGATACAGATTCTTATTGTTCCTTGTTTTTTATTGACGGGAACAATATTCGATACCCAATCCGTTAACGGGATCGGATAAATGAAACCTGCTTTCAACAGCTTTTCGACTTCTGCTTTAATTGCAGCCGCTTTTCGAGGGTGAATCTGACGCAACCGTTGCCGAATGGGTTTAGCATCCGGGTAGGTTTTGATTTCATGAACAACAATGGCAGGATCAATTCCCGGCATTTCCTCGTAAGACCAGGCAAACACGTCGCGGAATTCTTGGAATAGGGCCTTGTAAGTTTGGATTTCTTTTTCAGTACATGCGGCACCTATATGAATGTTCTCCTCGATTCCGGGTTTCACTGAAATATCAATGGGAATAGTACGAGAAATATTCCCTAAATTCAGCTCTGAATCAGAATGTTTCGTTGGATCCTGAGCGTCTTTGACATATTCAGCGGTAAAGATAGATGAAAAATCATTTTCAAATGCATCATCCTTAGGTAAAAACGAAGATCTGTGATGGAGATCTTCCCATGGTAGATCATCTACACTTAGGATTTCGCGAAGTTGTTCGTCAGATGACACTTCTTCGGGAAACGTTATCCGTTCTAAGGGTGAGGTGAAAAGTGACTCTTCACTGACCACATTCATTTGGTCGGTTGAATGAAAGTCGGTAAAAGACATAAGAGCTTCATAAGCAATCTCATACGGACTCAACGGCATAACATCACCGAGTGAGTCTAGCTCAGAGTCAGAGGGAACATACCAAGGATCATCATAAATAATGTTTTCTGACGTGATCATATGAATTGTTGCGAACGAAGGGTCTGCATTGAGTGGAGGGAGAGGAAAAGTTCCCAGTAAACCGGAATCCTTAACTAAACCTACACCAATGTCCCTATAAGGGATTGTCGTTTTACCAACATGCTGGATAGTTTCTAAAGAGGTTGGGTCGGATGAAAAGTATGTCAGCTGATCAATAGTCACGATCTTACCGTTATGTGGAAACTTAATGACTCTGAAGACCGATGAAACGACCGCTGTCATAGCATATGACCAACTTCGACCCAAAAGAAGGTTGTAGTCTAGAGGGGCATCAACCACTTCCACATCCAGACTAACGGTTTTACCTTCGACCCCTATAGGCAATTCTTGTAGAATACCAAACGGACGGAACCCACGGCCATCAAAGGCCTTAAGGATGGTGGGGGATTGGTTCAACGAAGGAGAACCAAGCGATCTCCAACATTGAATCGACATAATACACGTAGAAGCTCCCTCATCAATCACAGTCCGATGAATAGGCCTGTTTTTGACTATCACTGGAATTTGGAAAGCCATTTGATGGGGGAGACGTGGTGTACTACTTTCTAGATCAAAGATCATTAGGTTCGGGTCCTGAACATCGACAGCTCCAATAGCCGACAAAAGCAATTTTCGTTGCGCTGGACATGATTGCAGCACTTCGAGTGCCGACATTGCTGAAGGTGAAACAGCTAAGTCTTCAACAATGTTGTAATTCTGGGCTGCTCTCGCATGTGGATTGAAAGCAGACCTTCGAAGTACACCCTTGGCGGGCGGCTTAATCACTAAGTCTGGGTTAGGTTTTTCGATCTGTAGTGGATCGGAACCAGGAGCTGAGGTTGATGGGTTAGAGTGAGAAGATTCTGCTTCCTTACCATCAACAGGAGCCTTACTACCATAATCTTGCGATCGAGTCGCAATCCTGACATGAGACATCATCAAAATGGGTTCTTCACTGGCATTCGAAGAAGAACCTATCATCTTATTCTCCTGCTCTGGAAATGGATTTTTTAACACAGCAGGAGTCGGAGAACCTTTGACTATTTTCACTACCTCGGCCCGATGAGGGCAGTCTCTCGTAAAATGATCTTCTTCACAAATAAGACAAGGATAGCGAGGTTTGCGCTTTTCGTCATTGGTTTCCGACTTTTCCGTTTTCTCCTTTGGAGCCTTGTCTGCTTTAGCCTTCTTCTTTCCTTTCTTCTTTCCACCGTTTTTGGATTTGGCCGTAGATGACTCTACAGCGTGAATGTCGGCGGTAAGTTCAGGAGGAGAAGACTCTCCTGTCGGAGAATCAGGCAAAGTGATAATTGGAGTATTGGAGGCCTTGGAAGACTTCTTCTTACTCTTCGTAGTCACGATACCGATCATACCATCAGCGGCATGAGATCCCGAAGGAGCAGCAGCGATTTGGTTTGACTTTGGAAGATCCGGAATTTTCTCATGTAACGTACCCGACTGAGTGTAAACTAAGTCAAGGTATTGTGCCTGAGCAATGACTTGCTCCTCAGTAACTACTCCGGCCTTAGCTACATCTTCAGTAATTCTTGGTAATAATGATTTGACAAACCATTCAGCTAAGATTTGGTCCGGGATAAAAACTTTCACTAATCTTCTTCGACGTCTCCACTCATGGATGTGATCAGAAATGTACGTGGATGTCGATTGTTTTAGCGAAGTTAATAACTCTGTACCATTATCGTATCTGACTGGTAACTGAAAATGAGTTAAGAACGAGGTAGCTAACTGGCTAAAGTTGTAAAAAGAGGCCCGTGGTAACTCAATGTACCACTTGGCTGCGAGACCAATGAGTGTACGCTGGAAAAGACGTAAGCGGATGGAATCATCTGAGATGGAATTTGATGCACACCAGAGGTGGTAAGTCATCACGTGATTAGACGGATCCTCTCCAGACTTACCTTCGAACTTGGGTATATCGCTGGGCAACTTATTTGGCATTGGCGGCCAGAACGGAAGATATTGAATTGGATCGTTCGTTAGGCGCGTCAAGTCGGGTAAATCTAAAGTTGCAATAAATGGTAACTGCCGGTTAGGATCTCTAAAACTCTGAGTCACAATACCAGCCCCAGGAGGAGGATATCCAGGATAACTAGGAACAGGAGTCGCATTGGGGATATTATATCCTCCTGGAAAACCAGGATTAACCGGACCGTACTGGGGTTGTTGAGGTGGTTGATAAGTGTACCCAGGATACGGTTGATACTGGTAAACCGGTTGTTGGGCAGCTTGCCCAGGTTGATACTGTCCCTGGTACGGAGGTTGAACAAATTGAGGTTGAGTAGTAACAACCGTACTTGTACCAGGTTGGCCTACAGGCATCTGGACTGTGGTTTGAACCGTGGGTCCAGACAACGGTACAGATGTCTGAGGAGTGGTTACAGGGACAGTAGAAACCGGAGCTGCCGATACTCCAGAAGTAAGCATGGTAGATGAAGCGGTAGTTGCTGCAGCCGTGTGAGGTGGAGTACCAGGTGCAATTGGCGGCTGAGTAACTACAGAAGTTACAGGGGTCTGAACACTTGACTGGACAGGTTGCGGTTGCTGGGGTGGACCAGGAACTGCAGGTTGTCCTGCTTGAGGTACCGACTGTATACTTGGTTGCGACATCTGTTGACCCTGTGACGGATCCCATGTTAACATTCCAGGGTATTGACTCGTAACAGGTTGAGGATACTGAGATCCATAGCCGTATTGAGGATAGGGTTGATAACTGTAAGGTGCAGTCCCATATGATTGCCCTTGAGGTGGTTGATAACCTTGACCAGGGTATTGACCCGTAGGTTGATAACCTTGAGGTAAATACGAATACTGGGGTTGACCTTGACCTTGAGGTTGGTATCCTTGAGGTTGATACCCTTGGGGTTGATACCCTTGGGGTTGCCATCCTTGAGGTTGCCATCCTTGAGGTTGATACTGATACTGAGGTTGACTTTGGGGTACATATTGAGGCTGGGGTTGATACCCTTGGGGTTGATACCCTTGAGGTTGCCCCCCAGTCACGAATGAAGTACCTTGAGGTTGCCCCCCAGGCATTAACGAAGGTTGCCCCCCAGGCGGTAATTGGCCACCTTGAGGTTGGTTAATGGGAGTTGAACCTGACATCATATAAACGTCACCTATACTCAATGGTACATTACCACTGTTTCCAACTAATAACCCATGATCAACAGGTTGAGGAGATGCTCCCGCAAAGGTACCAGAAAGTGATTGATACCCAGTAGGAACAGAAGGACCGCCATGTAAAAATGATTCAGGACTTTGTGAAAACACAGATGACTGACCAGACATATTTACAGGAGAATGAATTCCTCTAGGTGGAACCGGAGTACGAGGTGTAGAAAAACCTACTGAGTTGTCTAAAAAATTGGTTAATGCAAGGTACCAAGATTCACTTCTAGGAGGACTGTAAAAGATGGATTCACGCTCCCTTAGATCAAGGGTAATTAGATCTTCAGAATCAGAAACGCCTATTTCTTCCTCTGGAACAAGTTCTTCTATAGCAATTAATCCAACAGGAAGATTTTCGGTGATAATTCTTTCTATTCTTGGTGAATCAGGAACACTAGGAGTTGGAGTAACAGGTTCTGAAATTTCAGGTTCTTCGCCTG
Source organism: Pinus tabuliformis (assembly GCA_031772625.1). Taxonomy (NCBI): domain Eukaryota; kingdom Viridiplantae; phylum Streptophyta; class Pinopsida; order Pinales; family Pinaceae; genus Pinus; species Pinus tabuliformis. Next base: position 491,118,180 of record CM062807.1, on the reverse strand, counting down.
TTTCACTGGCAGATGAAAAACTACCAGCAAGCTCGGAAACTGTAACAGCTTCGGGATTGTAACCTGTTTCTAAACTTTGGTAATCTGGATGGACTACCAAGGAAGATTCTCCTTCTTCAGGTGATCCTACTCTACTGCCACTAGGAGGAGTTACAAGGACCTTTAACCCTTCTAAATTACCTGGGTCGTCTCGAGGAGGGGATCCCCTAAGTCTACGGGATCTTCTCAACAATTCGGCCACAGAAACAACTTCAGGAGACTGGCCCGCAATTCGACGGGACCTTCTCGGTAATTCCGCCACAATTAAAGATTTTAACTACAACACACGAAAACAAAGTAAAAAATTTCAAATCAAACCACCTAAAGTCTTCTAAAGAACCAATCAAATTTGAAGCACACGCCTAAATAATCTAGAGCGTCAAACCACACACAAACAGTAGTCTTCCGGACCAAAAACGCTAGTTGGTGATTAAGCCCAACCTCGCAGGATTCAGTACAGAAATAGTGGGTGGAACAGTTACCCCGGCAACCTGCTTAATGAATAGACTGGACCAAGTTCCTCCACTTTAACCGTCTCGAAGTGAAGCGAACCCCCCAGAAAATCCAAGTGAGTATAACCGACGTCTGCTCCAGGTACAGTGGGACCTTCCCTCCACCGTCACCTTGGGTAGAATCCTAGATATTATGGCCACTAAGGTTACCAATCACAACAATTACACCTGGGGGAACAGTCTAAACTCCGACAGCACGCAAGGGCAGAGTAGCAAGCTCCAATCCCCTTACCGGCTCCTTGACAACAATCCAAGGTTTACCGATAAGTGACCCCTGGCTCCTCGACAATGGTTAATCCGAGGTTTACCGTTTGTAATACGTACTGCCTGGCGTCGTTCCCAACGAGGGAGGAATGATCCCCTCACTGGTTCGGACACGAGCTCGTGTTTCTCCTTTAAGAGGAGCTTTCCCAGAATGTAACTGAAACAATTGGATTTGTTCTACTCAAGATAGACTATCTGTTTGGTTTTGTAGTCTTGGAGAGTTAAGTACTCACCTACTCCAAGACCCTAGCCTAAGCTATGTTGGTGCTTCAGAGCCCTAGAAAAATAAAGATTACTAGATTGATTTTAATTTAAGCGTTACTTTTAAGGTTGTTTCTTAAGTCAAAAGGTGATGGAAGTGAAACTAGTGGTGTGTTGACTCGACTCGAAACCACTACAAAATGCACCTAGAATGATTTATCCACTACTTTACTTTTTCGATGAATTGCTTAACTAAAAGTTGAGAGAATGCAATCTTTATAAAAGCAACTTCTTAATTGAAGACAATCAAAGAAACAATTCGTTTTTCTTTTCCAATCATAAAAACATAACCTCTCTTTACATGCACGAAAAAAACTCTTTTCTTCTTTCGAAAACCAAAAGCTACTTGAAACAAGACTTTTTAAGAAGATGTTTTTGTATTTTTCTTTTAATAAAACAAGTAAATCTAATGTAACCAAAAATCAATCTTAACAACTCTTAAAATCTATGAAAATGCACTCATAAGCAAACTAAAGGTAAATTTACTCTAAGCAACCTTAACGAGGCCAAAACTAACAATGATTATTTCTAAGGTGTTTTACTTGATCACAATCAAATCAAGGACTAGCTTATTGCAGAACGAAAAACTAGCCAAAACAAAACTCTAATCTTTTTGTTCTTTTTGTAAAATGGAAATCAATACTTTATAAACAAGTAATTCGAAATTTGACCCAAAACAACTCAAATGGCAAGTTGCTCACAAAAGGAGACTTTACGACAGGCCCGACTTCTAAGAAGGTTGACTAACCAGAGAGATCTAAGGCTGGACAACTTTCTACTATCAAAGTCACTACAAAGCCTTCCAAAAATCAAACCCTAGGTCTAAACTTCGTTGAAAACCACTAAAACACTCAAAGCTCACAAAACTAGTTTAGGTGAAAATTCTTGACAGGGTACTAAAGGATCTGGGCAGAAAACACTAAGGAAAAACAAAATCTAAAAGCAAATTAAAGCAAAAATGGAATTTTCTTAAGTTTTACAGGAAGACGCAGGCAACCCGTTGTCACAGGTGCGGCCCCGCTCTGTGCAGACGGCAACAGCGCGTCCAAAGACGCACTGTGCAGTACTAAGAGGGTGCGTCCGTCTGGAAAAATGAAGAAAAACCAAATCTAACTAAATCTAAAGCTAAGCCACCCAAATACTAATTCTCACAGTCAAAAACCAGAAAATAAAAATGATTTTCTCAAAGCAAAGTTCATATAAAGGAAAAGACTCTCTCATTAATGGATTCCCCAGCGGAGTCGCCAATTTGTCACACGGAATCTGTCAAGGGTGCGGACACGACTGACCTTCCTAGAAGTCTAAGACATTCTAATGACAAACAAGACAAAAAGGAGTGATCTTTCTCTAAATACACCTTTTACAACATGAAAACTACAAGTGTTTAGGCTTACCTTATTCCAAAACGCTGTTGTTGAAGTCCGTTCTTGACGATCCGGATGAGCTCCTCCTTCAAGTCAATTCCTGCAACCACAAACAATCAAACAATTACCAAGCACTTGCATTTCATATAATAAAACATATATCCAACATGCAGACCAAGGAACACATGAAATAACTCATTAACACAAGCTATTGAGAAAAATAAACCAGTTTGTATTAATAACGAAACAAAGAAACTCTTACAACCTAGCCTTGGTGTTGTGCAAGTTCCTCCCAGGGTCCATCAAGGGTTTTCCTCTACTTTGACAAAGCTCACCCTCTCCCAAGTAGAATCAAGTGAAGACAATCTCTCCTCACAAAGGCTCTAATGGAAGACCTAAATCTTGCAGCATTTACCCAAAGAAAATGTATAGCTCCAACCTCTTCTCCTTCTGGCTCAATGCCTTTATTTATAGTGCTGTAAAGAGGTTATTCAGGTCCACTATCAATGGGATCATCCCCCTCTATGGGTGGGATAGCTCCCTTATTGATGGGATAAGCTCCCCCTTAATAGAGATACATGAACCGACTGGAGGCGCATCCATTTCATCAAACCGACCTCTAGAATGTTCTAGAAGTAACCACAAGTAACTTTTTCAAGATAAAACTCGCGCATTTTTCCTTTTACAGAGGGACGCACCTGTCCCTTAACATACAGAGCGTCCATGGACACAGATTTTGTGAACAAGGTCCGCGTCCCCGCAGGTAAGACTAGAGAGAACCTGCGACCCCAGAGATAAACATAATTTTTACAAGACTTTCTCTCTTCTTTGAGTTTGAGATGGATAACAGAGGCATGAGACTTGCCTAAGAGGGTAGCATGACTGTTGATTTGAGCCATACTAACTGTAAGTAGTCAAGGTGACATTTTTTAGTGTAACAGGACGAAGATCCCCATTGACGAGATATTCATGAGAATAATAATTGTGCTTCCCTACCAAGGAGAAAACCCCACCGACACATTTGTCGAAAAATCTAAGGAGAAAATTATCATTGAGATGATGAAGAATGATCATGATCTATTCAGGAAGTCTCGTTGATTTCTCATCAGCGCCATTAATGATCAGGATGTGCGCTTTACCATGCACATTTTGGCCAGGAAAATAATGAGGAAGTGTCGGGAAGACATGGTACCCACACCGGTCATATCCTATAAGGTCCCACCTTACCAACCATCAAGAGTGTAGAGAAGTAAAGGTTATGTTAAAAACTATCACTCAAATTTTTTATTTTTTATTTTACTCATAATATGACTAACTTGGTTATCATGAAGATCATGTTCCTTCATCTATTTCAGTATAATAATATAACGTAAGAAGTCATGGATAAATTTCCCTTAAAACCAATTTCAAAAGTCATTTCTCCTCAAGTTTGAAATAAGATAGCATGATCTCTTCTCATACTTATACGTGAATTCTAAGTAATACTAGAAACAAATCCATCGTAAAGCCCTATGTGAGAATTAAGCTTAATCAACCTATTTGACCCCCTAGATTTTTCTAAATAGGTTCCACTTGTTGACTCTTTACATCATAACCACAAAGTGTGCCACAAGAACCTAACATATCTTAATTCTATTACAAAAATCACATATAAGGGCATGATTATTAACCTACCCTTAACAAGGTAACTGAAGAAGGAATATGCCTCTCTTAGAAAATATAATGATATGTTTATGAAATGGAAAAATGGAATCACAAAAGATATCAATCCAACAATGTTTCCAAATTCATCAACTAAAAATTCTCATTCCCCAGCATTAAGGAAAAGAAATTATTTGCAAAATGGCATTGCTTCAATCATGAGACTTGTATAATGAATGTTACATCAAGATTAACTACTGTTACAAATTCAAAAGCATATCATTCTTTGAAAAGTGTCAAGTAAAACAATGGACTTGCCAAAATTAGGCACAATTAATTGTGTGCTACAGCTACTCAAGCATAATACTTCACCCATTAATACATGCAACTTGGACAACTTATTATGCTCACTTGCACAAGTAATTAAATCCTATATAACTAGTTACTGTAAAATTGTTTCCAACAACAACCTATTTATTTTTCATGATATCTTGAGATAATAAAAATAACAATTTTCCTATTCTCTATTCACACTTCAACAACTTATTAAACTCATTTTCACATTCATACAAAATATTGCAGACATAGGAATCTATTCATAAATTCCTAGTACATAAAAACTACGGTAAGTAAGACTTTTACTCTAACAATTTATATGCACAAAATCTACAACCATTCAGGCCTTTTTCAAACACATTTATAACATGCAATCTACATACATTGAGGAATTTTGAAAAACATTTTTCAAGAATGCAATCTACAACCATTGAGGCATTTTGTCAAATACTTTGCAACATGCAATATACAACAATTGAGGCATTTTGTCAAACACTTTTCCAGCATGCAATCTACAACCTTTGAGGATTTTTGTCAAACACTTTGCAATAATGAATTTGAGATTCTTCTTCAATCTATTTATCTCATAAAATTCATAAACTGAAATTAAAATGTTGGCATATTAAAACAAGGATTTTTAACCAAAAAAACTCGACAACATGCAAACACGTTTGGCAACAACAATTTGAAAAATCGCTTAGAAATATGAATCAGGTTCTGAAAATAATTTTTTTGGAATGAAATTGGGGGTTACATGGCCAAAGGGCACAAATACACCCTAATGTTATGTTGAATAGCAATGAAAAACCGAGAGATTAAGTTCTTTAAAACAACAAAACTTAGAATCTAATTTACCACTTTTGTCGAACACATAGCATGCAAACTTTTATCTACAACTCTACATGAAGAAAGATAACCCAAAATTATGCTACTATGAGTTGTTAATTGAATTTTCAAATTTCTATGTTCACTATGCGAATTCTTGATAAAAATAATTAATCAAACATTTTACAACTTGCAAAACTACTTCCTTTTACATAAGTTGACAAATTTATTGCAGCCACTGCTACAATTTGGAAAGCACATGGCAGCCCTGAATGTTATAATCATTAATACTTTCTATCAATTAGTTTACAACATAACAACAATAAAAACTTACATACAGTAAATTACATCCATTTAGGAGGTTCTTGAGACATTTAGTGTGCAACCCTCTTTTTTTAGAGAGAGATCTAAGTTTCAACCAAAAAACCAATTCAAAGGAAGAAACAACCATGTAAAAAGGGACAATGAAATGCTATCAAACATAGGATATTAGCTTTAGATAATAGACATGACCTTCTATGGAAAAAATATCATTATAAGCAGAATTTGAAATCGTTGGCAACACATTCTTCTTTTCATTCCTTGCATGCAAATTCTCATACATAGATGCCAAGAAATTGTTAGCATAGAAATACACAGTTGCCAAGAAATTGTTAGCTCATAAATAACTTTCTAAATATTTCATAAATATTCATGATTTTGTAATAATTTAAAGTAGCAATAATAAATTTAAAATCTCCACACTTTAAAACTAATAAGAAACTCAAATCTAAAGAGAATTTATAGATATACCTGACAATGTGTATATATATAACTCGAAAAAGATGAGAGTATGCTCTAGTTCCAATTCCCTTACTAACTCATTGTGAACCATCCAGTTTCCACCAAACCATATCAAGGGAGAACTTCTCCCCATAGAACCCCCAAAGTTGTAAGAGCTCACAAGCAGGACCAAAATATAGCAGTAGAGTGATATACAAGGTAAGTTGAGGAAGATAAGTTTTACTTCCTCTCAATACCACTCATGTTCAACTCGCTTGGGTAGATATACTTAGTAATTTATGTTATCATTTGGCTACTCTCCAAATCTCTCCCTCTCATAATCTTCTTCAAATCTCTCAAACTCTTGGTATCACCATGCACCTCCCTCCCAAGTCAGAATACAGGAGACATATATATAGCAAGAGCAACAAATTCTTTTCATAAAGGAGGAATGCATTCCTTGGGTTCCATTTAGAGGAGTGTAACTTGTGCCATTAAGGAGAGGTATGCATCCCTTAGTTAAGGAGAGTGTAACTTATGCATTAAAGAAAACGTAAGAGGAATATCTTATCACATGTCTTTAATGAGTGTAAGAGGAATATGCCATTCTTTGATGAGTGCATAAAAGAGAGTGTAATGTATTATTAAAAGAGAGATATTTTCATAGAGCCATGAGAGTCATCAAGGAGAGAGGAGAAGAAGGTGACTTGTAATTCTATTTTAATAATAATATCATACTTTCATAAAAGATAATAATAATATTAATAATATTAATAATATTGAGGATTAAGTCGAGATTGAACTATTAAGATTGATTAATGATAATTTTAGTGATTTTCCTTCAACTTTACTTGATTACCCATTGATTGAAGGTGATTTACTATTTTTGGAAATTCATACTTCAGATGCTAGACATGAATTTCTATTTTTAGAAAGTCACTCCATAATTGTCGGAAATGAGATTTTATTAAGGAAATTCATCCATGGCCTGCCCATGACTGATATTTTTCTTCTAGAGAATAGGGATTCCACATCCCTATTGCATACATCTCCATGCCTTAGTAGATTGAGGACTCTGCGCCCTGATCTACTCTAAAGATCCAAGATTCCACACCTTGATATTTTTAAATATTCAAGACTTCATGCCCTAAACATTTTATTATAGATCCAAGACTCCACATATTTATCTTTCATGGATTTAGGACTCCATGCCCTAATTTCCATGGCTTCTCATCTACTCTGCTTTGAAACTTCACGCTTCACCTTAATGTACTGATTGTGGGTTCATACCCATCTGATGGTTCATTGGTAAGGCCTTGTTCTAAGACCTACACACATCAAAATCTAATAGATCAAAGGAATCAATTGAATTTCATAATTAACTTATTCACATTTTACCAAAGATTATGCATGACTTCCACAGTCATTTATAATTTGAGCATCTTAGTTTACAAATAACCAGGTCCCTTGCCACATCCCTCTTAGTACAAGATTATGGATATCTAATCATATAAATCAAATATCATCCATTAATCATAATTAACCATATGTTCCACATAACCATGATCATTCATGGATCTATGTGTCTCAATCTTGGATCACCGTCCATGTCATACACATATGTCCAATCTAGGACACCAAAAGAGAAAACATCGATAATATGCTCTTAACCAAAATTAGTTCTTATACACACAACCATAGATATTATCATAAGTACATAGCAACCAGGTGACCCAAACTAGGTCTATAGCATATAAGTATGTACATAAGTATGTCATGCATAATATTATATAATTACATCAAAATAACCCTCTCTAAGTGTCACAAACTAACATTGCCAAGGTGGGACACTACATATACTTCGCTGCGCAGTGCAGCAAGCGTGTATAGTTTAATTGGGCAGGATATTTGTGCCAAGAGTTTTTATATGACTACTGGGAGGCACAAGAAGAGGGAAATATATCCACTATGCATGGTTATTTCTCTTGATAGCATTGACAACATGGAGAACGCTAGAGAAGTCACAGTTCCCCACTGTGGACACTGACGTCTCCGAGGCTGCAAAGTATGCCTCGCTATGGGCTTCCAAGGAGTCGACCCGTGTTACAGAGAAGAAACTATTATGGGTATTGTTTGAAATGGATTTGTGCACCATGATCAGCCAAAAGCCGAGGCTATCACCAGTTTTATTTGAACAATATAGAGAGATTGCAAACTTCAAGGCGTACTTTCACCATGTACACATTTGCACCAAGAAGGACCAGTAGGAGGTATGGTACTGTTGATGGTGCTGGACCTGACAACATGTCAGGGGATCTCCCTAGTAAGAAGTCCCAATTAGACCTCACACCATTTGGTGTAGGATTCCCAATAGTGGGTCGTATGGTAATTCCTTGACCGCGCTTTTGCACAGAGGCTAGTAAGATAACTCTGTTCATAGCAAGGGTACGACAGCTATAGTGAGACAAGGAAGGTGCATGGGAGGTTCTAACACACTTAGGGTGAGGTGAGTGCACCCCTTGGAAACCTATAATAGTCCTCGACTTGGAAGGGAACACACGAGCGTAGATGCATCACAAGATGGAAAGAAAGTTAGCGAGCAATCCAAAGTGATGGTTAAACCAACAACACATTTCAGAAAGATTCATACATACTTGTACAGAATAGTCCATACATGCATGCATAAGCAAACAATACATATATCATTTAGAGTAAACCAGATAGCATATAATACAATACAACATTTGCATGAAATGTGTTAGCTCTGTTATATTAAGAAGTGTAAGTTCCATTCATACAATACATCCATGTCCAACCACATGTTCTAATAGTGGAACATTACAGCCACAACTGCCTGCTCCTCCAAAGAGATGTACTAGCTATACGCAGTGGAGAAGCCAATGCTCATTACAATACTGTCCATGCTCTCTCCAAGGTAGTCTTATCGGAAGCTTGGCTTACCAAAAGCCTTTACAATGAGTTATGAGGGACTATTTATAGCAAAGGTTGAGGTGACCCTTGACATTCCACTTTGTGATAGTTCATCTACCCTCATGACTCTTCATCTATTGTGTGATTGTTACATCCAACTATCAAGACTTGAATTACACTTGACAAGGCGTTACATTACAATGCACATGCTCCCATGTGAGACCAACCCTTTGACATGCTTTTGATGGTGAAGGTGGGGAGCTGATGCCAACCTTGGTCATCCATGATGGTGTGCATGCACTCCATGGTGACATCTTTCTGAAGCGAACTCTTTCCTCCATTACATCTAGGTGCATTGTTATGGATCCTCCATCCAACTCGTCTTCTAACATGCACATGGTCCTCTTGGGTGTGGCTAATCCGGCAACACACTGATGCATAGTGTTCATGCTAATCTTCTAGAGTGTGCTGGTGGTCATGCACATTAGCTGTCAACTACATGCTCAGCTCCAGTCGGACTTGCTTCTTGTCTTTGCCTTGGTGAGTGTGTTGGATGGGTGGGATCGCATGCATGCGCACAATGACATGCATGCTCCTACATTCTCTTGCATACGATCAATAACATTTCTCACCTTGTTTGCTTCGTGCCAGCTACTAGGATGGATCTATAACTTGTACAGGCGCAATTTCGTTTGTGAGTACATGTTACACCCCCTGTTGTTCCTGTTCCTGCGGAAACTCATTCTCTCGTCTATGTAGCTCATGTTCTTCCTTGAGTTGTTGCTTGAGAACATGAAACTCCTTATCTGTTTCGTTCTCTACCTCTATGTGATCTTCAGGTCGTGCCATCACCTCATAGCCTGAGTCTCCAAAGTTGCTTTCACCACAAGTGGAGCTACCTAAGCTTGCAACATTGTTCCGCCTTAGTGTTGTCAACAACCTTCCTCTTACAGTCGTTGCATCTGGTATGGTGCTTTCAGCTATTTTCGATGGTCTTGCTTACTGTGATGTTGCAACCATCACATCTTGATGTCCTTGCCTATGAACAACTTGATGTCTTCATGAGTAGGCAAGCTCATAGTCACTTTATCGACTACATCCCCAAGTGTGCTCTGAACGGTGTCTTTGACTATGCTCTCCTCGAAACCATTATACATGTGCTGTTGAGAGGTAGATGAACACCTGCGATACCTGGAGACATGGAAACACTTATGGCAAGAAATCTGTCAGTCAAAAACCAAAATGAACTTGAAAACTGACTTGCAACATACCTGTGTCATTGATCATGAAGGTCATGCAATTTTAGCTAGGGGTCAGGAGACGGAGTGCTAAAACTGTGCAAGTCACAGTCTAGGCTATTGGGAGGCTAACCGGTTGCTTACACTACACAATGCATAGTCCAGTCTGGCTACTAACTATTGGAATTGCGCAATGCGCAATCTCAGCTGGCAATGGTTGTAGGCTCAGTGACTGCATTGTGCAATGTTTTGGGCTAGTAGTCATTATCCCTCAAAATTGTGCAATGAAAGAATAGAGGACAATCACTAGGAAGAAATGTGCATTTCCTAAGAGGAAGATAGAGCCTTCCCTCTTAGGATTGTGTAATTCTATCTTGGTGAGGCAGAGTCTGCGCCTAGGCTGCCCACACATTCCAACGGGAAACTAAAAATGAATGTAAATGCGAATGCATGGAGATACTGAGTGTAATCATAAGTGAATGATAGTGCATGCAAACAGTCAATGACAGATTCAAAAAATGGAACATCATGCATGTGGGTGAGGCTAGTCACCGAATCAACGACCCTTCATGAAAAATAGCTTCATGCATGCGATAGCAGTGAGATGTTAACAAAAACTGAAATGATGCTAGTACAAGCTAGTATGTATCAAAATGATAGAAAGTGCTCACTGAAATCAAGCAGACAACATTCATACAAAGAAAAACACAAAAAGTGCCAAAAATGCAACACAAGACATGGAAGGTGGGCTTACCCCCAAATAGCTGAGCTGAATGTGCTGACGACTCCTAGATGCGATGTGGGTTGTCATTGATTTAAGGTTGATGTGAGGAATGAGCTCTATATCATCCAGTTGATGAGTTTTGATAAAATCGAGGTTGTGACATGCATGCCACAAATCTAGGGAAAGTGACACTTGGTAGGAGGTTTCTGAAGTGATCCTTGCATATAAAATCCAACTACTAAAAATATATCCCTAAAACAATGGATGCCTTTGCATGTTGTCTTGGGAGAAGCAGCCCGTGCATGCAATTTTGTTTTTCCCATTCTGGAGGGAATCGGTTAACTTAGCTACACATACAAGAGGCAACTCAACTGCTCGGAGAAAATGTGCATTTCTTGCTGGGAGCTGGGTTGGATGCTCAGAAGATTTGTGCAATTTCTAGGCAGAGCAGAGGAGCGATAAAAAGGGTCTTTTTCACCTCTAATTACCTTCACATCAATTATCAACCCAGGGACGACTTTTTATTTCAAGAGTGTACTCAGTCTGAGGCGGCTATTTACTCAAGAGTAATGTTTTGTAGTATAGTGCTTAAAAGCTACAAAAGTAAATGAATGCTTGAAGAAGAAACCTAACAATAACATAAACTCAAATGCTCTGAAATCCAATTATTCACTCGGCAAACATCAATTGAGGATACAGTAGCAATAACTCATTCCTCTAGAGATTGATGCAATTGAAATCAAACCGGAACAAGACAATCAATCTGGGAACGAGGAAGCCATAACCAATGTTCTCTATAGTTGACAGTCCTGCTTTAAAGCAATCAAAAGGAAATCGAACTTGAACTAAAGCTGCCATTGGAAGTAAACTAGGAAAACTCTTTAAAAGCAAACTAGCGCAATTAATCAATAGAAATGAACAACAAAGTAAATGGGTGCATGTCTACAACTTAACTACTTCAAAAGGCTAAATCACACCAAGCATTGCATCAGTCGAAGGTTCGGTAGCAATAACCCATCCTTTTCATAACTGATGAGAACAAATCCGAGGTCTAGGAGCTAGGTAGCAGATGCTGGGGCTCACTACAGCCTGAGATCGTCCTTGATGAATATAAATGAAATGGCAAGTAAAGGAAATAACAATGAAATAGAACAGCACATCAGCCAAGGGTTTGGTGGCAATAACCTATCCCTTTCATAACTGATGGGAGCAGATCAGAGGTCTGGGAGCCAAATAGCAGAAGCTGACACTCACTACAGCCTGAGTCTGTCCTTAAGAAATGGCAAGTAAATGAAACAACAAATCAGCAATCTTGAAATAGACCAGCAATTGAAATCAAACAACATGCAGAAATAGAACACCATTAACTAATAATGAATATGAAACAACGATGGAAATTCAAATACAAATGCATAACAACTTAACACACGGCACACCTCAATAGCAATCTGATCTTGGTAATCCACTTGTCAGTCTTAGTTATAAATAATACGATTGTCTTTTAGAATGGAACAACAACGTTCATAGATTCAACAATCGCAAGGAAATATAATTTCTAAGATGAATTAAATAATACCAATGGTCAAATGTTACAACACAGACATTCCATAATTGAATAGCAACGGTATCTTGTAAAAACCATTTATATCAGCACTTAAAGAAACAGCAATGCGTTGCAAAATCAATATGATATTTCTGTCTCAGAAAATGAGATTACGTGACAGAGCTGTGATGTAAAATAATAGAACATACCAGATTACCAAGTAAAACTGATAAGCAAACCACGCATAAAACAAAAGAATATAATATACAGTAACAACAGCAGCGTACTCCACCAGAGGCTGGGCCCTTAGCCGCCAGCGGATGCTGCTGGGTTACTTCAGATGAACAGAATGAACAACAACTCCCAAATCATGTATTAATCATCAAATTATGAAATCATTACAATAGCAAAAGCTTGAGGATTACCACATGCAACAATCCCTTCTTCTTCCTATCCTATCATGAAGCCTTGCTTCTGAATGTCTAATTCAAATCATAAATTCTCCATTTTCTTAGCCATCCCCAAATTATCCCAAAATCATTCCCATCTCTGATCTCTGTTTTCATTTAAATAGAGAGAGATCAGAGAGAAGTTACAATAAGGATAAGTACAACATGATTCCTATTACAAAATTGGTTTGCTTCTAACCATTTGATCAACAAGAACAAGGCAAATTTGGCTTTGCAGCTGAGATTTGGAGGATGGCCGCAACAATAAATCTGACAAAATCATGCTCAAAGAACCCTGCATTTCGCTCAGTACAAGCCGAATTTTGGCAAACTGTTCTTTCACAAAGTTAATTGGGTCCGTTCTTGACAAAACCCATGTTCCGGATTTTCCAGATTCTGCTTCATTTGCTCAGAATCTCAACCGCAAAACCGTCACTTCTTATTCCAACGAATTTCTGAGTTGGCACTTTTAATGATCAAATCTTCAATCTGGAAATTATCTTGGAGGCTAAAAATGGTGGATAATGTTACAACTGATTTATTAAAACTATCATTGATAAAATCATGCATAATCATCAATTTATTAGAAATAAAGGAGAATAAATAATATTCATCCATAGAAGCATAAATCATCATAAAATGGATTATATAATAAATTATAATAAATGACATGAGGAAGAATAGTAGAAATGGGTGGAATAAGTGTTCAAAAGTGATAATAATAATGGCATATTAACGGCCCAACATACCCCCACACTCAATATGTTGCATGTCCTCATGCAACGAAAACTGAATATATTGCATGTCCTCATGCAACCCAAAGACAAAAACCCATGTGTTAACCAAGCAATAAAAAATATGTTCATCTCAGCTCATGAAATGGCTAGAACAAATGGATTCTTCCTTAATTAATGAATATTCACTTTTAGTAAACTTGATGAAGGCATAACAATTTTTACATTGACATTCAACTATATGTATAAATGAAGTTGCAACAAAATATGATATAAGTAACAACAAACTTCATTAACCATTCTCTCAAAAACTACAAACTAGCTTTTGTTGAAATTTGGTAAGTAGATTTTTAATATATGAATGCCTTTATGATCCAAAAATCGGACTGTTTTAATGCACGGATAATGAGATATAAACAAAATGGCTGTAGGTGAGAGTGCATGATTTTCGAAATTTTATGAACCAATTTATCTTGAAATTATCTAGGTATGTGTATTTTAATAGTATGTTTGTGTTTCCTAGAGATCACAAGAATTGAGTTCATAGTTTTAAAAATATTATGGAAATCAATTTCTACACTGAAATTGTATGCCTTACATGAGAAAGAAAATAGAAAATATTCATCATGTGTAGCAATTCCTCCCCCTCTTTGAAAAATTAGCATGCCCTCATGCGATGCTAGAAAACAAATAGAGGTGGTTGCTACTATCTGTTGAATTCTATGCTTGGTGTAAAACAACATGGAATAAGGGAGGTGTTGAGAATGAATAAGAATAGCAATGGATGATAAAGAATATGAATGGCATGATCATAAGAAAGAAATGAATGAAAGCAACACTCCCCCAAACTAAAAGATGATATGTCGTTGAAAAAGGGGAAGTGGTAAAGATGTGGAATGAAGGATGATAAATAATGTTCAAAATGGATTTCTATGAAATTCTCCTAAATTTGTAATAAATCAGAAAATTATGCGATTTTACCTCAAGTTTTACCTCCGAAAATGTGGACTGACATATATGGACTGGCATGTGTTGAAGCTGATGTAGGCAGAGTTGGTGCTGAAAGTGATACAAAAGGTGGAATCCAGGTAAGCACATCATGTCTGCAGAATTGTTCACGTTTGCAAGCTTCTTCTGTTAAGTGCAATAGTGTGGTCATGCTATGAATAGAATTCTGCCCATACTTGTTGTTTTCCCGCCAACAAATCATTATTTTGCATACAATGTTCTTGAATCCATAGTGTTAGTTTTGAATAGCAACAGATAAGATGCATGCAAAAATTTCAATCAGAAAAACTTATGTATACATGCAATACTAATATTTTGGCAAATCAACAAGTGATGGCAGAGTGCAGTAATCATATCGCATGCAATCCCATAATGCATACATTCCCCCCTCCAATTGGAAAAGGAATTCCATGACCATAAAGCATATGAGAGGTGTTGTGCTGATGGCAAGGCAAGGGAATGAACAATATAGTAGTGAATGAAGCAGAGTACACATATCAATGATAGGACGACGAGAGTTATGGTTATAATGAGAGCAGAGTGTGTAAAGATAGTTATGAATAAGAGATAGGACACTTTGAATTGATGATAAGTGATGAAAAAGAGAAAAAGAACAACAATATGCCAATAAGATGCTTTACTGATAGTATGCTAGCTGAAAATGATGCGATTGATCATAAAACAATTTCTCATGCATAAAGGTTCAAAACAGGGAAAAAGTTAAAGAAATAACTTCTCTGATAAAAAGAAAAAATAAGAAAAGGGTATTATAATAATAATTGACGATAAGATATAACTTCAATACCATAAGCAGAGCCGCTGCTGCCAGCAGGCGTTTATAGCCTCGGCAGGGTTGCTTTTTAACCCATATGAGCCAGGATCCTCAATTTATAAATGGAGAGTTACAGTGTTGTTCTATAGAAGAGATCAGGGTGCTGGCGTGGTAACCAGATAACCACACTGCCATTCACTGGGATGTAGCAAAAGTGATCAGGCCGGCTCATGATGAGACCTCTTGTTCCAAGGATAATTTGGCTATCCAATGGATCATAACCCTGGTGTGGTGGCCATAATGGGAATGTCACTTTCTTACAACCTTATGAGCATGGTAGACTGGCTCGTAATGAGACCCCCTATCCTCCATCTGCGAACAAAATTTTGTTGTTATTACACATTTTTATGATAAAAAGAGGGAGGCTCAGTACTCCTTAAGAGCAGGGATGGCGGAAGAAGTTGAACATGTCAATATAAAAAAATATACCCATAATCTCATTTATTACAGACAGATAAGATTATAACCAGGAAGGGTGGAACCAGCATGGTATTAAGATGATCAATCAATATCATGTTCAACAGAAAACAATGCAGTAAAGTAGTACATAAATAATTGTGTCCCTTTTGAAAATAAGCTATCATCAAGGAGTTGTCCTGTTAAAGATCATAACGTGAATGATATTAACTCGCTTCAATAGAATCCATAATTCTTGTCCTTATAAAAGTAGTGTACTTCATGCCATGAAAGAGAATCAGTAAAATGTGGTTGAGATGAACGAGGAGTAATCCTACAAGAGGAAGGAAAGGGTTGCTCTAAAAAATATTCCCAAAGTGTTGCTCTTTTGAATAAACAGCAAACACACTCAAAAAAAGTGTTATTCCTTGTAGGGAACAACAAAGGAAATGCACACACAAAAAAAACAAAAATACATGCAAAAAAGTGTGAAAATCGAAATGTCGTTCCTTTGGAAAAAGGAACAGCAAAAACTAAAAGTGTTGTTCCTTTGGAAAAGGAACAACAAAAACTAAAAGTGTTGTTCCTTTGGAAAAGGAACAGCAAAAACGCAAGTGTTGTTCCTTTGGAAAAGGAACAGTAAAAATGAAAAGTGTCGTTACTTTGGAAAAGGAACAGCAAAAACACAAGTGCCATTCCTTTGGAAAAGGAACAGCAAAAATGAAAAGTGTCGTTCCTTTGGAAAAGGAACAGCAAAAACTAAAAGTGTTGTTCCTTTAGAAAAGGAACAGCAAAAACGCAAGTGTTGTTCCTTTGGAAAAGGAACAGCAAAAATGAAAAGTGTCGTTCCTTTGGAAAAGGAACAAAAAAAACACAAGTGCTATTCCTTTGGAAAAGGAACAGCAAAAATGAAAAGTGTCGTTCCTTTGGAAAAGGAACAGCAAAAATGAAAAGTGTCGAAGTGCTGTTCCATTCGAAAAGGAACAGCGAAACGTGAAAGTGCAAAAGTGTTGTTCCATTCAGAAAGGAACAACAGAATGTGAAAGTGCAAAAGTGTTGTTCCATTCAGAAAAGAACAACAAAACGTGAAAGTGCAAAAGTGTTGTTCCATTCGGAAAGGAACAGTAAAACGTGAAAGTGTTGTTCCATTCAGAAAGAAACAGCAAAACGTGAAAGTGCAAAAGTGCTGTTCCATTCGGAAAGGAACAACAAAACGTGAAAGTGCAAAAGTGCTGTTCCATTCGGAAAGGAACAACAAAACGTGAAAGTGTTGTTCCATTCAGAAAGGAACAGCAAAACGTGAAAGTGCAAAAGTGCTGTTCCATTCGGAAAGGAACAGCAAAATGTGAAAGTGTTGTTCCATTTGGAAAGGAATAGCAAAAAGTGAAAGTGCAGAAGTGTTGTTCCATTCGGAAAGGAACAGCAAAACGTGAAAGTGTAGAAGTGTTGTTCCATTTGGAAAGGAACAGCAAAAATGAACCATGGAAAAGGAACGACAAAATGAACCGTGGAAAAGGAACGACAAAATGCACAAGCATGAAATGCAAGCACGCAAAGAATGAATTAGCTGTTCACTGTATTGATGCTGAGGATGGGTCACAGTTTGAATGAAGCAACACCTGAAACACAAAATATAAGAGAAATCAGAAAGGAAACAACATTTTATTTAAAAAATAGTATGTAAATAAGTAAATTAAGTTACAACAACTATGATGTTATGTAAAAAAAATGATCTCTTTGAAAAATGTTTTGACAACAGTGACAAGACACGAATCTTCAAATGGAAATCAATTCTTCATTTCTTCTATTATGAATCCGTTGGGTAATGAGTTGGATAAAATTCCTTTGTTTCATTTAAAATTCCTTTCAAAAATCACTCGTCCATAAATTGACCTTCTTTATTTTCCCAAGACCTGCAAAAAACGAGTATCTACCTGCAATAAAACATTAAATCATGGAGAAAGAGAGGTGCGTGGGCTCCCCTAATCCAAGAATTATGCAAAAAACTAACAAGTAGTTACTCTATATAACAAATCCACAGAGAAAAGCGGGAGAGCAGTGGTCGACCATACTGATTAGCGGTGTTTTAATCACAACTTCTTTGTTTTTCGTCAAAATTGAGTGATTATAAAGGCAAATGAGAGCTAATTCAAAGGTTTATCTCCAGTAGAAACAGGTTTTAAAGATTCAATGATATGATATGTCAATTTTAGTTAGAACAACCTGCATAATAGAGTCATTGTCGATTACCCGGCTTAGACCAACAGTTGATATTTCAAGCGTAACATTTTTGTTTGATGTCGGATTCGAATTATTCAAATTGGAAATGAAAATAGATTCATTTATTTATCTCCAATAGAAACAGGTTTTGAAAACAAAAAGAATTGATAGGTAAAATATTGTAAGGAACAACCGAAAAGACATAGTTTTAAGGGTGCTGATTTACGATAAGCAGTCAGTATTTTGATCATAACTTCCCCATACGATATCAAAAATGAGTGATTCCAATTGAATTGTAAACTAGATTCATAGGGGAATCTACCATAGAAACATGTTTTAAAAATTAATTCATTTAAGCCTCCAAAAACTGACTGTCCCAACTCTGTTCCTAAGCTGCCTGTTAGACACCCTGTCAATGTTTCGGTTCTAACTTTTTCGTTTCAAATCCAAATTGAGTGGTTCAAATTGGATTAGAAAGTAGACATCAAGGGCTACTTAGGATAGGAACATGTTTTAAAAATATTCACTTTTGGTCCCTCAAAACATGACTGTCCCGACTGTTTTTCCAGAAAGTTCATCAAGCCCGCAAGCCAAAAAAAATGAAATTAAGAATTTTTTCAAATTGGTGATAAAAATGAAAATGAGTGTTTGTAGAAATTATTATTTCCATTATGATTCATCTACATACACAAATGAGTTGAAACATTTATCATCGATGTTGATTTCGATAGCGTGTTGCAACCAAAGAAACAACTAGTTTTACAAAAATAAAAAAATTTGTGTTTGTTTTATTTCTTTATTTAGTTTATTTTCTCCACTATCCTACTCTTCTTTGATAATCGAATATGTTTATGTATAAGAGTATTTCCAGTGGAACCATGTTAGAAATAAGGCCTCATGTATGCACATACCCAAATTTGAAAAATGCATATTAATGAATATTAGGGTATGAGAAGCCAACTTCCCTTGAAAATATGGTGTCAAAAATTGTTGAAGCATAGAGTGATGTTGCAAACAAATGATGGAGTGAAACCAATGTTCAATGTATCCGTTACTTTCTTGATTTCTTATATCCATCAGATCATGAAGTTCTTGAGCTTTTAAAATAGCTTGTTGATACATACTATAAGAAACCTCATTTTCTTCCATAGCTTCTACAATTTTTGAATTTAAAACATTCTGAATCTCATTATAAGTTTTCTCTAATGGAGCATGTGAGATAGAATGGGTGGGAAGGGTGGGTAAATTTGGCAGTTCAACATTGTAAGCATGTTTTAATGGTTTATTATGGTGAGGGTGAGGAATTAGTTGAGCAGGAAAATGTGTAAGGAATGGAGCATTGTGATGATGTGGTTGATTGGGTTGAGTGAATGAATTTGGTATGCAAGCAGGATGTTGTGGAAGAGCTGGTGAAAAATATGGAGAATATGTTTGTGCTACAAGATGAGGGAGAGTAGTCATGCCATCATAAGATGAACCATGCCCAACTTGTAAACAAGATTGGTGGTTATATTGAAATTGATATGGCTGCCCTAGAACATGAGTATTCCATAATGGATTATGCAAGTAAGAGAATGGAGAAGAAGTGTTTTGAACCATACCTGTAGGCCATGATTTCCATGGTTTTGACCTTGTTGTAGCTTCCTCACCTCTTTGATATGATACTTCCATCCTAGATAAGGAAGAGTAACCATCTATGGTATGCTCCTTTCGGTCATGAGTGAAAAACACTTCATCAAATTCTTGATTTTTATGAACCTGCAAAGCATCCAATTTTGAGCTTAGAGAGGTAATAAAATCAACTTTAAAATGTTCAAGTAAATCATTGATTTCAGCTCTTATGTCTCCTATTCTTGTAGCAGATTTGGAAAAGAAAGAACAAACATCTCTAGAATTCTTACCAGCCTTGGAGATTCCTCTTGAATACCTTATGCACAATTCACAAACATCATCATATGATAACTGAAAAACATCACCTTTTCCTATCAGATTTAAGAGTTCTAAAAATTCATCTTTGATTCCTTTAAGAAGGAGTGTTTTTAAGATCTCTTTTTCTAAATGCTTATGCTTTGATTTTTGAAGGTTATAATGAAATCGATCTACATAATCCTGCAAACTTTCATCTTCCCCTTGTATCATACCGAAAATATCTTCATTGGATTTGCAATAGTCCTGGTACTTCTTCAAGAATATGTTCTTCATGTCCTCCCATGTTTGGATGCAATTCCCACCTAGGCTCATGAACCATCGGAGAGCTGCTCCTTTTAGAGTAAGAGGAAACACTTTCAATCTTTGATCATTAGCACAATAATCATATCCTCTACAAAGTATTTCGAACTCAAATAAGAATGTATCTGGATCTTCATTTGTCAATCCATGAAAATTTGGTAGAGACAATGGGGGAATTATGTGCATTTGTGTCACTCCTCCTAGATCTTTGATAGGAAATTCAAAAGTAAAAATGTGATCCATTTCTTACCATAATAGAAGATGTTCTTCATGTGTTTCTTCGGGGCCCCTTCTTCAAATGTTCCTGTCAATCGGTTAGTGAAATGGGTGGTGCTTACATCACCACTTGAGAGAAATCATGAGATTTGTTTTTCAAAATTTCTATTTTTTTCTTTTAATTCATTCACACAAAAATTCAAACATCTATTTCTACCCAACAAAGCAACAACAAATCTGTTAGGAAAGCGGACAGTGGAGCAGGGCTTTTACATGCTCCACACGCAGGTTCTTACCTTCCGTTTTTAAGATCCAACTCTTCCCTAGCAGGCACTCATCAGATTCACACTACTCTTTAGAAATGGCTACACTCTCCCCGGCAACGGTGCCAAAATGTGGAGCGATAAAAAGGGTCTTTTTCACTTCTAATTACCTTCACATTAATTATCAACCTAGGGACGACTTTTTTATTTCAGGAGTGTACTCAGTCTGAGGCGGCTATTTACTCAAGAGTAATGTTTTGTAGTATAGTGCTTAAAAGCTACAAAAGTAAATGAATTCTTGAAGAAGAAACCTAACAATAACATAAACTCAAATGCTCTGAAATCCAATTATTCACTCGGCAAACATCAATTGAGGATACAGTAGCAATAACTCATTCCTCCAGAGATTGATGCAATTGAAATCAAACCGGAACAAGACAATCAATCTGGGAACGAGGAAGCAATAAGCAATGTTCTCTACAGTTGACAATCCTGCTTTAAAGCAATCAAAAGGAAATCGAACTTGAACTAAAGCTGCCATTGGAAGTAAACTAGGAAAACTCTTTAAAAGCAAACTAGCGCAATTAATCAATAGAAATGAACAACAAAGTAAATGGGTGCATGTCTACAACTTAACTACTTCAAAAGGCTAAATCACACCAAGCATTGCATCAGTCGAAGGTTCGGTAGCAATAACCCATCCTTTTCATAACTGATGAGAACAAATCCGAGGTCTGGGAGCTAGGTAGCAGATGCTGGGGCTCACTACAGCCTGAGATCGTCCTTGATGAATATAAATGAAATGGAAAGTAAAGGAAATAACAATGAAATAGAACAACACATCAGCCAAGGGTTTGGTGGCAATAACCTATCCCTTTCATAACTGATGGGAGAAAATCAGAGGTCGGGGAGCCAAATAGCAGAAGCTGACACTCACTATAGCCTGAGTCTGTCCTTAAGAAATGGCAAGTAAATGAAACAACAAATCAGCAATCTTGAAATAGACCAGCAATTGAAATCAAACAACACGCAGAAATAGAACACCATTAACTAATAATGAATATGAAACAACGATGGAAAGTCAAATACAAATGCATAACAACTTAACACACGGAACACCTCAATAGCAATCCAATCTTGGTAATCCACTTGTCAGTCTTAGTTATAAATAATATGATTGTCCTTTAGAATGGAACAACAACGTTCATAGATTCGACAATCGCAAGCAAATATAATTTCTAAGATGAATTCAATAATACCAATGGTCAAATGTTACAACACAGACATTCCATAATTGAATAGCAACAGTATCTTGTAAAAACCATTTATATCAGCACTTAAAGAAACAGCAATGCGTTGCAAAATCAATATGATATTTCTGTCTCAGAAAATGAGATTACGTGATAGAGCTGTGATGTAAAATAATAGAACATACCAGATTACCAAGTAAAACTGATAAGCAAACCACGCATAAAACAAAAGAATATAATATACAGTAACAACAGCAGCGTACTCCACCAGAGGCTGGGCCCTTAGCCGTCAGTGGATGCTGCTGGGTTACTTCAGATGAACAGAATGAACAACAACTCCCAAATCATGTATTAATCATCAAATTATGAAATCATTACAATAGCAAAAGCTTGAGGATTACCACATGCAACAATCCCTTCTTCTTCCTATCCTATCATGAAGCCTTGCTTCTGAATCTCTAATTCAAATCATCAATTCTCCATTCTCTTAGCCATCCCCAAATCATCCCAAAATCATTCCCATCTCTGATCTCTGTTTTCATTTAAATAGAGAGAGATCAGAGAGAAGTTACAATAAGGATAAGTAAAACATGATTCCTATTACAAAATTTGTTTCCTTCTAACCATTTGATCAACAAGAACAAGGCGAATTTGGCTTTGCAGCTGAGATTTGGAGGACGGCCACGAAAATAAATCTGACAAAATCGTGCTCAAAGAACCCTGCGTTTCTCTCAGTACAAGCTGAATTTTGGCAAACCATTCTATGTCAAAGTTAATTGGGTCCGTTCTGGACAAAACCCATGTTCCGGATTTTCTAGATTCTACTTCATTTGCTCAGAATCTCAACCGCAAAACCGTCACTTCTTATTCCAGCGAATTTCTGAGTTGGCACTTTTAATGATCAAATCTTCAATCTGGAAATTATCTTGGAGGCTAAAAATGGTGGATAATGTTACAACTGATGTATTAAAACTATCATTGATAAAATCATGCATAATCATCAATTTATTAGAAATAAAGGAGAATAAATAATATTCATCCATAGGAGCATAAATCATCATAAAATGGATTATATAATAAATTATAATAAATGACATGAGGAAGAATAGTAGAAATGGGTGGAATAAGTGTTCAAAAGTGATAATAATAATGGCATATTAACGGCCCAATAGTTGTCTTGGGAGAAGCAGCCCATGCATGCAATTTTGTTTTGCCCGTTCTGGAGGGAATCGGTTAACTTAGCTGCACATACAAGAGGCAACTCAACTGCTCGGAGAAAATGTGCATTTCTTGCTGGGACCTGGGCTGGATGCTCAGAAGATTTGTGCAATTTCTAGGCAGAGCAGCTGACTGCTGCCCAGATTTGTACAAATTTTGGGCTGAGCAGCCCAGCTGGGAAGCATTGCACAATTTCCTAGGTGAAGCTTGCTCTGTAGAATTGCACAATTCTGGGGCCCTGTGGGCTGCCAGTCTGGATTGCGCAATTTCTAGAGGGAAGGCTTGTTTCCCTCCAGAGTTTCAAAAATCCTTGAAGAAGTTTCTCAGCCTACTGTTGGACCAAGTCTGGATGAACAGCCTGTGAGGGGAATGCTTCAAGCTTTGATCGACAGGTTGTCTTTTTGCAAGAAAATCACTAGAGCTTGTGTACCTGACGAAGCAAGACATGCTGCTGTGAAGGTTGGTAGGGAGGCTCCAAAACAAAGTTAAGGCAAAATTTTGGAGGGTGGTTGTAGCCGCTACAACACTTGGTGACACACAAGTAGAAATCTAGCTATCTGAATGGACCTTGTTTGCGAAAAGCAAGTCTAACACCTCTGGAAGTATTGTTCATTTTTCAGCTTATCTTGGTTTCACACTACTTTATTGTAAGATGTAGCATCCACCGAGCTCTTGATCGATTTACACACATTCCAAGCCAAGGCAACATAGTTATTTCGATTGAGGTTTAGGGGTATACTGATGCACAAGAATTATAGTCATCAGAGTCTTAGTTTCATCTCTGGTGTTGTTTTACTACCAGCAGGCCTTGACAGTACCCCGACAGATTCACATAGGAACGCAAGCATGGCTCCATTGCCAGTGAGCCTGGTTAGTACCCCAGCAGAGTTATCTGCATCACCTCTCCGCACAAGAAGCCTTTCTCTTATTTTTCCTTATTCTTTTTCATTTTTTTTGAAAAAATTTCACTTTCATTTTTCATTTTTCATTTTTTCAACTGTGCATAGCACTTATTCATTTCAGAGGCAGAAGAGGGATCCCAACTTATTGAGAGAGGAAGAGGTTGTTCCAGCAGAGAAGCAGTTTATTATATCTCTAACGGGCTTGTTAAGGTTTCCCCCCTCACCTTACTCTACTTGATTGAGCTGACAAGGGTTAACCCAAAAACAACCGACTAGAGTAGGTGACACTAGTTAGCGCGCAAGTGTTTTTCTTTCACCAAGGTTAACTTTGAATAGTATGTATTTTCCTTCGACATATCAAGGACTAAAGGTAACAAGTTCTTCATACAGAGGAAAGATGATAGGTAAACCAAGTAGTGATACTTGTACATGCCCTCTTGTACATTACCCAACTTGTTTCAAGAGTCATACATGGTTTCATGTGAAATTAACATATGAGAAAAACAAGCAAACTAACAAACAACAAAGCAAAGAGAAAGTAGAAGCAAAAGTGAAAGCAAAGTAAGAAAACAAGCAGGAAAACAATTAAGTGAACAAAGAAAATACAAAAACAAGCATGAAAGCAAACCAACTGAAGAAAACAGTACTCCTACTCCTAAGCTAATGATGCATGGGCCTGATCACGTGAAGTGATACTTCCAATGTAGCCACTGGCACATTGGTTGGCCCATGTTGGTGAAGGCTTGGTCCGTGAGCAACCTAGTTGTGTGAACCAGCAAGAAAGAAAGATATAACAATGACGACAACCACACTTCATGTTTCAAAGTGCCCACAGGACATAAGTGAGTACAAGTGCATGACGAGCAGTCCGTGGAATTATCACGGTTCTGTATGATACTGCATGCAGCTTTGAAGCAGAAGCACATTCTTGACTGTGACATGTAAGCAAAGAAAAGAAACAAAGATAACTTGCATCGTGCATGTGTTCTTGCAATGTAAGATTCCTCCAATGTATGTGATATGACCATGTAGTTCAAGTGGAGGAAGTATGATCTATGTGTGATATTGATATTCCATGCATACAGATGAGTGATGAGGAGCCTTGGGTGATTGAACAATTTCGTGATCGGAAGTGAGACTAACTCCAAGAGAGCGATGACCTAACATAACCATCAGCTCAGGCTGAAGTGCCTCGATAGTCTTGGGTATTTCAACTTCATCGTTAGATAGATCACTATAGACCAGTGGCTATAAAATGTCAAATGTGATAGAGTCATGATCATAATAAAATATGGAAGCAAATGGATCACGACTGCTACGATTAGAAAAATCAATGATTTCATCAGCATCCTCATGATCAGATGAATCAAACAGAGGGGTAGATGAAAAGTGGAAAAATCCTCATCTGTGTCTCTAGAAAAGGTAGATGAAAGACCAAGTGGATTTTCAATGAATAACTTATCCTCTCCATTGTTGAATGATGGACCAACATCTGGTGTGTCCTACGAGTGATCAACAATGGGTGCATCCATGGATGGAAATACACATACGAAATCATGGATGGCGGGTTCACCAAAGATTTCAAGAAAGAATGGAGGAGGTTCGGAGGGAAGGGAGTCATCCTTCATCGACTGTTGATGCTAAAGCTCCCACACATACTCTTCATAAATGACAGTGCATGTTGGTTGTGCAACACCAACTCCTTCAATGGCTTGTTCCTTGTTCACAACAAGTATAGAGTCCAAAATAGAAGAACACAAGACAATATCATCTGGAGGAACATATGAGTGTGAAGACGGAGGTTGTGGAATAGAATGCATATGAAAACTTGGTGGAATCACAACCAAAGCTGAGACAAAATCAAGTGAAGTGATGTTCGAAGGATTTGCAAGACAAATAGGTGTGTGAGCATGATCCTCAGCATGACCTGACAATGGTGGAGCTATTTGATGAGGGGATGGCGAACATTCAATCGTGATAGTGACCACATCCATCTGAGATTGCATAGCTACATCACTGAAGAATGTTGAGTGAGGCTTGATTTCAAACTTCTTCTTGGGATGAGAATATTTCTTGATGCAATACTCGACTCGGTCCCAAAGATAAAGGATTTTCATCTACCTCCTCGGAGCTTGAAACTGCAAGTCACAGAAGCACTGCCAAAAATCCATAATCGATTCATGTAGAGCCTTCTGTTGTTGTAACAATTTTTGGTCAAGATGGTATGGATCAAAATGATAGAAAGTGTCTTCAATGAGATCATAAAAGTGCTCAAGTGAGTGCACGCTGTCATCTGGTAGGCTGCACAGCCATCAAAGTGGAGATTCGCGAAGTGTGTATGAAAGCAGCAAGCTAGCCTCTTCATCAGAACACCCATCTTCCTCATGAAGCATGGAAATAAAGTCATGTAAGTACTCAAGCCAGGCCACTTTTCCTTCACCATCATATGTGTATGTGGACAAGTGATCGGAAAACTCCCTCATGATGGTGACATCTTCATGATTAGAAAAACATCGTGGAGGGACAAAAGTGCAAGAATCCATGATAGATATGCAAAGGTTCAAAATAGGATGAGAGGACACAACTTGTCATCTGGCCCTCCTTCTAGTGCCATAAATGTTGATGGTGTTGGACCTACCAACATGTCAGGGGATCTCCTTGGTAAGAATTCCAAATTAGACCTCAGACTGTTTGGTGTAGGAGTCCCAGCACTGGGTCATACGATAATTCCTTGACCACAATTTCGCACAGAGGCAAGTAAGATAACTCTGTTGGTAGCAAGGGTGTGACAACTGCAGTGAGACAAGGAAGGTGCATGAGAGGTTCTAACACACCAAGGGTGAGGTGAGTGTGCCCCTTGGAAACCTGTGATAGTACTTGACTTGGAAGGGAACACATGAGTGTAGATGCATCACAAGCTGGAAAGCAAATTAGTGAGAAATCCAAAGTGATGGTTAAACCAACAACACATTTCAAAAAGATTCATAAATACTTATACAAAACATTCCATACATGTATGCGTAAGAAAAAAATACATATATCATTTAGAGTAAACCAGATAGCATAGAATAGAATAAAACATATGCATGAAACGTGTTGGCTTTGTTATACTAAGAAGTGTAAGTTCTAATCATATAATACATCCATGTCTAACCACTAGTTCCAATAGTGGAACGTTACAACCAAAAACGCTTGCTCCTCCAAAGAGATGTACTAGATCTATGCAATGGAGAAGCCAAGGCTTGTTATAATATTGTCCAAGCTCTCTCCAAGATAGTCTTATCGGAAACTTGGCTAACCAAAAGCCTTTACAATGAGCTACGAGGGACTATTTATAGAAAAGGGTGGGGTGACCCTTGACATTTCCCTTTTTGATAGTTCATCTACCCTCATGACTCTTCATCTACTCTATGACTGTTACATCCAACTATCGACACTTGACTTACACTTGACAAGACGTTACATTACAATGCACATGTACCCATGTGAGACAAAATGGCTTGAGCAAGCCATGCAAGACATCACTAACACTCGGTCCATTATGGTGAGACCAACTCTTTGACATGCTTGTGATGGTGAAGGTGGTGAGATGATGCCAAGCTTGGTCGTCTGTGATGGTGTGCATGCACTCCATGGTGACATCTTGCTAAAGCGAACTCTTTCCTCGTTGCATCTGGGTGCATTGGTATGGCTCCTCCATCCAACTTGTCTACTAATATGTGCATGGTCTTCTTGGGTGTGGCCGAACTAGCAACACACTGATGCATAGTGTTCGTGTTGATATTCCAGTGTGTGCTAGTGGTCATGTGCATCAACTGTAAACTACATGCTCAGCTCTAGTTAGACTTGCTTCGTGTCTTCACCTTGGTGAGTGTACTGAATAGGTGGGATAGCATGTGTGCACACAATGACATGCATGTTGATGCATTCCCTTGCATGCGAGCAACAACATTACTCACGTTTTCCACTCCGTGCCAGCTGCTAGGATGGATCTATAACTTGTATGGATGTAGTTTCATCCGTGAGTGCATGTTTCACCCCCTGTTGTTCTTGTTCCTGTTGCAAGTCATTCTCTTGTCTATACAGCTCCTTTTCTTCCTTGAGTTGCTACTTGAGCGCATGTAACTCCTTCTCTATTTCATTCTCTGCCTTCGTGTGGTCTTCATGTCACGTTGTCACCTCATAGCCAAAGTCTCCAAAGTTTCTTTCACCACAAGTGGATCTGCTTGAGCTTGCAACTTTGTTCCACCTCTGTGTTGTCAACAACCTTCCTCTTCCATTCATTGCATCTAGTATGTTGCTTTCAGCTACTATTGGTGGTACTTCTTGTTGTGATGTTGCTACCTTTGTGCACTCAGCTGCAGAGCCTTCTCCTACTCTACAACCCAAAGACTCGACTCTACACTTTGATAAGACTCAATTCTTCATCATTAGATCTTACTGACTTCCATTATTTACAACGTAGAGCCTTGCTCTATTTATACAATCCCATGGTCCATAGACCATGTGTAGGTTTCTAAATCCAACATTACATTACAAAAATGAGGGCGGAGAACCCTACGACTTATTTACAATCTTCGCGCTCCGCACCCACAAAACGCAGAGTCTTCACATCAGATTTGGTCAAAATCTTAGCTTTAAGCAGCAAAACATGCCTTGGGGGATCCCGCACCCAACAAGCCCCCAACACAAACATCGTCAATCACCCTCGAGTCACTCGGTCGGTGCGGAGATCTTCGCGTGGAGACCTC
Organism: Pinus tabuliformis; assembly: GCA_031772625.1. Taxonomy (NCBI): domain Eukaryota; kingdom Viridiplantae; phylum Streptophyta; class Pinopsida; order Pinales; family Pinaceae; genus Pinus; species Pinus tabuliformis. The sequence goes on along the minus strand of CM062807.1, from coordinate 491,089,272 downwards.
CCAACTTTGTCTAAACTGCTACAAGATCGGCAGCGCACTGAGCAGCTGCCTACTGTATCTCTGGGACGCGTTGTCCAGAGACTATTGAACTACTTCCCTACATCTACTCCTGCATTCCCTGCATCTATTTATAGTCCCACGCCTCCTTTCAGCTACTTGGTGCACTGAGACTATGTTTCTGTCAGTTAATCAAATAACCAGGCCACCCGTGTATGGCTTCAACTGACTGCCATTCACTTTTCCTGGGAAAGGTTCTCCATTTAACTTTACCAACTGCACTGCGCCTCCATCTGTGACCTCCTTAGTAACATACAGTACCAGCCAAGGCATCAAGCTGATCAACTCTCAACATTAGTCCCCAAATTTTCCAACGTAATCATGCACATCCTATTTTATCACCATAGTTTTCTTATCAAGAAAGTCCTCCTTTATTCCTTTCTCAAGCTTCTTGACTTCTGCTTCCACCATGGCTCTTTTCTCCCTCAACCTAACTCTTTCATTCATGAGTTCTTGGAGCCTAAGATTACCCTTCCAGATCTCTTCATCAGGTCCCAAGCATTCTTCTTCGAGCTCTTCCAACTATGCGATCCCTTCTTCCAAGGCTCCGCTATCTGTCATATCCATGGGTGCTGCTATGCGCAAACTAGGGATGATAGACTCTGTCGGAATTATAGCATTCACTCCGTAGGTCAGCCTAGAAGGCATCTGATCTGTCAATTTCTTGTACATCGCCATATAAGCCTATAAAACTACTGGTATGCATAGGTCCCAATCACTTCGCTACACACTACATACCTTGTTCAGTGCTTCGCACACCTCCTTAAATGCTTCCACATGGATAACCTTCTATGCGCTCGTTCTCTCCACAATTTGTCATTCCAACTTGAGGGACCACTCGCACGATTGCGCCCTCAACACATGCTTATTACCCATATTTCCCAACACGAGGCTCATGTGTATCTGCGTAGGTTGTTTACCATATGCCTATTCCCACCTGGACAGATGTGCGCGTGGACCATCCCGTCCATTTTATTTATCTGTCATTCACACTATAGGTTTCCCAAACTGTGTGCGCATCATCCTCTTGCATTCGCGCCAGTTCTCAAAGCTCCCTTTATGTGTAACCCACCACCTCGCAGGCGTAGCACGCAGTACCCAATTCAAGGCTTGGAAACATTGCTTTTCTGGCACCTCCCTTTCAAAATTATTTAGGAAAGCATCTACCTCACTTAACCCATCATAAGTGGGTAGATCCCTCAGTTTTGTTGATACGCAGTGCAGCGATCTTGTCATCATATTACAGTTTAGCGTGCTTACCTCGTGTAACCGGTTCTGCCATCGCTCTATCTCCTCATCCGAATCTGAAGTACAAGAGCTTTCATGCTTCCATGAGATTCATCCATCTACTGTGGGATTTATCCAATCTTTCTCTTGGGTGGTTATTTTGTAGATGAAGTCCAAATCATTGTCACTTTCATAGTTGCGCACCATCTTGGTGTAACACGATCCTTCCGCAGGGTCCAAGGGTATAACTATGTGTAAAGACTTCTTCTCAAAAATCATCTTGTGCTTCTTCAGATTAATCACCCCGTTCATGTCAGTGGCCCAATCAATTCCTAAGAGCGTAGGGTAGGGATTTCTATCATCAACAATCTCTATCACTTCAAAGTATGCTAGCACGCTCTCTCCCTCAATATCCACGGTGATTCCGTGTAATCACCCCATGGGTATTATCTTCTGTTGGTTCGCCATTTGCAACTGAATAGGAGACCATTGTAGCGCAGGCCTCCCCATGCACTCCCATGTCTTCTTTGGCAGAACGTTCGCATCCGATCCTAACTCCATAATTACTTGTTCCATCTCATATTCTCCAATCAATTAGGTTAGCCTCATTTCTCTCCCCGACCTCGTTGCATGCTTTCCAATCTTCCTGACTACACGTGGTTCTCTTGGCACAGTCCCAACGCATTTGTTAATGAGTTCCTATATTCCCTTTATAGCCTTACTATCACTCAGTAGCTTCATGCATGTTTCCAGGAACATCGTAAGCATAGATGGATCCATTTCCGGCTCTGGTCTATATTTTCTTCTTGAAATGGAGGAATCAACGAAGCTCTTCTTAGCTTCCATGAAGGTTTCCTTAGCATGCTCCAAATCAAACTCTGATTCTTTCATGGGAGCCTTGTGAACCCAAGTACTATCTTTGGCATGTTTTCCTTTATCATCTCTCCTCAAAATTCCACTTCGAAGCACAATGTTCACATTTGGATCTTCCCCGCATGGCTCAAACCTCATCATCTGCATGTTCTGAGTCAAGGGAGGTAGTAGCGCTCCCTTGTTGCATATCCTAGCTATCAGCGTAGGACAATCTTCCATCTCATGATCAAACAAGGTACAATATAGAAATGATGGACACATTGGATATGTACAATCATGGGCATAATGTCTTGGCCCTTTGCAATTGTAGCATATCAGCTGTCCGCGACCTCTTCTAGGTCCTCCTCCACCTCAAGCTCATCTGCGCCCCTAAAATCTAGTTCACGTGACTCCTACGCTCTGGTCTAGGGGCCACGTTTTGACCTGAACTCTATAGGTGGGAGTTCTATCCATCATCAGCTCATAGCTTCTACAAGTGTGCTCATCATGTCCAACCGATCTACACAAATTACAGAACAACTGTTGTGAATTTTGTGTGTACTTCTGTAACAAATGGTAGTTGTCCGTAGCATGCTTTCCTCCTATTTGACAAATCACGCACCACAAAGCAGGTGTCATGCTAGGTCCTGCTTGCGCTTCTGGTCTTAACGACATTGGCCCTCCTTCCATGACATAGTTCACAAACACAGGGCAGTGGTCCTTATCATGACCCCGACCCTTGCATTTTATGCACCATATCTCTTCGTGCACTTTTGGTCGGGCCGTCCTATCCTATTTCAGACTCTCCATCTCAAGGCATAAGTTTTTGAACTTTGCATGGATCTACTAAACTCCCAAATTAGGATCCAGCATCAGGGTTTCATGCAGTATCATCGTGATCTCCAAGGCCTCTGCCTAAGTCGTTAACCTCTGTTACAATAGTGCGTTCCTCAAATGTGGCGTTATCGATGCTACAAACAATTCACGGTGTTGTCCATCTATCAAATTCATATTAGCTTCATGAATCGTATACTTAAGTCTTTGATCCAGCTGCCAAGGAGTCTCACCTAGTATCATTGTGATCTCTTTGAATGCAATGGTCAACTACGCTTCTGACTTCGGCCTGCTAAATTCTATGTTTAGAGCAATTTGGATGTCCGTGATTCCTGCATTTGGATTGTTATTAGAATGCTTAATATACCAAGTCAACGCGCGATCCTGTAGAGAACTGACTAGCGTCTCTTTATTTATATTATCATCTGTAACTCCCTGTGCTTCCTATACGGCTCTTATCATGAACCAAAACTAGTCCGGATATTCATTTTCTACTCCCTTGAATACAAGAAACTTTATCGCACTTTCCATATTGACTCGTGGTGGTAGTGGAGGTGGTACAGTGAAGATGGAGGTGAAGGGGATGAAACTGGTGGTGGTGTGGGTGGGGGTGGTATGCACGGAATCCTATGCCCTATCAAGTTGATTTCACTTCATGGTGAGACCTTCGCGAGCTCTTCCTCATCTCCTCATGGAGGTGAAATCAAAGGGCTATTCTCTAGTCCCTTACTTCCTTCATTTTTGTAGGTTTTTCCACTTCGCATAGCTCCAGACATCAAGGTAATTGCATAACCTTGTTTTCACACAATAGCATTTTAATCCAAGTATTAAAATACTTTTCGTACTTACCTTATGGTCCTTTGAGAAAGCATCGTTCTGCCTCACTATAGCTAACTGAAGTATTTATCATGAACTCAGTAATGAATCCTCCTATAATTCAATTCAGCCAGTGATCAACAACACGCATGATCTTATCCTCTGATGCTTCCAATCTGCACACCAACTCTGGGGTCCACACAATAGGACTGTCGAGTTTCCACCTTCCTTGGCTATCTGCTAGCTTCACAATCCACTCATATAGCTCAGTAGGGAAATAAGCAAAAAGGATTTTGTGGATCTCTGTGTACAAGTAGCAGTATAACCACTCTTCTTTTGGTAGTCGCGGATTCCTATTCTCCTGCACCGCTAACTCGTGAATTCTTCTATCCAACCAACCTTCAATTTCCTTCTTAGTTGGATTCCAATTCTACAACATCAGACATCTCTATGTAAATTCTGGTCCCAGCAATGGAACCATTTGTTGGCTTGAGGGGATCTGACTCAGGTTCAGAGTTATTTAGCCAACAAATCCATGTACTACTGGCCCTTTCGATAACAGCCCGTGGAGTGTGGATTGAGGTCTCACCCGAAGCAGTATGGGGGGATGCTAGAACCAAGTTTCCGCACCCTTGAGATGTTTGAGGGGTCGGTTTAGTCCAACTGTAAGTACCTTCATGCAGGTCACTTGGTGCACTATCCTGACCTGAGAGGCCTTCACGATCTGTTATAAGTGCCTTCACGCAGCCCTAACTAGAGGTTGAGGTGCCTTCGTGTTTCCCTAGCAGTGATCTATGCTGCTTTCCCAAGTAACACTGTGTAGCTTACTTATCTTCTTATAATAGTTAGTTATCTTCATGTAAACTGATACTTTATCTTATATTCCCTTTATCAACACATTCATATATGTTCGCACATCATATAAACAATATAAATGCAATTTATATCCAATACATTCAACGCACAAAATAGGAAAAAGATACATAGAAATGATGTAAAACTTCTCTTTATTGCTTCTCCAAAGGTTACATACTCGACCCACCTTGTGCACTCAGCTGCAGGGGTCCACACACTTAGCTGTAGACTACTAGGCCTCTGTGCACTCAACTGTAGAACCTTCTCCTACTCCATGACCCAAATACTTGACTCTACACTTCGATAAGACTCAATTCTTCATCATTAGATGTTACTGACTTCCGTTATTTACAACCTAGATCCTCGCTCTATTTATACAATCCCATGGTCCACGAACCATGGGTAGGTTTCTAAAGCCGACATTACATTACAAAAATGAGGGCAGATAACCCTATGACTCATTTACAATATTCATGCTCCACGCCTGCAAAACATAGAGTCTTTACATCAGATTTGGTCAAAATTTGGGCTTTAAGCCCCAAAACTTGCCTTGGGGGATCCCACGCCCAACACTTGCAACACACCTATGTGACTGATCATGAAGGTCGCGCAATTTCGGCTGGGAGGTTGAGAGACTGAGTGCCAAAACATCGCAAGGAATAGTTTGGCCTGCTGGGAAGCTGACTGACTGCTCGAACAGCACAATGGACAGTCCAGTCTAGCTGCTGACTACTAGAGTTGTGCAAGGCGCAATCTCAGCTGGAAATGGTTGTAGGCTCAGTGATTGCATTACGCAATTTTTTGGGCCAGTAGTCACTGTCCCTCAGAATTGTGCAATGCAAGACTAGAGGATAGTCACTAGGCATAAATGCACATTTCTTGAGAGCAAGACAGAGCCTTCCCTCTCAGGATTGCACAATGTTGTCTTCGTGAGGTAGAGTCTGGGCCAAGGCTCTTGAGACTTGCCAATGGGAAATTTAAAGCGAATGTGAATGCGAATGCGTGGTGATACTGAGTGTAAGCATAAGTGAATGATCATGAATGAAAACGGTGAATGACAGATTCAAGAAATAGAACAACATGCATGTGGGTGAGGCGAGTCACCGAATCAGCGACCGTTCGTGAAAAATAGTTTCATGCATGTGATAGCTGGTGAGATGTTAACGAAAACTAAAATGGTGCTAGTATAAGCTAGTATGTATCAAGATGACAACAAGTTCTCACTGGAATCAAGCACATAACATTCATATGAAGCGAAACACAAAAAGCACCAAAAATGAAACACAAGACATGGAAGGCGGGCTTATCCCAAATCAATTGAGTTGAATGTGCCGACAGCTCCTAGATGTAATGTGGTTAGTCAGAGATGTAAGGTTGATGTGAGGAATGAGCTCTGCATCTTCCAGTTGATGAGTTTTGATAAAATCGAGGTTGTGATGCACATGTCACAAATCTAGGGAAAGAAACACTTGGTGGGAGGTTTCTAAAATGTTCCTTGTGTGTAATCTCCAACTACCAAAAATAGATCCCTAAAACAAGGGATGTCTTTGCATGTTGGCTTGGGAGAAGCAACCCATGCATGAAAGTCTATTTTTCTCGATCTCGAAGGGAACTGGTCAACTCAACTACACATGCAAGAGGCTGCTCAACTACTGGGAGAAAATGTGCATTTCTAGCTGGGAGCTAGGCTGGCTTCTTAGAAGATTTTCGCAATTTCTGGGCAGAGCAGCTAACTTTTGCATAGATTTGCACAAATTTTTGGCTAAGAAGCCCAGCTAGGAAGGATTGCATAATTTTCAAGGTGAAGCTTGCTCAATAGAATTGTGCAATTCTGGGTTCCAGCAGGCTGCCAGTCAAGATTGTGTAATTTCTGGAGGGAAGGTTGGTTGCCCTCTATATTTTTGCAAATTCTTGAAGGAGTTACTCAGCCTGCTACTGGACCAAATCTAGATGAACAACCTATGAGGGGATTGCTTCAAGCTTTGATCGACAGGATGTCTTTCTGCAAGAAAATCACTGGAGCTCGTGTACTTGATGAAGCAAGACATGTTGCTGTGAAGGTTGGCAGGGGGCTCCAAAACAAAGCTAAGGCAATATTTTGGAGGGTAGTTGTAGCCGCTACAACTAGTACGAGCTACCATTCTTGGTCACTGATGATGACATAGTGCAAGTGGTGAGCAACTGGTCAAGTGATTCGCTAACTCCACCCATGGAAGGAGTAGATATACACCAAGCAGGCACCAATCAAATAGCAAAATATATTTCAGGATCATGGACTGAGAAGAAGCCAACCAAGAAGGGAAAAAATAAGGTGACTTAGAAAGTGACAATCGAGCTAGAGAAGCACACTACGTCAGAGATAGAGCGCAAAGAGGAGCAGGAGGAACGGGCCACCGAAGGCGGTGATCAGGGTGGTGAAGGTCCTTTTGTTGACACTAAGGAGGTAGATTCCCCATTCATAGTTAAAAGGTGGAAACCAAGTGCTAGAGCCACATGGAAGAAGCAGAATTTAGAGAAATCTGCAGGTGCAGAACCGATGGTCCTCACTAAGGCGGACATCGATGAGATTGGAGACACGGTCCAAGCTATGACGAAGGGCATATGGGGGAACATTGAAGACCAATATAAAGAAATTTGACAGAGGTCCAACGGGACCTTGAGGAGCATTAGGTTTAGGCGAGCATGTTTCAAGCGAGCATGGCTCAAGCGAGCATGACACAAGCAAGCGTGATACCATCAAGAACAACTGCAGGCAGTCCACAGACAGTAATCACTTCTGATCTCCCGACTGCGAAACTACCAGGTGACGCTCTGCATTTTGATACTACTGAAGATCTGCAGTGTGCACAGCATTGGAAAAATATGAGTATCAATCTTGAGACACTCCCCATTCAAACCTTGCATGCATTACATCATGGAGTCACTGAAGAACTAAAGTTGTAGTAGCAGTGTGCTCTATTGGTAATTAAAGAAGTTAAAAATGACAACTGACAGATGTTTGAGGACAAGAATCAGGCCATCAAGGACCGTGATGAGGAAATTGTGCATAGGTAGTAGCTAGAAGAGGCCATCACCAAACCTTGTAGCAAGCTACTGGAGTTCTAGATCAAGACGGAGGCAGCACCCAAAGAGAAGCTTCAGAATCTTGCGGCAGCAATAAAAGAATCAAAGGCGGAAGTCGACAAGTAAAAATTGAGTTGGGAATGAAGATTACGGAGTTGCAGATGAGGTTGTAGCCAAAAACACCACAAGAGGTTTGCAAGTAGAGCAAAGCAGATATCAAGGTTGCTATGGAGAATATAGCTACTACAGTCAAGGACTGTAGCCAGATCTTCGAAGACACTATGGAGATATGGGCTTTGCTACAGGAGGACCCACATGTAATCTTTAGCAACAGTTTGATGAAATCAAAGTAACGACACAGACCCTAGCACATGTGCAATAGTTTTCCCATCTCCAGGACGGGAAGTTTTTACAGTGACAGATCGATGAGCTCCAGCGAAAGGGGAAGATAATTTTAGTGTGGATACAACCATGGGTTGATGAAGCCATTCATCGCTCATAGATAGTGGAGAGCAAGCTAAATATAATAAGGTAGATGCAAAGAACCATCGGTCTGGCAATATCCGGGTTGACGATAAAGAAGCTGGTAGAGGAAGTATGATAAGCTACCACACAATGCCCAGATACACTTCAACCTTTGAAGGATGCATAAAGAAGTCTCAAAACAAATATTTAGCTGAGTGACTCGAGACAAGTCACATCTTTTTGTTTGGGGATTATTGGGTAGGGTCCCCTTAGGTCAAAGTTTTGTCAAAGAGCCCTCATTTTGAGGAGTGGAGCATGCTTCATGCAATGTTTTAGGAGTCATAGGTGCTTTAGGGTGGGTCAATGCCTCTTATTTTATAAAACGATGGGATCAATTTGTATGTTTTGAGCTCTGCCCATGGTTTGTGGACCATGGTATTGTAAGAGAAAAAGATATATAAAGGCTTCCCTTAGTAAGTCAAAGGTATGAATGGATATGGATATGTTTCGATGTTTTTGACTCTATAATTTTCATATATTTCTGGGTTAGAGTGAAGGGGAAGGATCCTGCAACTGTGTATGCAAAGACCTTGGTAAGTTTGCAGCTATGTGCACAGGCCCCTTAGTTGTGTGCACAGGATAAGAAGGATTGTAATTGTGAAGATAATAAAGAATATTTTGAAGGAAAACTGTTGTACTTACATTTTTTACTTTAGTTTATGCAATTACTATTTACTTTTCTAATGCACAGTAAAATATAAGATCAGAATTAATATATGAATGTTGTTACAGTTAATTATAGTTAAGGTCCATTGATTTATGCACAATAGATAGAGTTTTAGATCTGCGAAGTAGTATTTTTGTATGAATAGATAGGATTCAGTATAATATTAAGTAAGATCACCTAGCACAGTAATATATTTGTAGGTGAGTCAGACTAAGTCAATATCCACACTCCATAATCCATCTAGATACGGAAACCTGGTTCTAGCATCCCCCAATATTGTTGTGGGTGAGACTGCACTCTACACGCGCAGATCATTACTGAAAGGGCCAGTGATAAAGGGTTTTGTTGGTTGCTGCAGCTAACTCTTAACATGGGTCTAAGCCCCTCAAGCCAACAATAATTCATTTCAAGAGAGTTTGAGGAGTATTCTGAAGAGAATGGTGCAAGGAGGGAGTACGCAATGGCTAAAAATCCATAACAAAATGGAGTAGTAGAGAGAAATAACAGAACAATTCAAGAGATAGCTAGATTTATGATGAATGAGCCAAATGTACCACAAACATTTTGGGGAGAAGAAACACAAGTAGTTGTGTACATAGCAAACAGAACACATCTGAGGCCTAATAATGATAATACTATGCTATAGGTATTAATGCACAGGCGTTTGTGGCTGGAATAGCCTCAAGGACCTTCCCAGGATCCAAGGAAGATCGTTCAAATTAACTGCAGCTGTCATAAATAAGCATATATATATATATATATATATATATATATATATATATATATATATATATATAGATATATATATATATATATATATATATATATATATATATATATATATATATATATATATATATATATGTATATATATGTATATGCATATATCTATATGTATATATGTATATAAATACATATATATTTAGATACACATATATATATATACATATATACATATACATATGTATATATATATATATATACATACATACATATATATATATATACATATATATATATACATATATATATATACATATATATATACATATACATCTATGTATATATCTATGTATGTATATGTATATGTATATATATATATATATATATATATATATATATATATATATATATATATATATATATATATATATATATAGATAGATAGATAGATAGATAATGAAAGTGAAGAAGAGAGATTACCTCAAACCTTAGTGTAGCATTGCTGAAGAACATAATGTAACAAAGCAAGAGACCCCTCTGCTAGCTCCTATATCAGCACCTGCACATAAACAAGATAGAGAGTATTCCTACATCATATAAACTCTAGAAATCGAGGCATTCATACATAAAAATATGAGACAACATGCTTTTAAGCTACTTATAAGTGATGGTATTGAATCAACATGTAAATAAACACTACATCAACACCATCAAGTAGCTAACATAGAAGCAGATCTATATTATTAGATTGAAGAAGAATTATTACAACCATCTTGGTTGGATCAAGCTTCCTCTACTCCTAAAGCTACTCTCTCTCTCTCTCTCTCTCTCTCAACCTCTTGGCAGCTTAACAACTATATCTCATACAAATTTTTGACAACCATTTGACAATAATTCGACCTTCATCACAATGCCCAAGCCTCCAATATATAGATGATGAGAGGCTTATCCTTGCCACTTGTCTCATGAGTTACATTGAGGCAAAACCTACGACGTTTCCTCACTTTATTGCTCTTTCTATTTCCATGAGACTTCGTTAGGAATAGAAATGTCCTTAGTTAGGTTGAAGGTAGATTTTTCCTGCTTTTCGGTCTGAAATTTGAGTGAAAATTGGAGTGTCAGTCAGTCAACCTGCTCTATGACCTCTAGAATCTCACAAAACTTGGGTAACAATGTCCTTTAGGCAAAACATTGAGTTACCCTAGGGACTAATGCCCTTGGCTCATGCATGTAGAGTGTTATAACTCTTATTGTTTGTTTCTAGGGAGTGTTACCTTGACAAATAGGCCTGTGCTTTAGGTCATGTCCTTAACCAGACTATATTTCTCCTCTGAGATGATGAGGAGGTCATTTTCCTATTTAAAATATGCCCCCTAAAGTATAAGGTTAGAGATGTGGATGATGGCTGAAATACTTTATAAATTTTGTCTGGAAAAAGAGAGAGAGGATCAGAGTTTTAGGACTCCGGGAAATCTAAAACAAACCACATATGTCAAAATATAGAAGCATGTCCTGAGTTGGGAATTCCCATGCTCAGTAGCTACTTTAGAGTGATTTCTAAAAAGAGGTATGACGTGCTTGTCCACCGATAAGAACAATGTGGAACTATGTCATAATATGGTCATCCTGATGAGTTGTCTCTGAAAGAAATATACACAGCTTGGGAGAGGAAACAAGGTTGAGTGATGCAAGACTCTACCTAAGGTCTTGTTCAATGCTTTATCTGAACAACATGTTTCTACCCATGTGAATAAAGTAGTTGATGTTGAACATGTGAGAAATCATCTCATTACCAGTCAATAATGAAAACTGTTAACAGACGCAATGATGGCCACCGATAATGATGATGGTCTCCAAGATGCATGGTACAATCTAGCAAATGTGATGAATTATGTCGTCATCAAACACTCGTAGTATAATTCAACTGGAAGTCAATGATAAAAACCCCTATTCAAACACAAGGAAACCTCCCACTAATGACTGCAAGTTCCAGGGTACTGATATGTTTCTGGATCTGCTTCCTAAATAGAATGTTGAAGTCGATAGGGAGAGACATGTTGAAAGGTAGGCAATAAGGTGTCCTACATCAATCGAAAAAAAATGAGACAGAGGGCATGATGGAAGTATATGATCGATGGTTGATAGAGGAACCAAAGGATAGGTGAATCTCTTGAACAATAGAAGGCACGACACAAAGGTTTACCAGGCAGATTTAGACTCATGAACACCAAAGAGTGTTAGGATATAGGGATGCAAGAACATCAAAGTATATAGGCTAAACTCATAGGATGGTAAGGTTCATCTGAGAGGCTGAAAAAAAGAGGTTTGCTAAGGGAGTGCCATGTTCAAGGGAACGATTGCTGCCAAAAGATCCTTTTGAATACAGATATTGAGTCACTTTGTTGTCCAATTTTTCCCCATCTAATTAAGTTTAATGAGTCCATACGAGTAAACTCGGTGGTCTTTTCATATTTAGAGAGTGTGAAAATATCTTAAAGAGAAACTCCAGGGGGGTCCCTTTATCATGGTTGATAACCAAGTGCGACAAAGGTTTAATAGTATATCCGAAAGAGTTCTTTTTTGTAAGTTAGTCTAATGAGTCCGGATAAAGTGATAAACCTATGCTCAATAGATGTTTGCCCCATTTTGTTATGAGTACAAGGGGATGGAGTAAAATCAATATTCTTCGTGAAATTTTAATGAGTCATGCAAAGAAAAATTCAATAGATCTTCATAAACTTTTAACAAGTCAAATGAAGAAAACTCGATAAGTCTTCATAAAATTTTAGCAAGTCAAATAAAGGACACTCGATATTTCTCTTTTAGTTTAACCAGCAAGGAAAAAGAGATAAAAGAACTGCTCAAGTCTTTCTCGTAAAAATTTTACGAGTCTGAAAAAGATAACTCAGGGATTTTTTTCAATTCAAGAGTGAGAAAGGTCCCAAAAAATAAAGGTCTTGTATCCTCTTCATAGGAGTTTTATGAGCCCGAAGAGGGTAATTCGTGGATTTTTCATTTCAAGAGCGAGAAAAGGTCCCAAAAATGAAACTGTTCATATTGTCTTCATAGGAGTTTTAATAGTTTAAGGAGCCAAAAAAAGTAGACTCGGCCTTTTTCAGATTAATGAGCAAGAAAAATACCATAAAAAGAATTATTGTTCTTCTTTGTGGTAGTTTAACAAGCCCAAAGAAGGAGACTCAAGGTTTTTTTAGATTAACGAGAAAGAAAAATCCCATAAAAAGAATGCTCGCAGCTTCTTGATCTCATGCTCTACAGTAGAAGGATCTATGTCTAGCATTTCCTCATAAGACCAAGCCAATACATCACAGAATTCCTTGAAAATGTAGGTGAAGCTTGTGATTTCCTCCGGATTGCAATAAGCTCGAATCTGTATATTTTCCACAATGCTTGTCTTGATTGAGATATCAATGAGCATCATCTTTGAAATATTTCCCATGTTCCCTTCTCAATCCAACGTTTGCACAATTGTGTAATTCGAGGGAGAAAACTCAGGTGATCCAAAATACAAGATTTTTATAGGGGTCATGTCTGAATTAGATATTGAAACGTGATGGTGAGAGGTTTCCCAAGGTTTCTCCTCTAAAGACAAGATCTCTCGAATAACTTCATCCATAGGTAGGACTTCATCGAGGAGATCATTAGAGGGAGCCATTATGGGAGAGGAGATGGTACCATTGGTCGTAACTAAAGTGATGGAAGAATCAGATCTAGATTGAATGGCTTGGTAAGCCAATTCGACTAGTGACAATACAATTTGTTCTCCATAAGTGTCAATGTGAGAAGGGGTTGGGAGGATACAGAGATTGGTTGGGTCATGAGGAATGGTGGAGACCATAGAAACCGTCTATGGAACCTCGGGCAATAGGAGAGGAAATAAACCCATGAAGTAAGAACTCTTCAAAATACGGTACCAACACTGACGTAAGAGTTATGTATGCTACCCACTAAGGGTACGATGACACTAGGTAACATGGAGTAATCTAGGGTGCAGAAGGATAGCTGGTCCACTATGACTATTCTCCCATCTAATGGAAAGAGGATGAGGTAGAATAATAAAGACACAATGGAAGTCATGGCATAAGACCAACTACAACCCAAAATCCGATTATAGTCAAGATGACAAGCTATGACCTAAATTTCCATCGTTACCATTTTCCCACTCAGAATGATGGGGTAGCTGGCAAGGTATCCTTTTGGGATGAGTGTATCTTCATTGAATGCTTTAAGGGAATTTAACAATGGAGAGAGATTTGGAGAAGCCAAGGCGAGCCAACATGAATTAAACATGATGCAGGTCGAAGCACCTTCGTCAATGACCATTCTATGGACACCTCTACCTTTCGAAAAAACCTACACTTGAAATGAAAGTTGGTGGGAAAGGTGAGGTTTACATTTCTCCATGTCGAATATTTCTAGCACGGAATCCTAAGGGTCAACCCCACTAATGGCTGAAAGAAAATATTTTCGTTGTGTTGGACAAGTTTGCAATACTTCAAGTGCAGACATAGTTGACAGTGCTTGTGCCAAATATTCTACAATATTGTAGTTTTGGGAAACATGTACGGAAGTGGTGGGAGGCGAATTACAAGATCAATATCAGTCCTTTCGATATGAAGATCATTATGCTTGGTGGATTTTAACTCTAGGCAACTCCTTGAGTGTTAGTGACTGGAGCTCCATAAGTTTTGTCTCGCGTTTGAAGATCAACTGTTTCAAAGGTGTAAATAGTCAACATTCCTTCACTAGAGGAAGGATGGTTTGAACTGATGTTGCCCCCTTGCGGGGGTTGAGGCAGGTTCATAATAATATGTTGTTGATGTTGAGCATGGAAGGCATTATGTAGGAATGTTGGGGTCCGACCAGTGTCCTTTTGAGCAAGAAGATCTGTGCAATATTGGAGATGCAAACATCAGTGCGTCATATGGTCTTCCACATAGATTTTACAAGGGAACTTGACAATTTTGTCCTTTCCACTATCATATTTTGCAGTAGCTTTCTGCTTAGGGTTGGATTACGTAGCGAACTGCTCTTCAGAAGGAGAGGTATTTTTCTTTTTCTTCTTGTTCTTCTCATTGGGTTTTTGTGTAGACTACATAGAGTTGATTGCAGTGGTTGGAAGAGCATCTAATTGGGTAGATGTAGTGGTATCGATAGAAAACTGGGAAACCTGCTCGCTGAGTTTTTTTACAACATCCCTAGAGGTAGCACCAAAAAGACAGTTAGCATGTGCGTTGGGCTCCTGAGTAGCAGGAGAATTTGAAGTTTGGGGGGATTGGGGATTATGTCGTATAGTGTGCGAAACTACGAATAAATTAAATCTAAGCATTAGGCATGACAAATGGATTTTTTTTCAGTGACTACACCACCTAAGGAAACGTCCTTGGAAATTTGGGGAAGGAGATTTACAAAACCAATATACTAATAGATAATCCAGAATGGGGGCCTTGACTAGCCTCCACCTACATCTCCATTCATGAATGTGATCAGAGATGTGGGTGGAGGTGTCTTGGCGCAAGGTAGTAAGAATTTCTGTCCCCGTTTCATAGTAGATGGGTAACTAAAAGTGCTTTAAAAATTCCATTGCTAAGGTGCCAAAGGTATTAACTGACGCACTTGGTAACTCAATGTACCACTTAGCGGCATTGCCAATAAGGGTGAACGGGAAGAGTCGGAGCTTGATACTATAGGTTTTAACCCCGTATAGAAATTCGCTGCATACGAATTCTAAAAAACACAGAAAATAAACAATGCAAGAGCATAACACATAAAACACATATACACAGAGATTTTCCCCTGGATCCCAAAACTGGGACTACCAGCTGGATTTTTCATTCTATTCCTTTCAATTTTACAATACATATTTATACATACCGAAGCATCCAATACCATGGACTGAAAACCATCGCATCCAAAACCATGGACCGAAAACCATAGGTAGGTTCGCCCAACCTAATATAGGGTCCACAAAAAAATTTCTCGAGGCGTTGCCCCAGACCCCATAGAGGGGGGCTACCCACCCCCCTCAAACCTCCCTGTGACCCCCCCGTTGTACATTCGGCGCAACGAAGGGGGGTCTCTGCCCCCCCTCTAACCCCCTAATTCACTACATAGGTTAGTCATGGAAAGAATATAACACAACCCAACATTCTCCCACTTGTTGTTTTCTTTCCACAGGGGGCCATAGGAGAGCTTAGTCATTTTTCCAGCCCTAAAATGCCCATTGTTTCTCTACACCAGGATAACTTCTCAGAGCTCACAGATTTTTTCAATGCATCTGTAGTATTCTTGAAAGTGTCCACCTTTACCAGCAACATCTTTTTGTCTTCTATCATATCCCTCACAAAGTGATATCGAACATCAATGTGCTTTGTCTTTGAATGATAAGCAGGGTTCTTTGCCAAGAAAATTGCACTTTGGTTGTCACAGTCTATCCTTATAGCTCCCTGTACTAACCCCATACTTGAACACAATCTCTACAACCAAACTGCTTCCTTGCTTGCATGAGTGGCTGCCACGTATTCTGTCTCTTTAGTTGATAGTGCCACTACAGATTGTTTCTTACTCATCCAACTAACTGCACCTCCAAATAGGTTACACACATACCCACTTGTATATCTTCTTTGATCCAAATCTCTAGCCTAGTCTGCATCAAAAAAGCCACGAATATCGAAAACTCTGTCCAATCCTGGTCTTCCTTGGTAGCGCAAACCATAATCACTAGTGCCATGCAAATACCTAAAACTCGCTTCACTGTTGTCCAATGCTCCTTCCCTGGTTTCGACATAAACTTACTCAATACTCCCATTGCATGTGTAATGTCTGGTCTAGTACAGACCATTGCATACATCAAGCTATCGACTACACTTGCATATGGAACACGGGACATATCCTCTTCCTCTTCTTGTGTCTTGCGACATTGTTCAGTAGATAACTTTACACCTACAGGGATAGGAACCTTCATCGGTTTACTATCCTGCATATTAAACCTATGCAGTATTATCTCAACATACTTCCTCTGGTTTAACCAAGGCTTCCTCTTTGCCTGATCTTTTTTAATTTCCATGCCCAAAATATAGTTTGTAGCACCAAGATCTTTCATGTTGAATTTGAAGGACAATTGGGTCTTCAAATCTTGGATAATTTCTTTGTCATTTCCAACCAGCAACATATCATCCACATAAAACACTAGATAAATAACATGGTCACCAATTAATTTAAAATACACACAGTGATCTGCTTTGCTTCTGGTGAAGCCAAGTCCCCATATAAATGTATCAAATTTCTGATACCACATCCTTGGTGACTATTTTAACCCATACAGAGACTTCTTTAACTTGCATACCAGTTCTTTCTTACCCTTCACCGCAAAGCCTTCAGGTTGCTTCATGTAGATCTCCTCTTCCAGATCCCCATTGAGAAATGTTGTCTTCACATCCATCTGTTCTACCTCAAAATCAAAAGAAGCAGCAACAAATAAAAGTAACCTAATAGAAGTTACCTTGGCAACAGGAGAAAAAATATCACCAAAATCAATTCCTGGCACCTGGAAATAACCTTTTGCTACCAACTAAGCTTTCTATTTCTCCACCTTTCCTTTTGCATTTGTCTTCTTCTTGAACAACCATTTGCTGCCAATGGGTTTCCTTCCACCCGGCAACTCCACCAGATCCCAAGCCTCATTTTTGTGAAAAGATGGCATTTCATCAACCATGGCCTCTTTCCAGAGTTTTCCATCCTCTGAGTCTATTGCTTCCTTCATAGTTCTGGGATCATCATCAGTAATAGATAAAGCAAGATTTGAACAGAAAACAAATGGACTATACCTTTCTGGCTTCCTTCTTTCTCGAACTGATCTTCTTACACCCGGAGTTTGTGGCTCTTCATCTTCTGAATCCTCCTCTACTGTAGAGTCTGATTCTTCCTCCTTTAGCTCAAACTCTATCTTCTCAGGTTCCTTTGGTTGGACTTCATGTTTAATAACATATTTCACCTCTTTGAACACCACATCTCACCTGTACACAACCTTCCTTGTTGTTGGGTTCCAAAGCTTATAACCCTTTAAACCATCCTTATACCCAATAAAGATGCACTTTTCAAATTTACTATCCAACTTGGTTCATTTCGCCTTTGGAGCATGTACATATGCATCACATCCAAATACCCTCAGATGTGAAAGAGAGGGTTTCTTACCAGTCCATACCTCTTGTGGAGTCCTATCCTCCAATGCTGATGAAGGTGATCTGTTGACCAGGTAACATGCTGTCTCCATCACCTCTGCCCAGAATTCCTATCCTAACTTGGCACCACTAAGCATACTTCTTGCCCTTTCCATCAATGTCTTGTTCATTCTTTTTGCAACTCCATTTTTATGAGGTGTATATGGAGTAGTCTTCTATCATGCTATACCACACTTCTTACAGAATTCTTCAAATTCCTTACTGCAAAACTCTCCATAGTTATCTGTCCTCAGCACCTTTATCTTCTTCTCTGTCTGGTTTTCCACCAAAGCCTTAAATTCTTTAAACTTGTCAAAGACTTCAGATTTCTTCTTAAGGAAATATATCCATGTATTCCTTAAGAAGTCATCTATAAATGATACATAGTACACAGACTTACCCAGTGATGGAACCTTCACAGGTCCAAACACATCACTATGCATAAGCTCTAATATCTATTTCGCCCTCTTACCACCAGAGGGGAAACTCAGACAATTCTACTTCCCATATACACAATTTTCACATAAATCAAAATCCAGAGAGCTATTACTCATACCTTATACCATACCTTTACCATGAAGTATTCGAAGGCCCTTCTCTCCAATATGTCCAAGCCTTTGATGCCACATCATGGTCTTCTCTCCAAAGACCACTAGATTTTCAGCTCCACTTTCAGGAACCACAGGACTATTGTACACATCAAAAACAGTGCTACCTTGCATCTTGTACAAAGTTCCAATCGGAACTCCCCACATCAATACCAGTGCTCCCCAAACCATCTTGCATGTATCTTTCTCAAACACTGTCTTTACACCTACATCATCCAACTTGCTTACAGAAATCATATTTCTAGCCAATGCAAGAATATGTAGAGCACCCAAAAGTGTTCTAACCCTTCCACCTTGCAACTTCAACTTTACTTTTCCACAACCAACGATTCAAGCCTTCCTATCATCCCCCAAGAAGACATCACCACCATCATATTTATCATACTTGGAGAACCACTCTCTATGGGGAGTGAAGTGAAAGGATGCACCTGAGTAAATCAACCATGCCTCATGATCTACATGTGTACTTGAAGAAGCCAAGTACACATCCCCACCTTCATCTGAGGTGGTTTTCGCCTCTACAAAAGGAGCATCATCAGATCCCTTTCCTTTGTCATGAGCTTTAGATTTACAATCCCTTTTGAAGTGCCCTTCCTTTATGCATTTCCAGCACACCACCTTTACAGGTTTTCCTAGAGATTTAGATCTCCCTGTAGATTTAGATCTCCCACTCGATGACTTATTTTTGTTTTTGTTATGGGACTGTCCTCATAAAAACAAGGCATCACCATTCTGGCTCTCCATATTTTTCCATCTCATCTCCTCCGTCAGCAAGGTTAAGACTATTTCATCAAACTGCAAGGCAGTTGCATTGCTACCTATTGCAATAACCAGACTATCCCCCAAATCTGGTAGAGAACACAACAAATTAATGCACTTATCTTCATCTGAAATTTTAATATCAACAAATGCTAACCGACTTACCACAGTATTAAATGCATTCAGATGCTCTGTCACCAAGTCTCCATCTTTAATCCTCAGGTTATACAGCTTTTTCCGCAAGAACAGTTTATTCACCAGAGACTTAGATTGGTACAAAGTCCCTAACTTGTCCAACAAAGCCTTCACCATAACTTCCCTTAATACATTCAGCAATACTAATCTGAGACACACAATCATATTGTTCTTTTTTCCTTCCGATGCAACTTCTTCCATTCTTCATCGAGCACTCCCATTGGTTTAGTACCCGGATCTACCGTGATCCACTGATCTTTATCCACCAACAAATCATCCATGTTGAGTTTCCACAACTCAAAACTCTGACCATTAAATTTCTTGATCTCTATCTTTCCACTACTCGCCATCTTCTTTCACCACCAGAATCGATTTTGCAGATCTCCCATTAAACAAGGTCTACCACAGGCCCGAGTGAAACCCCTCAGCAACAAAGTCATCCCCTTGAAGCCAAAACAGCTCTGATACCAAATGTAGGTTTCAACCTCGTACAAAAATTACCTGCATACGAATTCTAAAAAACACAAAAAATAAACAATGCGAGAGCATACCACATAAAATACATATACACAGAGATTTTCCCATGGATCCCAAAACCGGGACTACCAGCTTGATTTTTCATTCTATTCCTTTTAATGTTATAATACATATTTATACATGCTAAAGCATCCAATACCATGGACTGAAAACCATCACGTCCAATACTATGGACTAAAAACCATAGGTAGGTTCGCCCAACCTAATTTAGGGTCCAAAAAAAAAATTCTAGGGGCGCTGCCATGGACCCCGTAGAGGGGGGCTACCTACCCCTGTCAAACCCCCTCGACAGGGGGGGCTACTGCCCCCCCTGTGACCCCCCCGCTGCGCAATTGGCATAACTAAGGGGGGGCTCCGCCCCCCCTCTAACCCCCCAATTCGCTACGTAGGTTAGTCATGGAAAGAATATAACACAACCCAATAGATACTATGATCCACAATGGAGTTTGATACACACCATGATGGTAGGTGGTGACATGTGTACCTGGATCATCCCCTTCTTTCCCTTCAAACTTCGGGGTGTCGGTAGGTATTTTGTGCAAGATTGGGGGCCATTGTAAGTTATGGTAGATGTGGTTATTAGTCAGTTTATACAAATCATGAATATTGAGTTTTTCCAAAAAAGGAAAAGTGTTTGGTGCCCTTGAGTCTGACCAAGGTGATGGTGAATGACTTGAAGGACCCTGGGTTCCTCCCATCATATTGTTACCAACAGGATGCAGAGGATTTGCTAGATAATAGTTTCCTTGTGGTGGTCGAGGAGTCATATAGGGTGGTTTTCCATATGGGATGTTAGGCTGGGGGATATAAGCTTGATTTCCCGTAGGAAAAAAATGCCCCCTTGACCTAATTGAGGTTGAGGAGGGAGTTCCCAAATGGATTGACCAGGACCGGGTTGAGCGATCTCACCAGCCATGTAGCTAGCCATAGGCACATGACTGACACTGGGGTAGTGTCCACTTTGAGGATTTATGTCACTTAATGATGGTCTAACTTGTCCTATAGGCGGAGGGGTTATGGTAATGCCCCCTACTGGTATGTGCATGTTGGCAACATTTCTCCCTAGAATTTGAGACTGGGGGTTTGATCTTAACAGAGGATTTCAACCAAAGGGATTACTAAAGGAACTCATGCTAATGACGCTATTTGGAGCAATGGCCAAAGGTATAGGAGCGGACACTAAATGTGTAGGAACTGACATGTACTAGGTTCCACCCATAGTAGGTTTAACTAAGTTTCTTAGACTTGGCATACTTTGGATAGCGAGGTAATCAATCAACTTCGTATTACTGATTATCGGAAGGGGAAGTGAGGTTGGACCAAATTTTTCCAAAAAAGCTCATGACCCATTAGTCGTTGGGGGAATGGTGGATGTAGGTATAGTCGAAGACATGGTAGGTACAGGTTCTACCTGAATCAATATTGGTCCTAGAGGATCAGTGAGAGGAGGATTATAAGGAGGTACAATTCCTTCAGTGAAAAATTCCTCCGGCGGTATAGTATCCTCAGAGGTCTTGTGTGATTCAGTGTTAGATACTGGAGACTGATAACCTAAAGAGGGATAATCTGGATCACCAAGGCGCGGTTGATCCTCCACAGTCAACAGAGGAAGACCTTGATGTCGACGAGATTGATGATGAGGGCCATATGTAGCCACAGTGACCAATATATTTTATCAAAATCAAATTATAGTGATATTTATTATCGTCTCAATGATAACAAACCAACACCTAAAAAATAAAAAACTACTCTAAAAGTCAATCAGAAAGTAGTTAGGGGATATGACTTTGTCTGATAGCCAGCATTTTCTATAGATGAAACCCAGTATCTGAATGGATAAAAGAGAGAGCTAACCAAATGTACAGTTGCGATTACTGTTTAGCTTCACCTAAACCTTGGATTAAGGGGCTAAGTACTCTCATGAAGACGAGCACCCTCCCAGAAACCGAAGGCAGAGTAGGTTCGTCTGTTTAGGTATCAAGGCAGCCCACCCTAGTCACCTTATGTTCATCCCTAAAAAATTCTGGCCACTTTGGTTACCTCAAATCACAGAGACTATCGGGGGCCACATGGTTGTAGATAGTACATTGTGTGGGTAGGATACCTAAGTCCTTGACTCAGCTCTGATATCCTCACAGGGATCCCTGATACACAAAATACCCAATGGAGATGCAATCGAAGTTGGACTACCTTCTCTCATATTCTAATGCTGTCTCACATTTAACTTTGCTTTGACTGGAGCAGTCCTAGATAATATGAGTGCAGTATGATTTTACCCTCTTTAATGACACTAGTCTTAGTTTTACGATCTTGGCTAGTTAACTCATAACTGCCTAGCCCAAGATCCTAGCCTAGACTAATATGTGTGTATACCGTAAAAAAAGTTGTTGATTTATTTTATTACAAGATATATTTTAGAGGTACTTTATTAATGTCTTCAAAAGGGGTGTTGACGTATGGGGTTTTGTGAGACTCTGACACAAACCATGCAGAAAATTCTTTTCAATTTCAATTCAATGAATGAATTATGTCTACAATGAAAGAATCATTTATACATCAATTCATCACCATGCATCCAATGTAGTAAACACATGCACAACTTGCAGACATGCAATTCTCTCTAACAACTAACCAAATATAAAGATGCAGAATCTAACTAACTAAAACAAAAAAGTTATTTTTTCTTTTTAAAAAACAAATGCACCTAACCTATTTATCTAAAAGGAAAAAATGATCCGGAAACAGGAAACCAAGCATAATGAACAACTGCAAATCCTTGAAATATACTATATGCAGCTTCCCCAACCTAGGAATTCATAGAGCAGACTGTTGATCAAGATATTGGCTGGCTAATGCACTTCAGGAGAGGCTACAAAGCATTAATGGTAGGACTAATACTCTTTCTGCAAGCTTAGCGAGCATTATAACTCACTGGTTTTCACAACTAGGGTGCGTTACAGGAGTAGAGGTTTTAAGCAAAGCCATTCAGGGTCTAATAAAAGGATGAGCACAGTAAAGAAGGTTATGAAGTGTCCTAAGTGGTCAGAATGGGAACCAAGAAGAATAGGAAGGCCTGGAAAGAAAGAGAGATCTGGGAACTTGGGAGGTAAAAACTAGGAACTAAGTATAGTCCCCAGTGGAGTCGCCAATTCTGCTATAGGAGTTAATGCATAGGTGGTTATGGCTAGAATACCCTCAAGGATCTTCTTGGGATCCAAGGTAGACCATTCATATTAACTACAACTATCACAAAGAAGCATACATATATCTATATCAATTCATAATAATCAAAGAGAAGAAGAGATATTACCTCAGTCCTTGGTGCAACACTGTTGGAGAACACAATGTAGCAAATAAGACGACCCCTCTACTAGCTCTTATATCAGCACCTACACATAAACAAGACAGAGACTAATCCTACAGTATATAAACTCTAGAAATTGAAGCATTCATACATAAAGATATAAGACAACATGCATCTAAGCTACTTATAAGTTATGGTATTGAATCAACATGTAAATAAAAACTACATCAACACCATCAAGTAGACAACACAACAATAGATCTATATTATTAGATTGAAGAAGAATGATTACAACCATATTGGCTGGATCAAGCTTCCTCTAGTCCTCAAGCTCCTCTCTCTCTCTCTCAACCTCTTGGTAACATAACAACTATGTCTCATACAAAGTTTTGACAATCATTCTACCTCCATCACAATGCAGAAGCCTCCAATATATAGATGATGAGAGGCTTATACTTGCTACTTGTTTCATGAGTTCCATTCAGTCAAAAGCTAGGATGTTTACTCACTTTATTTCTCTTTCCCTTTCCATGAGACTCCATTAGGAATAGCAATGTCCTTAGTTAGGTTGGAGGTAGATGTTCCCTACTTTTTGGGTTGACATTTGAGTGAAAAGCAGAGTTTCAATCAGTCAACCCCATCGTTGACCTTCAGAATATCAAAAAAATTGGTTAACATTGTCTTTTAGGGAAAAAATTGAGTTACCCTATGGACTAACGCCCTTGGATCATGCATGGAGAGCGTTATAACTCTTCTTGCATGTTTCTGGGGAGCGTTACCTTAGAAAATAGGCATGTGCTTTAGGTCATGTCTTTAACTAGACTGTCTTTCTCCTATGAGTTGATGAGGAGGTCATTTTCCTATATAACATACTCCCTATGAGTTATGCAAAGGAAGACTAAAATCAGTGAAACATTTCCAGGTGGTTCAGAGCAAATGCTCTATCAAAGAAATGATAAAAATCTTAGAAAGTTTGATTTTTGAGTTGATGAGGGTATATTTATTTGGTACTCTATAAAAAATAAAATCTACAAGTGCTTCAAGAAGAGGACAAAAAGGGTTGAATATTGCATTGATATCGTAGTAGATGAAATATAGCCATGATAAAAACCATAGAGAGAAGATGAGGACTTGGATGAAGGAGAACAATCAATCTCCATACTTTTGTACCATGAAAAAGCAGAAGCAAAGGATCAAAGTGAACAAGAAGATACAATACAAAGGGTCAAAACTCCTTTCAAGTGCATTTAGAAACAACACCTAGAAGGTCAAATTATTGGTGATCATGAGCTCAGTGTTCATACTAGAGGTAAAATGGAGGTATCCAAAATGTCAAATAAGTAGAGTTAAAAGTGATTGGAGGACTTATGGAGCAATTTTAGGATGATGACATTTCTAAATGTGGTGAAGATATTAGTAGAGAAGCTAATAAAGAGTCAAGAATACGTGGGTAGACAAAAAAGTGGTAGAGAAAGTTCTCATTTGCCAGAAGTGGAGCACATAACACATAATCCTGGTAGGATGGTTCCCTGGAAGGACCAAAGGTGTGCACAAAGGAGAGCACCTGGGATGATGCAAGCCTGGGAGATTTCAACAATAGGAAAGTGTGGTAATTGGTTGGTGGTGGAACCCATAGAACATGTAATCATGGTGTAGTTTCCAAAAAGGTTCAAAGGGCACACAAGAGTTAACTCTCTAGATGATGTAAGCCTTGGAGGAGTCAGTCAACAAAAGAGGAATTTGATTGGTGGTTGCAGCTATGGAGGGAGATCCCATAGTCACATCATCCCAGAGGTCCTTCGCCAGAAGAGCAAGGCAGAGAAAAATTTTAGAAGTTCTTGGGATGATGTATGCCAGAGATGAAGTCAAAATGATGTGGCATGTATGGAACAAAGAACACATGGAAACTAGATTCACTAATTTAAGGTGGTCAAAGAGTCCAAATATGGATGACACATGTCAACACTTAGGAGTTTTCATGTGGGCTAGATGACATAAGCATGATTTTATCCCATAAGGGCTACCTTGGACATAAAGTGTATCATGTAGAGACGTTTGGGCTGACTAAGTGTCGGGCTAGTGTGGCAGTTATAGCTCATCCCAACCAACATTTAACTAATGCACCAGTGAAGTAGAGGTCCCACTGGGATAAATCACCCGAGAGGTCTTAAGAGGTTTAAAAGAATGAAAAAAATGGAGCTATGGGCTAACCAAGCACGAGGATTCGGTGGCAGGTACAATTCATCCCGGTGAGGTTTGATTGGATACCACACCTAGTAGTGAGGACCCACAAAACACATAAGCCCCTAAGGCTTACCTGAAAGGAAAATGAACTCACACGAGGGAATATGGTTGAGATAAAAATTTCGAGAGACATGGACTTCACCGACAATTAATAGTTCCGTTAAATAACTGAAGGTGCACAGAGGTCATGTTTTTGCGTGTTAGGTGACCATGGTCCTTTGGTCCTATTTCAATGAAAAAGGTGCCAAGATGGGAAGGATGAGGGCTAAAGTAAAGCCTAGGATGAGGTTCTATGTTTCTTTATGACTAAGGGCACAAAAGATTAATACATTGTGATTAAGATCTTGGGTTTATACTATAAAGAGGTGCACACGAGACAATTTTTTTATGGTTTCACATGTTATAACGAGCATAGGCCTTCAGGCTATTTCCAATCAAAAAAGGGTTTGTATACTTAGCACCTAAGGACATGATCATGTTAGAAACTATGTTTTTTCTATATTTAGCAGTGTGGCATATGTAGCATTGTGCAAAAATTATGGTTAATGAAATTATGGTCGATATCGAAAATTTAAAAGAACTAGTGGAAATTGCAATGGTAGCATTAATCAGTGACTTTTGAGACCAGAGAAATTAATTTGAGAATACCATCATTTGTAGAGGAAATTAATGAAGTTTGAATCAAATAGAGACAAGCCACTCTAGAGTGCCCCTCATGCCTAGAAGAATTTAATGGAAAATATTGATGAAGTGCAGAAATTAACTAAGATTTAATTCTCAGTATGGGAAGAACTTAGGCTTCCATTCTCTGGTTAATGGTGCTATAATGGCCAAGAAATTCAATGTAACAAGCAACATGGAGAGCCTTGTTGTGGCTCAAAGATGGCCTGGGAATTAAGTAACAATGTGGAAAAGCATCATGTGCCCATTTGTTGATTCAATGAAGGTGAAGTGGTTGAGTAATAAGATGATACAGAAAGACAAAAAGCCATACAGTAGATTGAATGAACTCGTTAATGAATAGATAGGTGCATTGATCCCTGTGCTGGTGATAAACAAAAATCTTAGGAAGAACTGAGTAAATTTGGGGGAGCATTGTTGTTTATTGAGTTAGTGTATGAATGGAAACAAGAAACAGTGTGTGTGTGTGTGTGTGTGTGTAAGGTGAATTTTGGTTGAGATTTGATAGCTTAATGAGACTAATTAAGGGTTGATTACAAAACCAAGGGAGCAATGAAGTGTGTAGTGCAGAGAAGTGCTATAAATCATAGAGGAAGGAGTTGTATGTAATAGCAGATCAAATTCTTTATATTTATTTGTAATTGTGGTAAGCCTTTGTTTCACAGTTAGAAAATTGTATGAAAAAGTAGGACAGTTGGCTAAAGCAGGTTGGGACCTCCATCTATAAGAGGTTGTTACCCCTTGTCAAGTGATGGATTGCTATTTTTAAGGGGGTTGGGGCCTCCTATGAGTTGGTTCTCACAAAAAACAATAACAAATATCTTGGTGGTTTTTCGCATTTGCATTTCCACATTAAAGCTATGTCCATGTGTGTATGTTGGTTATGAGATGATGTATGTTCACAAGAGTGATTACTATGTTGTCCACGCATTTTATTATAACTACTCATATTGGTGATTATTAAATTAATTGATATTAAAATTTAAAATTTACACCTATTACTTTATTCACACCCCTTCTCATTCATTCCCTATGCCCACACCATATGTTTCTAAGATGAAGAAGGATCAGATAACTAGTACATGGGAAAATACACCATAACAGGGAAAATAAGGACTATAGTTGTACAGGGATCCATTCTCTTAGGGATTAAGCCTATTTTTCTGGAACATAGTCACATGCGTAAAGGAGATGAAATCAATGGGTTATGATTGGAAATTTTGTTGCATCAAGCGCCAAATTTCAATTAAAACTATAAATTATGAAAGTTCATTTTGAGACAAATTTGAGTATATGTGTCTATAAATAGAAGGGAAAAAATGTGAGATCTAAGTTGTTCCCCTACAAATCAAAGAGATATAGATGTTGTTGACACATACAAGCATAGGCTTCTAGAATAGAATGAAGAGAAGAGAGGGAAATAAGCAGTAGAGAGAATACAAGAACACATAAGATAGGGATGAATATTAAGTGATGGATAAAGGAAAAATGTGAAGACTAGCTGAGATCTAGAACAATTGAGTTTGAGAATTATATATCTAATGTGTTGATAATTCAAATTGTAGAAAATAAATTTAGAAAAAAGAATACTAGAAGACTAGTCAAGGAGAGGTAGTAATGGTGAGGAACATTAATAAATGAGAGAATCTGAGAGAAAGAGGTTGTTGCATAACAAAGATAAAAGAAGACATGAAGGTATGATATTTAACAATTGTGTCATGATGATATTTTGATAATACTACGTTAAAACTAAGTTTTAAAATGTATGAAATAAGGGATTTGATAGGTTGAGCAGTAGGTGATTGTAGATCATGGGATTGGAGTCTCTTTTAGGTTGGTGCCTTTAAATATCAGGGATTTGGTGCTTCCAGCAACTGGCTGCTTACAAAACAAAGGGGGTTGGATCCTCCTGTAGGTTGGTGCCTGCATAATATGACGTAATTTAGAGTTGGTAATTGCATTTACATCATAACCAAAATGAAATATTGGTTTTTTTCCCATATGGGTTTCCACATAAACATCTTGTGTTCAAACTTTATGTGATTGGTGCATTGTTGCATTGTTGAATTTGTTTAATTGGCTAAATAATTATCAAAATTTTAAAAATACTAATTCACCCACTCTCTCAATAATTTCCTAATTTCAAACAAATTTTTATAAGAAAGTGTCCCCCATGGGCAAATAAATTTGGTTTTGTGGTGATCCTCTAGTTTGACATGGATTTGATTGTAGCCCAAAAAACTATCCATAAAGGAAAATATAGCATTCATGGCACATTCACTAAGAATTTGATTGATAATAGGGGTTGGATAATTATCCTTTGGAGAAGCCAAATTTAGATCCATATAATCAATGCAAACCCTAATCATTACTTCCTTCATAGTCATCAAAACAAGATTGGAGACCCACTCCATCAACAGTACCAGATAAATAAAACCTATCATCCAGGAACTTTGAACCTATTATTTAATATAAGCTAGTTTGCAAGGGTTGACTAGCTTGAGCCTTTGCCTAACTAGCTTAGCTATATCATACAGATGAACTTGTATTCGACAATATGGGTGTTAATTCTGAGAATTTATTCATAAGAACAAGAAAAGACATTATGGAATTATTTGAACATGGTGGTGTATATTTCAATTTCTTAGGTGCTAGAATCCACTCTCCTCATAATATTTTCCATGACAACTAGATTAATTGAAATGTTCATGGGTATATTCTTTGAAATTTTTACAAATTTATCCTTTGAGAAAAATCGAGCAACATGATGGGGGTCTTGGTCCATCTTGGTCCATCTTGGTCCACTCATCAATACCAGAGGAAGAAAATATTTTCAAACACTAATCCATCTTGCCTACTTGAGGAAGAGAAGATGATTGATGATGTAGTTCTACCCATCGATGATCAAAGATTGACATGACTTCCATGATTTTCTCATCAATAGGAAGATCAAGAGCCAGAAAGTCATGAAACAATGGATGGTCAACCTCCCAAATGGGAACAAGATAATCATTTAGTGGTTCACTAGAAGTGTCACCTAACTCAGAAGTGTCATATTCCAACTTATTGCATTGATAATCAATTTTAGTAAAACTTAAAGGAACGTGCTCACCATACTCATTAACCTCTGAAAGTGAAGGAACCACCCACAGGTCAAGGGAATGACAGGATATAGTGACAGAAGAAATTATATGCCTAGGAGTGACAAAAGTAAATGGAACATAGAGTGGGGGTATAGGGAACACACTTATAAGTGATGTGAATTTAAATAGTCCTGAACTCACACTCGCATATTTCATAGGCTTATCTCTAACAAATGGTATAATAGTTCCCATAATGGTATACTTAGACATTGATACAAAACAATCAATTTGATAGATCATGGAATTATTTGCTTCATGAGGAAAGAGAAGCACATGAAATATCGATGACACAATAGTAGTGATGGGATAAAATTATTTATGACCAAGGAGCATGTTATAATCTAATGGGGCTTCAACAACTTCAACATCTATGGTCACGACTTTTTGCCTTGCTTAATGAAAAATGGAGAAATAATTTTGTGAGGCACAAACATATGTCCATCGATAGCTTGAAGCATTGTACTTTATATTGTGCGTGTTGGAGGACCAAGACCTTTCTAGCATGGCCTAGACATATCACAACAGAAGACCCTTCCTCAACAAGGGTACATCACACATCACAATTGTAGGTGTGTACTGATATCTGAAATGTGATCTAGTGTGAGAGTATACATTGAGGAGGATCAATGTCAAATGTTACCAAAATTGACTTTAATGAATCAACCCCTCTGATAGCAGTAAAAAACGATTCAAGATACATAGGATATCTTTACAAAACCTTCAAAGAAAACATGGGATGGGTGCATGGGATAAATCCTCAATAATATTGTAGTATTTGGCAAACTACGCATTAGGATTATTTGTCAAATATGAAGACTCAAGAGCACCCTTAGATTGGGCACAATGGGGATGACAAGGTCCTTAAAGGTAGAACTCTAATCCAGAGTTTCATAATATTTGGCTCCCATACAAAAGTTAATATGCTCATTTCACATAAGGATCGGTTCATTTCCTTCAAGAAAATTGTGTTATCCTCTATTTTCCCTAGGAAAAGGTAGAGGAGCTTGTTCAACCATTTGTTATTGTGACTGGAAGGGAATGTTTGAGTCAACATAGTCATTTGTTGAGTGGATGCTAGTTACACGACGGGATTATCAATCACATCCATACATGGGCACTCATGAGTTAAGTATTCCCCTCATCAATCTTACAAGGTAATTTGACCTTACAACGTCACTCATTCATGCCCTCACCCAGTTCAAGTTGGTTTCTTTAGGTTTATTGAGTAGGTTTAGAAGTATTATTTTTCTTTTTCTTCTTGTTTTTTCCACCAATTTGTTGAGGATTATTGGGCTACGCAGAATACACAATATGAACCTTGATGGTTTTCCAAAAATACAATGCTTCTTGAGAACTGGGCACAATTTCTTGGGCTTTACAAGTAACAGAGAGTTGCCCTAGTTGTGCAACTAATTGGCTCATAGATTTAGAAAATATGGAACTAATCACACCAGATAATTTGGTCCCATTTTATTTTGTGGTGGATCAGATGAAGGTCAAGGATCATTAGGGATAATATCATGTAAAGTTCCAACTGAGAATAAATCATATCAAAGTGCTAGGACATAGAATTTCCTACTCCTTAGTAACCTCCCTGGCCATGGCAACATCTTTGGCTATAAGTGAGAGAAAGGATCAAGTGAACAAATATTTAAGGATTTATATGGATTTTTGGTCATAACTAACTTCTTTTATCACCTTAACTTGTGTATATGATTAGAAATATGAGTAGATGTGTCTTGTTTGAATGTTGATAAGAGGTTGATTTCGATTTGTTTTTGTGAAGGCAATTGGAAATGATACAAGAATGTTCATGCCAAGGAATCATATTCAATATATCATGCTCTATATAGTTTTATATACCATTTGGTTTCATCCTTGGTAATGGTACATTAGAAATGATGCACCTGCACATAATCATCCACAAAAAATTTGAAGAGAACCAAAGATGGTAGGTGGTGATATGTGTGGTCATGTTTTTTCCCGAGTTCCCCTCGAACTTAGGAATATTAGTTGGTGCTTTAGTGGGCATAGGTGGAAACCTAGCATCATGGAATATAGGTCATTTGTAAGTTTTTCCAAGTCAGAATAATCAAGTTATGATAGAAATGGAAGTTGATATTGGTTGAATGGATCAACAGGTAAAGATGGACCCCTTGATGAATCTTGTAGTACCCACATATAATTTTTAATAGAATAATAATATTGAATAAAAGGATAGATCAATCTAGGGTATTGAATCCTTGGACCACTAGGTGGGGTGAAAAGATTATGACCCCTAGGGGGATTGACCCTAGGGACAAAAGAACTCCCAAAATAATGACGTCTAGTGGATTTGACCCAACACTGGAAGGAGGACAACATGGGGAAAAACATCATCATAACCATAAGAACTCATTAGCATAATTTCACTAGTGGGATTGGTTCCCCCATGTAAGCTAGCCCCTCTTAGGTGTTGGGTGTGGAGCCCGTAAAATATTCGCTGCAGGGGGGGTCCAGGGGGGGCGGCTGCGAAGCTAAAAATAGCTGTAAAATTGCCTTGTAAAAGTATAGTAATTTCTAGTCAATCTGGGCCATTCATTAGGCAGATGATCTGACGGTAGAACTTATGTTTAGTTTAGGGTTTTTTGCCCTAGAAGGAAACCCCTCTCTTTGTATGAGGGTATTGTATTTGAGGCTGTGTGATAGGTGTGTATTCTGTGAGCAGGAAATATAGAGGTGAGACTGTGAGAGAAAACAGAGGATATTACAGCGGAACTGCTGTAGGTTGTGTCTCTTCATTTTGCTGGATAATAGAAAGGAAGGACTGGCTGTTTGGGGTGGACATAGCCCAAACTGGGTGAACCACGTATATCTGTGTCTCTCTTGTTTTATGCATTTTCTGTGTTTATATTTCTGCAACATTTTATGTGTTCCATTGCTCCGTAATATATAATTTTCTAACATTAGGGAATGAAAACATTGAAAGAAATTTGTGCCTCCTAACATAGAACTGGCCCATGGATGAGATGTTCCTCAACCAACATTATTACCCAAATGAAGGAAAATAAATGTAGGCGCCCTTACATGTTCTCCAAAGAAGATATGCCTGAATTAGGCTTGAAAATCATCAAAATATATGAGCCAGGTTGAAACCACACATTTCCCAATGGTTTGCTTAGGTTTTCCCCTTCTCCAAACACAAAGGTAGAAGAAGGTACAAAAATTTTCGATCCAATGGTTACTAAGAAGTGTTGGCCTCTGAAATTAAAATAGGTCTATTAGTCATACCAAATCATCTAAATTTTTTTGTTTACTTTTAAAGTTTTTGGATGAATAGTGTTATGAATAATTTGAAAACAGATGCTTAAGCCTTAGCAATTACTAAGTTGGACGAAAGGGCTGCTATTTTTCTAGCTATAGTTAATTGATTTAAAATGGGTGAATAGCAGAGTCTTGATGAAATATAACTTGCTAAATATTCGGACATAGTATTTGATTGGTTATAAGAAAAGAATATAGGCAAACAATGTTTCCTATAGAACAAAATATATCTAAACAAATGCATATGGGTGTGACAATTAATTGATGTAGAGGAGTTTATAATAACATATAGTCTTATAAAATAGTCCCCAATTATTGTCGATAAATTCACAGGGTATTTAAGACTAATTGATACTCAGTATGATCTTACCCAGATCTCTACATAACGACTTAAATACATGAAGAAAGACATAATGAAATAAGAACATAAAAAAAACTTACTAGGAGACAAACTATAAAAGGAAAATTCAGAATCCTTTCATTAACTTGAAGCAAATCTCCAGCTCAGTTACAATTCTATTATCAAATCTCATCGAAGGGTTCAACCCTTAATAACTTGAAGAAGGAGTTATTTATACAATAATTTCTTCTATATATTTTCAAAACAAAAATACAAAAATAGTACAAAGCTATAGGAATTTCAAAACTGCTAATTGCTAGCACTATCCTTTAGGAATATGTTGATGATGTGGCCCCCAAAAAGTGATGCCCAGTTGTCTTTCACTTGTTGATGAAAGTTACTCGATAAATTCACAAAATTGTTCCCATCTGTCTTCACTTGGTATAGAAATATTTACCGATTTCTTGTAAACTTCATCAACCTTGGTGTACTTCTCAAAAGTCAACTTATTTACAGAAATGTGTTTAATCTCATGCTTACTAGTCAAGTCGAAATCTAAAGCTTCTAACATTTTTTTTCCTGTAATATGACCCTTTATGCCTGAAAAAATTTCTTTATCAGTTACTATAGTATAAATGTTTTGGCAGTATTCTTCCAAAGTGATCAACCTATCATTTGGGGCCACTAATCTTGGTAGTCCTCTCTGATTGAGTAAATTAAACTTAAAATGAAACCTTTGAACAAAAGTCTTCAAGATTTGGAACTTAGTTTCTAACTGAGTCATAAGGTTCTTTTTCTGCAAAACCTTCTTGATCTCCAAAATGGTTTTTGTTTTGTCCAAAATCTCAATCTTCTCCAACTCTGCCCCGGTTTTTAAATTAATAACTTTGATCATGTATGTAGCTTCACTCGGTTTGTCGTTAAGAAGTTTCTTAACTTCATCAATAACTATCTGACATCTATTTATAATTTCCTCCTACTAAAACATGATATGAATGAAGGGCCATACTTCAGTTATGGCCTCACTAAAGTCTACCCAAATGCTTTCCTTAGCTTGGGCCAAGGTTTGAGCAATTAATGACTCACTTTGCAACTCTTCTATCCTTTTGGTCAACCTGTGGGTCTTTTGCATTTCTTCAACATACAAAGTGTCATTTTTTATCTTTTGAACTTCCAGATTCTTAAACTTCGTATGAATCCTTTCCTTTTCTTGTTTGGGGTGAGTTAGCTTGTGTAAGAGTTTGTTCAAATCTCCTCCTGTTGATGTAGATTTTGTTGTGGCTGATGTTGATTCCCCTATTATTCTGGACAATGTAATAGGAATATTTGTGATGGGGGCTATGGCTAACTGAGCAAATTGCTCTTTTTCCTTAAGCAATTTCTCAATTTACTCCACCATGTTCTTTATTTGTAAATTCTGCTCAATGATCATCTTGAGAATTTCTTCCTTGTGCTATTCACTTTCTACTATCTCCTTGGACTGAGGGTCCCTTGTAGAAGGAAGTTTGATTTGCTTCCTTAATGTTGTTATATCTGCATTTTTCTTTTTGATAATATCTTCTGTAGCTTTAACATCAGTAGTGTCATATCCAATTTTAATCACTAAGCCTTCTAATCACTTGACCCTATTGTCCTTTGCTAAAGATGATACCTTTTCAATCTTCAATTGTGATTGCACATTTGATAGAGCAGTTCTGAGTTTTGACAATTCCATAGCCGTATTGGTCATGGTAGAGAAAAGCATCTCACTAGACTTCCTATGCATGTCCATTTGATTAATTGGGTGTATTTTATTAGCATTAAAAAAATATAGTATCCTTGTAATCAGAAGAATCCTTTGGGAAAGGGAATTGAGCTTGTAGAAATGCCATTTTCATTCTACTCTTTTCATTGTCAAAAGTTGTCAACAACCTGTGTTGTGAAGTGGAAATCTGCTTCCAAAACTATGCATAAACGTTTTCCTTCAAAGTTTCATTCTTTTGCTTAATTTCAAGGAAATTAGTGAAGATGTTTGGCTCCTCTGTTTCACTTGCTCCTGCAGATTGTGTGATTTCTAACAAATTTTGTGAAATTGAAGTAGAAGATGCAGTAGTGATTACAGCTTCTTCTGTACCTATAGAAACCTGTGAATCATCCAAATTGATGATGATAGGCTCCTTTTGACCCTGAGTAGTAGTAGTGCCTTTGGAGTCAATTCTTGATTTCTTCTGATAATGAATGTATTCCTTTTCTCCATCTGTTGCTAAGGAATATCCTTCTCTAGGCCTCTTGTCCTACTTGGTGTGAGAAGTATGAGTCTGAAGAGTAGAAGGAGGTAAAACCATCTCTTTTGCTTCTTGAAGAGTATTCTCCTCCCACTATTCTTGGTTTATATACTTCTCAATCTATGGTCTTGGTGTATGATTGTAAGGTGTGGTTTTGAATTCCACCCTTAAGTTTGAAATAATAGTGAATGGGTCATAAGACCAAGTGAAGCTTGGTTGGAAACCCATATGTTTGAGTATTGCATCTACTTCTAAACCTACTGATCTAGTATTACAAATGAATGATCCTACATGTGACTTTATCTTAAACTGATATTTCCTCTTCCATAAAATAAAATGAAGTTCATCCATATTAATTATTTTCCTAATATATTTCAGAGAGAAAATTCTCATTGGAACATATTTGGGCAATTTATATGGAGCCAATTCACAGCTATAGACTCTAATATCTATATAGTTCAGGTAAAGATACCCATCTCGTATTCTAGCTTGATCATTGAGATGAAGGATCCTTTTGATTTCTATACTGATCCTAGGTTCACTCTGGCTGCTGAGAAGTTGTGCAAGTGGGTGAATGAAACAATCAATGAAGTTTGAAAACATGAACTCAGTTGAGTTCTTCCTAATCAATGAGGTCCACTGTGAGACTGCTTGATTCACTTGTTGCTCATCCTGAATTTGTAAAACAATAGGTAACCTATCTCCCTGCTGAAAAAAATCATATCTACTTGCATAGAGGAGTATTTGAACACTCCTTCAGTAGTAATATTCATTAATTTCTCATGTGTAGTTTCAGCCAAGAATCGACTGTAATTATACATGAAGGCAAGTTTGTTTTCTTTAGAGAAAATGGATATATAACCTAGGATAGCTTCATCTACCCATTAATCTGTTTGGTAGCCTAACAAGAAAGAAGCTAGGGAAATGATGTGTTTAGATCTCTCAGGGAACATGCATGCTGGATAAGGAGGATTCTTTTTAAGGAGCTCAACATCTTCAGGGAGAAAGATCTCAAGAATTTGAGCTCTTTGACGGAAGGTGAGCTTATTATACAGGTCTATTAATACTGCAGTGGAGAAAAAGCTAAGGGAATCATTTTTAGGGATCAAAAGCATCTTGTTGATAAGTTCTGGGGTGATAGATATTAGAATGTATCCATTCTGAGCTACCACAATTCTTTGTAAAAGGGTTAT
This sequence comes from Pinus tabuliformis, assembly GCA_031772625.1. Lineage (NCBI taxonomy): Eukaryota > Viridiplantae > Streptophyta > Pinopsida > Pinales > Pinaceae > Pinus > Pinus tabuliformis. Next base: position 491,052,845 of record CM062807.1, on the reverse strand, counting down.
ACTTAGCTTGGCACCACATGACTAGATCAAGAAAAGAATGGGTTTGAGGAAGCATGTACAGGGGCAAAATGGATTCCCATAGTTTTATGTCATCTTCAAAGTCAATATAGGTCTATTTAAGCCAATTGTGTAATTCGAACATATCGAATATACATTCTGTGTTTGTGATTTCAAAATATTGGTAAGCCAATGGAATGTGGTCCAGGTCTAAGGCATCAAAGGATTTTGGGTTTTCCTGTAATGAAGAAAAACTAGAAGACGACTTATTTTTTCTCTTAGGAGCCATGATTACATAAGTGTAATGAAGGATAACAGGAAAAAGGAGCAGAGATACCTTAAGGTGATGCATACTAGAAGTAAGATTGATAGTGGCATAGAATTTGAAATAGAAACAATGAAAAGAGTAGTTTAGAAAAGCAGGCATAACAGGGTGACGAGATTATTTATGTCAGGATTAATTTACCATTACGAGAAATTCATTACTAATCGGGAGAATGAGAATTTAATGCTAAGGGAGAACAATAACGGGAGGAAACAGATAGTGGCAACATATCGGCGACAACAGATCGGGACACGTGGCATGGAACTATTGGAGGCAGAAGGTGTGGTATCAGGAGGCATGGGAAACCAGAAGGTGGATTTCAGAGGAGGGGGGGGGGTGGTGGTAAGTGGTAAGGAGTGAGGGGGGTGAAAAACATGGAGGAGGTGACACGTAGGGGGGAGCCCGCGCGAGTAAAAATACTTTTCATACCCCCCTGTCATTATCACATATCATAGCGAGAGGGTGTGAAGTGGCTTCCCTGCCTATATTTATCACATATCATAGAAAGGGGGTGCGAAGTGGCTTTCCCGCTATTGATCTGGGCGGGGAAGGGGATCACTGTTGATTTGTGCTTGAACTTTATCGCTTCACGAAAAATCACTTTGGTCGTTTATCGACTTTGACTAAAAATAATATGAATGTTTATTTACAAATATTAATGACCATTTTAAACGTAATTAAGTCCTAATTAAAAATTAATCTAATTTTGGTGCATTTAGACTAACATCCATTATTTACCTAATTCATTTGTAATCCTATTCTAGTACAGCTTTGACCAAGTTTTGAGCATATTAGGCCATTAATTTATCCTATTCTATCCTATCTTCTAGTGTTCGACCAAGATTAAACAGTTTGGTGAACTTATTCACTAATCTAAAACATAAATTTAAATGATTTGATCAAGATTAAACTGTATGATCTGAATCAGAAGAAAAGGTTGTGGCATGTAAACAAGTTGCACACAAAACCTTGATTTATTACAATGTAATTTATTTCTATGAAGTGGCATTTAAACAGACACACTTATACAAATTTTGATTTTCTTTTGATGGGGTTTTATTTCATCTCTTTTTTCTTTTTTATATTTTCTTTATTTTTTCATACCCTATTTTATAAATAAAAACTAACTTATCAAAAATAAAGCATGTTACAACATCGGCTCTAGCTAGGGACTACTTCCTCTTACAGGTTGCAGAGAACTTGTAGATCCATGTGTCTTCTCCTCGGGCTAATGGGGTCTCTGTTGAAACAAATACACACTGCATGCAAAATAAACTCTCTGATATTATACAATTATGAATGAATAGAATCCTCTCAATACTGAATATAGTGCTTCAAGTATTTCCCGTTAGCAGACAATGAGGAATACTCTCCTTCCAAATTCTATACGATGAAAGTGTTATTACCCTTAACCTCAGCAATGCTAAAAGGTCCCAAACAAAGGTTGTCAAACTTTCCATGTTTACTTTTGCCTTCTCTTCTAGCATCCCATCTTAGTACCAAATCACCTTCCCTGAAATCTCTTTCCCTAACTTCCTATCAAATAAGCTTTTCATTTTACTATGATATTTCTTAAGCTTGTAATGAACTTCATCTCTATCCTCATTTCGTTCTATGATCTTATCTATTCTTCGAGAGAAGTCATCAGGCTCTTCATTTGATCGTTGCAAAAAATTCATGACAGGAAAAGCTAAATGTGTGGGAAATATAGCTTCTTTACCATAAATGAGTTGAAAATGGGATTTACCTATCAATCTTTTTGGTGAAATCATATTGGCCCAAAGTGCATATATGAGATGATTGTCCCAACTCCTTTTGTGATCCTCCAAAGTTTTCTTTATACTTTAACCAAAATTTTTTTTGAGGACTCTGTCATTCCATTCCCTTGTAGATAGTATGGAGTAGAATGATGCAACAAGATCTAATATTTCTGACAGAACTCAATCATCTTAGTACTATTGAATGTTGTTGCATTATCTGTAACTATTTTCCTAGTGCATCCAAATCTAGACAATATATATTCTTCAATAAATTTGATCACAACAGTATCAGTTGCATTTCTGACTAGAATGGCCTCTACCCATTTGGTAAAGTAATCTGTAGTAGTCAATATCCATCTATGTTGACTTCTTGATGAAGGGTGAATTTCACCAATGAAATCCAATCCCCGTTGAAGGAAAGGTGCTTGGACTAATACTAGAACCAATGGAAGTGTTGTTAATCTCTGCTTTCCAGCAAATGTTTGACACTGTGTACAACTCCTAACCTTTCCTCCCAAGTATGCTATAGCCCTCCAAGCATAGTGTCGTCTGCAAAATTCCTACATGAAATTGATCAATGATCCCTTTTGTCTCATTTTATGTTAAGAAAAGTAAAAGGATGTTAAGAGGATCCTTCCAATACAAATTTTCATTAACAATACAGTACTTTACAACCTTCAACTTCAATGATTTACATTGATTTTTGCTGAATTCTAGTGGACATTCAAATTCTCTAAGAAAATTCACAATATCATAGTACCAATCTGATAATAAAAAAATTCATCAACGTGAATCAGAATTGACTAATCCGATGCAGAAGGTTCTTATGGATTCTCATGTGATGGGATTTCAGAAGGTTCTTGTGGATTCTTCTCAGTTGGGTTTTTAGAAGGCTCTTGTGGATTCTCCTGTGTGGGGGTTGCAGAAGGTTCTTTTGGATTCTTCTCAGCTGGGATTTGAAAAACAGAATTTATTCCTAAGATCTTGCAATTGGATTCAAGAAGGAGCTTAGCCAGGCCTTGACCTTTTACCAACTTTGCAGTATTGATGATGAGATCATACTCTAAAATATTAGTTATCCATATCCCTCTCCTTCCATCAGTGGCAAGTTGAGTTAAAAAGTTTTGACAGCACTATTGGGTACTTAAGTAATGATAGAAGAGTGGACAAGATAGACTCTAAAGGCTTTCAGAGCTTGAACTAAATAATAGGCTTTTTTTTCAATAATCTCATACTTTAGGCCATATCTCTCATTACTTTGATAAAAAGGGCAATGGGTTGGTCATCTCCATATTTATTCTTTTGCAAAAGAACGATAGCTAAGGCAGTTTCAGAGGAAAAAGAAAAGACACTAAAAAGATCAGAGTAATATGGACTAACTAAGATGGGGGCTTCTACACTGGCCTTTTTAATTTTAATGAAATTCATACCTTGCAGGGAATAGTCTATTTAACTTCATGGGTATTTTCCATCATATCGGCTATGTCCTTAACTATTTCAACATAATTAGGGATAAACCTTCTTAAAAATTTAATTTTCCCAAAGAAATATTGAACTTCCTTCTTATTCCTTGGTAGCATGAGTGCCTAAATTGTTGTGACTATTTTAGGATCAATGACTACTACTTCTTTAGAAATGATGTGGTCAAGTAGTTTTCCTTCTTGGAGTGAAAACAAAGACTTCTTGGGATTAAGAGAAATCCCAAATTTTTTGCACTTGCCAAAAACCTTTCTCAAATTCTTTAAATGCTTTTCATCAGAATTGGAAAAAAAAGTCAAATCATCTAAATAAATAACAAAAATTCTCTTGGTCTTACCCACAAATTCTAAGTCCATAGCATGTTGAAATGTAGCTCCAATGTTAGTTAACCCAAAAGGTATCCTGGCATACATGAATGTGCCCCAAGGTTTTTTCAATACACTATTTTCTTTATCCTCTGGACTAACCATAATCTGATTATATCCAAAAAAGCCATCTAACATGGAAATTCTATGGGCTCCTGAAACATTATGAAGTACTTGGTCCATTTTTGCATAATGGATAATTATCTTTCAGAGAATATTTATTCAAATTCCTAAAATCCACACATCATCTAATTTCACCATTTTTTTTTCTCACTGGAACTAGACTGGTTACCCAATCAGAATATCTCAATGGAGGTATTATTTTAGCATCAAGTAGCTTCTTAAGTTCTTTTTCAATAACAAGAAGAAGGACATGATTAATTCTCCTCAATTTTTGTTTGAAAGGTTTTTCCTCTGGCTTTAATGGAATTTTAATAAGAGATGTATCATATTTTTTTAATTCATTATAAGACCATGAGAAAACATCTTTGTATGATTTAAGGAGGGCTAAATATTTGTCTTTGGCTTCCTTTGATAGGGATGCATAAATTTTAACATTTCTGATTTCTTCAGAGTTTCCAATGTTATAAATTTCAATATATTCCTCATGTGAATCTGATAGTGGATTTTTTGGGCATCATTATCAAATAGCTTCTCAAGAGGGATTAACCCTTTTGGAATAAAATTGTTATAATTGGATAATTCTATGATCAACAATTTTAGAGTCAAATTGTGGTGTTTGATTTTCGTTGTTAACTTCAAGATTATCAAGTTTTTCTTCCTCAACTTGCAGGTTTGAGAATTCATAAATGACTTGGAAAAATGATTTTAGTTTCTTGTCATTTTTATCCTCCACAATGTCCCAGGATGATGAGGAAATCGAGAGAGGTAACCATAGACCAAGCTTTTAGTTTGGTAGCTAGCCCTACCAAACTAGAGAGGTCTCTATGATCCGAGTTGACTCAACTCCCAGATTTAACCAAGATATTTTACTTTCGTGCTGTTGTTAGAATTGCATTTAAAAGAGCATAAAGGAACATATATGCATGTTGTAAATAAGAAGGAACATGACAAGAATCAACAACATAAAACACAAGACGTTGATAATGGAGTTCGTCCCGGGGGGACTATGTCTTCAGGCCTTGGTGTCAAGATGGTGTTGGCCATTGCATTAAGTGCTGGAAAGAGTGATGATGTACATGAATGTGTTTTCTCTATCATGCAAGAAATATGCCCTCATGTAGGAGTGGGCCCACGAGATGTTCCATTGCAGGAACTCTCATTCACAAAAGGACTCCTATCAGCATGGCATAATTTCACATATGATAATAATGAATATCCTACCAACATGGCATCAAAGGGATCTCAATTCAAACCTACATGGTGACACATGAGTATCCCTTCAATATGGCGACAAAGGGATCTTAATCAAAACATGACAATAAGTACATCTCACATCAAGAACAAAACAAGATCCCACATCAAACATCAAACAGGGATCTATACAACACAATGAATCTCAAGAAAAGAGACAAAGAAGTACATGATCACACTGTATATACCTCACATCAAGGAGTTATCTGAAGAAGAGGGTGATAAACTGCTAGATCTGGCTATACCATCAATCTTGTGGCATCGAATACCATGGAAAAGATTGCTCGCACATTGAATGGTGACACCTGCACTCGACTTTGAAAAGTGGCTGAAAAATGGAATGACCAAATGGAAAATTTGATTACAACATCATATTTTTGGCACCGAATAGTGTAAAATCGACTGTCGAATTTCTGAATTCTGACAAAGTGAAAATCTAGGGCTACAGGAATATTTTAGATTCCCCCTAGATTCCTCAAAGATTCCCTCCTTCGGGTCATCTGAAGATTCACTTCTCAGATCAAAATTCTAATCTTGCTATTGAGATCCTTGCAAAATTCTGAGAAGAATAAGTATAAAGTTGGTTGCATTCTAACTCTGGCGAATTTTAGTCTCCAAGGAATCTGGAAGATTCCCTCAAGATTCTTAAAGATTCTCCTCCACTGGGAATTCACAAATCCCCTACTCAAAAGGTGAATCCAACCTCGCCATTGCGTTCCCTGTGAAAATATGAGAAAAATGACTGTAAACTTGATTACATTCTGACAAAATGAATTTTTACCTCCTAGAGAATCTTAAAGATTCCTCAAAGAATCTGCATGAGAATATTCCCTAAAATATTCTAGGCATCTGCCTCTATTTCTATGCCCAGGGCAGACCCCTCTGTGCTGCCACAACTCCTTTCCTCCATTCGGTTGTTCTGCCTCTGTGAAAATGAATTTGAAGGCTTATATGTAATTTGGTGGGCGAAGTTTACAAGAGCCATTGTTGGCTTGTTGGTTAGGTGGAGCAATAAAGGAGGGTAGGTCGGGGGATCAAATCTAAACCCCCTCAGAAATGGTGCGTATTTTATTTCTAAACATGGTTATATGTTTTTTTTTGGGTGTGAGATTTAATACGTTGGAGCCATTACAATCTGTGAGATATGGTGGGGGACATGGGTCGGGTCCACCGGAGGTGGCCTGTCCACCCCTGTATTTAATTTTTTTGTTATATTAATGTGATATACGGCTGGGCCGATGGGGGTCACGGCCCATCAGCCTTTTTTTAATTAAAATTTTGTTTTTAATGTTATGTTTTGGGAGGAGGGGTGGTGAGGGTCATGGTTCGCCACCTCAATATATATATATATATATTTATTTATTTATTTATTAATAACAAAAGGTCTTTTTTTTGGATTTTGTCTAATATAAGGGATATTAGACAAATTAAGTATCCAACAAATTTGCCCGCTCCTTGGGAGCTAGGTTCCATGTACGGGACTCGGTCAATTTGTAGGACCATTAAACTTGGCCCACATGGCAACCTTGATCAAAAATTTGACTAGCTTTATCTCCCTCATTCGAGCTTGGATTTGAGTTTATTTCACATCGTTGGAATTACGGCAATGATCACTTCGATCTGGTGCTTGTTTGGAAGCATTCTGACCACTTTCAATTTTGACCCTTTCTGAGTCCTCTGGGACTTATGCATGTGTCTGGAGCCACCTGAGTCACTCTCTTTATGAGATCACAGCCAAAGAATTGACTAGAATGTAGAAGGATTTTAGGCTAGATATGCTAGGCTTAGATAGGTTTGAAAATTTAGGGTTTTGATGTTGAACAAGGGATAAAAACTAGGGAACTGGCTCAAAAGATCAAAGGGTAACAACAATAGAAATATAAAGCAGCAAGGTACCAGTAGTTTTGTGATGGCTTAGGGTTTTTGAATGTAGTGTAGTGTTTAGAATAAATAAGAGGACTTAATGAGAATATATTAAATGAATTCATTAAGCTAGAAAGCAAATAACATATAGTGATAATTCCATCAAAATAGAGCTTTAAGGAAAGAAATATGCTTATAAAATTAAGAAAAATCATTGATGAAACTCATGAATAGAAATAAGAGATGAATATCTATCATATGAAACTATAACAGAGAAGAAACAAGGTCACAAACTCACTGCACATGAATTCCTAGATAATCGCTGTAACTGTTCTTTGATTTCTTGAAAATGTTGAAGCACAAGTTATAAGAGTTCTCTCCTCAAATGTCCAACCGTTTTCTCTAAATGAGAAATGATACATATAGACTCAAATAAATAGGTTCCCCACCTTCAAGGGTCGAATCCCTAAGTGGTGGAACGGTTTCCAAGAATCTCTCAACCAACAAGTGAGAGTGAGAAGGTCAATAACAAACTCTTCTCTTAGACTTTGATTTGAGTTTATCTTCATTAATGAGGCCTAATTTATCATAAAAACAACCTATCATGCTAATTTATTCACTATTAAATCATCAATACTTTGAACTACTGAAGTTACATCATCAATTTACCTTTACCCAAGTCGAACTAGAAAACCTAAGAAATTAGACAGTGAAATTTCTAATTAAAATCTCAGAAAATTGTAGAAGCAAAGCTCCAATTTTGAGGCCATTTTTAGGTGCCTTCCAAAATTCAAAATTTAAATTTGAAAGAATGGTAAATGCGCCTTGTCTATCTAGTTTCTAGAACATCTTGAATTTTTGAAAATGACCCATGGGAAGGCCTCCAAAAACTCATTCTCCCAAGGTGTCTCCAAAATTGCAGCGCCTGTCAAAAAGAGGGGCAGAATGCTGGTTTTTGACCCCCTTTTCTCTTTTTTCTCAAAATATAAGCACTATCTGAGAAACATGAGACACTTTTCATTTGTAGCTCTGAGGAAAAAGCGTAGCGCCAAGGCACTGCATTTCTGTAACTAATGTAATTTCTGAATTTCGCACTAAATTTCACAAAAAACCAAAAATTCTCAGAAAACTCCCAAAATTGGTCCATAAGTGCCAAATGAGGTATATTATGCTCTTAGGGATGCTTCACCAACCATATCCAAGTTTTCCCTCTCATATTTTCTTTTTAGGGTTTCCTTCAGATTGTTTTTCATTTACTTGACCTTAATGTTGCAAATCTTGTTTCTAGTTTGGTAGTGGTCATCCATGTGCCTCAATAGCTAGTTGTCCCTATTAGCCTTTTCAATAAGCTTCCATAGATGGCCATTGACTTTTCCTATCCAATATTCTTTGTCTTCGTTGATCTCCACGGCAATTTTTTCTTCAATATCTAAATCTTCATCAAGTAGATTTTGGGCTCTTTCCTTCTGCAATGCTCTTTTGAGACCCATTGTCCTAGTCCTCTTCCTTCCAACCTACTTTTCTTGATCATCATGCTCATCATTCTCTAGCACTGCTTTACCTTTGTCCTCTTACCTCATCATCTTGGATTTCTCTTTTTCCATCATTAGTTGTTTGACCTTGAGTTGACTGTTTTCTTGCTCAAGGAAAGAAATGATAAATCTGGCCCTTGCCAAATTGTCCAGGAGCTCCCTGATCTGGGAATCCTTCTCCTTGATAGCTTGTTGCAAGGTTGAATTCTCATCTACTACCTCCAAGTCAACTAGGTCAAAATCATGCTCAATTAGCTCCTCATCCTGCAAATGTGATCCCTGTTGTGTTGATGTAGAAGGCTTGGCCCTTTTCTCAACTTGAGAAGTAAACACAAGTCTTTTTCCTCTCTGGTATGTTTTGGTCACCTCAGGTCTAGGTGCCTTAGGAACCTCCTCTGATTTTTTTGATGACCCTACCTCCATAGGTTGTGTTGATGTGTCTTGGTGATGGCTTGGTGAAGTAGTCTCATGCCTCTGCAAGACCATTTCAATAAAGGTATCCCATGCTATGTTCTTTTCTGCCAACTAATGGAGGACTATAACCTTTATAAAATTGTGATGGAAAAGGATAGGTTAATGCTCTTTTTTTTTCATTTGCACCTTTTCAAACATTTTGATGAGACTTCTACACAAGTAGTTACATAGGTTAAGAGGTTTCATAGTTGTGAAGTGCATTAGCAACCTAATGTGGTATTGATACAATCTAGAAAATCTCCCCTCACAAGTGAAAAAATTCATCACAACCTTCATCAGTGGTGCATACTTTTCCAATAGGTATTTGAATGAAATGATGTGTGAATGAGCCTCTATGTAAGGTGATTTCAAGAAAGGTTTGTATTGCTCAAGGTCTAGGCTCATGCCTTTGAACCAATACTCCCCATGATTTGGTATCCCTGTGGCAAGAGAGATGGCAACAACTGAGAATGTGAAATCAATCCCTACTATGGTGGCTTTTTCTCCCTTAAAATTGGTGGGAATCCAATCAGTGAGTTGCTCATGAAAACCTACTTCTCCCACTCTTTAACAAAACCCTAGGTAGTTGACATGAGACAAAAATCACAGCGCCAACTTGCAAAGAGCTTTTGGATGCCTTCCACTAATCAAAATCACAATCTGAAGGTAGCATTACAAATATTAGGATGTATACTTATCCATAGAGTATTTAATAATGTAAAATGGCCCTTCCAAGGTTGAGAAAAATGAGTTTTCCCAAGGTCACCCAAAAAATGCAATGTACTTTTGACAAAAGCGCAACGCAAACTTGTAGAGCACTTTTGGATGCCTTCTTGGAGGAGGTTTGGTTTAAAGTGGTATGGATGGAAATATTATGATGTCTGCTACACAATAGAGTCCTTAAGCATTGCCAACACATGCTCGAAATCCTTGAAAATTTGTCTTGAAGTCCAACTTTCTAGAAGTGCAGCAACTCTCCTGTAGCAAGTGTAGTTTGGGAATTTCTCTCAAATCATAACACATGTGCATAAATTGAAGGAGGTTTTTGTTCCTTGGCCTATCATTAACAAAAAACTCTTTCACTTTTGTAAAATTCTTCTCCATTTGGTTAGAAATATATTTTGAATAGAAAATTTCCCTATGAGAAATGATGAGACAAGGTAGTGTATTGCAACATTTTCTTATTTGAAATAAAACATTACATTTACCTTTATTTTCCTTTCCCTAAGTTTCTGACTCCCTTTACCCACTGAATCACATGATGGACATGTTTTTGTTTTGACATATGGTATCATGATAACACATGGAGTGAAACCCTAGACCATGACCTAAAATGAGGAATTTAACCATTTCATGACCCAAAACATTTAAATGAAGATATGATACCTCAAAGAAGACAATGACCATGGTGAGCGATGAAGACCATGAGTAAGTTAAGGGAGCAGCAGTGACCTAGACACAATAGCCAGTGACCAAATTTTTATTTGAAGATTCACTGAAATGACAAAATTTGAGTTGACACCCTAACAACACCTTGTAAGAGCATATTTGATCACTCGTGACAGGATGAACTGACTGACACTAACATTAATCATCAAATATTTTCTAGTGCTTAAGATTCTAAGGAATAGATGGTCTTTAATTGACTTGAATTTGATACTTGACAAGAATTTTATCAGGAACTTTAAAAGAACTTGCATAAACAACCAAGGAATCTGCATGCATGTTTTGATCTCTAGGAATAGCAATAATATTGAATGATGAAAAGAAATTTTCAATTGAGTCCCAAATCTCATTCCTATAAGATCTTAGTTTGGGGTGCTTAGTTTCACACTAATTCCTAACTTGTTTGATAATAAGTTCAGAATCATTGTATACACTTAAATTATGCACCTTAAGACTTCTTCTTAATTCCAATCCTAGCAGAAAAGATTCATACTTTGCTACATTATCAGTTACATCAAGTTTAAGTTTATATGATCAAGTAATATTTTCTTTATCTAGTGAAATTAATACAATTCTAGCTCCTGCTCCTTCCTTTGAGAAAGAACCATCAAAGTACAATTTCCAAATATCAGTTTCAATGGTTTTAGGTTTGTCAAAAATGTTTTCAATAGTAAGCTGAGTATTTTGTGAATTATTAGTTGATATTTCAAAACACCCAAAGTCTTGGTCAACCACATAAATAGGATGATTCCTAGCTTTACCAAATTTACAAATAGTATTCATAAATCTAACTTCTCAATATAACCTGAGATGCTCACCCCCATATACCAGAATAGTGGCATAATACATATCCATTTGTAAGCTTCCTCCTAATTTATCACAACAATATCTTGATAACAACATTCCAAATTTGGGAGGGATGTCAGTGACTATGATGTCTAAAACCACACTTTTGACAGGGATCTGAGCTAAGGTAACCATTAAAGCTTTAATAAGTGCAAGACAAGGTACTTTCTTGGATTCAAAAATGTAAAGATCATGGTAAGTTCTAGTGACTTCTAATTGCAGCTGGTCCATGATTACTTTAGGCATCAAATTATGGGAAGCCCCAGAATCTAACATACAGTTATATAATAGGAAATCATGAATTTTTAGAGTCACATAAAAAGGTGGTACATTCTCATCTATCATGTCAAAGCTAGGACCAAAAACTATTGAGGGTTTTTCATCTTGCAGGCTTATCACATCCCCTTTATCATCAACATTGAATGACTGAATCCATTTAGAAACTTGGATTTTATACCCTGGGTTTTTTGACAGTTTAGCTAGGGGAATTGGCATTTTAACTCTTTCCATTTCTCTTTCAACATTGAAGGTTGTCAAAACAGTTTTATCAATTAGGCTTGTTTCAGCTGTTTGATTCAATGGTTGAATGATTTTTTTCTAGGTCTCGGCAAATTTGATCTAAGATTAATTTACAGTGGGACTTTTTGGAGGTCTACCAGACCCTGACCTAGGTCTTAGATCATATCTCCTATTCAATTCTGCAATTAAAAATTCAAAAAAGGCCTGATATTTAGAAATTTGATGGTCTTCTTGATCTTTAGAATACTGATTTAAAGGGTGAGAAAAAATAACATTATGTACAGATGAATGATCTAGATTATTTATATCTTCAGAAATTAAAGGTCCAATCTCATCTAGTTGTTGGTCATCAATCATTAATGGGGGTTGGATCTATTGATCATTATTCAGTCTCTACAAAATTTGAGTTTGAGGAACTCTTCTAAATTGAGTTTGAGGTCTAGCAGAAGTTTGTTGTATCGCTCTAGGCTGAGTTTCTATCTTATAAATCCTATTAGAAAGGTTTCTAAGTAATGATGTTATCTCATCTATATTTTGATCATCGTTTTTGGTTTTTGAGGAAGAACCTTCTTCATTAGCTCTCATTTTTCTTTTAGTCTTTTCAGCCTTGGCTTTGAGTTTAGATGATGTTGATCTACTAGCCTCAACTTCTATAGCGTTATTTTTCATGTCCTGTAAGGTAAGCGATGTTCTTTCTGTAAGCAGGACTACAAAGTCATCATCAAAGGCTTTGGAAAACCTAACTTTTGCTGCTGTAACTAGAGGTTTACAATCAGGAGGCAACTTACGGTAAATTTTATTGAATCATTTAATGAAATATGCCACTGATTCTCCATGGTTTATTTTACGCTCTTCAAACTCTGTAAGATAGTAAACGAGATCCTTTTTAACACCCCACTGATTCTTGAATATGGTAGTTAATTCATTCCAAGAATGAATTGAATCGGCTCTTAGTTGTCTAAACCAAATCCTAACGTTTTTATCTGAATATTGAACAAATAATTGCATATATACATCCTCATACTCTATGTTCATATTATCACCAAAATCTAAAAACACAGCTATATCATCTTCTGCAAACAAACCAGTTTCCTAGTTAAACCTTGGCAAGTGTTTCAAATACCCATCAAGAAAATTATTGAGTTGGTTGGGAAGATGCACAACAACTTACCTAGCTTGAATAATAGGTTGAAAGGCCATATTTGAAGATGAAGATGAAGATTATTCAGTAGAATAGATAGGAGATTATGTAGTGGAGGATGAAGAGGAAGATGGTGAAGCTATGGGTGAAGATGGAGGTGTAAAAGTGGGACGAGGAGAATGGGAAAGTGTAGGATCCATAAAAGTTTTAAAAGGTGTTTTAATAACTAACTTCTGAACCTCTGTTTCAACCCGTTCTTTATTTTCAAACAAAGGGTTTGAATATACAGAGAAGGTTTCTTCAGGTTGGGAAAAGTAGATGGAAATGTATAATGAGTGGGGGAGATAAAATCAGTAGGTTTTAGCTCCAATAAATGTACATCTAGTTCTTCCTCTCACATGGGTGAATTTGAAAATATTTCAGGGAGTTTGTATGATTCCAAAGATTAGACTAAGAGAGTTGACTACATATCAACTCCGCTAGATAAAAGTTCTAAAACCCTAGGTGTTAGATCAGCCAAATCTAATTCAGATGGAATAGAGCTAAAGGGATCATATGCTGAAATATCTTGAGACTATAATGGTACAGGAGAAGAAGCAGAAGCTACAAGTCTCCTTCTAAACAAGTCCTCTCTCACTAATCTCTCCGGATCAGATAAAGGAGAAATAATTTGAGAGTCATAGTGAGATATGGTATGTCTTGAAGGAGCCATATTAGTCTCTTGGAGTTGCCAGGTGAATGATTTTATCCTACAATTTCTTTTTTCACCTTAAATAAAAAGTCTTAATCGTTGTCCCAGGGAAAATACTTCAATTTTCGTCCCCAGCAATGGTGCCACTTTGATGTTGTCCTCTGAGATGACTCTAGGTCAGTAAGCCATGGCAGAGCATCTAAAATGTTTTTTTTGTTTTTAAAGTTTTTGGATGACCAATGTTATGAATAATTTGAAAACAAGTGCTTAAGCCTTAACAGTTACTAATTTGGATGAAAGGGTTGTTATTTCTCTAGCTATAGTTAATTGATTTAAAATGGGTGAATAACAATGTCTTAATGAAATATAACTTGCTAAATATCCAGATAAAATATTTGATTGGTTATAAGAAAAGAACATAGGAAAACAACGTTTCCTGTAGAACAAAATATATCTAAATGAATGCAGATGGGTGTGACAATTAATTGATGTAGAGGAGTTTATAATAACAGATAGTCTTATAAACTAGTCCCTAATTATTGTTTCTAACTTCATAGGGGATTTAAGACTGACTAATACTCAGTATGATATTACCCAGATCTCTGTATAAAGACTTAAATACATGAAGAAAGACATAATGAAATAAGGACATATGACAAACTTACTAGGAGACAAACTATGGAAGCAAAATTCAAAATCCTTTCATTAACTTGAAGAAAATATCCAACTTGGTTACAATTTTTTTCTCAAATCTCATCCAAGGGTTCAACCATGAATAACCCGAAGAAGGATTTATTGATACAAAAAGTTCTTCTAGATATTTTCAAAACAAAAATACAAAAATAGTACTAAACTATAGGAATTTCAAAACTTATAAGTGTTGGCACTATCCTTTAGGAATTTGTTGATGATGTGGCCCCCAAAAAGTGTTGCCTAGTTGTCTTTTAGTTGATGATGAAAGTTACTTGATAACTTCAAAGAAGTTATCCATCTATCTTCACTTGGTATAGAAAGATTTAGAAATTTCCTGTAAAATTTATCAACCTCGGTGTACTTATGAAAAGTGGGTTTATTTACAAAAATGTGTTTAATCTCATGCTTAATAGTCAAGTCAAAATCTAAAGCTTCTAACATTTGTTTTCATGTAATATGACCCTTTATGCCTGCAAAACTTGCTTTATCAGTTGCTATAGTATAAAGATTTTGGCAGTATTCTTCCAAACTGATCAACCTGTCATTTGGGGCCACTAATCCTAGCAGTCCTCTCTGATTGAGTAAATTAAACTTAAAATGAAACCTTTGAACATAAGTCTTCAAGGTTTGGCACTTAGTTTCTAACTGAGTCATAAGGTTATTTTTCTGCAAAACCTTCTTTATCTCTAGAATGGTTTCTGTTCTGTCCAGAATCTCAATCTGCTCCAACTCGACCCTAGATTTTGAATTAAGAACTTTGATCATGTTTGTAGCTTCACTCGGTTTGTCTTTAAGAAGTTTCTTAACTTCATCAATAGCTATCTGACATCTGTTTATAAGTTCCTCCTTCTCAAAAATGATTTGAATGGAGGGCCATACTTCAGTTATGGCCTGACTAATATCTGCCCAAATGCTTTCCTTGTCTTGAGCCAAGGTTTGATCCATTAATCACTCACTCTGCAACTCTTCTATCCTTCTAGTCAAACTGTGGGTCTTTTGAATTTCTTCAACATATAGAGTTTCATTTTTTATCGTCTGAACTTCCAGATTCTTAAATTTCTTATGAAGCCTTTCACTTTCTTATTTCTGGTGAGTTAGCTCCTCTAATAGTTTGTTCAAATCTCTTGTTGTTGATGTATATTCTGTTGTGGCTGATGTTGATTCCCCTGTTCTTCTAGACACTGTAATAGGAATAGTTGTGATGGGGGCTATTGGCTAACTGAGCATATTTCTCTTTTTCCTTACTAAATTTCTCAATTTTCTCCTCCATGGTATTTATCTGTACATTTTGCTCAATGATTAGCCTAAGCACTTCTTCCTTGTGATGTTCACCTTCTGCTATCTCCTTGGTCTAAGGGTCTTTTGTAGAAGGAAGTTTGAGCTACTTCCTTAATGTTGGTATATATGCATTTTTCCTTTTGATAATATCTTATGTATATTTAACATCAGAAAGTTCATATCCAATTTTAATCACTAAGCCTTCTAATGACTTGACCCTATTGTCCTTTGCTAAAGATGATACCTTTTCAATCTTCAATTGTGACTACACATTTGACAGAGCAGTTATGATTTTTGACAATTCCATAGCAGTATTAGTCATGGTAGAGAAAATAATCTCACCAGACTCCCTATGCATATCCATTTAATCAATTGGGAGTATTTGATTAGCATCAAAAGAAAATATAGTCTTCTTGTAATCAAAAGAAGCCTTGGGAAAAGGGACTTGAGCCTATAAAAATGCCATTTTCATTCTACCCTTTTCGCTGTCAAAAGTTGTCAACAACTTGAGTTGTAAAGTAGAAGTCTGCTTCCAAAACTATGCATAAACATTTTCCTTTAAAGCTTCATTCTTTTGCTTAATTTCAAGGAAAGTAGTGAAGATGTTTGGCTCCTCTGTTTCACTTGCTCCTGTAGATTAGGTGATTTCTAACAAATTCTATGAAGCTAAAGAAGAAGATGGAGTAGTGATTATAACTTCTTCTACACCTATAGAAACATGTGAATCGTCCACATTGATGATGATAGGCTCCTTCTGACCCTGAGTAGTAATAGTGCCTTTGGAGTCAATTCTTGATTTATTTTGATAATGAATGAATTATTTTTCTCCAATTGTTGATGATGGAGATCCTTCTCTGGGCCTCTTGTCCTGCATGGTGTGAGAAGTATGAGTCTGAAGAGTAGACGGAGGTAAAACCTTCTCTTTTGCTTCTTGAAGAGTACTCTCCTCCCACTATTCTTTATTTCTATACTTCTCAATCTATAGTCTTGGTGTATGATTGTAAGGTGTGGTTTTGAGTTCCACCCTTAAGTTTGAAATAATACTGAATGGGTCATAAGACTAGGTGAAGCTCGGTTGGAAACCCATCTGTTTGAGTATTGCATCTGCTTCTAAACCTGCTGATCTAGTATTACAAATGAATGATCCTACCTGTGACTTTATCTTAAACTGAGATTTCCTCTTCCCTGAAATAAAATGAAGTTCATCCATATTAATCATTTTCCTAATATATTCCAGAGAGAAAATTCTCATTGGAACATATTTGGGCAATTTATATGGAGCCAATTCACAGCCATATACTCTAATCTCTATATAGTTCTGGTAAAGATACCAGTCTCATGTTCTAGCTTGATCACTGAGATGCAGGATCCTTTTGATTTCTATATTGATCCTAGGTTCACTCTAGCTACTGAGAAGCTATGCAACTAGGTGAGTGAAACAATCAATGAAGTATGAAAATATGAACTTAGTTGAGTTCTTCCTAATCGATGAGGTCCACTATGTGACTGCTTGATTCACTCACTGATCATCCTTCTTATGTAGAACAATAGGTAACTTGTCTCCCTGCTGAAAAATAATCATATGTACTAGCACAGAGGAGTATTTAAACACTCCTTCAGTAGTAATATTCAAAAATTTCTCATACATAGTTTCAACCAATAATTCACTTTAATTATACATGAAGGAGGGTTTGTTTTCTTTAGAGGAAATGGATAGATAACCTATGATAACTTCATCTACCCATTGATCTATTTGGTAGCCTAACAAGCAAGAAAATAGGGAAATGTTGTGTTTATATCTCTCAGGGAACATGGATTCTAAATAAGGCAGATTCTTTTAGGGAGCTCAACATCTTTGGGAGAAAGATCTCAGAAATTTGAGCTCTTTGAGGGAAGGTGAGCTAATGATATAGGCATATTAATACTGCAGTGGAGAAAAAGATAAGGGAATAATTTTCAAGGATCAGAAGTATCTTGCTGATAAGTTCTCAGTGATAGATATCAGAATGCCTCCATTCTCAGCTGCCAAAGTTCTCTGCAAAGGGTTATACTTAGCTTGGCACCACATTACTAGATCAGGAAAAAAATGGGTTTGAGGAAAGATGTACGGGGGAAAAATGGATTCCCATAGATTTATATCATCCTCAAAGTAAATATAGGTATGTTTAAGCCAATTGTGTAATTCGAACATGTCGAATTCACATTATGTGTCTACGATTTTAAAATACTAGTCAGCCAGTGGAATGTGGTCCAGGTCTAAGGCATCGCAGGCTTTTGGGTTTTCCAGTAATGAAGAAGAATTGGTAGATGGTTTACCTACTCTCTTAGGAGCCATGATTACATAATTGTAATGAAGAATAACACGAAAAAGGAGTAGAGATACCTTAAGGTGACGCGTACTAGAAGTAAGCTCAGAAGTGTCATATAATTTGAAACTGAAACAGTGAAATCAAATAGTGAAAAGAGCAGTTTAGGAAAATAGTCATAATGGGGAGAGGGGATTGTTTATGTTGGGATTAATTTACCATTACGGGAAAGTCATTATTGATCAGGAGAATGGGAATTTAATGCAAAGGGAGAGCAGTAATGGGAGGAAATGGAGAGCAGCAATGGATCGGGACACGGGGCATGGAACTGTTGGAGACAGAAGGCGTGGGAAGATAACTGTTCACACGGTATGGGGAGGTGCGCAAAACTAGAAGGTAGATTTTGGAAGGGGGGTGGTAAGCGGTACAGAGTGAGGGGGTGCAAAACATAGAGGATGTGACACATAGTGGGGGGTGCAAAACATAGAGGATGTGACACATAGTGGGGGGTCTGTACATGTAAAACTAGTTTTCGCACCCCCCCATCATTATCACATATCATAGAGAGGGGGTGCGAAGTGGCTTCCCTGCCATTGATCTGGGTGGGGAAGGGGATCGCTGTTGATTTGCGCTTGAACTTTATTGCTTCATGACAAATCACTTTTGTCGTTTATTGACTTTGACTAAAATGCATATGAATGTTTATTTACAAAATTAATAATCTTTTTAAAGTTAATTAGGTCCTAATTAAAAATTAATCTAATTTTGGCGCATTTAGAGTAGCAGCCATTATTTACCTAATTCACTTGTAATCCTATTATAGTACAACTTTGACCAAATTTTGAGCATATTAGGCCATTAATTTATCCTATTCTATCCTATCTTCTAGTGTTCAACCAATATTAAATAGTTCGGTGAACTTATTCACTAATCTAAAACAAAAATTTTAATGACTTGATCAAGATTAAATTGTATGATCCAAATGAGAAGAAAAGGTTGTGGCATGTAAATATGTTGCACAAAAAACCTTGATTTATTACAATGCAATTTATTTCTAGGAAGTGGCATTTAAATAGGCACACTTATACAAATTTTGATTTTCTTTTGATGGGGTTTTATTTCATCTCTTTTTTTTTCTATTTTTTTTCATATTTCCATTTTTTTCTTTATTTTTTTTTCATACCCTATTTTATAAATAAAAAACTAACTTATCAAAAATAAAGCATGTTACAAAAAGAAGGAAATGGATCTATAATTGTTTCACTCAAATTCTATAGAAAAAATACAAAATTTGATCTAAAACCCATGACCTATCTTTTCCTCATTTTCGTTTTTCTTCTCTCCTTTTTTTTAATAAGTTTTAAAAATATTTAGATAAAAAAAATATGGAGAATTCAATCGATACAAAATCAACTCAAAAATAAACAAAAATAAGGGATAGAGAAAATAAATAAAAATCAATAGAAAATTATTCAAAAATTTAGCAAGTTAACAATATAGAAAAGACAAGGATAAGCTCGCTAGGGATTTCTCCCAAGTGGAGTCGACAATGTTTTTACCTCAACAAATTCTCGAGAAGAAAGGAATTATTTCTCCATATGTCTTTACCTTACATCCATTAATAGGTGTGTGTGGAAATGTGTGTGAATACTCTATATCTAATACAAGATCATACAAGACATCACATCGAATCAATGGATGGACAAAGTATCTGATATCCTCTTAGGTTGGTGAAGGTTCTGGATCCTGATGACGGCCTTGAAGATCGTTCTTCAACTCAACGATCTTGCTCCTAGCTCCTTCGATTCAAGCCCCTTGGGATATTGATGACCCCTCCTCTATCCTTGCCAAGAATCCTTACATTATATTACAACAAGATATTGATTCTCTCACATCTAATGGAAAGTTGGTAGGAATCCACCAACTCAACTGAGTAATATTCTCTATATCTCTTCCCTTGAAAGGGCCTCACTATATAGAATTTTTTCCAAACTTAGGAGGAAGTATATAGACACGTAGGTCCATGATATGTTAGTATATGGCATGTGAATTGATTGGATACAACGCATGGATAGACTTTATGGCATGTGAAAGAATCAAGTACAACTCATGTACAAGTTTCATGCTCAGTTATGAGATTTTCCCAACTCACTAGTAACCTTATTCTCAATTATGAAATAATTATTATTTCATAATTATGAAATTGTGACAAAACAATTATGAAAATTTACTCAATTATGTAATTTCATCCCTATATCATCTAATAATTTCCTTGTAATACCCATATAAGTGAAATAAAGAGTGGATGGGAATGCATTCTAGCCAGAAATTGAGGTAAGTTGAGCTAGGGTGACTCACTATAGTGCAGTGGAAAATAGGGTTACAACACTCACTGTCAAGCATAACCCAGGGATTCATATAGATGTGTATGAACTCATGGTCATTGTTAGAAACATATGGAACACCATGTTGCAACCATGGACACAAAGTTGGGTTTCCACATTCCTAAAGGTTGATGATTCTAGGGATATACTAAAATCATATCATTATCAAGAGCTACGAGAGGACATAAAGAATGAGTTTTCTCATGAGCTAGTATAACTCCTTGATTATGGCTATCAAGAAACAATGGAGGTATAGGGACTTATCAATAGGGTGGCTTGGATTGGAAAATTTAGTGTCAATATTAGTACTAGAAATTAAACACTTGATTCTCTCTAAGGGTGACACTTCATTGGATGACTAAGTAAATTCGATCTATCCCAATTCAATATTTTGTTTGTGAAGCTCTGCTAGTTCTAGAGTAGGGAGAATAGAGGTATCTTGAGGAAAATCATCCCTTGGATTATCATTTTAATCCATGACATCTAAGATGGCTCATTATGAAGGGAACTTGTCATTGAAGGAGTCGTGTGAAATAGGTGGAGTGACAACTTGTGTGGGAAAAGAATATTGATCATATTCGATATTAAGATGGATTTTTTCATTAGTTTTAATAGGTGTTGAATGCACCACTAAAGAGAAAATATATTTTGTTAAAAGTGCCATATGTTCACCATACAAGTCAACATTTGAAAGAGATGGTACCACCCAAGGGTTAAGAGACCAATGGGATCCGCTAGTGTTGGAAAAAATCATATGCATGGGAGAAATAGGGGTATATGGAATATCGAGTGGTGGAATAGAAAAAAAT
Organism: Pinus tabuliformis; assembly: GCA_031772625.1. Classification (NCBI taxonomy): domain Eukaryota; kingdom Viridiplantae; phylum Streptophyta; class Pinopsida; order Pinales; family Pinaceae; genus Pinus; species Pinus tabuliformis. The sequence goes on along the minus strand of CM062807.1, from coordinate 491,031,584 downwards.
TCCATTAATGATGATATCTTAAACAATCTCACACCGACATTGTCATATCCTAAATGGTTACGTCCAACAAATGGCACCATGGTTCTCGTAGTGATCAATGTGGTCATTGGTGTACAATAATCGAGTTGATCAATAATAATGATCTTTTATTTGTGGGGAAACTAAAGAGTGGAAATGATGGAAGACATGACAACATTCATAACACAAAACTAGCTACAACTAAGGACCATATTATACCCAAGAGGTTTGTAAACAACTTCTACATCAATAACAATGGTTTTTCCTCTAGCCTAATGGAAAATGTTGGAGCAACACCCTAAGGTAAGAACATATGGCCATAAAAGGCCTGAAGGGTAGTACTTGAATAAATAAGTGTTGGAGAACCAATATATTTCTAGCATGTTGAGGCCATGATAAAAGTGGAGGATCCTTCATCCACTAAAGTTTAACACATAGTTTTGGTATTAATATGCACCAAGATAGAAAAGGAGAGCTTATGGGGTAATCAATACTGACTAACATCAACATTAAACATAATTAAATTTGACTCTGAGGGATAAACCCCTCTGATAGTTGTCAACAAGGCTTTGCATTACATACGATAGCTTTGTAAAACCTACATACTTGACATAACACATGGTGCTTGGGCTAGATCCTCAACAATATTATAATTCTTGCAAGCCCTAAGATTATGGTTTTGTATTGACACATGGAGAACACCCTTACGTGGGTGAAACACTAGCTCCAAATTCTTTTCTAGCATGGTAATTCCATTGAACGAAGTCCTAGGAGTCTCATAATTTTTCACTCTCATAGAGAATTTCACTTTCTTATTGAACATAAGGATATGTGATGAGCCTCTATGAAATTTTTGTTCTCCCATACCCCCAGGTGGAGGAGAAGAGGTGTTGTAACCACTTATTATTGTGGTTGGCTGGGGAATGGATGTGTCAAGATGGAAGGTTGTTGGCCAGTAGTTGGTTTTGTGAGAAGTTGATGAATATCATCCATATATGGAAATTGATTAGTAAGTTGGTAACCTTGAAAAATATTGTAAGTAAATGTGTCTTTACATAATTGTTCATTTATGCCTTCACCCATGTTAGGTTGGGTTTGTTGAACTTACTATGTACTTTCCATCTATTTAGTGTTATTTTACTATTGTTATAAATGTTGTGATTATGCTATGTTTAATGCTAAGTTTCAGATATAATGTTAAGTTGATTCGCAAAAATATATGTTTCCATATATTGCACAAACACAAGTAATAATATATGTTTACGCGAGGATAATCTTAATTGTATGGTAATGCTAGCTAATATCTAAGACAAGTTGGGAACCAAGTCAGTAACCTAGTTATAGAGGCACGTAAGTGCCTGAATGATTGTCTAGGGTTGCGTGAAGGGCAATCAAGTAACTTTGTGGAGGTTATGAAAGATGGAAGAAGAAGTACATAGATAACAACTATCTTAGGGTGAAGAAACTTGGTTTCTGCTATGATAAAGGAAAGTGTTCCCTCTACGACCAAAGGCAACCCCTCTAGCCCTAGAGTGGATCTAGTCACAGCAAAGACAAAACAACAATCGATTCCCTTAAATAGTCATAATTGGAGGCCTACCTCAAACCGGCGGTTGATGGAGTTTTTGTTGCGCTGCTCCAGCTTCCGTTTCTTTCTCTTTAGTGAGCAATCAACCTGAAACACCATAAGAAAACAACATAGCATGTAACTGAGAACAACAATGATCTATTTACTTATAAAGTCAAGAAATCATAAGCTATCAAGTAAATTGTACACAAGATATAGGAAATCATCATTGATTGTATTAAAATGAATCAAGTGTAAAGCTTACAACCAAGTCTTGACATTGGAAGCCTTCTCGGAGGGTCTAGCTAGTATGTTTCTTCAAGCATTCACTCTCAAGAACGGGTCTCCCAAATAGGTGATATCTCTCTCTCACTCACAAGCTCTAATACAAGGTTAAGGCACTCCACAACCTCTTACCAAACTATTAGCAATCCCACACTTTTCACACTCACACCAAAGCTATCTACTTAGTTTCAAAGCAAACTCAAAAGAACTAGCCAGCACTGCCCAACTAAAGAACTAGCAGATCATCGCAATGGTAAGTGATTTTATAGGAGAAGGATTCCCCATGAAATGAGGGAGAGGGAGCTTATCCTTAAGGGGGGTTGCACAAGAGGCAGAACCACCATCCCACAGGAGGAAAGGTGACCCAAACTGACCCAACAACCAGCTCTAGAAACATCCAGAAGGTCGACTGTTTGAACTAATTCACCAAATCTGGATCATCGCAAGTCATGAACTAGGGACTAGCGACGACATCGCAAGGAGGCAATGCATTTGGACCAATCGTCGCGCATTTTAAGGGTTTACTAGCGACGATGTAGGAACTTAGTAAAAAAGGGTCAATATTCAACATTAGAGAGCATTTGCTTAATCTTCTTGCATGAGTGGGAAGATATGGACATGTTTATTTGATGTATGACACAGCAAAGGGACTAAGATGAGGATAGTGACAAATTACTATGTAACAGATGCCCCCTAAAGCATGAAGCTCGAGAGAGTGGGGGGGGTGAAATGCTTTACGAAATCATCGGAACTAGAGCACCATCTTGAAGAACCTACAGGTGCAAGTAAAATTGATATCTCTAAGAGTGAAATACATGTAGTATAGGCATGGGCGCGACCGTCCAAAAGACATATGAATCTTGGTCTGTGGTATGGACGTAGCCACCCAGTTGATAAGACCATATATAATGACAAAGGTATGGTCGCAGCCATCCATGAAGACTCAAGTATGGTCACAGTCATCCAATCAAAGGGTCATGTATGTAATCACGAACCAATCCACGTAGCCCAAACATATGTAATATTAGTTTGGGGTCTTGAAACCCTAACCGATCATAGTACAAATTCTAGCATGCAAATAGATGTGCCAAAATCGAGCATGATAGAAAATCGCTTGATTACCAGTCAATGATGAAAATGGTTAACAAGCGCGAGAGAGACCAACAATAATGCCAATGGCTCTCAAGGTACTGCCAGTACAATCCACTAAGTGTGAAAATGTGCTGAAGTCAAACACTTGTGGATTCACCCAATCGAAGACCAATTATGAAATTCTGCCATTAGGTGCAAAGAACTTGCCATTGAGGCATGCAAGCTCCAAGGTATCGAAAAGGATCTCTAGATCAACCTCCTGGATAATGAGCTGATGTCGATAGGAGATGGTCTTTCACAAGAGGGCCATAATGTTTCCCCCATCAATGACACGAGACGAGGAACAAGTGGTAGATGGTGAAACAAAGAATCAGAGGAGGAGGTAAGGGTGTGAACTACAGAAGGATTATACTCTTGAACATATCAGCAACACGACTTCGGAATGTGGCAGCATTTTGGTACCAAGAGATCGAAGATCTGATGGAGACAACATGGATCAGATGGAATGAGGCAAAATGGCAACCCAAAACCCCAGACGACCAATGACGATGTGAGGATATCCCAACTCGACGAGAAGCAAAAGTGTCAATGTTCAAGAGTGACTAGCTGTTGTAGGTAACCAATGACGAATTCCAAATTTTCCCCCACCATTGCTGGTGAGTACCCCAATTATTGTTGAAAATGAAGCTTGAAGGGGATAGCATATTCTTGTGATATAAGTTTGACCTTCGGATGAATCCAACTTAGTAATATTTTAATGAGCCCTAGGGAGGAGAAGCTTGAGTCTCGTCATGGTGACGAGTCCAATTTCGTCAGGGTTTAATGAGTCTGACACAGGTAAAACTCGAAGTCTTTTTCATTTTTAGAGAGTTTGAAAAAGACATGGAAAAGAAAACTCCAAGGGGTCCTTTTTCATAAATTTGTGTCCCTCGAGCCCAAAAAAATAGAAAACAATACTCGAGAGAATTGCTTGACCATTACGACCAAGGAGTACTTTTCGTAATTAGTGTTCCCGATCCGAAAAAGTAAAAAAGTGATCAGAGACACGACGTTTCATAACCAAAATTGAACTTCAAATGACAAAAGCCCGACCATCTTTTCGCATTTATACAGTCAGAAAATAGCTAAAAGTGGATCGCCTTTTTATTTTGTTTAACGAGTCAAAAAGGAAAAACTTGGCAATCTTTTCATATTTTACTAGTTAGAAAAGAGCTTAAAGGTGACTCGTCCTAGAGGAACGACTAGTATAAAGGGTAGCAACTAGTTTCGATAATGGTGGAACTGCTCAAAAAATGTAATGGTCAAGAGGTTGGCTAATAAAACCACTCATCACTGCGATTCCTCAGGAAAGGAAAAACAACCAAGTGAAAGCATATGATCGGCCAAAGATATGGTGGCGGTGGAAAAACTCGGCAATATTTTCATATTTACGAGTTAGAAAAGAGCTTAATGGTGACTCGTCCTAGAGGAATGAGTGGTATAAAAGGTAGCAACTGGTTCCGACAATGGTGGAACTGCTCAAAACATGTAATGGTCAAGAGGCTGGCTAATAAAACCACTCATCGCTATGGTTCCTCAGGAAAGGAAAAACAACCAAGTGAAAGCATATGATTGGCCAAAGAGATGGTGGCGATGGAATGAAACAACCAAGGCTCATCTAGCAGAATTTAGCGAATAAAAATGGAAATCACGAGATGTAAATCGAGTATGGGTTCATTTTTACACAAGCTTGAACCATGGAGAACACTGCTTGGATTCAGTTTCATGTTTACACAAGCTTGAAACGAAAAGCTATGCTTGTTATGAGTTCGCATGCCCCCAGCATAATGACGCAAATCGAGGTACATGCCCCCCAAGCTTCATTGCATTCAATGAGGTGGATGGAATGAAGGTTCACTTTCGAGATCTTGGAAAGACTCCACTTGCATTTTACGAGATCTTAATCAAAGACTCGATTTGGAAAGGGAGGTGTTTCATTTTTTATTGAGGTTGACACAGTAAAATAACTATCCTCATAACCCAAGAGATTTTCACTGGATGGAAGAATCACACTCTGGAAGGAACACATGTCATTAGACACCAATGACAGATCAGGTTCAAATGTCCCCAGTACATGACGTACGAGATCATCTGCATAATCATCAACAGAGGCGGAGATGGAACGGGTAGCCACATAATTGACCTATGGCAAAGAAGGTACTTCTTGTGGATAAGAACCGATGGGGGATGATGGTGGTACAGGAGGCACTGAGTGACTAAATAATGACAATTGATTGATAGTCACCATTCTTCCATTGTGCAGAAAACAAACCACACAGAAAAGTGAAGAAACAAGAGCCCCCATGGCATAAATATAGTCACGTCCAAGGAGAAGAGTAAAATCTAAAGCACCTTGGACAACCATCACGTCTATATAGATGGTTTTTCCTCCCAAAGTAACAGGGAACTTTGGAAGGATCCATAAAGGTTTACTGGTTCCTCCATCAAATGCCAACAGATTCTGTGTGATCGGCACAAGCTGTGGGGAGCCCAAAGCTTGCCAAGTAGTGAAAGGCATGAGGCTAACTGACGCACCCTCATCCAAGAGAGTTCCAGGTACTGCCTTATCATAGGCATGTACTGTACTTTGGAAAGGCACATAATATGGAAGGCGAAAAGCAGTCAAGTGACTCCAGTCGAACGAAATGACCAAACTACTTGGTGGGGGTATCATATGATTTCCCCCATGCTCTAAAGGAACCAAAGGACTCTCTGAATCAGCTGGGATAGGAGGGTCGTTCTCAGACTCAGGATTATATGAAAAGATGAGAAGAACATGAGCAGTATAATCATGATGTTCTTTAGGAACAGAGTGGACCACTGGTGGCAAATCCAAGTTGACACTCTTTCCGACCAATGGTTGGTCAGAAATAGGTTGAGGATAGCCAGGTTCAAGAAGAGGAGGATGGACAAGAGAAGAATCTAAGTCAATCTCTTTGTCAACTGGGAGAGGGTCTAAAGAGAGCCTCTGATAACCAAATGGAAGTGGAGGCGAAGAATTTGTAAGACTTTCCAAAATAGCTGAAGCTTTATCCATGAGCAGACAAAGGTGAAGGGGACGGTTGCCTTCACATAGCCTACAGGGGAATCGAATCTTCCCTTTCTTCTTACCACTGCCAATTGAGGATTGAACATTGACATGAGCTTCATAGGATGATGAGGGATGAGCTAGATCATGAGACTAGGACAATCATGAAGAAGATGGTCACCCTTGCACAATTTACAAGGAAGCGTAACCTTCCACGGAGGAGCAGAAGGTGTTCCGACCTAAGATGTATTCAAGTAAATACTTGCACAAGTGGCCTCACGCTTATCGGACTTCTTCTTCTTCTTCTTCTTCTTCTTAGTCTCCTGGTTACTAGATGTGGAACTTTCACCAAGTGAAGCAGGAGATGCAGGTGAAGAAACAGGGGAAGAAGGCGTAGGATCAACCTTGGAATCATCGTGTCTTGATGTAGACGAAGGAGACGGTGGAACATGAGTCATCAAACTTAGGACCACTCAGGTTGAAAACAACCAAATAGGCAGACCGATGGTTAACCCAGGCAAAGACAATGTTGCCATGTATGGAGCACCGACATTTCCGCGAAGTCTATGTGCCTCCGCGAAGGTTTTTTAGAATATGCCTGTATCCATCTGGACAGGTGCACACGTGGATCGTTCTGTCGAGCAATCTTGTCTATTAACCACATCTGAGGCTTCCCAAACCATATGCATATCATTCTCCTACATTTGTGCCAGTCCTCAAAGCTTCCTTGGTGCGTTTCCCACCACCTTGAGGGCGTAGCTCATAGTAACCATTTCAAAGCCTCGAAGTGTTGTTGTTCTGGCCCCTCCCTTTCAAATCTATTCACGAATTCATCTACCACGCTTAACCCATCGTACATAGGCAGATACCTTACCTCTGTTGATATGTAGCACAGTGATCTTGTCATCATGTTGTAGTTCAGCGTGGTTACCTCGTGTAACCAGTTCTTCCATCGTTTTATCTCCTCGTCAAAATCCAATGTACAGGAGCTTTCGTGCTCCCACGAGATTTGTCCATCCAGGGTTGGATTTACCCAGTTTTGCTCTCGCAGGGTTCCTAATAGCGTGAGGTAGGGATTGTTGTGATCAACAACCTCTATCACTTCAAAATCTACCAGCACGCTCACTCCTTCAATATCAATTGTGATCCCCTACAAACTTGGCATAGGTAGGATATTTTTCTCGTTCGCCATTCACAGCTGGATAGGAGACCATTGCAGCGTAGGCCTTCCCATGCGCTCCCATGTCTGCTTCGGCAAAACGTTCGCATCTAATCCTAGGTCCAAAATCACTTGGTCCATCTCATATTCTCCAATCTGCGTGGTCAATCTCATCTCCCTTCCCATCCTCGTCGCATGCTTTCCGAGCTTCTGGACTACACGCGGTTCTCCTGGCGTGGTCCCAGTGCATCTATTTATGAGTTCCTACAACACCTTTATAGCATTGCTGTCACAAAGTAGCTTCATGCATGTTTCCAGGAATGTTGAGAGCATCGATGCATCCATTTCCGGCTCCAGTCAGTCTTTTCTTCCTGAAGTGGAGGCATCAGTGAAGCTCTTCCTGGCTTCCACGAAGGTTTCCTTAGCGCGCTCCAAATCAAACTCTGGGTCTTCCATCGAAGCCTTGTGAACCCAAGCACTCTCTTCAGGCTACTTGCCTTTGTCATCCCCTATCGTAATTCCACTTCGGAGCACAATATTCACATTAGGGTCTTCCTCGTGCAGCTCAGACCTCATCATTTGCAGGTTCTGAGTCAGGGAAGGTTGGAGCACTCCTTTATTGCGCAGCCACGCTATTAGTGTGGGACAATCCTCCATCTCATGATCAAACAATGTATAATACAAGCATGATGGATGCGTCAGATTCATACAATCGTGGGCATAATGTCCTGGCCCTCTACAATTGTAACATATCAGTTGTCCGTGACCTCTTCCAGGTCCTCCTCCACCTTGGCCTCATCCGTGCCCTTGAAATCTGGTTCACGCCATCCCTGCGTTCTAGTCAAGGGGTCATGTTTCAGCCTAAACTATGTAGGTAGGAGTCCTATCCATCATCAGCTCATAACTTCTATAGGTGCACTCATCATGTCCCACCGATCTACAAAAATTACAGAACAACTGTTGTGAATTCTGCGTGTACTTCTGCAACAAATGGTAGTTGTCCATAGCATGCTTTCCTCCTATTTGAAAAATTGTGCACCACAATGCAGACATCATGTTGGGTCTTGCTTGTGCTTCCTATCTCAATGGCATTGGTACTCCTCCTGCGAGGTAATTCATGAACACCGGGCAGTGGTCCTTGTCATGTCCTTGACCCTTGCACTTTACGCACCATACCTAATCCCACACTTCTGGCTGAGCTATCCTATCTTGCTTCAGACTCTGCATCTCAAGGCACAAGTTTTTCATCTGCGCATGAATCTGTTGAACTCCTAGGTTGGGATCCTGTATCTGGGTCTCGTATAGTCTCATCGTGATATCCAAGGCTTCTGCCTAAGTTGTTAGCCTCTGTTGTGACAATGTGTTCCTTAGACGCTACGTTAACGATGCTACAAACCATTTGCAGTGTTTTCCATCCGCCAACGTCATGTTAGCTTCGCGAATTGTGCACTTCAGTCTCTGATCCAACTCCCAAGGGGTCTCGCCTGGTAGCATCGTGATCTCCTTGAACCCTATGATCAACTGCGTCTCTGAATTCAGCCTACTAAATTCTATTTTCAACGCAGTTTGGATATCCGTGATCCCCACATTCGGATTGTCATTGGAATTCTTAATGTACTAAGTCAGCGTGCAATCCTGCAGAGCATTGACCAATGTTGCTTTCTTTATATTGTCATCGGTGATCCCTATGCTTCCCATACAACTTTGATCACAAACAAAAACTGGTCCAGATCTTCATTTCCTATGCCCTTGAACACCAGAAACTTTATCACGCTTTCCATATTAACTCGCGGTGGTGGCAGAGGTGGTATGGGCGAAGATGGGGGTGAAGACGGTGAAACTAGTGGTGGTATGCATGGAATCCTCTGCCTTATGAAATTGATCACTTCTTGGTGAGACCTTCGTGAGTTCTTCCTCATCCCCTCACGGATGTGAAATCAAGGGACTAGTTTCTAGTTCTATACTACCTTCATTTTTGTAGATTCTCCCACTTCGCATAGCCCCAACCATCAATTTATTCGCATAACCTGCTTTTCACACAGTAGCATTTTAATCCAAGTGTTCAAAGACATAACGTACTTACCTCGTGGTCCTTTGAAGAAGCATCATTCTGCCTTGCTATAGCTCACTGAACTATCTACTCCGAACTCAATGATGAATCCCCCTATAATTCGATCGAGCTAGTGATCAACAGTGTGTGCGATCTTATCCTCCGATGCTTCCAATCTACACACCAATTCTGGAGTCCACACAATAGGTCTGTCGAGCTTGTACCTTCCTTGGCTATTTACTAACTTCATGATCCACTCGTATAGCTCAGTTGGGAAGGATGCAAAGAAAATTTCATGGATCTCTGTGTATAAGTAGCAGTCTAACCACTCTTCTTTTGATAGTCGTGGATTCTTGTTCTCCTGCGTCACGAACTTGTGAATCTTCCTATACAAACAATCTTCAATTCCTTTCTTAAATTCCTATGATATGACATCAGACATCTCTATTCAAATCCCAGTTTCGGCAACAGAACCATTTGTTGGCTTGTTGGGGTCTGACCCAGGTTTAGAGTTAACTAGCCAAATAAATCCCTATACTACTGGCCCTTTTGACAATAGTCCGCGGGGGAGGTCTCACCCGAAGTAGTATGGGGGGGTGATAGAACTAGGTTTCCGCACCCTTGAGATGTATGAGGGGTTGATTCAGTCCAACTGGTAGTCCCTGCATGCAGGTTACATCGCGCACCTCCCTGGCCTTTGCATCCTGATATATTTGTCTTCGCGTAGCCTTAACCAGGCGATGTGGGGCTTCCGTATTTCTCGAGCAGTGCTCTACACTATTCCCCTAAGTCACACCTGAGATCTTACTTATCTTCTTACACCAGTTAGTTACCTTCGCGTAAATGGATGCCATTATATACGACATTCATATGAGTTTGCACAACAAATAAACAGTAAACTTGGAATTCATACCCAATAATACAGAAAATAGGAGAAGATACAGAGATTTATGATAAAACTTCTCTTTATTAATACTTCCAATGGTTACAGACTCGACCTGCCCTACACACTTAGCTGTAGGGGTCCGCACACTCAGCTGCGGACTTCTAGGCCTCTGCGCACTCAGCTGCAGAGCCTTTTCCTACTCTACAACCCAAAGACATGATTTACACTTTGACGCAATCAATTCCTTAGACTCATCATGCTTAGATTATTTTCTACACTTAGAGCCTTGCTCTATTTATACAATCCCATGGTCCACGGACCATGGGTAGATCTTTCAAACCGACATTACATTACAAAAACAAGGGCAGATAACCCTGTGACTCTATTATGACTTCGCACTCCGCGCCCAGAATTCGCGGAGTCCTTACAATGGATTTAGTCAAAACTTGGGCTTTAGGCCCCAAAACATGCCTTGGGGGGGATTCCACGCCAACCACTGCACCTCTTCCCATTGGTCACTTAATGCTCTGATGCTCATGTCGATGTGTCCAAGAACTATCACCCTAGTGGTTCTCCTCTATGCCTTAAGAATTCTTCCAGTGTCTTAGAGTTGGGATGAAGTGTCTTGGTGGGTCCTCCTCCTCTTAAGAACCAATTAGGAACTACCACAATATCTGTTTCCAAGTCATCCTGACACTGAGTTAGCCTGATGGTTCTTTGCATGCACTTGTTAGTCGTTCTAGGATCCTTCCTATCAAATGATGTCATGCTATCATCATTAGTGCCACATGGTGCCTCCCAAGTGGTGACATTTGTCACCCAGAAATGGCCCACTAGCGTACCTGAAAACCCTAAAATTGCATAACATGTGTCCCCTTCTCATTGGCCCCATGTCACTAGTATTGGCATCATTTGTGACAAATAATATGCTACCATGTAGCCTGCCTATTTTATCCTAATGTTTAACTTCTGTGCATGCCTTGGAACTTTCGAGGTTGGTCTTGCGGGATAAGATGTCCTGTGAGCCAATAAATTGTTGCCATGTGTCCTTAAGAGAGGAGAGAGAAAGGGGTCCTCAAGCCTTTGCTTTGTGATGTTTTCCTTTATAAAAAATTATAAGGGTATTGACCATTTCGCCATGCGCCACGTTTCTAGACCTTGTTCCATTGTTATGGAAACCACTACTAGAAAATCCACACATTACGACACCTCTATTGCGTGGATTGTGGTATAAATAAGGGGGGGTATTGGAATGAGCCTCCACTGTTGATCTTACAATCCACGGTATGGGGCAAACCACCCATTTTGACACTCATGCATTTTAACACTTGTACTAGTTGACCCATCAAAACTCCTCTCGATTCGTTGGTAGGATGTGTGGGGCACAATCTTCCACTAGACATGCCCACCATTTAACTTTGTCCACCTACTGGGATTGCATCATCCTGTTATGAAACCAGCTCACAAAAAGATAGAAAAGATAGATCAATGCCTTAGAAATAAGCCTCTTCGAGGGGACAACCTCCTTTACATTACACAAATGACCAATTCTTAGATGATACAAATGACAAGACCTCCTTTCTATATATAGGAGTCTAAGGGGTCATAATATAATCATAGCCGACATAACAATAATAATTTAAGGGCACAATAATAACAATAATGGGATTCTATGGGGCACAATAATAACAATATGGGGACTACATGGGTACAACAATATAATAAGGGGGTTGTACTAATAACTATAAGGGGTTACACTAGTAGTATAGGATCCTAACATGCCCCTCTCCTTCAAAAAGTGTTGTCCTTAATGCTTGAGTAGTTCTTGATGCTTCTGTATAAAATTCTTGTCCTCCCATGTGGAATCTTCAATGGGTAAGTTCTTCCACTTGATGAGATACTCTAAAATTGATCGATTTCATAGCTGTTAGGTTCTTGTTTCTGTGACTGCTCCAGGTTCCAATATGATTTTTCCTTCTTCTTCAAGTTCTGGCAATATTGTTTGAATTGGGATATTATGCAACTTTTGAATGAGTGGCCACACTTCTTTTTCCTTCTTCCATTCATCCCTTGCTTCGTTTATCCAATTTGGTTGGATAATATAAATAACACAAAACAATGCTTCCACATCCTAATCCTTTCTTGAGATTGCATCTACAACAAAAATTTTCTTCCCTTTTTTGTAGATGATGTCAAAGTCATAACCCAACATATTTGTGACCCATTTTTTATGTTCTTCTAAAGATAATATTTGTTCTAAAAAGTATTTAAGACTATCATGATCCATTTTTACCTTGAAGTGTCTTCCCATTGGATCAGGTCACCATTCCTTAAGTGCATGTAGTATTGCCAACATTTCCTTCTCATAAATAGCTTGCTTGAGATGTAGCCATAAAAATACCCAGTCACCTACATCAATTTTTTTTTTCACTGCGATGTTGATCTACCTGTTGTTTCATTCGATTCTGTACCAAAGTGGCATTATCATTTAAAAGTTGGAGAACTTGTTGTTGATGCTCGATGTGATCTTTCACTGCTTGAACCTTTTTCTTCTTGATATGTCCTTCTATCTTGAGAGTTTGAGGAGTGGTAATTTCTTCCAATTCTTTACAAGATACGTCAGATTCATTTCTTGATGCTCGATGTCATCTTTCACTTCTTGAACATTTTTCTTCTTGATATGTCCTTCTATCTTGATAGTTTGAGGAGTGGTAATTCTAGCCAATGCATTACAAGATATGGTTGGATTCATTTCTTCTTTCCCGATGTGATCTTTCACTTCTTGAACCTTTTTCTTCTTGATATGTCCTTCTATCTTGAGAGTTTGAGGAGTGGTAATTCTTGCCAATGCTTTACAGGATATGGTCAGATATTTTTGTTCTTTCTCTGGGGTTGGGTCCTGGCGTATATCCTCTTCTTTTGATTTTTCTTGATCCTTTTCTTCCTCCTCTTCATACTCTATGTAAAATAATTTCTTCTCAGCACACCTATGACCTTTAGTGCATATGCTATCACAATTGTAACAAAGCCCTTTTTCTATTTTTTCTTCCAATTGTTGTGTTGTAAACCTTGTAGGTTGTGGAAGGCTAGAAGAAGAAACACTTCCATACTTATAGTCATGAGTGGTGGGATTCATTGTTTCCATAATTTCGCTTTCAATTTTTCTTGCCCACCTGAATGCCTTCTCCAATGAATCAGGTTCCCAAAGACGAACCTCATGTTGAATGTTATCCTTTAAAGTACCTATGAATACATCAATCCTTTGCTTCTCTAGAATATCATTTACTCTTATATTCAATTTTTGAAAGTCCTCAATGTGCTTTGCCATTGAACACTTTTGTTTGAGATTTATCAATTGGCTAAAGAAGGTGTTTCTTTTTGTATCCTAATAATGTGCTATCATTTCCTCCGTGAAAATTGACCACGTAACAAGTGGTTTATGAGAAAAAAGCCCTTTATACCATAAAAATTGATCTGGTTCTAAATATGAAGATGCAATACATACCTTTTGTAACACTTGCACCTCATGTAGATCAAAATATTGCTCCATCTGTCATATCCAATTTAATGGATCCTTGCCATCAAACATCCTCATATCGCCTTATATTGATTTTAGGAGCTCGATCTTGAAACGACTATAAATCCATAATTTCAGCTCTTCCATTTCTAAAACTGTGACCTGAAGTAGCCCTATGTGTCCTCTTTCCAATGCCATAAGTGCGATCAAAATTGGATTCTCCAAGAAAGAGTTATCCACAATCTCCCAAGATGACCTGATTATATACCTTTTTAGAAGAGCGAACTTGTATGAAGTTCCACGTGTCACTGTTTTGACCTTTGGATCTAAAAAATATACAAAATAAAATACAGTCTATCCTCTTTCTGTAACTTCTTACGAAATTTCAGTCTGATGCTTGGAGAGATAGTTATGATGATTTTCCCAAGGTGACCTATTTGGAATTTAATTTGGGGATCTATAAAAACCCTAACTTCCTCAGACTATATCTCGGAAACTGTAGCGAGACAGGATCTGAAATTTAGATCTGAGGTTTAGACCGATTTCTTCTCAAATGGGTTTCTGTATTAGCTTCTAAAACTTCGTAGCGAAAGAATTATAGCGAAAATCCCACGATGACATGTTTTAGTTGAAATTCTGGAGCTTGCAAAAACCATAACTTCCTCAAATCATATCTCTGAAACTGTAGCGAGACAAGTTGTGAAATTTGGACCTGAGATTTAGCGTGAGTCCATCTCAAATGGGTTTTTTTTCACTTCTGAAACATTGTAGAAAGAAAGTTATAGAAAAAATTCCACGATGACCTATTTGGAGCAATGAAACCCTAGAATCTAAATCTCTCATACCAAATGTTATGAAACCAGCTCATAGAAAGATAGAAAAGATAGGTCAAAACCTTAAAAATAAGCCTCTTCGAGGGGTAAACCTCCTTTACATTACACAAATGAACAATTCTTAGCTGATACAAATGATAAGGCCTCCTTTCTATATATAGGAGTCTAAAGGGTCATAATATAATCAGAGCCGACATACCAATAATAATGTAAGGGCACAATAATAACAATAGTGGGCTTCTATGGGGCACAATAGTAACAATATGGGGACTGCATGGGTACAACAATATAATAAGGGGGTTGTACTAATAACAATAAGGGGTTACACTACTAGTATAGGGGCCTAACACATCCTGATTGCGTCATCCCGCTTGCGTCATCCTGGTCCCTTTTCTATGTGCATTGTTTGTAAAACTCTGGGATACTCCTGTCAAAATGAGCTGAATGGGGGGGCTCCACTAATAGCCAATAGAACTAATTTCTATTGCTACACTATCATAGCCACATTTTCCCATCACTTTGGTTAGGGACTTCGTTAATTTTCTCTTCCACTTTTGGCAAGATGCCAAACTAACTATTGCTAGGACCACCTCCACTAATCTAACTCTACAAATTTTTACTTTTGGGGTCCCTATCTTTGACTAGCCATATTTTTTGATCCAAGAGGCCATTTTTTATCTTCCACATACCACTAGAAAGCTCATTCATAGCTTTATCCATTTGCTTGGGTTCAATCTACTCTTGAAGTGATACTATATGCTATAATTTCGTCCGAAGACTCTACAGTATTTCACTATTCTCTACCCATCTTGCAGTCACCTTACATCATCATTTTTGTCATCCTTTCCATGCTTTCCCATTAATGAAAACACATTTCTAATATTATCCAACTTTTGCATTGATGGTAACACCTTGATCAAACAAATCGTCATCATGAGGAAAAAATAAATTTGCTTATGTTCAAGTTGTTCCTTTGGATTCTTCTCCCCCTATGATGCACTTCTCTTGCGTTGGGCTACTACTATGAAGTTCTTCTACACAATCATTTTTTTTATCCCCAGGACATCTTCCCCTTTGAAATCAATGGAAAAGACACTATGGAATCCCCCTGCAATTTTACTCCCCCTATCAACAATCCTCCCTTGTCTTGTTGATCCCGTGGACCTACAAGCTGCATCATGATATGTTCAAGGTATACCAGTTGCCTTTCTTCCTCTTGAAGGAAGATCTAGTGGAGGTAAGAAAGAGGAATAAATCCTAGTCTCTACCTCAAATACTTAAACTGATCTCTGGGAAGTGGTTTAGTGAAAATACAGCAACTTGTTCTTTTGTAGTAACATACTCCATCCTCACAATATGATTTACAACTTGCTTTCTCAAGGAATTATACTTGGCTGGAATATGTTTTATCTTGGAGAGGAAAACATCATTCTTTGACACACTGATGGCACTTGTATTGTATAAAATAATAGGAATAGGTTGATCATAAAATGCTTGTACATATTGCAAGGTTTTCTTCATCTACAATAGATGAGTGCAACAAGAAGTTGTTGTAATATTTTCTACTTCAGTTGTAGATAAAGAGATTGAGGCTTGCTTCTTTCTCAACCAGGAAACTAGACATTCTGCAAGAAAGAATGTGCCACCACTAGTGGTCTTTCGATCATTTACATCACTTGCCAAATCAAAATCAGTATAAAAATTCAGCAAAAAATATTTACCTCTTTGGTACCACATTCCATAATCCATTATGGCTTTGAGATATCTGAGAATCCTCTTGGCTGCTAGAAGATGGCTCTATTTGGGGGCTGCTTGAAATCTTCCAACAATACAAATGGCCTACATAATGTCAGGACTTTAAGTTTTCAAATATAATAGGCTCCCAATAATGGATATGTATAAAGTTTGGTCAACTTTCATGGATTGATCATTATTTCTAAGATTTCAATGTTTAACCATTGGTGTGCTCACTAAAGAGCATTCATCCATGCCAAAATTCTTCAATACTTCCTTGAGATATTTACCTTTTGAGATAAAAATATCTTTTGGAGTTTTGGAAATCTGCAATCCAATGAAATAATAAATCTCTCCAAGCATAGACATCTCAAACTCAACCTTCATATATGCTACAAACTAACATGTTAAAAAAATTGAAGCACTAGAAAAAATAATATCATCAACATACACAGCCACCACTATGAGTTTTCCATCACTAGATTCGACATATAAATTGTTTTAAACTACTCCTCTTTTGAAGCCACACTTGAGAATGTACCTCTCTAATTTGGAATACCAAGCCTGAAGGGCTTACTTGAGACCATACAAGGCTTTCTTAACCTTCCAAACATAATATGTCTTATCTTTCGGTTGAGAACTATCTAGTTGTTCTATGTGTACTTATTCCTGTAATTATCCATTTAGAAAGACAAATTTGACATCCAGTTGATATATTTTGAACTTCTTGAAATAGTAAAATTCCAGAAACATTCGAATTGCCTCTAATTTAGCAATAGGAGAAAAGGTTTCATCAAAATATAAACCTTCAATTTGAGCATAACCTTTGCATACCAATATTGACTTATTTCTCACTACTTCTCCATAATCATTCAAATTATTTCTAAATGACCACTTAGTGCCAACAAAATTATTGTTTGTTGGTCTTGGTACAAGCTCCCATGTTTGATTTTTCTAAATTTGGTCCAATTGTTCATGCATATATTTTAACCAATTCTTATATAGACTAGCTTGTACAACATCCTTTGGTTCCTACATGGATAATAGGGCTACATGTGCTTGTGCAGGGGGGTTGATTAGCTTCCTTATTGTCTAAACAAATTTTTTTAAATCACCAAAAATATGGTTAGCTTGGTGGTATTTGTGTACATACCTTGAACGAAATTTGGCTTGAGGACCGGAAGGCTCTTCATTGTCTTCTTATAAAGGTGGCTCACGGTCTTCCTTATCATTCATTAGAGTTGGCATTTATTGGTTGTTTGACTTTAGGTTCAACATGTTCATCCACTTTGAAATCAATACAATTAACAATTATCTTGGTATTATCAATATAGCATCTATATCCTTTGTTATTATGTCAATATCCCAGAAAAAAATCCTTCATCAACCCTTGCATCGAAGTTACCAAGCCTGTCACCATTCCTCTTGATGCAACACTTGCTGCCAAACACTCTAAAATGCTTGACTCTTGCAGGTCTTCCATACCAAAGCTAATGGGGATTTTTGTCATTGTTTGGTATGAAATGATTATTTTTGAGTATCATCATTGTTGTGTGAATGTATCAGCCACAAATATTTGTTGAAATTTCCTTTCATCCATCATAGCTCTGGCTACTTGTTGTACATATGTCTTTTCTCTCTTTGCAACACCATTCTATTGAGAAGTTTCTACTATTGTGAACTTCCTCTTAATGCCATGCTTCTTGCAAAATTCATCAAACTTTTTTGTATTAAATTCGCCTCAATTATCATATATTATGCTCTTTATTTTGCAATTAATTCCATTTTCAGCCAAAGATTTGAAATCTTTGAACTTCTAAAAAGCTTCAATTTTTTCTCTCATAAAAGAAACCCACATCATCCTGTTGAAATCATCAATTATAAGCATAAAATACAATTTACTTGTGGGTGATTAGGTTCTTTATGGCCCATACAAGTCCATGTGTGCTATCTGAAGTGGATTTGGTGATGATCTCTCCTTAGACTTGAATGGAACTCAATTTTTTTTTACCCAATTGACAACATTTGCAAATTCTATTCTTTGGTTTTGACAACCTTAGGTCAATCCTTGGCAGCATTATTCTTTCTCAATTTGGCTATTTGATCAAAATTCAGATGTCCAAGTCTCCAATGCCACAACAAACTCTCATCAATATTTGGTAAGTAACACCTTTCTGTTTTCTATTGAGAACATAAACATTATTGTTTTTTCCCACAAATTCAACCACTATTTTACTTGTGCCTGTAGACTTTATTTAACAATATTTAGCCTTAAAATCACATTGTATCCTTGATCACAAATATGATACACACTAAGAATATTGTGCTTCATCCCATAAAAAAATAAAACATTCTTGGCTTTACCTTTACCATTTGACAGACTAACAAGTCCTTTACCAACAATCTTACCAGGTGCATTGTTACCAAAAGTTACATTTCCCTTTTCAACTAGTTTCCATGTCAGGAATTTTCTTTTGGCTCCTGACATGTCCCTGGAACAACCACTATCAACATACCAGTGACTACCTTAATTTTCAGCATACAAAACAATATCACGTTGCTTGTTTCTCTCCTTTTCTTTCCAGACCTTGGGCTCTTGATTAATCTGCTCAATAACAGATTCATACCTCTTTTCCTTAAGTCTGTAATCAACTACTCTATGCCCATAATTTTGAAATTTAGAACATTGACTTAGATTGTTCAAAGGAGAAAAAGAATTATTGTATCTGAGTCTACTATGCCTTTGTCCTGTTAGTGTCTGTCAGTCTTGCCATTCACCAGTGATCAAATATGCTCTTACAAACTTTTTGATAGGGTCCTACTACAAATTTTTACGTTTTCAGATAGGTTTTCAATAAAAAATTGGTCACTGGTTAGGTTAGGTAGGTCAACACTACTCCTTTCACATTTATGATCAATGGACATCAGCATGGTCAAGTCATCCCTTGTTGAAATGGTGTCATAGTCATCAATGTCATCATTCAGCTCATTCATTCATGTAGTTTTATCATTAGGTCATAGCGTCAAAAGCATGAAAATAAATTATTTCACCGCCAAAATCATCATTTGAAGGAGTATTGATAGGGAAAAATCTTCAATAAAGGTTTGAAAGTGATGTCATATCTCCATTATGATGTAATATATCCAAAAAGGTTCTAAAGCTGTGGTTTCAAAATAAAATGTGAAAGGACATGGTGGGGATACTACATCATCAAAGGATAAAATTAATTTCCAAAGCTACAAAATACCAAAAGAGCTTCTCATTTTCTCATTTCATTTGCAAAAAACATCTCTTCACCTTCAAAGAGCTCTTGCACCCTCAGAACAACAATTTCATGCTCCTAAAGTGCCTCATCATTTGTTGCATTGCGCTTTTGCCAGAGGTGCTGCATTTTCTTAAATGGGGGAAAAACTTCATTCTAGTGGTTTCTTCATCAACAAAAGGTTCAAACACAGCAAGGAAAATTAAGTGGTCCTACCTAGCCTCTGTTTCACCTCTTTAGTATTTCATTTCATGCTCTAAAATCTTGCAAAAACACCCTCTCCTAGGGTTTGCTATGCTTTTAGCTTCATTGTTGATTTGGTCTATTTATTGAGAAAAACCCTTAATTTTGAGCTCATACACCCTCCTACACTCTTCATACACCATATCCCATACTTTCCCTCATAAAATTCCTCATTTCATCACTTTTCCTCACAAACCCTAGTCCCTATTATGCATTTCTAGACTAGGACTATGTTTCCTAGTTTTTCATCCCTTCCCATCACTCAAATCCCAAAATTACACTTCCCCTCACTCCATAACATATATCCATACCCCCCATAATTTTCCCAATAATTTATAGACCCTAAAACCCCTTCAACTCCCTCAATTTTAAAAACTAACCAAATCCCTTATTTTTCCCTACACCAAACCTTAATTTCCCTTCACGTTGAGCTAGGTTTCGCTATGGATTCTGAGTCTACTGAGAAGAGGAGGCATAAGGGAGGTCTGATAAAAAGGTATGAGCCAACTTCATCACATTACATCATGTATTTTCCTCTCCTCAAGAAATCCTTCCAGGATGCTGGTTTCCTTGCCTTTTGCCAAAGGATTGGAGAACTTGGTTTTAATGAAAAACTCACCAGCACTTTTGCCACTAGTTTGAGGAGGGATGAGGTGACCATTGATGGAGTGGTGTTCACTATTTTAGCAAATACCATTGCTACAACTACATGGATTCCAAACACTAGCGAACTTTGGTTCAAGAAAAGAGACCTCGACCTTCAGAATTACAAGATGTATCTGAAACCTCCATATAAAACTGCTCCAAAGTACATCTTCTCTTCCAGACCTCTACTGGACAAGTATGCCCCTCTCATGAAAATGATCATGAATTATTTTACATGTGAGGGTAGATTCTCAATATTGTATCAGTACCATGTGAGGCTTTTGATGCATTTCACCGGTGTAAAAGTTCTCAACCTACCTCATTACCTTTACAGAAGCATGGTTAAGATGGCAGAGAAGGTGCATAGGTTGGGAGAAGATAATCATGCCAGTTTGTTTCATCATGGCTTGGTGAAGATTCTAGTTTACCATCAGCTGGCACAAATCAAATTTATCTTGGCATTGTTTCACCTATTCAACATCTTTATTACCTTCTCCAGCTCAATCAAGTACTCACTCTACTCCTTTTTCTTCTCCAGCACAACAAGAGGTGTCTTCCACAAGAAGACCTATCATAAGAACTCCTAGGGAAGAAGTGACCAAGACCTACACAAGAGGGAAAATTCTTGTGATTGCTCCAGACGTTGTTGAAAGGGCCAATCCTACATCATCACAATAGCATGAGACACCATTGGATGAAGAAGCACAGATTCATATTGACATTGATATGGCAGATTTATAAGTGCATGAGGAGGTCAAATATTCAGAGAAGATCATTTAGGAGAAAGAGGCTAAGATTAGAGAGCTGAAGAATAGGTTGTCCAAGGTAAGTTTTTTTATTTATTTTTTTGAGCAAGAAAACAAAAAACTCAAAGTCAAGCAACTTTTTCTTGATAAATCTAAAGCATATTTGGAGAAGGATGGTGCCAAAGGTAAAATAATGATAAACATGGAAGACATTGAAGCCACTGGTCTTCATCTCAAGCCTAGAAGGCCTAAGACAAGAGGTTTCAATAGGAAAGAAGAGAAAATGACTGAAACATCCTCTGAAGAATATTTTGAGGAAAATAAGAAAAATTGGCTTGATAGAGTCAATTTCCACTTGGAAAAGCTCCTTAATAGGGAAAACCGGGCCCCTAAAATTTAGAGGCATATGTCCATGCACTACTATAGTAGAGACAAGGTCGCCCAAGTCAGAATCAAGCCGCTGAAAAATAAGTTAAGGGAAATCCTAAGGAGGAAAAATGAGAAAGATAAACTTAACTTTCTAGCTGAGGCCTCCCTCCTTGCTTTACATTTCATTTCAGAGCTTCAAGGACCAAACTTGAAGCAATTTTGAAGAAATACTCAACCATTTTGAGTTTTTGTGACTTTTGGCATAAACAGGAAGAACAATTCAGCAAGGCGTTGTGATTTTTCCTCAGACATCAAAATGCCAAAAATTTTATATGGATGGATAGATAATGACCTATAGATGCCATATATCCACTTTTGGTGCCTTGTTAGCAAACATGGTTGAAGAAAATTCCCAAAAACATGTCAAAAAACTACTTTCTACCACCTTATTGGACTAGGCCTTGCGTTTTTGGAGTAGTTGTGGGAGAATTAGTTTTTCTTGGTCTTGGAGGGTCTAGTTTTCCTGATTGAGGTGTCTAATGACAACCAAACATCCCAAGATTTCCATTGGTATATTTAGAGTTGGATTTGGAGCAGTGAAAGGCCTTCAAAAACCTCCTCAAGTTGGGCACTCCACTTATGCCTAATGGCGCTGCACTTTCGGCTGTTTGTACAAATTTCGAGATTTCTTCAGTCAAACTTGGATTTTATGATGTAATTCCTCATGTTGTGAGTTGAATTGATGTAATATAACGTAAATGAGCTTGTTAGAGTGGTTTTGATGCAATTTTAGGCCTCATTTATGAGAAACAGTTCAGTGAAAGTCTAAATGGAGAGTTTTTTCCAACCTCCCTAGTCATTCGGTCTCGGTTGAGAAATTCATGTAAGTTGTTCCTACATTGAGGGATTCGACCCCTGAGAGTGGGGAAGTTATTTTTTGGTCTATATGTATCTAGTTTTCAATCAGACTGATGGTTGGACATGAAAGAGAGGAAATCTTGTAGCTTGTACTTCATAATATTTTTACATGAAATCAAAGGCCAAGTTGCAACTATTATTCAGAAATTCTTGTGGTGTGAGTTTGTGGTATTATTTTTCTCATATTAAACATTTATATGAATGATAAATTAGTTTCCTTTCGATATCTATGTTTTTCAGTGATTTTCCTAAGAGGTATTAAACAAAATTCTTATAATTAAGCTTTGTTTTGTTAGGAATCTCATTTTATGTGCTCAGTCTTCTGATAGATGAATTCATGGTTCACATGCTCATCTTGATTTTCTTACCTATTCAACCCTACACTACATCGACCAACTCCTAAGCTATCACAAAAGCATGCCTACCTTGCTCATTTATATCTCATACAACTGAACCTTTGAAGTCCTGACCTAGTTCCCTGATTTGTACCTTTGATCCAGCAAACACTAAATCTACAAAACCCTAGTCTTGTAATAACTAGCCTAACATATTTTCCCACTCCAGTCATCATTGGATGTGAGCTCATAGAGAGAGCCCTCTCTGGTTTAGCAAGGCTAGCTATTGAACCCTAAGTGGTTTGAGGTTACCTCCATTGATCTCCTTTCTCATCCTTGGGACATTGTGGAGAATAACATGTCCAATCTGCTAATTTCTTCTTCTTGTTATAAATTATCTGCAGGATAATTTCACTCTGCAATTTGTTTCTTTATGGCCATAATTTGTGCAAGGAAAACAATAACTTGGAAAAATATCAGCATATTTGGAGAAATATATTATAATTAATGGTTGGCCTAATTTTTGATTTTTTCGATTTGCCTTTCCAGCATTGTTATTTCCAAAGTTTCTCTCTTTACTTTTTTGTTGCTGAGCATTCTTTAACTAATAATTGGGTTGCCTGGTGTCTTTTCCCGTTTGATATTGTGCAGTCTATCCTTTTGCTGCTGGTATAAAAGTGATTGATTTCTTACCCTTTCATTATGATGTTACGCTGGATTCAACCTCAAATCCAAGAGAAATTTGATCTTTGGAAACTCTCTATGCTTTCAAAAGTTCATTTAAATTATCAGTCACTTTTCCAAATTTTTGATTAAATATCAACAGGTTTTTTCCTTTTCTTATTCTTTTCTTAACCAAAAAAATTCATCCTCTAGCCTTTCACAATCTTAATTCTTCTCATTTGGTTTTTCATTTAATGATTCTTCAATCTTCTTGCCTTCATCAATTTGTAAGAGAAATTATTCAACGACTTTAACTTGTTATTTAATCAATGACTCCTTCTTATATTAATTTTTCTTTCTCATCCTTCTATTTATTCAAGTGCACTTACTAGATCTCCTTCCAGATCTACTTCAACATCCTCTTCATCAAAATTAATGGCTTCAACTTGTAGATTTTCTACATCCATAAGCATGAATTATTTTGGAATTTCATCATCTTTATCCTCATATGAGGATTTGTTGAATTAACTTTCAGAGGAGCTAGCTTCTTGAATAGTAGATACTCCTCTTCTTAGCCTTCTTTCTCTCTCTTTGTACTTTCCTAAATTTTTCTCTTGGACCATAGTCCTCCTTATTCTTTTCAGGACACTTTGAACCACAATGACCAATGTTTCCACAATTAAAACATTTAAAAGGTAAATGATATTTATATTTACCTAATCCTCCCTTGAGCTTCTAAACAAACTTTTCTTCTTCTTCATTAGATTAACAACATGAATCATCATCCCTTCCTTGGGCTTATTATCTCCTTTGAAGCCTAACTCTTTTTCTACAGGCTTGCCATATGATATTATCATCTCTAGGCAGTAAGGATTCCAAGTAATTGGTCTAGAGTGAGAGTGTTCATATTGTTCATTTATTCAATGTCTGAAACCTTAGGATTAAATATTTGAAGAAGAGATCTCAACACCTTTTCAACTACCACAAATTATTCTAATTTCTCATCAAGTCCTCTTATGGTGTTCACAGCCTCATCAACTCTTAAAAAATATTTTGCAATATCTTCATCATCATGCATATTAAAAGACTCGAATAACATTCTAAAACCTTGAATTTTAGCTTGGTTTACCTTGCTTTCACCTTCATAGCAACTACTCATCTTGTCCCAAATAACTTTGGCAGTTTTGCAGTCCATTACTTTGACAAGTTCTGATTCAAGTACGCCAACAAGAAGGGAATTCAAGGCTTTAGCATTTCATGTGAACACCATATTTTTATCTTTAGTAATCATTTCTTCCAGCTTTTGATGTTATTCTTCCACAACATCCCATACATTAGCTCCAAGTGATTGAATGTATTTTTTCATCCTTACTTTACAAAACACATAGTTTGTTCCATTTAACATAGGTGCCCTATTATTAAATCCTCCTTCCTAGTTTTCGATGGTCCTTGATCTTTCTTCCATCTGTTAAAATGATATGAATAAACAGGATCTAATACCAATTTTTTATAAACCCGAATAATACTAAGAAGAGGGTGAATTAGTATTGTAGGAATTTAAAAAACTTTCTCTCACTTGTAACAATATTAGGACACCATAAAAAACTTAAGCAATTAATTCATATGAGGCTGACGTGAAACAACATGGACAACACAAATAACACACAAGTATTCTTCAAAATTTACTTCAGTTTCTTCATGAGTCAAGCTACAACTTGTTTTTACGAATTTCTCTGGCTACAACCAGCATGAAGCTATAGCTCCCTAATTTATCAGGTATACCTGAATGGAGCTACAACTCGAAAAACTTACTAGCACCTACTGGAAGGAGCTACAACACCTGATCTATAAGTTACAACTTGCTTTACATAAATGATTCATTTTTCATCCATTTTCACACTATAACCATGAATGCCAAATCCTTTTACAAAATAAAACAATTTGTCTCTTCACACACTCACCAAGACACCTTCAACAATCTCTGATTACTAAACACAGCAACAAAATCAATTCACCTTTACTCGCACCTTGATATAATGCATCCACACACTTTGAGTTCCTCAATCAATTCTTCTTATAAATAAAATTGACTAGTATTTTTAGCTTCTTTGCATTTATTTATCTTCACTTGAATATTTGCAAGAATTTGTTTTTTTTTTTCTTTAACCTCTTTAACTTAATCTTCTGCATCTGATATTTAAGTTACGATTCACCAATATTTTGTTATGAGCTTAATCTCTGACGTTTTCTATTAATTTTTGTTATTATGGCATTTTACAGGGTTTAACAGGGACTTTAGTTGCAGTTCCAGCTCTAGTTGTCTGCTAAATATAGAAAAACTCCCAATATTGTTTCCATTAATGTCCATACCACCATATTTAGTCTTTAGCCCCTAGCGGTTTGTATTTTGTCCCTTTTTGTCTCATAACACCAAGCGTCATGACCATGTATTAGTACCTAAGCACTTAAATATGTATGTCCACACATTTTCTGTTCAAGTTCCATGCCCTCAGTCACCATGCTAGATGGAACCTTGACCTGACACTAAAACTTAGCTGTCGAAATTTTTTACCCTAGCACTATTAACTTATCCCTCTTTGTAATCCTCAAGAGTCTACCTTATGGGATGATGTGTCCCGTGCGGATGCCCTGCACCTCTTCCCATTTGTACCTCTTCATGCCTATGTGTCCCAACGCTATCACCTTGATCGTTCTTCTCTATACCTTAAGAATTCTTCCAGGGTTTTAGTGACGATATGAGGTGTCCAGGTGGGTCCTCTCCCTCCACTTGAGAAAAAATGACAGACTACCACGAATTCCACTTCCAGTTTAACCAGACGCTATTCAGCCCACTGGTTATTCACATGCACTACTCAGTCCTTCTAGGATCCTTCCTATGGGATGATGCCATGTTCTCATCATTATTGCCACATGGCACCTCCATATTGGTGACACATGTAACCTGGAAATGGCCCACTAAGGTACCTGGAAACCCCAAAACTTCATGACATGTGTTCCCTTCTCATTCATCCCACGTCACTAGTGGTGACATGAGTTGTGATGAATAATATGTTTCCATGTAGCTTGCCTGTTTTATCCTGACCTTTAAATACTATAATAGATCTAACCTACAAATATATATATCAATGCAAAATATACCCAGGAAATATCACGATAGATGATATAACTTCAAATCTTTATTAATATCGAAACCTTTGATGTACGATAACACTATACATCTACTCCTTAAGGAAGGAGATCACTCCACAATCCATCCCTTGTCAATACAAAACCCATACTCAACATCTCTCAATGGGGAGTCTCTATCCTCTATATAGGCCTCATACAAATAGTACCATGGGTAATTACCATGGGTCTCTCAATACCATACATCTAATACAATGGGCTTATCACATTATTCCCTAACTGCTTGTGGTCCCTTGGATAACGTGGGTTAACCACTTTATCTACTAGTTATGGTCCATTTATTTATCATCCTTACATTCTTACATTACATTATTCCTTTGGGTACCTCCCTCTGTACCCGATATTATCTCCCCTAGGTATACTACAAATTTTGTGCGCACCTTGGAACCTCTAGGGTTGGTCCTATGGGATGAGTTATCCTGTCAGCCAATAAATTGATATCATATGTCCTTGAGAGAGGAGGAAGAAAGCGGTCTTGATGCCTTTTTTGTGTTGTTTTCCTTTATAAAAAATTCTAAGGGCACATCCATTTATCCTTGTGACACTTTGCCTGACCTTGCTCCATTGTTACGGAAACCATTGTTGAACAAACCACACATTGCAACACTCTTGTTCCATGGTTTGTGGTATAGATAGGGAATTTTTCGGAATGAACCTCCACCATTGATCTAACGATCGACAATATGGGGCCCATTCCAACACCCTCATGCACGTTAACACTTACGCTAGCTGACCCATCAGAACTCCTCTTGATACATCATTAGGATGTGTGGGGTGTGATCTGCTATTGGACATGCCTACCATTTAACTCTATCCACTAGCTAGGATTGCATCATCGCAGTCCCTCTTCTATATGTTCTCTATGTAAACCTCCTGGGTACTCCTATTGGGATGAATTTTATGGGAGAGGGGCTCCACCAACATCTAATAGAACTATTTTCCATTGCTCCATTATTAGAGCCATGTTTTCCCGATTCTTTGGTTATGTACTACACAAATTTTCTTTGCCACTTTTGTCAAGAGGCCAAACTAATTGCTACTAGGACCACCTCCACCAATCTAACACTGCAAATTATGACTTTTGGTGTCACTAGCTTTAGCTATCCATATCCGCTAATCGAGGAGGCCATTTTTGATATCACATGCAACATTGGAAATATCTTTTAGAGATTTATTCGGATAATTGGGTTCCATCTACTCTTGAAGTGATCTACTACACTATAATTTCCTTCAAAGACTCTAAACTGTTTCACCATGCTATGCTCATCTTATAGTCACCTTATGTCATCCCTTTTACCATCCTTGTCATTATTTTTCCATTCTTTTCCATCAATGACAACACATTTCTAACATAACCTGGGGAGGATAAGAATAGAGTGAGAAGAGAAATCCTACCACATCCATGGTATGAGTTGGCTTACCATATCCTCAAATAAATTTCCTATGAGGGAAGCCTTAACATTTTATATGCCTAGAAATTTAGGCTACTCTAACAATTAAGGTTTCAAGTCGACTTACTTGCCAAGAGAGGATCAATATCCCACTTCTCCTACAATCCTTAAAGGATATGAGCACAACAGTAAAAGGGGGAAAGCATAACTATTTATCTCACCATGCTATGATCAAACTAATAGCTCTAGATTCCCTAGAGCACATACAAAACCCTTTCTTTTGGACTGACTTCATTGATATGGACAAGGAAGCTTTCTTAAAGACCGACCTAGAACCTCAAATAGCGTGAGGGGAGGAAGAACGAGAATAATAAACTGAGGTAGGGACACAAAAAGAAGCTGATGTAGAAACAACTAAAGAAACAATGGAAGAACTAGAGGAAAACCATATAAGGAGGTAGAAGAATAGGACAAGTTACAAATTGAATGAGAGGCCTAGGGAGAGATAGTTGATCAAGGATAGTAAAGTTACATTTAGTAGAATCAGAGGCTCGGGATATACCAACACCACAAGAAGTATCTCATAAGCCCTAGGAAGTTATTGAGACATCGATAAGGCCATCAAAGAAGAGGAAAACGAGGGCAAATGAGGGCACTGTAGAAGATAACTTAGAAGAAAAAGTTATTGCTACTTTATCATCTTTTAGCACTCCAACAAAGTCCAAAGAAAGAAAACTAAGATAATCTCCTCTTTGTTTCAGGAGAAGGAAAAGCAATAGAATAAACCTCACTAGAAAACCTCGGCCTCCCTCTCCCACTCTGATTACCATTGAAGAGTCACCTAGCCTTAAGGAGGAAGGACCCTGAGAGGAATAAGAAAATGTTTTAATGATAACTTCTACATAAATTAAAATAAAATAACTACAAGATCATCTAGAAGGGTCAAGAACTCAATATATAATATTTCTAGAAAAAACCATGGTGTCATAGTAGAAAGATGTAAAGAAACATTAGAATATACAGAGATACAGGGGAAAACTGCAGAGCTATAGGAGCAGACTGCAAAACCAATATATTAGGATACAAAGCTACAAGAACCAGAAACTCAACCAGATCTATATTCTTATTACTCTTATATTGAGGCAAGAAAGGTGATTGTTATCCACCTTACATGAGTCATATTATTTGAGCTAGAGGCAGAAATGGCTAGAACCTATAAGTGGATGTAGATTAAAAAATCTAAAGGGGTTTCTAACATTGGCATCATGGAGGAGAAGACGAAAAATATGGGAGAAAAAACGGCCAATCTCATATTTCATGAAGCTAACTTAATATATTGTCTAGAGAAGGAAAATAGGAAGTTGAGGACCCATATGCACCAACAAAAAAGTTGTTTTAGGAAAATGAAAACCAGATTGATAGTATGGCCAATCTCTCCTTAGAAGCTATAAGCTAAAGACATCACTCAAAGACTTATTCTCTATTTTTAAAAGATCAATGGTGTCAATTTCATATTAAAACATTGGCACAAAAAGGTTCCGTTCCCATGTAGGATGTAATCCAACTCATTGATTTTCCCCTCTAGTGCAACATTGAGGACAAAGCCTCATGGATAAGCCATGAAGAAATTATGGTATAGGAGATAAATGAAATATTATCCAAGGAAGTAAAGGAACCACTATCAGTTACGGTAGATAGTTTATCCCCACATTTCCTTATTTCCAACCATAAATTCATATCATAAGATCAGAACGTAGTAGAAATATACAAGGAAAGGAAAGAGAAGGCAATCCTCCACTTTGAGGATACCTTTACGATATTGGGCAAGGAAATATTACATGCATGCTAAAGGAGATGACACACATTTCCATATAGTCTTAGGATGAGAGGATATAATTCACTGGAAATGTTAAGGACTGCATTAGCCAAAACCCCTTTGTACAAGATAATCATCAAGAGATCTGGAGTCTACTTGATGGGGCTCAAGTTTAGTCCTCCCTTAATATTGGGCCTATAGGAGCATCAGAATCAAGAGGATGAGAGAAGGGAATGTAAAGAAATTAAGGAAAACAAAATTTTCTATCTAGTAGGGGCTACTCCATCTGACACAACATGGGATGTTAGGTAGACCATCAGGAGGATGAATGAAGAAGAATAGAAAAAGGAAGATGAATAGGTTGCTCATAGGATGAGAAATAGTTTTAGTAGGGGGTATGATGGGCCTCTTCCCTCTTATAGACAATAACATCAAGGGAAGGCAGGCTGCCATTGAATTCTTGTTCCATAGTAAACTTGATGGAGGAATATTTATTATTGAGATGTTGAAGAAATATATATAGCTTCTCACGCCCATGATGCCAAATGATGAATGTATCATCTACAAAACTATTCCAAAACTTTCTTAAGAATACTCACTCTGAGTAATATCTTCATTCAAAGTCCCATCATTATCTTGCTCAAAAGCTATGGGTTCTCAACACATTAGCTACTTGTGCTTTAAGAGTCTCCGATGAAAGTCACCTTGAGGGTGAGAAGACCCATCTCCTTAATGATTTTGTGAAAAATGGATATAGTAAACACCAAGGTCTCAACGCTTTCTTAAAAGCAGCCAAAGGGATGAAGATAAGGAAAGAACCTAGAGACTTGACTTCTGGTGTGCATCTTACCTTCATCCAAGGGACCATGGACAAGATTGTTTGGATCCTTAAGAAGCACAAGTTTCATTCAACGTTTAGGGCCCTAAACACCATTCACATCTCACTTAGGTTGATTACAAACCCTATAGACCCTAAATATATGAAAGGTGTTTATGTCATCCCATGTTCCTATGGGACCGCATACATTGGAGAAACAGGCCAATCCATAAAGAAAATGATTCATGGGCATGCAACTAGCCTAAAGCATGGTAGAACCCACTTCTCAGCATTGGAAAAAAATGCTAAGAAGACAAAACACCATACATGTAGTCAAGAAGTCCAACTCCTTGCTAGGATTGATCATTTCCATCACTAGAAGTTGAGGGAGGCCATTCGATATTGAGAGAATGTCAAATACTTTGAATAGGGACGATGGCTAGAAGATTAGTAGTTGTTGGATCCCTGCCATTTTTTCTTAGGGTTTTTCATACTTTCATTTCTTTTGATAACTAACCATTTACTCTTAAAATAATAATAATAATAATAAGAAGAAATTATTATTATTATTATTATTATTCATTAATATTTTTCTTAATTCTTAATTCTTAAACTTTATTGGTTCTTATATTTGTTTGATTTTATGTCTCTTTCATATATATTTATTTATTTGTTTATTTATTTATTTTTATTATAAAAATAAATAATAATAATAATTATATATATATATATATATATATATATATATATATATATATATATATAATATTAGGTTTCATTGTTATAGCTTTTTAATTATATATTTATTTAGATATAGATATTTTTATTAGTATAGGTATATTTTTAATTAGATATTTATACATTTAGACATTGATATTATATTTTATTAGTATAGTCATATATATATATATATATGAATCTTTTAATTCTTCTTTATTAATACTATGGATTTTTTTAGCCAATTCTTATTCTTTGTTTATATTATTTTATTTATTATAATTTATTTCTTTGTTTATGTATTTTTTATTATTTATTTTATATTTCTTTTAGATTTCCGAACAGTTACATCAACCCTTGATTAGATATTTTTATATTAATTTTCATTTTTTTATAGATATATTCTAACCATTATGGATTAAATTTCTCTCCCTCTCTACATTATTTATTTTAACGCTTGGATCATACCTTCCATCTTAGTCCTGATGATGAACCACAATCGATGGTTAGAAACATGTCAACCCAACAATTTGAATGCGATTTTGTTAGACCAAATAGAATATGAGGAAACACAAATGATAAAACAGTGAATTGCATTTTATTAACATAGATGTACATTTATAATACATTCTTGTGACTATTGGATTCATCTTCCAACATGTCTTGGACACCTTTGATTGTTTATCTTCCACACCATAACCCTTAGAGGATTAGGTGTCCAATATTCCCCCCTCCCCGCCTTAATCCAAATGGGTATGAGTCCAATAAGAGAGTTGTAATACAAAATGTGAAAAAATGGATGGCAACACTAGGCTAAATGTTCTCTCTGAAATGTTGGCATAAGGTGGCGGTTTAAGGATGACCACCAACAGTAGAATGCTTAGTGAAGTTCTCGGAACTCTTCCAAATCTTGCACAAAGCTG